>JASAUF010000489.1:1205000-1907012 GCA_030180095.1 Magnolia changhungtana
CCATTCATCCATTTGATGAGATCATTTTAGTACATGAGTTTAAAAATGAGGCACATCTAAAGCTCAAGTGAAACCACAAAATAGAAAGCGGTGGAGATTGAACACCTATTGTTGAAAACTTGTTAAGAGTCACATAAGTTTTGAATCAAGATCATATTTGTTTTTTCCCATTCATCTAGGCTTATGTCACCTTATCAAAAGGTTGGATGGCAAATAAACATCATGTTGGCTCTAGAAAGGTTTCAACCATGGACACCGTTTCAATCCTCAATACTTTTTGTTGTGTTGTCCATTTGAGCTTGGGATCTCTGCTCATTTTTGGGCTCATGTCCTTAAATGATCTCATCAAATGGAAGGACTGGTTGGATATAATATATAAATCATGGTGGGGCCCACAAAAATTGGTGACATCAACGCACCATCGAAATTGGGATACCAGGCAATCCCTCTTCAAATAAGAGGTACCAATATAAATTTTTATTTCTTAGTTTTTTATTATCTTTTTTTTTATGCACACACCACAATGGGTACTCAACCTATCACCTTAGCACTGAAACTCTTGTGAGTCTACCACTACGCATGAGTAGGGACCCAATATAATTTTGGGATTGAGTTACAGATGGTGGGTTCTAATATTTATTGGATAATTGATGTAAACCATGGTATAAGTTTTGAATTCCTGCATATCAAGTTTGATACTCTGGCAGAGTATCAAATAACTCCCTCCTTAGAAAAATGGTGTAAAGCACGCCCATAGTCAATCAATTTATGAAGTTTCAAAAGTGTTCCGCTAAACTCCGTTTTGCCTACACTGCGACTCTAGATGAACAAAATATGTCACATGATCTGATGATCGGAACCGTCCATCTTTTGTATGCTACCCCATACTGAGCACCATAAGAAATTACCACTGAACGTATGGTTCTGATCATTGCTGTGTTTGGAAATTGAGAAGAAAATTTTCAAGGGCTCATATTTAACTTCAAAAGTTAGAGAAAATGATCATCCTTCGAACATGATTATTGGATAATAGCTTATTTATGGAAGCGATGAGAAGATTAACGGTTCAAATAATCGAACCGTCTATGCACATGGGCTGTCCATCGCGGCGCAGACAAATCAAACTCAATGGATTATCATGTATCTAATGCTAATAAGAAAAAGATTCGGATTAGAAACTAGAAGATTGTGACTCTGTCGAGGTGGGTCTTTGACAATTACTCTTTTGGATGTAGCTTTTTAATTTTTAATTTTTAATTATAATTTCAATTTTTGGGGTGTTTTTATTTTGCACGAAAAGAGGTAGGAAGCTGACGTTTTATGTTTTCATCAGTTGTGTATGACGATGATGACAGGGATGAGTATGAGTTGGGTCTGATTCATGTACGCGTTTAAACTGTCTTATTCGGACCTGGATTGCCTGTGACAGAGGAAGCTAGGTGGGGCCACCATGATGTTTGTGAGAAATCCAACCCGTTCATCTGTTTTTTCAGATCATGTTAGGACAGCCCAAAAATAAGGTAGATCAAAAACTCAAGTGAGCTCAATGATAGGAAACAGTAAAGATTGAACATCCAATGTTGAAACATTGGTGGGGCCACAAAAGTTTTGGATCAGGCTAATATTTATGTGTTTTCAGTTCATCCCAGTAGGAATGATATTATGAACGGTATGGATGGCATATAAACATTACGCTGGAATCCAGGGAGATTTCGATGGTAGTCATTTCCCTACCCACTTTTTCCTGTTGTGCAGATTACTTGGATTTTTGAATCTGCCTCATCTTTGGACCTGTATCCTAAAATTATCTGAAAAAACGAATGGACGGAGTAGATTTCTCAAAAACATCAAGGTGGGACCACCTAGCTTTCGGTCACTGGAAGGTTTGGGGATAGGCTGTAGTAGGTAATCCGCGTTATCTTCTGTCTTTTCTTTTTTTTTCACGAAAAACTTAGCGCTGTAGATGAGTCCGTACAACACCCTTTTTTTAATCACCGCCGAAAAACTTATCTGACCAAAAGCATCTATACATTGGTTTTTTTACGAAAATACTCCTGCCTAGGGGTAAAGCAGCTGAAAAAAGTAGAGGTATTTTCGTCTTTCTAAAGCAGCTAGAAAAATAGGGGTATTTTCGTATTTTTGAGTTCATCCATACAACTATAGTCTACTTTGGTGCTTAAAGTTTTGTTAGGGTCCAATGAAAAAATGTGGGTAGTACGATTGGGTCTATACAACGCAAAATCCCTTTTTTCACACACCCACACCCCCACACACTCTTGTTGGCCGCGGATTAGGTGTTACCCTTACCGTAGGGCCCACCTTGGTCATATGTTATATATCAACTCCGTCCATATGTTTTTAGAGCCCATTTTAAGAGATATTTCCTAAGATTAAGTATATCCAAATCTCAGGTGGATCACACCATAAGAAACAATTGTGAATGAACGCTCACCATTAAAAACTTCCCAAGTTCCACTTAAAGCAGATCCGTAATGTTTATTTTCCATCCAACCTGTTGATAAGGTCAAAAAGAACAGGATGAAGGGAAAAGACGACAATTAGCTTCATCCAAAACTTTTGTTGCCTACAAAAAGCTTTTAATTGTCATTTACCACCTTTTCAAGTGGTATGGTCCACCAGAGATTTGGATCTGCTTAAGTTTTGGAATAAAGTCATTAAATAAGTTGAAAAAACAGATGGACAGCATGGATATGAAGAAAATTTATTAAGTTGGCCCCACACGGTAATGGTAACACCCACTAAGCTATCACAGGGTAACAAATAATCCGCTCCTACTCTTTCCCGTGTTTTCGTGAAGGAGAAATGCTCTATGAGATCACTACAAGTTGTAGTGCTGAGCACACTATAAGTTATAGTGCTTCTAGTTGCGTTGGGTCATTTGGACATTTCCATTAATCAATCCAACCTATCCATTAGGTATGAAACACATTTCTTGGGTTGATTTGTGAAAATCACACTGATCAAAGGTTGCTCGTTGTTTTCGTTAGCTTGGTCATGTGGTGAATGTGAGCGTGCCACAATTGAATTTATGGCTCAATTCAATCCAAACAACTATGACCCCATGCATTGAGATAGGCAGATACGCAGTATATAATCGAAATTGGATGAGATCAGCTGCCTATTCAAGCACTCTCTCAATGTGTAAATAGGATCAATTAATATTTAGAGGGCAGGGATCGTCCTCTAGTGATAGGTTATACCTTTGCTTTCCGTACAAAAAGACTTTTTAGTATAGATAAAAGAGACGGACGCGAAACATCCTCCTGAATAGAGAACTAAATTCAGCGTATGAGCGTAAACCGAAATTATAGCTAAGATTATCAACTATATAATTAATGCTACGGATTACATTGGGGAATGTAAACAGAAAACAAAAAGTAAAGAGTTACACTAAGAAATGTAATTGACTTGCAGGAAAGTAAAGTAATTACACTAAGTAATACAAATGACCGGTAATTAAAAAGATAGTTGAAAGATATGTTTGGGTTTGATTGGGTTGGCATGAAATCAAATTTTCTTGTTGAATTCTTTTAATATTTATAACCTTGCTCTGGCCATCTAGATCCTTCCCATGTTTTAATGGTTGCTATAACCGTCATGGCCTTCTTTGTTTTTGTTGCCATCTATCCTGTAACCATTTCTACGCGATTGCTCTTCCATTGGCTGCTTAAGTAATATCATAGTGTTTCTTGATGTGCTCCACCTGTATTATCATATGATCATCTTCATATATCCCCGCAGATCTTCGAATTCACCACGCGGATCCATCTAGATCCCATGTAACTCACTCCGATTGGTTCCCGTAGGAAATGGCGACAATGGGGATGAAAAGAGATGATCTAATCCATCATCGATTTTGGACTTTTTCTTTTGTAACCATTTCTTGTCTAATCCATGAATGGGATGGTTAGGATTGATTCAAAAAAAAAAAAAAAAACCCCTTTATAATGAAACCAATCTATGATGGGTCCTAATAAATACATGGATCATATTGTTAAATGTACCTATTTTGCATGAACGGTCTTAATCGTCCATATTAAATGTTATTGATAAGATAGTTAAGATTGTCAAATTGATATGATTTTTGCATGGTAGCCCATGAAATGAGCCTTAAACCTAATGAATGGTATGGATGAAGGGATTTTCTTTGTGTACTAATGCAACTAAGAGCAATAAAGAGTACTTAAGCTTTCTTAAAATGGTTTGTTAAAATACATCCGAAAGAGATTTTTACACTGTAAATATGTTCTGGACTGAATGGACGGTTCATATCATTAAAATAACTTTTATGCTCTGAGAGAGCATCTCTCACAATGGAATACATTAGGACATTGGCCTTTCTATATGGGATCATATTTTAATGATCCAAACCCTTTATATGATGGCGCCACATTAGATGGCAATAAAGTTGAAAAAAAAAAACTCATGGATAGGAATTTTTCAACCAGTTTATTGTGATTCATTCATTTTGAAGCCCATCATATAACAGGGTTTGGATCATTGAAAAGAACTATTATCCAACCAATAAAGCTCTGATGTATCAATTTGAAATACTTGCAGATGAATTCAAGTAAACCACCTTCTCAGACATAACTTAGGGATGAATGGATGATTATGTATCATTATGTCATGTTCTCCCATTGGGTAGTGGGTGCAAGTGGGTCCCTGATCATCTGAACCGTCAAATTGATCGGATGCATCACGAATGTTGGAAGTGGAACTGCTAAAACATTATATATTTAAAGATCTTAGCCATACAGTATCTAGTCCTTGTTCTTTATTTTTCTAACTGTGTATTTGTAGTCCATTTATCAAAGGGTTAGAATCTCTCAACTTGGGTAAATTTTGAACCATTCCCATCCTTAACGGCCTGGATCACCTTGACACAAGCCCACTTGTACTAACTACTGCATCTTGTAGCAAAAGACTGTATGGATCAGATATAAAGAATTGTAATATTCGTACTGTTCACCACCCTAAGTATAGGGTTGCAATGTAGTAATAATCTCGGTAAAACCGAGGTCGAATCCACAGGGAGAGAACCTTGTACGTAATATGAAAGTAACCAGAACTAGAACTAGACGAAAATGTAATCTAAATCAGGAAATTTTAAGAGAATAATGGTGAAATATTAAACTAAAACTTATATAATTCAAAGGTGGGAAACAAGGGTTTCCAAGGATCCACTTGTAGAGATCAGGGAGATCTACGCTTAATTTAAGAACATAATTGGAATTAGAGTCCCATCTCCATCCGGTTGAAAGATATGACCATAAAAATTAAATCTGAACTTCCTTTGATCTAGTTTTCCAGAGATGAGAGGTATGAGAATTAGACTTGATTCCATCACAAAGCTATGCCCATTAAACAAAGTAAACAACATAATTTAACCAATCCACATCCAATCTGAGAGAGTTATGAATGTAGGGGAGGATTCCATCATCCAACCATGTCCATGAGACGATGGTGAACAATAGGGTTCTTATAACCTACATACAAGCATAAAAATACTCAAAGTTATCGCAGATCCATTGTAATTTAAGTCACAACAAACCATTAAAAACTATGAATATTCCATGTAATCAAACTATAATAAAAGAAAGTTCATAAAACATGAATCAAAGTCGTAGAAAATACCCCATCACGCTACAAGCTTCACCTCTTAGCCCTAGCTAAGAGGTTTAGCCGATCATAGTTATGATCAAACTAAAATCTCAGGAAAAACATTAAGAGGAAGAAGAAACCGAAGAAGAAATGGCGAAGAAGACTCCTTTGTGCGTCAGTCGTCTACCCTCTCTCTCCTTCTCTTGCTTCCACTTGTGTTCCACGTCCCAGAGATATGTCAAAGAATGAATGATCCCCTCTCTCTCTTTCTCTCTCCCGTTTATAGAGCAAAGTAGGACGGTGGAGAAGCTGCTGGAAGGTTGGTTGAGAGGGCGTACGTAAGGAGAAGTCGGTGTGCGCGGTGACGTGCGCAGGAAAACGCATCCTCTTGCGTTTAAACAGTTTTTTCGACTAAAGGACGTCCAAGAAACCCGTTTTGGCTCTATGGTTGGGGTAAAGACCTCCTGCCAGAGCTTTTGGATGGTTCGGTTTAAGCATCTGATCACAAACGATGGGCCACAACTCCCCTAAACGTCCGAGAAAACCGGACGTGCGTAAATTGGTTTTTTTCTGCACCGAGATGCTCGGTGGGCCTCACAGTGATGTTTTCGGTGAAATCCATCCCGTTCATTGAATTCCTAGTGAAATTTAAGTCGGAAAGGAGTGGTTTTGGTTGAGTTTTGGTGCGGTCCCCTGTATCAAATCACCTCGCTGTTCAACCTGCGTTTTCCAGCAATTCACGTGTGTACGTGTGCATGAGGCCGAAAGGAAACCTTGGCAAGGGTTGTGGCCACCCCCCAGAGTGAATGGACGGTCCCGATTTCCATTGGGACGAACACGATGTCCCACTACAAGTGCCCGGCGGAATAGCATCCGTTCGCTATTTACGTTGAGAGAAGGGTCGGGTCAGCCCGACTTTGAACGGGCTTACCGAACCGGTGTGGCTCGGGTGCGAACGTGCTATTTACACGCAAGTCGCATGTGGGGTCCACTGTGATGTTTATGAGAAATCTGCTCTGTCCATACATTTTTCATCAAATTTAAGGGATTGAGACCAAAATTGAAGCATATCCAGATATCAGGTGGGCCCCAGATCAGTGATTTACGGGCTGATCTATCCGTTGGGCCACTTCCACAGTGATCCAAGGGCTAAAATTCGACGTGTACGGTTAATTTAGGGTCCTCAGGCCAAATATAAAGTTTTGAGCCAAACGGATTGTGAGAACCCTGTGATCTTGCATTCAGGACGACTTTCAGGCCCCTTAAACTTCAATTACTTAATTTTCTCAGATATTTGGCATGTAAATTCTTCGATCTTGGCCTCTTACGAGCTGTCCCTTACCTTGGTGATTTGTGATCATCAAATCCATGCCTATAGTACTCTTTTTCAGTCCATGCTCCTAAATTCACCTTACAACACAAACATGATTAAAATAGGGTGTTAAACAATATCATATTCATAAAATCAGGTAATAATTGGGGTCTAATATGTAATATTTGACCCTCAACACAATCCCCAACCAGCATTTTGCTAGTCCCGAGCAAAGTATGAGAAAAATATTTTAAGAATCATGGGACAATTTCCATAAACTTGAGTGATTTTTTATAAACAATCTAGATACTAGAATTCTAAGATTCATGACTATTGGGTATTACTTTCTCCTAGATTCAAGTGTACAGTAAACTTCATAGTCAAGTTCAAAGTATTAATCCATCCATTAGAAAAATTCTAAACATCGAGTTCCATGAGTGTATAGTGCAACCTTGACTTATCACAATTAAAGGTCCAATCGTCAATTATCATGATAACATTGATAACCAAAAAGGAACACTCTGGATAACCGAACATAAACCAAAACTTGCCTTACAGTTCAGTCTTTTTATTCTTCCAAATTTTGATTTTTCCATCGATGGCTTCACATTGTGTCAACCTTTTTAAAGATCTTTAACAAGTAGTCGTTTTCGATGACAACTGTTTTTTAGCTAGGTATTTTCTCTTGTTTTTTTTTAATGAACATGATGGACAAATTCCCTAGGTTGGTTCCTTCCATGATTAGTGATTACCAGGTTAACAATTCAATATCGAACTGAAACTTTAATGTGTAAGCTAGGTGTGACATGTGAAATCATGACTCAATCAATGTTTAAAACTTCTAATCATTTATTAATAATTCGGACTTAACTGTGAAATCTAACAAATAACTGAATCCAAGAGTCATAAATTACCAACATTACGTATCTTATACTTCTAAATCAAAGATGGCCGTCAAAATCACTTCGAATTCACAAAAATTTTCAGAAAAGTTTTTAAATTTTTCAAAAAATTTTGCTCAAGACTAAGAAAATACTGATTAGGTAACCTAATCTCCCATCCCCAACCTAAAATCTACATTGTCATCAATGTAAAAGAGATAAGCATGCAATGCATATGCGACAACGAAAGTGAATGATAAGTGATGGAAAGATAGTACCTGACGAGAAAATTGAACGACTTTTTCCAAAGAGATCTCAGCGTGAAGGTGGCTCGGCACAAGAGTTAAACCAATAAAAGAAAACTATCCTAACGGCATAAAGCCGACTATCCTAGAATGACAAAAAGCAAACTACCCTAGTCTTATAAAAGCAGTAAACCTACCTATACCTCCATCAAACTAGGAGATCAATCTTGGTAAATAGGATCATTCAAAGGCATGGACATGTCCTCTGAATCAAATTTCTCAACAAATGGCTTTAATCGATGTCCATTTACTTTAAACTCATTACCATTGTCTGGATTCCGAATCTCGACAACCCCATAAGGATAAACAGTGATAACGGTGAAAGGGCCGGTCTAAAGAGATCAAAGCTTACCCGAAAAGAGATATAACCGAGAATTATACAAAAGGACTTTCTATCCTAGCGTGAAAGATTTCCACAGAATGCGTTGGTCATGAAATGCTTTCATCCTGTCCTTGTAAATTCTCGAGTTCTCGTACGCATCGTTCAAGATTTCTTTAAGTTCATTTAACTGAAGTTTACGTAGTAAGCCCAGCGTTGTCCAGATTGAAATTTAGGAAGGAGTTGGATCACCCCTGGCTTGATATACATATGTCCCATATTCTCTGGAAAAACCATGCATAAGGGCGTACTCACCCCCACCGGTTGTAAATAATCTCGTAAAGTACGAGGTGGGGTGTTTGATCCATCTCATTCTCATCCTTGATGTCCTCCACCCTAGGTTGGGGTAGAAAAGGTTGGTTTGCAGCCATCACTTCAATTAACTCTGGGGATCCCGAGCGGTGTTGTAACGCCCTGAAAATCGGGGGTCGTGCATACACTTGACTCTCGAGTTTCCGGGGTCACTTATAACCGATTTTTCATGAATATGCATTTAATCAGGTTTAAATGTGCAGCCTAGAATTTTCTAGAACATGAAGCACAACCACACAAGTCTACTGGATGAAGGAGATCAAGTATATATACAGGTCCAAAAATATAAATGGGTCGGGCAAGGCATTGCCCAACAAAACCATAAAAAGAATGATATATCCAAAAAATAGAGCGGAGTCCACAACTCAGTGATCTAAATCCCGCCTGTCAAGCTGATGGAGAGCCGTCCATCAACTGAAAGTAGGACAGCTCATCCTCCTCATCTAAGCTCGTGCTGTCAGGCTCCTCATACTCCTCGTCACCTGCAACTACGGGAGAGTCTGGTTGGTGTTTTAAAACACCGTCTCAGAGTAGGAGTGAGTGATCAACTCAATGGGTGCTATTAGTCTTAAGTTGTAATAAGCATCAATTATATTATGAATTTAATGAAAAATAATCATTCATAAACACTTAACTAATCTTATTAATGTGCATGCATGACGGATGATATGATGCATGCCCTCGCCACAATACTCCCTTAAGCGACTCCATCTAACAATCGCGTATGACCAACACTCCCAAACAGCGACCTCAACTGCTGAGTTACCACCCTAACTAGTGCGATGTAATGTGATTGTGTTAGCCGAGTTCTTAGTTAAGTCCATTCATCCAACAGGTTGGGGAATCTGATACACCCCACATATTAAATGCCCTGAACTGGTTGTGAGGCCAAGCCCCCCAACATGTGAGGTCAAGACCCCATGATCCTTGATCCCGTCGGGTTCCCCATCCCCAACTTCAAGCACATGGGGAATGCTGAGAAAAAGGGATCGATCGCGGTCACTATGGGAAGGCACGTCACCCCAACATAGGCCGACAGCTCAGACACAGTGTCCCATTCCACCATGTCTGGCTCACGAGGCGGTGGATTGGTTTCAATTTGGTTATCGATGGGCTACAACGGTTGTAGGGTGTTGCAGGTTCCATACATATGTGAGCAAACAGGATTAACAAAATAAGGTTGGTCAGCCAGTAGACTAGACCGCATGAGTTTAGGTAAGTACGTGGTGGAATGACATCGAGTACGACCGACCCATGTAGTCTGAGTACTGTCGCCCACATGCACTCGCCCAAATCCATGGGTTTAGCCTCAAGACGGTCCTACCCACGGGGCTGCCTTCGCTCTCCTCGTATTCCTGACCAACCCAAGGGTTTGGGTGGTGATCCATAACATGCCAACTAACAGGTTTATCAACTAGCATAGACCACATCATGTTCTCATATTCCTCAACATACAATTCAGATTCTCCTAGCAAGCGAAGCTAACAATATCATGAATAAAGGTGCATGTGTGTTGTGTGGGTTGGTGAGGAAGTTAAGCACTTCCTACATCTCATAGGACCAAATTGCACAAGAATTAATAAGGCATACATGCTATAGGGCAACATCATATGAAAAACAAAACAAGACATAAACATGAGATCATCAATTCGTACCAAATCAGGTGAGAGGTAAGAACAACATCATATGAGAATTAAATAAAACATACAATCCCAAACAAACATCCAAATCCTAGGTTTTCTCTAGATTCTCCAAATACATCATCCAAGCAATCAAAATCATTAGACTTATAGTATAATTGGTGCTAGGCCACCTAAGGATAATCGTCCGCACCTATGGATCGTTGAAGACTTTAGGAAACAATCTAGGGTTGTCAAACTCGCGGGTCGATTCGTAAAGATCCTGAGCCAAATGACTTGCATGTTAGGATTACATGCATTTCCAAGCTCAAACCCAAATATTACAAAAAAAGATGGGTGCTTACCTTCCCAATCAATTGGAAGTGGTTGTAGTTGTGGATATGGGAAGGGGAAGGTATTTCTCTAAGGTTCCAAGCTTCCTTGGGCCCCACCTCCTACCACACACTCCTTTCCTTTCTTCTTCCTCTCTCTTTCTCCTCCTTTCTCCTCTTTCTCTTCTCCCTTTTCTCTCTTCTCTCTCCCCTATATCTAAGGCAAATTCGTATGGGGAGAGGTGTGCCCCAAAGAAGCCCTTTTTATAATGCCAGATTTGGTGCAAATGGCCCCAAGTGTTGGGTTTTTACTATACTAACCCTATGGGAGGGTTTTTCTAGCCACTAGGGCCTACTATGGGGTGCACAAGTTGATATATATCGTAGGATAGTTAGCCCTAATGATGATCTACGTACGGATATGATCGGCCCGCCATTTGATGTGTCAATCAATAGATATGATTAGAAGTCTATTTAATGGTCACCGATGGTCGATCGGGGCCGCGGCTATACGGATATGAGCAGGGAAATATCCTTACTCTATGTGTGAAGTTTGGTTGTACACCGACAGTTCGAAATCCTCAACTTTGCATAAGAGTGGACAACTCAATTCACTTAAGTTTCAGCTCCTTTCTTTAGGGTATTTGCACTTCTCATGCACTCATCCTTCGGCTCAAGTTGAGCGGTTCTGTACAGTACCTAGGTTCGACTCCCTCGATAGATGTTAAGCCCAATAAGACGGACATTATTCTATAGTTTTGGAACTAGTGGCTAGCCAACGAGCGGTTTAGAGTTATTTGGAAAATCGGGGTATTTTTGGAATGAATTTAGTAGTAAGATTTCTCGTGAATAATGATTAGAGTTTGGATTAACTATGTTCATAGTGTGGCCTATTTATAACTAGTGAAAGTGGAGATTTGGTAATGATTACTCTAAACCATCGGTTTTAGGCCAAAAGAGTAATGGGGTTGATTTCGTCTATTAGTTAAGATCCGGGCAGATTCATTGGCTTCCTACGGCTGATTAATCGAACTTGTACAGATCTTTACTGGTACCACCCCTGTATAAACTAACATTGAGTGCTAATGGTCATTAAGTGATATTATAAGTTAATTAATAAAATAAAATAAAAAATTCAAGGATTTTTGAAAATCCAAAACAATGAAAATCCAGGATATTACAGGTGTCTAATCCTGCGATGGATAGTTAACCCCTCAACCATTCCTCCTTTAGTCAAGAGACGTCGAGTGTTGTCACGGACCATAGTTTCTTCTTCTTCTTGGATACAATTCAAGTATGGAAGACAAGATTTCAGTGTGATCATTACAAGGACAGCAACATACAATCTTCCACCCAAATTTACAGATTCAATCATGACATATTTCAGGCTATACAATTGCATGGACAGCCCTATAGTGATATACTAAAATAATTCTCCGATAGGCCAATCATACATCACATTATTCAGTTATAACTTGAAAATTCAAACAAGTGACTCAACCAATCAACAACTTTCAGTGTTTCAAGCTTTCACCCAAGTAGGATTAATCATAAAATCAGAAAATCAACCACCAACTACCATTCTACAACAATCCATGTCATCATGTTAAGCATAGTTAACACCGAACCAGGAAAACAAGAATCAACTAGCAACAATTTGGGGAAATTTAGATATTTGCACCCTACATGAGCATGCAAATGCATCATTCATAATTTGGAATATTAGGGTCAAATCTGTAGCACCCTATGTCTTCAGGACCCGAGTATACAACCTGTTTCCAAAAACCCGAGTGTTAACCTATAAAGAGTTAAAGTCCACATATGTATATATATATATATATATATATATTTTTTATTTTTTTTCTTTAGAGTTTATTCATTCAGAGTTAGCAGTTAGCGTAGTATGGACAAATCAAACATAAAGAAAAGTTGTATTATCATTTAAATATACAAGAAGCTGTCCATAATGACTTATACAAACCAATGTCCTCATTCGTGCAATTACGAAATAAAATAATATTACATATGAAACAAAGTAAATTTACAACAATCTTGAGCTGTGAAATCCTTTAGCAACCCTTAACAAATACAGTCATGCATCCTTATCAACCATAGTCTGCTCCTCATCAATATGAACATGAATGTCGACTAGGGCACCTGTGCTACCTATACGATTATGTTTTTTATGGATGAGTGGCCAACTCAGTGTGAATTCCTCTCAAGATTACACACCGCCGCATTAGGTAAGCATAGTTATAAAACAAAACATACAAAATAATGCATGATGCAGGCCTTATTAGATGCATGAACGTGTGAATGCAATCATCACCCCGGGGATACACATCTGTGCTAAAGTTAGGCTCATCACCCATGCAATCATCGACCTGGGAATGCTCAACCAATCAGACAAATATGTACATCACGTACGATAGCAATAGATGTTGGTCTATGCCATGTATGCATGATTAGCCAAACTATTATTAGTCCAGTTACAATCAGCCAATTTTAATAAGCTCAAAGTCACTACAGGGGGCTCGTCACCAGCATAGGCCGATAACTCGGGTATAGGTCCCATACCACCATCCCCGGCTCATGAGACTACCATCTTAGGATATTTAATGGAAACTCGTCGACTAGTGGCCAATCATATTACAGTATATGGGGCTTACCACGCATGGTTGTATAGAAATAATACAACGAACCCATATAGGGTAAATACCAAAATAAAGCCAACTCGGGCGAATATCAAAACTAAGCCACATAGGACAATTATCAAAACTAAGCAGCATAAGGCCAATATCAAAACCATGCGATAAAGACCATCCTTAAAAACTAATCGGACACTACAACCCATGGATGGTAGGCCCACATCAATATCCAATTTAAACCACCATTCAACAACCACTAAGTTGAAGGTCCATTACAACCACAATCAATCGAGTTACATCCCAAGTATAGGTGTACATTTATAAGTGGGGGTTTCCCACTGATGTACTAGTTTAAGTTCTATAAGCAATCCACAAATGGTCCAAAAGCATAAGAAAATATGGAGGATAAATATTTAAGCATGTGATCTAGCAATTTAATCCCAACAATTTACACATGTGATTGTAAGATAAAAATATCAAATATCAATCAAAATTAAATTAAAACTATCACTTAAGCTAATGGGAAGATGGAAAGCTCAAGAGGAAGAATCATCACCTTATACTTTGAATCACCAAGTGATGTTGCTAGAAAGCACGTGCACCCTTAGAATGGAATCCTACCATGGATTGTGAAATTATACGTGAGATCAGGTTTCTACAAGGTATTTATGGTTAATATTAAGATAACCTAGGGTTTGGACTACTTAGGATTTTAATGTAGAATTAGGGTTTTCATCCTTGGGTTTAGTCTTAAACTTAGATCCTGGGATTTGGATCCTAATTTATTATCATTATTATTATTGTACAATGGGCCAAATAATATTCATAATAGGGGTATTATTCCATCCATATTAATAATGATGGTCCATAAGTTCATATTTAAACGTACTGACATCATCTTATATTTTTATAATTACTGATTATCCCTTGAATAATTCAAGTAATAATAATAGAATATTTACTAATGATAATATAATAAAAATTATACTAATAATTATATAAACAAGTATTATATTAATCCCATAAGGACAATGATAAATATTTTCTAATGGTAATGGCCCTGACTATCCACAATGAATCTAGTCGTGATAATAAGTACTATGGTCTACCATGAATTGGGTTATTTGGGCCTGCATTAGGGTGACCAGGTCCACTAGATTTTATTGTCCAATAAGTACCCAGATTGGGCCTGGAATCTACCCATAATTAAGGCCTGAACTGGGCCTGACTTTGGCCTGATCTGGCCCAATACCTTGCTGCCCATTTGTAGCCCAAACTGGGCCTGAACTTGGCCCAATTTGGCCCAATTGTGGTTCAGGACTGGGCCTAGCGCTGGATTTACAAAACACCAATGAGGCAGCTGGGTTGGGCCCGTCCTAGCCCAACATCAACACAACTGAGGTGGGCCTGCCGAATAGGATGTGGCCCAGCAGCGCCACTATCATTGGTTGGGCTGTCTTTGGCCCATCATTTGCTGACCAGAGGCAAGTTGGGCTGGGCTCGTCCAGGCCCAGCTGCAACATGAGTCGGGGTTATGATTGGCTGGGCCATTTTTAGCCCAATAGCAATCTAGTTACAGGAAGGGTTGGCTTAGCACAGGCCCATGGTGTGGTTTAACCTAATATTCGGCCTGGATTTGGGCTGATCTCGGCCCAGCTAAAGGCCATTTTCAGCCCTGGTTACAGCACAAATCTGTGGTTGGATTTAGTCCGAACCCAGTCTAGATCTGTGGCGGGGTGCGCGGTCCACTGAGTGTGATCAGGCGTGGCCCACTGAACTTTATCTCAGGTGCGGCCCACCGAGTATGTGGTAGGCCCACTATGTGATGTTTAGACCATTTACCTGCTAGAAGTGAGCCCAGATCTCCGTCCAACTTCTGAACTCGGAAGGAGAAACGGCTGCAAGGAGGCCCACGTGATGCGCCAAGGGCCCAGCGATCGAAGACTCGAGTCGACCCGCACTGGCCAGCTAAATGCGTCAACGGACTAGGATCCAGCCATTGATCATGCCGTCTATGCTCGGGGTGAGATCGAGTCAGGCCCCTCAACGAGACTCAACTTGGCATCTGGGTTATCACCGTGACTCGGCAAAACCCACAGCACTCGAGCTCACGCTCCCTCCTTTCTCTCTTTCTCTCTTATTCCCCTTCTGTTTTCTTTAACTTTCACTTTCTTTCTTATTCTCTCTCTTCCAACACCATCACCCGCTGGTGAGGGATTGAAAATGGCATCCTGAATGAGTTTAACTCAGCTTGGAACGACGGAGAAGGTGCCTACCATTAATGGCATCTTCACCATCACCACCTCTTCTTCGAATCCGACTCCATCAGCCCATCCGTGAGGACCCCAGAGAGCTTTCCAATGAGCTCCAACGAAGCTTGGAGGAGGTTCGAGTAGTGAGGAGAGCTTGGGGAGAAACGGCTATTCACACTCTCTCTCATCCTTTTTCCTTTTCTAAAGACCTAGTTAGGACGGCTAGGATCTCTTCAGGACGGACGGCTGGGATGGAAGGGATACGAGGGCACGCGGATTGCCAGCGTGTAAAGGCAAGAAAACCAAACTTTCCGTTTTTGGAAAGAAGATGGTTGCACTCAGCCCACTTGCGCATGTGCTTGTGCATCCGTACTTGCATGCCAACAGGTGAAAGGCCGGGGTTTCGGTCTGAATCTCCTGTTCTCTAAGATGGACGGTCAGATTGTGAGGATGGGACCAGATGGTGGGCCATGTCTCAATCAAAGAAGGGAGGAAAACACAAATGTTTCAAAGATTGCAGCGGGAAAATTTCCCATTTTGGGACGAGCGTGGGTCAGCACTCGTCTGACCATATTGGGAGTCTGGTGCACTACGGGTGCACCATCCCAGGTGCACACAAACAATAAGTGTGAGGCCCACAGTGATGTCTCCCAATATCCGCTCCATCCATTCATCTCGAATAGGGTTTTGGGCCATCCCTACCCAAGATGAGGTGGATCTCATGTTCAGATGGTCCGCATTTAGTGAATTTCACCTTATTCCATTGCTTCTCATTGATCTACTTGTTGTGTTGATCCTAATAATTTTTTTAACGGTCAAACGGGTCCTAAGAATCCATTTAGATGACTAGGGCCACCAATCTTATGGACTTTGAATATTAAATACTATTAGTAGAATGAATTTCAACGTTTGTTATTACTATTATCATTATTTAAATTAAAATTTGTAGGGCCTACCGCTATTTAGAAGTATTCCTCCGGGTGAGTAGACCGCCTCGAGTTATGTACCTCATCCTTCGACTAATTTTAACAGTTAAGTGAGCCACACCAAGTGGACGTCCAAAATCATATGGTTATTTAATGATTTATGAAGATTTGACGATCAGATTAATTAATGTTTCATATGGTTCTTAGTTAATTCTAAAAGAATTTAACGGTTATCATCCTGATCAGACGATTGGATTATCTATCTAGTTATGCTAGGGATTTCAACATTGAGTGACGTGGCCTGATAAATGGTAAACTTGATGATATGGGTTTTGATGATGGCAATGGGCGGTTTGATTCGTCCATCAAGCGATTAGTATATTAGGGTGGTTGGAACCCTAAACATAGGGTTACTGGATGATATGGTGGTCCATCCCTAAAACTGGCTGATGGATGGCCTAATTATGGGTATGGGTTACTTTTAACCGTCGGATTTAGGCTAGAATGCACGTGATCTTTTGCTCAAGTTAGGCCTATATTTATTCTAAGTTTGGTTATACGGTAGCACCCGAGTATTAGAAAGTACAGGGCATTATAAAATCCCTTCCCAATATTTTGATAATTCCTAGTCCATTAACCTATATGTAGTCTAAATGAAAATTTCAGCCACATGCACTAACAATTCGCCAACCACGTTCATTAAACCTACTTTAGGCGCGATAACCGGTCACCAAAAGGTAATGGTCCTCACCTAAATTTGGTTAGAGGTTGCTGAGATTATTCTAGCGACGCCGGGTCCGCAAGCTCGAGGTGTCGGGGCCCCGCATGGTATTGGATGGACAAGAATTACATGAATGTTATAGAAATCAGGGAAATGGAGTGAGAAATCCTAAATTACTAAGATGGGTTGGAATTTCTTCTTCCAACGACGGAGATTAACCAGGATTTCTGGCGAAGGAGGGGAGAGGTCGCCAGAATTGAAAAAATCCCGGCACCAAGGCCACATGCAAGTGAAATGCCTCTCTCTCTCTCTCTCAACTGCTGGAAAATGGGCTGAGAGAGAAGGGATCACCCTTTTATATGCCTGAGGTTATTTCAATTAACCTTAACGTTTCACAAAATTCCCAAACTAGCCAAATGGGGCCCATTTTACGTTATTGGAGCTGCTCTGATGGACCTCTGGCTCATCTGACACATGGGATAAGTGCTTCATGGCCCGATGAAGGGTTGAGTGAAGTTTGATCACAAACTGATCTAAGTTTTGTCGCAGCGGCCCTATTCGCGATCAATGGTCATTGTTCCACAATCAATGGCCAGATTTTGTAGGCATGGGCCTGAAATTATTTTCAACCTTCGGTGTGAATTTAGAAGAGATCCGATGGCTGGAACGCCCGTAAACTCAAGCAGCAAGGTTATTCAGTTAAATTTCAGAATTTGATTAATTTTGGTTAGGCGACTTGCAGTTTGCAAGTGCCAGCAGGGTAGCACTGTTCGACCATCTCTGGGCATCTTCGGCGCCTGGTGTCCGTATGGGACCACAAGCCCAGTAAGCCCAAGGTTCTGATAAAGTTTTAGAATTTTTGGACCTTCCTCAGGAGATACACAGTCCGTACGAACAGTCTCTAAGTATGACTCGGCCGACTGACTTTACGGCCTATGCTCGGCCCGATCTTAATTTAATTTAAATTGTACGGAAGGGTGATTTGGGGCTAATTAACCCGTCTTAAGCTCACACGTGCAATCGAATCGTTCAATCCTGAGTCGATTCGCACGTGAGTGCTTCGGGACATTATTCCCTTTTTAGACGAGGCGTTACAGATCTGATGAAGCAAAATATGTTCTAAAAAAAGTCCATGAAGGCATTTGGGGCAACCACTCTAGCGGCCAAGCCCTCGCCTACAAAGTCATCCGAAAAGGATACTTCTGGCCGACCATCCAAACGGACATGCAACAGCACACTTAAAAATGCGACAAATGTCAACGATTCACACAATACCTCGATAGCCTCCCGAGCAACTAACTCCTATGACCGGACCATGGTTGTTCACCTAATGGAGAATTGACATCATCGGCCCCTTACCAACTGGCAAAGGGTAGACTAAATTTTCGATCGACACAGTCGACTATTTCACCAAATGGGCCGAGGCTGAGCCCATGGCTAAGATCACCGAGTGAAAAATTATAGACTTCATCTGGAAGAACATCATATGCCAATACGGAATGCCCCACACAATCATTTCAGATAATGAAAAACAATTCGACAACAAACAATTCCGAGGTATGTGCAAAAATCTCAAGATCTGGAATGTATACTCATCACACCGGCACCCGCAAGCTAACAGACAGGTAGAAGCGGTCAACAAGATCATCAAGAACCACCTCCGAACAAAACTTGAGAAGTCCAAAGGAGCCTGGGCGGAAGAGCTTCCCAATGTCCTCTGGGCATACCAAACCACTGCTCGAACGACCACAGGGGAAACCCATTCCTTCCTGGCCTTCGGAGCAGAGGTTGTTATTCCAGTCGAGATCGGGCTACCGACTGCTCGGACCCGCTCCTACGATGAACGATAGAATGCCGAACAGATGGCACTAGATCTCAACATCATAGAAGAGAGAAGGGAATGAGCCTGGATTAAGGTCACAATCCGACAACAGTAAGTTGCCTGTTTCTACAACTCTAGGGCAAAGACAAGGAGGTTCCAAGCTGGAGACCTAGTCCTCCACAAAACCTTATAGAACACCAAGGAACCCGGCTCAGAAACCTTGGGACCAAACTGGGAAGGACCCTACGTAGTAAGAAGCACAAGTTGGCCAAGATAGTATCGACTTGAAGACTTAGAATGATGACTCTTACCACATCCATGAAATGCCAAGCATCTCAAAATCTACTATGTATAAGGGTCAACCTGACCTGAGCCCGAAATCTACTTTCTCACTGTTTCTAATCTACAACGTTGGAACTAGTACAATAAAAAAACCAAAGACTGGGACAAGTTTGCTTTGTACTTCTATGTCTACAAACAATCCATGTACTAAAAATCTACTAAGGGATTCCTACAATATAAGGGAAGAACAGCCCTTACTAATGGGCCGACCCTTCAAGAAGAGGTCGAGCCGTAAAATATCGCCACTCTCAGACCACGCAATTTGCGGTGAAGACGATACTTTGAAAATATAGAAGTATCTAACCTACGGAAATGCTCGACCAAGAATAGTAGATTCATAAGGAGAAAACGACTAAGGGTTCAACCTCGGCACAAAATGACGACGTACCCGTCTCAAAATCTACTAATTTACTCAAAACGATCAATAAATCAAAAGTATCTTTTCATTAAAATGAATCGAAGGAGTACATTGGAAAAAGTAAAAAAATATACAACGAGAAAAAGAAAGGTAGAAGTCATACGAGGGGCGGCTCAGAGGGTGAGTCCTCTAGAGGCACCTTGGAATCATAGCCGACCTCCTCATAGGCCGAAAGGTCGACCTCGGGATGAGCCTCTTTTATGTCCTCGAGGCACCTCTCGTACCCGATGCCATATGGGGTGTCCCTATCCTCCGTGTACCTCTTAGAGGACTTAAACTCCTCTACAGCGGCTACTCGGGCCGAAGAGATAGCCGCCTAAGCCTCCTTGATCTTCACATCAAAGGAGCGCTTCAGCCCAGCCAAGTCCGACTTCCACTGGGCCCCTCTGTAATGCCCTGAAAATCAGGGGGTTGAGCATAAACTCAACTCCCGAGTTCCAAAACATCACTTATGCAACAAATATGATGATGATTGAATGTTGTTTGTATTAGTGCATTAAACATGAGTGGGATTATACCAAACAGTATATCATACTCCAGAGGCAGTTAAATAGCGCAAGTGGAAGACTGAGAGATGTATATAAGCATATATGAAATGTATAGACCATTGCCAGTCTCCAGAGTATGAATACATTGCCAGGTCAAATATTACATGTATATTCCTAAAATGATCAAAATGAATACACAGGTGTGTTCTAAGATTTCATAATAACTGTGTAGGAGCATCTAGTCAGTATCCTTATAGCCCCGATAATCAGGACACGGCTCACATGAACCTGCCTAATAACTACATATAGGAGAACGCCTCCTCATCGTCCTCGAAATCTAGCTCCACTTCGTAGGCATTGCCATCACTTGCAACTAAGACAGAGTTTGGTTGGTGTTTAAAACACTGTCCCAGAACGTGGGAGTGAGTGATCAACTCAGGGAAGCCATAAAGCAAAGGTTAACATGTTATCAATTCAGTCACGCAGCAATGATAAAGCAATACAATCAAGCATTTCTAAGTACTATGGTTAATACAAGGATGATATGTATTAATGATGTACGCCCTCGCCTACACTCCCTCTGTGAACTTCATCTCACGATCGCGGCATGCACCACTTCCCCAGTGCTCAACTCCAATGCCAAAGGCACATGCAATGCGGTGCATGAACATGATTACCTTAGACCTTTTCATACAGCAGGATTGAGAAGCTAAGGTACCTCCCTTATATCATTTTCCAAACAATGATCCATTCTAGGGTCGTCAGTCCTAGTAAATATCATACGATGTTACAGTTTTAGATCACTACAAATGGCTCGTCACCTGATCAGTGTAGGCCTAGTTTATATTCTATTTGCTACGGAAAGGCTCGTCGTCTCAACGCAGTCTCAGAGTATGCTAGAGGTCACTACAAAGGGCTTGTCACATGATCAGTGTAGGCCGACAGCTCGAATATAGTGTCCCATACCACCGTATTCGAGTCACGAGGCGGTGTTGGTCACTGGTCACTACGGGGAGGCTCGTCGCCCCAGCGTAGGCCAACAGCTTGACTACGGTGTCCCATACCACTATGCTCTGCTCATAAGTCTTAATGGATCGTGGTACCAAGGTTAAACGAGCTTTTCACTGGTAAGTTTGGTACCTTAAGTTCAAGTAGTAGCGTCCATACATGGTGAACATACACCGGGCCCATTGGGTTACTTGACAAGCTCGACTAGTACGAGCGTACGTTGAATTAATCGACATGGAGCGCATATGCACTCCTCGTGGACTAGCCACTATCGAGAAACGACGTACGACTTGGATTCCTCGAACGTATCCGTCGTGGCAAAATAGTTCAGCCACCGACAGTAAATCCTTTATCGATTGCCTGGACTACACCGTAGTCCCAATCACATTCCCTAACAATACCATTCACATATGATAGTCAAACAGCATGTGACAACCAAATTCAATATACATCTCATTTGAACTTTTTAACAAACACATAGTATGCATGTTATCTTACATAGGCATTCCATCCACCAATCACATAGTAGCAAGATAGGTTACATAAGGAAAACTGTAACTATAGATAAGGTGATTGAGAATCCTATCTCAACACCCTCGTTAAATACAATTCACCAAGCATTTTCTCATTCAGGCATATTGTCAAACACTTAGACCACACATATCACATACATGTAATAAAATTAACTAAAACACATATCATAGCAAACCCTTCTACATAGGAGTTGCCATACGTAAGCACAAATCATAATTCTATATTCATTCAGACATTTCAACAAACACATAGAATGCATTTAAAATCATCATAATTTACGTATACACGTGATATAGGGAAAAAATCGCATCTGAGCACAGGTGACAGCAATCAAGTCAGTCATAAACCATTACTGACATTGAAAGCCTTGAAAACCTTAACCTAAACATTTATAGTCTGCACCTTTCGCTGGTAGACTCGTAACGAACTCAGATTAAACACTAAGTCTTTGTCTACGGCACCACAACGACCTATAACAGGGAATAGGTTAGCTATTCCACCATCTATTCTATTTAAATCTCTAAAATAGGCTAGGGTTAGGATTTCTTACCTAAGTACGGAGTCAGATTCGCCAGTATAGTGACACGGATGAGGTGATTTAGCCCGTGGAGTGGCAGGAAAGAATCCCAAGAACAATCTCCCACACTCTCTCTCACTTTCTCTCTCTTTCCTTCTCTTTCTTTTCTTTTCTCTCACCTAGGGTTAGAAATTCGTATGTAAAGGGTGAGAGAGGGTTTAAGGCCCTTATATAGGCCCAGAACTGATGGGAATGGCCCCATGGTCATGGTATACTTAGGTTATAACTAAATAGGGGTTGTTTCGATCCAACGGGTCACTTCTAGAGGCCCCTTTTCTGCATGCGATCGGACTTAAGCTCTCTGGCATTGGATCTAGGTCGAGTTAAGTTTTTGGTCCGATTAGATTTGTGGATCGACCGTGGCAAACCAATTTCAGTTCAATGGTCACCGTTACTCGATCAGGGCCACAAGTACACTGACGTGCGTTGAAAATTTTTCCTAATCCGAAGGTGTAGTTGGGTCAGATTCTGACGGTCTGAAACCTTAGATTTGGCCCACAAGAAAACGGCCCAAATCTCTTAAATCTGAGTTCAATTTCTAAAGATATTCGCGTTTCTTACACACTTCACTCCAGGCTCAAATTGTGCATTTCTGGATACTATCTGAATTTGATTTCTTAGATAATTGTCAAGCCCAGTAAGGCGGTCATAAGTGTATAGCTTCGTGGTCAATGAACTTTCGATGCGCGGTCCAGGTCCGATATGAAGTTTCAAGGTGTTCCCGAGAGTAAACGGGTTTAGAGATTGGTCCTAGGTTTCAGGGTAATGTAGCGTTAATGGTTCTACTCGTTTTGGGTCTCACAGATCATATTTAAAATAATTCAAGCTAATTCTACTGATTATTCAGTTTAGTACTTAACTAAATTATGCCCTAATTGTGACAGAATAAGGTCCTAGGGCAGTTCTATGCCCCTTTCTGGTACTTTTAATTAGTATATTATTTTAATTATTTTTTTAATAGTTTATCATTAATTTTACTTCATCTCTACTAAATTTCATTAGATTTTGTATTATAGAAAATTTCAAAAAATTCTAGAAGCAGCAGCTGTCCAAACTAATAATTTTCAGATAGTTGTCACAATGACCTATATTTAACTATATTAAATTTTTTATTATATTTTTTACTTATTTTTATATAAAATTAGACTTATTGAGCTTCAATCTGGCTTATGAATCACTTAAATCGGAGTTATATTGAGGGAGATATGACTTTTTGAAGTTGAACAAAAAATCATTAAAAAAATGGGCAAAAAACGAGCCACCCGGCCCGCTGGACGGCAAGGCCTCATCGATCCGGCGATGGCATCGCCGGTCCCTGGACCTTTTAACTAGCCCTCGCCCCATGGGCGATGACATCCCCCCCGGATGCCGGAAATGTGCGGGACCCACCTCGAGTCCCCCCCGATTTGCGTCATTTAGCCCCCCAAGTCCGTTTGATGTAGTTTCGCCACCCGATATTTGAAATGGGTGTATTTTTCAATCTGAAATGAGTTATGCGACGTGCAATATATGATTTTCAGGTAAGAGAAGCTTCTCTATCCAAATAATCTATTTATTTTGTGATATTCCAAGTTTAATGGTCAAAAGCCTATTTTATTTATGTATTTACCATTTACAATAAGTTTTAGTTTAAGTATTGTTCTTCATCATTTAAATTTTGGGATTAGTATCTAATGTGTAAGTACTTAGAAAAATTTGAAGGACAAGGTGGTGAAAGGTGAGATTTTGAAGGAAATGGGTCGAAAAGGGGATTTGAGACTTTAGAATTTAGTTCTAAGAAGTTAACAAAGTGTTATGATCGACCCAGTGCCTAAAGACGTCTATTTCCAAGTTGGTAAAAATCTGGGATGTTACACCCTCTCTCTAAGGCTTCGATAAGAAGCTTCTTTGAGGCCTTCGAACCCTCCGCCTAAGCTTTCAAGGCAGAACGAAGCTGCTCGGCCTCCTCACGAAGCCGCTTAGCTTCGGCGTCAGACTATTCGACCTCAATGTGAAGTTGCTCGGCCTCGACCCCCTTCCACAGCAACACCACCTCCGCTTATTTGACTTCTGTCTAAAGGTGCAATAGCTCGCGATGCACGTTAACTAGGGAAGGGGCGTACTACAAAAAATAGTAATGTTAGACCAAAGAAGAAAGAAGGTAACTAGCAATCTTAAGAAAGGTAAACCTACCTTGAAGAAGAGCTTCACCAGCTGGCCAATAACTCCATCCGGCAGCGTATCCATCGTGCAGGTGAACTAGGCATCGAGGACATGCCGATCCACCCAGGGCAGGAGGCTCTTCAGTGTAGCCCGAGTCGACTTGGGAGGCTTCTAACCCGCTCCACCTTTACTACCAGATCGGACCCCCGCTTGGGGCACGAGAAGCTCAACAAATACCTCCACAACCACCTGGGCCCCAACTGGATTGGCTTCAGCGAGCGAAGCTGAGCCATCAATGTAAGACCCTATCCTAGCCCATATCGTTCCGTAGGCCTCCGGGGTCCTCTCGATCGAATTTTGGTGACCCGCAATCTGTAACTGGTGTTTAGGTGCGATCCTGAGTCGTATTCCAGAGTCGGCTCAACCCAAGACTTGTGCTCTAGGGACCAGTTCCGATGCCGCGTCTCGCGCGCAGAGGCGATACCCAGGCCAGGAGATGTGGGCCCGCGTTCAATTCGAGGAAAACACCGCTCGTTGCAAAAATCAAGAGAATTTCTACCCAAATGTTACATCAATCTCATCAAGGGTCACATCACTCAGCCCATCACTCAACACATCACTCAACCCATCACAACCTATACCTCTCTTACACAAGCTACCCCAAAAGTCAACAAAACTCTTACACAACCCATCTCTCTCTCCCATTCATCACTCCATCACCCATCCCTCTCTCTCCTTACAACTCATTCTCTCTCATTTCTCAAACCCATCTCCCAAACAACCTATAAAAAAAAAAATCCCACGTCCAAGCTCTTCAAGCTCCATGAGAGAGCTTTGTATGGCCCACTTTCTATCTCCCATCTCCACCATCCAAGTTTCATCTCAACCATTGGAATTGTTCCTTTAGAGCTCTAGCATGCATTGGCGAAAGAAGAAAGAAGAGATCTAAGGTGGGTGATTTTATAATTTGATTTTGTGATTTGAAGGCCCACATATGGTGGGACCCATCTTGATGTACAATTTGTATCAAAGAGGGGCCCAGAGTGGAGGGGTCCCTCCGTTATTCCGATCTCTCTCTTTCTCTCTCTCTCTTCCTCTCTTTCATTTTTTTATAATGATAATGATGCGTGTGTGTGGTGTTC
This sequence comes from Magnolia changhungtana, assembly GCA_030180095.1. Lineage (NCBI taxonomy): Eukaryota > Viridiplantae > Streptophyta > Magnoliopsida > Magnoliales > Magnoliaceae > Magnolia > Magnolia changhungtana. The sequence goes on from JASAUF010000489.1 coordinate 1,230,786, forward strand.
ACTCCCCAAGTGTAGGGTGTGATGTAGTAATAACTCGGTAAGATCGAGGTCGAATCCCACGAGGACTGATCGTCACAATTCAAATCTGTGATCCTCCTTAACTAATTCAACAAATAATGGAGCAAATTACTAACACAAATTTATGGAAAATAGCTATTGAGGATAGGGAAGAAAATTCAATAAGAGAAAGAGCACTAGGACTTTCGAATCCACCCCTAATTATCCCAACCCTTGTTTTGTCTGTTAATTCACTTTAATATAGATTGATCTAACTTATCTAGAGAAAGCACAATCTGTGTCCTTAATCGGGCATACAGATTGTCTAATTCCTTCAAGCAATGCCATGAATAACATATCCCATGTCCAAATCGGGCATATGGAATATACAGTTCAGTAAGCACCCTGTTTCTTCCTCTACAGGAACCTGTTCATGATCAGATACAAGCACCTAGCATAAGCATCCAGACCACATCCATGCATAGACTCTGATCAAAGTTGATAGATGGAGAAGTATGGAATTTAAAACAATCAAGCACACTAGAGAAAGAAACAAACCAATCTAATTAAAATAAAATCAACATAGAAAAAGAGGTGTTCAAATTAGGGGTTTCATCTCAGCCCTAGCTGAGAGATTAGTTACCCATGAAATCCATTAAACAGATGGATAAATAAAATTCATAAAAAAACATCAAACCAATTTCTCTCTTTCTTCTTTCTTCTCTTTCTTCTCTCCTTTGCTCTAGATCTGGAATTCTCCACTTTTTTCAATTTCTGAATGCCCTTCCTCATGTTTTGCAACTCTTTTTATAGCTGATGGAGTAGCTGGAGTGGTGAAATTTGATTTGGGAAGTCTGTCGCATGCGTGAAGAAAATTCCTTTTCGCAGCCAAGTTCGGGACCTCAAAACACCATACTTTCCTCGTTCAAATTCCAACAAACACCGTCCCTTAGGACTTTCTTGGGTCCTCTACATGATAGACGGTTCGGATCGCCATATGATCAAAGATGGTGGCCACAACCGCCTGGAAAACCGGATTTCCAAATTTGTGCAAAACTTTCGCACCCTTTCACTGTCGTGATCGGTGGGCCCCATAGAAATGTTTTCTGGGAAATCCACCCCGTCCATTGGATTCAGGACGAAATTTCAGTCAAGAATAGGTAGTTTTGAACGTCCAATGATACGGCCCAGGGAAGAAAACACAAAAAGATCAGTTTTGGACGTTGCAGAGCAACCCTTTTGTGGCCTCTGTACTGCACACGTGTGTACGCATGGGAGCAAAGTAGTAGCATGGTTTTGTAGTGCTCAAGCCCATCTTCAAGATGGACGGTTCAGATCATCCGGACGGTACACGTGTGGGGCCCACAACCAGCCGCAAAACGGACGTCCGTCGTCCGTTCTTGACGCTTGTAATGGGGACGCGGGTGGCTTCCTCTGCGTAAATGGTGGGGTCCACCGTGATATTTTTTGAGAAATCCACTCCGTTCATTGGATCCCTCTCGAAAATCCAGTCGAACCTGCTGAGATTGGGGTGATTTCGGTGTGGTCCATCTGATTTCTTCGACTCACCGTCCGACTGCATTCGAACGGCTAGATTTTACTCCGGATGACCGTTCGCAATTCTGCCACCTAGGCAATGTTAATATGCTCCACCTGGACCTGATGGACGGCCCGGATTGATGTTTTTATGGACGAGTGGGGCCCACAACCGAAACCCATCGGTCGGACGCTAACAGCGAAAACGGAAGTTTCCGTTTTGATGAAAACACGGGTCAGCGCTTGCGCTGACCAGGGTGACGGTGCGGTGTAACTCGGGTGGGCGTGCACTATATGCACGTCCACCCTCATGTGGGGTCCTCTGTGATGTTCGTGCGAAATCTGCTCCGTCCATCCGTTTCCTCAGATTATTTTAGGCGTTGAGTCCGAAATTGAGGCATATCCAGGTATCTGGTGGGCCAAGGATCGACGGTTTGTGGGCTGATTTGACAGTTGGGGCACTTCTATAGTGATCCAAGGGATGAAATTTTATATGTACGGTTAATTTGTGGTTCCCATCACATGTATGAAGTTTCGAACTGATCGGATGGGGGAAACCATGTGATCTTGCATTTTGGACCAGTTTCGGGCCTCTTTAATGTGAACGGCTTGATTTCCTTGGATCTCTGGCGTGTAAATTCATTGATCCCAGTCCTCTGGAGTCCTTTAGATGCTCTAATGACTTTGGGGCGTCAAATCCACGCTTTTGATATCATTTTTCAATACACGCTCCTGATTTCATCCTGTAATAAAAACACAATTAAAATATGGCATTAAGCATTATCATGTATGTAAAATCAGATAATATTCGGGGTCTGAGATGCAATATTCGACCCTCATCACAACCCCCAACCAGCATTTTGCTAGTCCCGAGCAAAACATGCGAAAAATAATTTCAGAAATAAAAGACAATTCCTGTAAACTCAAATGATGTGTGAACAGATAGTTGAGATGTGAAAATTCTAAAATTCATGAATGGTGAAAAGATTTTTCTCCTGAAATCAAGCTTACAGTAAACTTCATAATCAAGTTTAAAATATTAATCCATTAATTAGAACAATTGTAAACATTGAGTTCCATGAGCGAATAGTGTAATCTCGGCTTACAACCATTAAGAGATTCAATTTTCAATTTCATGATATCATTAGTAATTAACAACAGAGCTCGTGTCACCCAAAACTGGAACCACACTTGCCTTACAGATTAACCTTTCATTCTACCATTTTTTTTTTGAATTTCTTTATGAATAGTATGCCAAGGAGGAGAATCAAATCTGCACCTATAGGGAGCAAACCTATGGTGAAAACTTGTCGCCTAACTCTTTTCTCATGTCAACTATGGGGAATCGAATCTTCATCTATAGGGAGCAAACCTATGATGACGATTATGTGACTTATTCTTTCAATTCTTCTTTATAGACTGATGTTAAAATTTTTGTTTTTCAGGCTGGTTCCTTTCATGCTTAGTGATTACTATGTTACCATTTAATATCGAACTGAAAACTTAATGTGTAAGTGAGATCTGAAATGTGAAATCATGGCTCAATCAATGTTTATAACTTCTAATCATGGATTAACCATTCAAACTTCAGTGTGAAATTTGCCAGACAACTGAATCCAAGAGTCATAATTTCTCACATTCTGTATCTTGTAATTTCAAAATCACAACCATCCTTCAAAATCACTTTCACTTTAAAGTCAACAGAAAGTCCAGAAAAATTTTAAAAATTTTCACAATTTTTGCTCAAGACCAAGAAAATACTGATTTTAAAAATACTGATTTAGGTAACCTAATTTCTCACCCCCAACCTAAAATCTACATTGTCCTCAATGTAAAAAAATAAACATGCAATGCATATGAGACAACGAAAAGAAAAGAGGAGTGAGGAAAAGATAGTACCTGGATGGAGAAACAAGAGGCGTTCTCAAGAATATCAGCGTAAAAGCGAGTCAGAACAAGAGAGAAATCAAGTAAAATAAAAGATCCTACCTATACCACTTTCATAGGTGCTCTCGATTGCATTTAGCATATGCAACAAGCCTTTAAACCCCTAGGTTACCCCTAGTGGACGAGTTGTAGTCTCGTGAGGGTTTGCAGTAATGTTACCCACAAACATTGAATTAACTAACAAGCAAAAAGAAATCAAATGAAATGCTGGGTTGCCTCCCAGGAGCGCTAAGTTTAACGTCTTCAGCCAGACAAGAACGGACCATGAATTCATTAATCTTTAAGACCAGGGTCCGCCAAAGAACTTACCTCAACACATGGTTAACCAATCCCAGACAAGTGATGCGAGTTCCCATAAACTGTGCTATCTGAAATGAGGTAATTGACACTATCATCAAACAATTTAAGGATTTCCGCTCGAACAACTTCTTCCATGTTAGGATCGTGCTTCCTTTGTATTTTACATGACATTTCCACAGCATGATCCTTACATACAGTGGGGCACACTCCTTGTATTTCTGCTATCTTCCGTTCAATTGCTGCCTTATATGTTCGAAGAACATTAAACAACCTGTACTCTGTTGCCTTCTCAGAGTTAGAAACTGTGCTGTCAGGAAGAGTCTCAGAAGGATGAAGAGGTTCCACTTTCACTCTCCATTTTTCAGTCTCCAATATAGGAGTAGAGTCGAGCAATGCATTGACTTCATGGATGGGACTATCAATGTCAAAATCCATGCCCGATTGTGCTAAGCAGGTCTCAAGAGGATCTTCAAAAGATGTACGGAAGGAGTCCTGCACAAGGCTCTCGATCATGTCCACTTCAAATATGTCATCCAAATCCGCGGATTGTTGTCCTGCATTAAAAACATTAAGTTTAATATTCATGTTACCAAAGGACAATTTCATAACTCCATTTCGGCAATTTATAATAGCATTAGATGTGGCCAAAAATGGACGACCCAAGATGATTTGGGATCTGACTATGAGGATTCTGGACAGGCTGAGTATCTATAACTATGAAATCCACTGGAAAATAGAATTTATCAACCTGGATTAGCACATCTTCAATAACACCCCGGGGAACCTTGACAGATCTATCAGCCAGTTGTAATGTTACCTTAGTCGGTTTCAACTCACCAAGTCCTAGCTGCTCATAAACCGAATAAGGTAACAAATTAACACTTGCCCCTAAATCGAGTAATGCCTTCCCAATCTTATGATCTCCTATGCCGCAAGAAATGGTGGGAGCTCCTGGATCCCTAAATTTAGGAGGAGTGTTATGTTGAATCATGGAGAGTGAATTTGCTCTGCCAGGAAGACTTTCTTATGAACATTCTGCTTACGCTTTTGAGTGCATAAATCTTTAAGAAACTTAGCGTAAGGAGGGACTTGCTTGATGGCATCAAGTAACGGAATGTTGACTTGCACTTTTTTAAACACCTCTAGGATTTCATCAAAGTTATTTCTTTTCTTCATTGGTGCCAGACGTTGAGGAAATGGTGCTTTGGGCACGTATGGTGGCACATTAGTGGTTCCTGGAGAGTCAGAGAGCTTTTGAATTTTGGATGCATTGGTGTGTCTCTCTGCTTCATCTTGATCTTCCGCTTTAGAATTTGATTCATCCCTAGGCATCTCTATTCTGTTATCAATCTGTTTGCCTGACCTAAGGGTAGTGATCGATTTGGCTTGCTCATGATATTGTCCTTGGTTAGAATTAGAGCCAATCTCATACTGTCCCTTTGGATTAGCCACAGGTTGACTAGGGAACTTGCCTTTCTCTCTCTCACTCAATGTGGCAGCTAGTTGACCCATTTGTACTTCCAGCTTGGCAATGGATTGCGCATTTGCATGTAAGCTTTGCTGGTTGGCTAGTAAGGTTTGTTGGGTGTCTTTTTGGAATTGGAGAGAACTCTGCATAAAAAGATTGAGTGTATCCTCAAGAGATGGTTTCCTTGATTGTGCAGGCAGTTGTTGATATTGCGGAAACTGTTGAAATTGTTGACTGCCAACTTGGGAGTGCGGTTGCATGGGAGGATTTCCAGATGGTCCTCCTTGTTGTGGTCCTTTCGCCCAAGAGAAATTTGGATGCCTAGCCCAACCTGGGTTGTAAGTTTCTGCATAAGGATTATTCCCAGGTCTTTGAAAAGTGTTCATTGCATGTACTTGTTCAGAAAGAAGTTCTGGGGATGCTGCACTAGATGGACAAGACTGCATAGGATGGGCAGGACTAGAACATATGGCACATGCCTCGACTTGAGCGGTTTGTGGAGGTCCATTATTTAATACCAGAGCATCAACTTTCTTTGTCAGGTTATCAAGCTTGGCGCACAGATCTGGCATGACTCCTATCTCATATATACCACCTCTCTTCTGTGGTTGGGGACTTCTGTCACCTCTATTTGAATAGTCCCATTGCTGGGAATTTTCACACAAGGTTTCAAAGAAGTTCCATGCTTCGGTATCGCTTTTGGTCATGAAGGACCCTCCACTGGTGGCATCAACCATGCGACGGTTCGGGGTGTCAGACCGTCATAAAAGTATTGCACTTGTTGCCACTTCTCAAAACCGTGGTGTGGACATTTAAGAAGCAAGTCCTTCCATCTTTCCCAACATTCATGAAAGTACTCTCCCTCTTTTTGTGTGAAATTAGTGATTTCTCTACGGAGAGCATTAGTTTTGTGAACAGGGAAGAACTTGTTTAAGAACTTTCTAGACAATTGGTCCCATGTAGTGATAGACCCAACTTCTAGAGAATTCAACCATGCTTTCGCCTTATCCTTCAAAGAAAAAGGAAATAGGCGTAGGCGGATCGAATCATCTGAGAAGTTTTGGAATTTAAAGGTGGAGCAAATGTCTAGGAATTCTTTCACATGATGATATGGGTCCTCCTTGTCCAACCCATAAAAGGAAGGCAAGAATCTGTATGACCCAGTCTTGAGTTCAAAGTGTCTTTGCCGTGGTGGTGGGCAACACTATGCATGAAGGTGCATTGAATTGGACAGGAGCTGAATAATCTCTAAGAGTTTTAGTTCCATTCTCTTCTGCCATTTCAACGGGGATGTCTTTCAATCTTCTATGGAATGTTCTTTCTATTTCAGGATCAAAAGGTGCTAGTTCTTTATCTAGAGATCTACGTCCTAGTATAAACTAAGTTATTGCAATGTAAGAAAGGAAACTAAACTAAAAAGCAACCTAAGAGAAATAAAACTAGAACTAGAAACTATGAGATTCTAAAACAAGTTAAAACTATATCAACAAGAATGGGAAGAAAGAACCCAGGAAAGGAGATGATTGATGTCAGAAGATTTAAGAAGCTCCTCCTTCACTTAGTAGCTTCCTTCCCAATTCCTGTAAATAAAAACAAAAACAAATTAAGTTTCCTAAAATAATGATAGAAAAATCCTAAGCAACGGTTAATTTCTAAGAAAGTTTCTAAAGCTAGAAAATAGAAAGTTACTAAATCTAAAGTTAGAAAGTAGAAAATTCCTAAAAATTGAAAACCTAAGTCTCAAAATAGAAAGTAGAGAGGACTGGAGAATTTTAGAAAGATGTTACCAATTGGAGATCTATGTTAGAATCCTGTAAAAGAAAATAAAACAAGTTAGTTTCTAAAACAGAAAATCTAAAATTAGAAATTTTCTAAAGAACTAAAAAAAAGAGAATTAGTTTCTAAAAAGGAAGGAAATCCTAGAATTAGAAAGTTACTAATAATAAAAAGCTAAGTTAGTTTCTAAAAAGGAAAAAAAAAAAAAAAAAAAAAATTAAAACTAGAAAATAGAAAGTTACTTAAAAGAAGAATCTAAATCTAAAATTAGAAACTAAAAATTTCTAAAAACTAGAAAATAGAAAGTTACTTAAAAAAAATTTCTAAAACTAGAAAATAGAAAGTTACTTAAAAGAAGAATCTAAATCTAAAATTAGAAACTAAAAATTTCTAAAAAAATAAAATCCTAATTCTAATTAGAAAAAGTAAGAACTTAGAAGGATTACCAAATTAGAAGTTTATTTCAGGACCCTACAAAACAGGAAATAGGTTAGTTTCTAAAATAAAGAAAAAATTTCTAAGTTAGTACAATCCTAAGCTATGAATTATGATAAGAGAGAATCTTAAATTCAATTTGGAACGAAACAAAGGTCCCAAGAAGGCGCAAAAACTTGTTCACTCCCCAAGTGTAGGGTGTGATGTAGTAATAACTCAGTAAGATCGAGGTCGAATCCCACGAGGGTGATCGTCACAATTCAAATCTGTGATCCTCCTTAACTAATTCAACAAATAATGGAGCAAATTACTAACACAAATTTATGGAAAATAGCTATTGAGGATAGGGAAGAAAATTCAATAAGAGAAAGAGCACTAGGACTTTCGAATCCACCCCTAATTATCCCAACCCTTGTTTTGTCTGTTAATTCACTTTAATATAGATTGATCTAACTTATCTAGAGAAAGCACAATCTGTGTCCTTAATCGGGCATCTGATTGTCTAATTCCTTCAAGCAATGCCATGAATAACATATCCCATGTCCAAATCGGGCATATGGAATATCTGATTCATAAAGCACCTGTTTCTTCCTCTACGGGAACTGTTCATGATCAGATACAAGCACCTAGAATAAGCATCCAGACCACATCCATCCATAGACTCTGATCAAAGTTGATAGATGGAGAAGTATGGAATTTAAAACAATCAAGCACACTAGAGAAAGAAACAAACCAATCTAATTAAAATAAAATCAACATAGAAAAAGAGGTGTTCAAATTAGGGGTTTCATCTCAGCCCTAGCTGAGAGATTAGTTACCCATGAAATCCATTAAACAGATGGATAAATAAAATTCATAAAAAACATCAAACCAATTTCTCTCTTTCTTCTTTCTTCTTTTTCTTCTCTCCTTTGCTCTAGATCTGGAATTCTCCACTTTTTTTTATTTCTGAATGCCCTTCCTCATGTTTTGTAACTCTTTTTATAGCTGATGGAGTGGCTGGAGTGGTGAAATTCGGATTTGGGAAGCAGTTTGTCGCGCGCGTGACAAATTCCTTTTCGCAGCCCGAGTTCGGGACCTCAAAACACCATACTTTCCTCGTTCAAATTCCAACAAACACCGTCCCTTAGGACTTTCTTGGGTCCTCTACATGATAGACGGTTCAGATCGCCATATGATCAAAGATGGTGGCCCACAACCGCTGGAAAACCGGATTTCCAAATTTGTGCAAAACTTTCGCACCCTTTCATTTGTCGTGATCGGTGGGCCCCATAGAAATGTTTTCTCGGGAAATCCACCCCGTCCATTGGATTCGGGACGAAATTTCGACCAAGAATAGGTAGTTATGAACGTCCAATGATACGGCCCAGGGAAGAAAACACAAAAAGATCGGTTTTGACGCGTTGCAGAGCAACCCTTTTGTGGCCTCTGTACTGCACACGTGTGTACGCATGGGAGCAAAGTAGTAGCATGGTTTTGTAGTGCTCAAGCCCATCTTCAAGATGGACGGTTCAGATCATCCGGACGGTACACGTGTGGGGCCCACAACCAGCCGCAAAACGGACAGCGGTCCGTCCGTTTGCTGACGCGTAACAGGGACGCGGGTGGCTTCCTCTGCGTAAATGGTGGGGTCCACCGTGATATTTTTTTGAGAAATCCACTCCGTTCATTGGATCCCTCTCGAAAATCCAGTCGAACCTGCTGAGATTGGGGTGATTTCGGTGTGGTCCATCTGATTTCTTCGACTCACCGTCCGACTGCATTCGAACGGCTAGATTTTACTCCGGATGACCGTTCGCAATTCTGCCACCTAGGCAATGTTAATATGCTCCACCTGGACCTGATGGACGGCCCGGATTGATGTTTTTATGGACGAGTGGGGCCCACAACCGAAACCCATCGGTCGGACGCTAACAGCGAAAACGGAAGTTTCCGTTTTGATGAAAACACGGGTCAGCGCTTGCGCTGACCAGGGTGACGGTGCGGTGTAACTCGGGTGGGCGTGCACTATATGCACGTCCACCCTCATGTGGGGTCCTCTGTGATGTTCGTGCGAAATCTGCTCCGTCCATCCGTTTCCTCAGATTATTTTAGGCGTTGAGTCCGAAATTGAGGCATATCCAGGTATCTGGTGGGCCAAGGATCGACGGTTTGTGGGCTGATTTGACAGTTGGGGCACTTCTATAGTGATCCAAGGGATGAAATTTTATATGTACGGTTAATTTGTGGTTCCCATCACATGTATGAAGTTTCGAACTGATCGGATGGGGGAAACCATGTGATCTTGCATTTTGGACCAGTTTCGGGCCTCTTTAATGTGAACGGCTTGATTTCCTTGGATCTCTGGCGTGTAAATTCATTGATCCCAGTCCTCTGGAGTCCTTTAGATGCTCTAATGACTTTGGGGCGTCAAATCCACGCTTTTGATATCATTTTTCAATACACGCTCCTGATTTCATCCTGTAATAAAAACACAATTAAAATATGGCATTAAGCATTATCATGTATGTAAAATCAGATAATATTCGGGGTCTGAGATGCAATATTCGACCCTCATCATGTGGCCCACTTGATTTGATCAAAATCCTAACCGTCCAAAATTTTTGGACATCTCCTTAGTGTGACCCACCTTGATGTCCACCATGGGACGGACCTGGCCGAAGAGAAAACACAAATATCGGCATAAATCCAAAGCCGGTGGGCCACCACATGGACCCCACCTTGATGATGCGTTGTATGCCCACCGTCCACGTGGGACCCATCCCATGATGGATGTCTTACATCCGGGATGTCCGTCCAGCATCCCTGGATGTTGGTGCTCTTCAAATAAAATAAAATAATATTATATAATATATATATAAAGAGAGAGAAGCGGGATGGCCCACCTACATGGGACCCACTCAGATGTATTTGTTATATCCAAAACTGTCCGTCCATATACACAGACGTGGGGCCCACCTTGATGGATGCCTTGCATTCACACGTGTGGAGCCCCACCTTGATTTATGTATATAGTCGTCCATCTGGACGATTATGTGTATGCCACCCTGATGTGTGATTGATCCACATCGTCCAGCCTCCTCGACGGTGTGAGATGTATATATAATATTATAATAAATATGACAGTGGACCCACCTTGCTATCTGTATTGATCAGCACCGTCCAGCAAGGGACGGTGCTGGATCACTGTGATGTATCTATTTCATCCTACCGTCCAAATGGGATGGTGGGGCCCCTACATAGGTGTAAGTGTTGTATCCTCACCGTCCGCGTGGACAGTGGGGCGTACCATGATGTACGCGGACCCACCTTGGTGTATGTATTGTATACCCACTCCGTCCACCTATCAGGACGGTGGTGTGGACCCCATTGTGATGTTTATAGACCCCGTCCGTCTGACGGGTCCACCTTGATTCATGTGTTTTAGCCACGCCGTCCAGTCCATTAGACTTGTGGCCCATTTGATAAATGTGTTGTATATCCATGTTATTCATCTGGTGGGCCCATTTGGAAGGTGCCCACCTGCTGGTTGTGCAGGGCCCACCTACTATGAGGCCCTTGTATGAGGCCCAATGCGATATATTATGAGGCCCACCTTGATGTATTTGTGGCCTATCCATTGGGGCCCACCTTGATATATTTGTGGCCCATCCATTGGGGCCCACCTTGATATATTTGTGGCCCATCCATGAGGCCCACCTTAATGTATTTGTGGCCCATCGATGTGGCCGACTTGATGTATATGAGGCTTGTTGGTACGGCTCATGTGATGTGACCCATTTAACGTTTATGAGGCCCATTCGTGCGGTCCACTTGATGTATATGAGGCCTGTTGGTGCGGCCCATGTGATGTGACCCATTTGATGTTTTATGAGGCCCATGATGAGGCCCAATGTGTTGTATATGAAGCCCATGTGATGCGGCCCATGAGTGAGGCCCGATGTGATGTATTTATGGCATATGTCATGTGGCCCATTGTGATGTGCATTAGGCCCACCTATGATGTATATTTGAGGCCCATAGTGATGTATATGTAGCCCTTGTATGAGGCCTAAGTGATGTGTATTAGGCCCTTGTGAGAGGCCATGGGCCCACGATTAGAGTTGGGCATCGGACCGAGTCGACTCGAATTTGGCCCAACCCGACCAGGTCCAGATTTTACATTGCTCAACCCGAACTCAGACAAAACTGGGACCGAGTCTGAGTCAGCTGACTCGGTCAGATCCGAACACGTGCTGGTCTGAACTGATCTAAGTCCGACTCGGTCAGGAAAACTGAGTCGGATCAAATTGGGCAACGTCCAGGTCGTTTATTTTTTTCAAAGGTGTGGAAATCATTATTCTTAGTGTTTCCTATGATGTGATCTACTTGATTATTAATATACTTAAAATTTAGTATCAACCCCTAAAATGATCTGAAAAAACTGATGGACGGTGTGGATAAAAAAAAAATCAAGACGGGCCCCGCATAGTTTATCCAGTAGGATGAAGACGTACAGCAATATATCTTCTTGAAGAAGCTTTACACCAGCCATGGGAAGCGGATTGCATACTGAGTAAACTCTGTGGGATCCATCGTGATTTATCTGTTTGATCCACACTGTCCATTCATTTTAAAAGTTAATTTCATTTCCATAAACCAAAAATAAAGATCAAATAAACCACACCACAGGAAATAATGTGAATTGAGTGCCTACCATTAAAAATTTCTGGGGGGCCACCGAAGTTTTGGATCAAGCTAATATTTTTTCTTTACCTCCGTCCAAGTCTTTTTTATCTTATGAACATGTTGGATGACATATAAATATCACTGTGGGCACTAGAAATATTTCAACGGTTGAAATCATTATTCCCACTGTTTCCAGTGGTATGGTTCACTTGAGCTTTGTATATGCTTTAATTTTAGGCTCAATGTATAAAATTAGCTAAAACAACATAAGAACAGATTGAATAAACCGCATACATTCAAGGTGGGCCCAACTGAGTTTACTTAGTACGATAAAGCCTACTGAGTAACTCAGTATGCAATCCTATTTCCCAGCCGATGTAGCTTCCTGGAGAAGCTTTGAAATTCCTAAGTATCCGTAGCTGGCACCAGCTATGTATAGCTACTCTAGGCACGTGTCGGGCGAAGACAGCACTGACGCTCCTCGAGCTCCGCATTGTGAGGATGGTTCAAAGGAGATCAAAGCTACTGGGCCCACACTGATGTATTTATTATATCTACACCATTAATCTGATTTTAGAGATCATTTTATAGCATTATTCAAAAAATGAATCATATCCAAAGATCATCTGGACCACACTATAAATAGCAGTGGAGATAATGATTTTCACCGTTAAAAAAATTATAGGGCCCACCATAACGTTTATTTTACATCCAATCTGTTCATAAGTTCACAAGTGAAGGAAAAATAAATTTCACAAGGTCCCTACCTGAATGAAGAGGAAAAACAAATTTCATATTAATCCAAAACTTCTTTGACCCTAAAAAGGGTTTCAATGGTAGACGTTCAATTTCCTACTAGTTTTTACAGTGTGGTCCAGTTGATGGTTAGATATGTCTTATTTTTTATCTCAAGCCTTAAAATGAGCTCGCCAAATGGATGGACTATTTGGATATAACACATACCTCGTGATCAGATCCACAGAACTTGCCAATGTTAAACTAATCAATCCGCTACGGACACCAACCAATTCGCTTCCATCATCGGGTCTGACTGTCAAGACGACAGCCGGTAAACCGCTATATGCCAACCATTCTTTTGTTGCGACTCTCTCTCTTTCCCTCTTTCTCTCTTCTGTACAAAATTATACACCATCTCCAACAGTAGAAAGAGAAGGATTTGATCTCCAACAGCCTTCTTCTTGCTTTCTTCTTCAACAGAAATGGAGAGATACATAGAGAGAGATAGACAAATATAAAGAGATAGAGAGAGATATGGCGGGGTTTTTTGGTGTCAAATGAAAAATCTGGACGATAAAATTTTTGTTTAGAGAGATATTTACATATCGGGTCGGGTTGGTTTGGACCCTTTCGGTCTGGGTTTTCGGATTGGTTCTGTCCGAATACACCTCTATCCAAACTCGACCCGAAAAACTATCAGATCCGAATTGACAAACTCGATCAGGCCGATCTACGCCGTCAGTTCTATTCGGTACGGTACCGAGTCGAGTCGGATCCACCGGATCGGGTCCAATATGCCTACCTCTACCCACGATCTGTTTGACTTTATGTGGGCCACCCCTTGGGAGCAATGATGGTTGAATGTCCACATTGATGGGCGATGATGGTTGAATGTCCGCATTGTGACCTTCCCTTAGGCCTTGTTAGGCCCATTCTCGCTGATTCCAATTGTCAATACCGATTCCATTTGTCGAGGCCGATTGTTGAGGTCGATTCCAATTCTGATTGTCGAGGCCGATTTCGATTGTCGATTCCAATTTCGATTGTCGAGGCCGATTGTTGAGGCTGACTCCGATTCCGATTGTCGATACCGATTCCGATTGACGAGGCCGATTTCGATTCCGATTGTCGAGGTCGATTCCGATTGTCGGGGCTGATTATAGTGGCGGATTCCGATTGTCGAGGCTGATTATTGAGGCCAATTCCGATTTCGATTGTCGAGGCCGATTCCGATTGTTGATACCGATTCCGATTGTCGAGACCGTTTGTTGAGGCCGATTCTGATTCTAATTCCGATTGTCGAGGCCGATTCCGATTGTCGATACCGATTCTGATTGTTGAGGCCGATTCTGATTGTCGAGGCCCAATGAGATGCATATGCGGCCCGTATTCGAGGCCCATTGTGATATGCATTTGGCCCGTGTTTGAGGCCCAATGTGATGTATATGCAGCCCGTATTTGAGGCCCACTATGATGGGTATTTGTAACGCCCCGAATTTTTGCCAACCTGAAATTAGACGTCCTTAGGCAATGAGTTGCTCCTAATACCTTATTAACCTATCAGAACTGAATCCCACAGTCTAAAATCGCTCCTTAACCCATTTCCTTCACAAATCCCACCCTTCACTACCTTGTTCTTCCAATTTTTCTAAGAACTTTCACCCTAGACACTATCTTAAACTAGTTAAGTATTATAACTTGGATCACCTTATATACAAACTACAAAGGCCTGAGTACCACCTCGACCAGAATTCACTTAGGACTAAATCCTTTAGAAATGAGACAAGAACTAAGTGCGAAACCGGATTAGCTACGAAATCTGTTTGAATCGCTTTAAAATCTGATCTGCAAGACCCAAAACTTGTAGAATCATTGACGCTAGGTTACCCTAAAATCTAGGATCAATCTCATTACCCGGCTGCTCTCGGGAGCATCTCGAAACTCCGTATCGGATCTGGACCGCACGTCGGAAGTCCGATTAACACGAAGTTAAGGAATTAGGACCGCCTCACTGGGCTCGACAACCATCTCGAAAATGAAGTCCAGATGATGTCCCACGGCCATTCGATCGCGTCCGGAGCGAGAGAGTGTGAAAACACTTGTTTTCTTTAAAAATAAATATCTTGAATAGTAATCTGGCATCTCTCGTTTGCGGATCAGTTTTAAGCAACCAGACCGTCAGAATCAGACCAAATTACACCCTCGGATCAGGAAAAATTTCATACACATTTACATGTACTCGGAATCTCCGATCAAGATCCGTTGACCGTTGAACTGAAACTGGTCCGCCACGCGTGATCTGGATATCCGACTGAAACGAAAACTTAATAGAACGTAGATCCGGCGTTAGTGAGCTTAAGTCGACCTTTGGCTCAAGGAGGCCCGCCAGAAGTCCTCCGTTGAAAAAAAGTTTCGCTTTGGTTATAACTTAGGTGAACCTTGTCCAGAAGTCTATTTTGGTGAAGTTTTAGACTATATAAGGACCTTAAACCCTCTCCCATTTCAGCCATACGAATTTGGATTTGAGAGAGAGAAAAGAGAGAGAAAGTGAGGGAGATGTGGGAGGAACTCCCTGCTGCTGTTCCTGCCGCTATTCGGGCTCCACCGCCTGATTCTCATCGCTTTCCCGGCGATTCCGGCGTCGTTTCTAGGTAAGAAACCCTAACCCTAATCTGTTTTAGGGTTGTATAGGTTGTAGGTTATGAAATAGCTAACCTGTTTCGTTCTCTAGGTTGCCAAACTCCCGTATACGGAAGCTTAGCAAACCTATCAACTCCGTTACGATTCTACAACACAAGGTGAGGACTTTAGGTGTATAGGTTACGGTTTTCAACACTTTCAATGTCAGATAATGGTAGATTCATGATCTGCATGCAATTGCACATGTACAAAGTGCTTTCCATTTTCTGTTTCGATTAGAATTGTAGAATTTGGAATTTCACATACTCTAGGTATTCGTATAAAATACCGTATACGTATTTTTTATGGAAATGTGTTTGACATGTTTAATTGTCGTATGGATATATGATGTATGGATAAAATACTCATTTGGTGAAAGGGTTTGCCTAAATACATGTTTACTAATATACACCATGTATGTAGAAATACGGTATTGTAAGAAGTACCGTATACGTGTATATTTTAGCGATGTGTTTGTCATGATTAATTGTTGTATAAATATATTATGTGCATATAAATTAATTGCTTGGCGAAAAGAATCGCCGTATTACAAGTTCCCTTGTAAACACTATGTATGTTGAAATTGGGTATCCTAGAAAATACCCTATACGTATAAAATTTGCTGATGTAATTGTCATGATTATTTGCTGTATGAATATGATGTATATGTATAAAATACTAGTTTGGAAAAGGGACAACCCTAGTGCACTTTCTTCTAACATACGTCATGTATGTTGAAATAGCGTACTCCAAGTGTTTGTGTAAATGCTTGTGAGAGTAAATGCTTGGATGATTGCACCGTAGGAGGGTTTAAGATGGGATTCTCAACTACCCTAGATACATGTATGATTACCTCCATGAGGTGGTCTACTTAAACCGCTTACTTGTAATATATGTATTTGTATTCCTGGTTTTAGAGTGTTTCATAACATGCTTATAACATGCTTTATAATATGCTTTATGATATGCTTGATAACATGCTCAACTGATTGTATGATTTTAATTATGTAATGCGAATGTTTAAATTCATAATTACGTTGTATGATCCGTCATGGGTGATGGGGGAGTGGAGCAACGAGTGCGTGCAACAGCGCCCTAAACGGATAATACCAGACTTGATTGTATGATTTGAATCTTGATCCATTACTGCTTTATCTATTTGCAATTGAATGTGATTGGGGCTATTGTATGGTCCAGGCAATCGGTAATGGATTTGAAAGCGTGGTTGTGATTCATATACCACGTGAGATGTGTTTGACGAACCTGAGTCGTACTTCGATTGGCGATAGTGGTTGGCCACACGAAGTGCTTATGCACTTCATGTCGTCCAATTGATTGTGCGCTCGAGCTAGTCAGGCTCGTCAAGTAACCCGATCTGTCTAATGTTTGTTCACCATGTTTGGACGCAATTGCTTGAACCTAGGGTACCAAACTTACCAGTGAAATCCCTTTTAACCATGGTACCTCGATCCGTTAAGACTCATGAGGTGGGCATGGTGGTATGGGACACCGTGGTCGAGCTGTCGGCCTACGCTGGGGCCACGTGCCTCCCCGTAGTGACCAGTGAGCAACCAAACTCGTGAGCCGATTATGGTGGTATGGGACACTATATTCGAGCTGTCGACACCTACGGCGAGAGCCGAGTACGGTGAGACCTGTACTCGTGCTGACGGGCGACGAGTCCTCTGTAGTGTCTTCGAGCATACTCTAAGGTCTGTGATTGGCGACGAGCCCTTCACAGCAACTAGAGCAGGAGTTGAGCCGAGTACGGTGAGACCTGTATTCGAGCTGACGGCTAGTGATTGAGCCGAGTACGGTGAGACCTGTACTTGAGCTGACGGTCAGCAATTGAGCCGCATACGATGAGATCTGTATCCGTGCTGACGGGTGACGAGCCCTTTGTGATGCCTTCGCTACGCCTCTCAAACCATAATATCGTATGAGATTAACTAGGGTGACGACCCTAGAATGGATCATGTTTGGGAATGATACAAGGAGGTACCTTAGTTTCCCAATCGCTGTTTGAAATGAACTAATAATTACTCGGTAATCATGCTCATCATCGCACTGCATGTGCCTGGTAGATGTGGAGCACTGAGGGATGGACGCATTCGCGAACGTAAGATGATGTCGCATGAGGGTGGTTTCGCAAGGGCATTCATCATGTCATTTCATACTTACATTAATAAGAGTACTTAGAATTGTTTGATTGTATTGTTTTATCATTATTGCTTGGTGAATTGATAACATGTTAACCTATGCTTTACTGTTCCACTGAGTTGATCACTCACTCCCACGTTACGGGACGGTGTTGTACACACCAACCAGATTTGTTTAGTTTCAGGTGATGGCAATGCTTATGAAGCAGAGCCGGACTACTTCTATGGTGATAAGGAGGAGTTCTCCTATCTGTATCTCTCTGGCAGGTCTATGAAGACCTGGTATTGTACTGACGGGGCTATGGTATTTGGGATAGGAGACATTACACGTCATCACATTAGGTATATTTTAGAACTATCCTTGTAATTATTTAACCTGGTAATGTTATCACACTCTGGAGACTTATCATAGTTTATATATTTTATCTATCTATCATAGTCTTCCGCTTACAAATTTAACTGTCTCTGGAGTATGATATGCTGTTTTGGCTTAATCTCACTCATGTTCAATGCACAAATACAGTCAACATTCAATCATCATTCATTTTGTTGCATAAGTGATGTTCTGGAACTCGGGAGTTGAGTTTATGCTCGACCCCCGATTTTCAGGGCGTTACAAGATGGTATCAAAGCCTGATTTGGATTAAACCGGACCTGGGTTATGGTCACACGACGCACACTGACGCACTCTGACTTAGGAGGGAGCGACGGAATGTAGAAACAGTCTTAGACATCCCTGTTCCGTCTAACGGCTAGTTCACTGAAAACGAACGCCGAAATCGAGTCTGTATTCAACCAAGGTCGCACGGGTCGACCTTAAAATATTCCTAGGCCGTCTATAGATAATTCTAGATTACAATCCACCTCACCCCAACCGTTGACCATCGGTAGAATAAGGGATGAACGTGATGAGGATAACTACTCCGAATCCCCGGAGCTTCTCTGGACTCCTCACAGAGACTTCTCGAATCCATGAGGAAAGAAAAGCAGAAAATAGAAATAAATTCTAACAAATTCAAAATTGAGTAATGAATGACAAAAGAAAATGAGTTCACAACCCTTTAAATAGGAATACCTGGTAATGTGAAAGAAATCAGAAACAAACTACAACTAAAACTCCTAGGTTGTGATGTCTACAAGTGCGCAAGGCTGTCAGCCAAAAATAGTAAGTGTCCTATTTGACTTCACCAAACCGTCCTCCTAATTATTCTAAGCTCTTTACGCGATGAGCGCAACTCCTAAAGCCCAACAGATGAAGAGTAATCAAACAAAAATTACTATTTTAGTAAAACGAAATTAAAACAGGGAAATGACTATCAATCGGAGGTTTTTTTCACAATTCCGAGCTGCGTAACCCAGCATAGCGGGTTGGTTGGCTTCGTTAGCTCGTTCTACCCCAAATTCATATATTTTACGTCAGATAACTCATTCCAGATTGCAAGATACGTCCGATTTGACCCAAAACGACTCGAAACGGAGTCGGGGGCCACACGCGTCAATCCGGGGAGAAAACAAGTGGACCCAGGGTGCATTTGGCACTTGGGATGGTGGAGAACACCACCGAGCTGCGGCGGCGCGGTGCCGGATAAAGTGGACCGCGGTGGCACCGCGGTCACCGCGGCGCGCCGCGGTCAGGTTGGCCCACTGGGGTTGGGCCGGTGCTAGTCGTGGTCGGCCTGACCCCTAGGTACCTGTGGTGCGTGCGAAATTGTGGGGGGACCCCTATTTCACGTCGTTTTGCCCCCCTCTCTCTCAAACGCCCCTCCAATCTCTCTTTTCCTCCTATTCTTGCTGTTTTCTCTTCAAATCGCCACTCCAATCGTCTCATTTCCCATTTTCGGTCATCACCCACTCCCTTCCATCGTCTACAGCCACACCTACCTTCTACCCTTCCCGTTTCCCTCATTTGGACTCCCACACCCCCCACTTGAAGCTCAAAAACGTGTAAGCTCCCTACCCCTTCCATTTCTTCATTTCCTACATTTCTTTCCTTTCATTTGGGCTTCTACAAACATTTGTTGAGGCTCAAACTCATGGAGGAACAAACCTCCATCCCTTACTTTCTCTCCCCTTCACTTTTCATTCACTTTCCATGGCCCTATTCGAATTGGTTACGGCCATTCTCTCGATTTCATGGGGATTGGTTATATCCCATGTTTTCCAACACCATGTTTAAAACGTATGTAATTAAAAGAATATTTCGAGTTTTCCTTTCAATTACACTTAGAAATTTATCATGCTGGGATTTGGAAATCCCATCTCACATTTTCCAACACCAGGCTCATTTCCCAAAGCCTATACCATTAATTTTAATCCCCACCCACCCTCCTACCAACTATGCCACTCCCAATACCGAGGTAGGATTAGTAATGTAATCTCATTTAATACAACTTAAGACCACTGGCCAAATGGTGTTGATGTGATATTATGCTAAGCCAATTGAATAATAGACTTAGTTATTCGGCTTAACCGACCCAAACCCACTACACAATTTTCTTTCCGTGTTGGCCCGACCATTTACAACTAAAAGTTTAAAATTTTGTCCTTGAAAAGTGTTAGGAGTATATAGCTGATAGAGACTTTGTCTTTTAGGCCTAAGGAATTGCCCAAATGGGCAACAGACAGTTAGGAATTAGGTCTCAAATCGCATGCCATGTCGGCATACATATTGTGCTTATGAACGTAAAAAGATAGCCTGCCTATTAAGCTAGACATGATTAAATAGGATAAGTCTGGACCGCGACAAAAAAAATTCCTTAGTAGAATTAGGCATCTTGCCTCAAACTCACACCCATCCGTGATAGCCCCTTTCTATAATCCTAGGTACCAAGACTGATGTAGTGGGAGACCGCATCTCATTTCATGTTAAGGATAGGTTATAAATTACACCTTGTTCCGATGTACGGAGCAGGACATAAATCTTAAGCCTTGAGGGTGAAAATAAAATTTTAAGGGGGGTAGAACATTATGAGCCCAATCTGGTTAGGTCACCTATTACATCTCTTTGATCTGGGTGGCGCAGCGGAAGCGTGGTGGACCCTACTCTACTGGCCCAGGATCGAAACGGTGCTCGTTAACATACGCACATTATAGAAGCCCTAGCAAATTCTACTATGAGAAACCGTTTTAGGATGATCTAGTAAGATTTGATTCCCCATTTCCTTTGACATAGATAATAACGAGGACTCTCTTAGATTAAGACCTAAAGGGCAACCTTAGAATAAACAATTTGAACCTTTCAATGATGGACATTCCCTACGGTTTTAGAGTGATCGGACTACGGAGTTACTGAAATATACAACTGCGAAACATTCGCGGCTTGACCCAATTCTCAATCCTGTGCGACTACCAACAGACTCACTGCTGACGAGCAGAAGACCAGGATCCACTAGGATTCGGAAGGGATACGATGAGCTTTCTACCTTAGCTCGGTAGATGATCGATGTATCGGGATCAAGCCCACCATAAACGTCTCTCCGTGTTGCTCAAACATTGAAGACAACTACCTTACTCTAAATAGTGGAAATTATTGTCAAGACTACAGATAAGTAAAGAAATAAATTGTAGCAAAACATTAGGGTATGAGAAATAGATAAAGAAATAAGTTTTAAGGGGGGTAGACTCAAATGAACCAGGCTAGTATATACCCTACCACGCGTAGGAACTCGAAATCACTAAGTCTTAGTCAATAGAAATCTTTCCTTATTACCCTTAGGCAATTTCGGGGACGAAATTTTATTTTAAGGGGGGTAGATTGTAACGCCCCGGATTTTTGCCAACCTGGAATTAGACGTCCTTAGGCAATGGGTTGCTCCTAACACCTTATTAACCTATCAGAACTGAATCCCACAGTCTAAAATCGCTCCTTAACCCATTTCCTTCACAAATCCCACCCTTCACTACCTTGTTCTTCCAATTTTTCTAAGAACTTTCACCCTAGACACTATCTTAAACTAGTTAAGTATTATAACTTGGATCACCTTATATACAAACTACAAAGGCACAGTACCACCTCTGACTGAATTCACTTAGGACTAAATCCTTTAGAAATGAGACAAAGTAACTAAGTGCGAAACCAGATTAGCTACGAAATCTGTTTGAATCGCTTTAAATACGATCTGCAAAACCCAAAACTTGTAGAATCATTGACGCTAGGTTACCCTAAAATCTAGGATCAATCTCATTACCCGGCTGCTCTCGGGAGCATCTCGAAACTCCGTATCGGATCTGGACCGCACGTCGGAAGTCCGATTAACACGAAGTTAAGGAACTAGGACCGCCTCACTGGGCTTGACAACCATCTCGGAAATCAAGTCCAGACGATGTCCCACGGCCATTCGATCGCGTCCGGAGCGAGAGAGTGTGAAAACACTTGTTTTCTTTAAAAATAAATATCTTGAATAGTAATCTGGCATCTCTCGTTTGCGGATCAGTTTTAAGCAACCAGACCGTCAGAATCTGACCAAATTACACCCTCGGATCAGGAAAAATTTCATACACATTTACATGTACTCGGAATCTCCGATCAAGATCCGTTGACCGTTGAACTGAAACTGGTCCGCCACGCGTGATCTGGATATCCGACTGAAACGAAAACTTAATAGAACGTAAATCCAGCGTTAGTGAGCTTAAGTCCGACCTTTGGCTCAAGGAGGCCCGCCAGAAGTCCTCCGTTGAGCTGAAAAAGTTTCGCTTTGGTTATAACTTAGGTGAACCTTGTCCAGAAGTCTATTTTGGTGAAGTTTTAGACTATATAAGGACCTTAAACCCTCTCCCATTTCAGCCATACGAATTTGGATTTGAGAGAGAGAAAAGAGAGAGAAAGTGAGGGAGATGTGGGAGGAACTCCCTACTGCTGTTCCCTGCCGCTATTCGGGCTCCACCGCCTGATTCTTATCGCTTTCCCGGCGATTCCGGCGTCATTTCTAGGTAAGAAACCCTAACCCTAATCCATTTTAGGGTTGTATAGGTTGTAGGTTATGAAATAGCTAACCTGTTTCGTTCTCTAGGTTGTCAAACTCCCGTATACGGAAGCTTAGCAAACCTATCAACTCCGTTACGATTCTACAACACAAGGTGAGGACTTTAGGTGTATAGGTTACGGTTTTCAACACTTTCAATGTCAGATAATGGTAGATTCATGATCTGCATGCAATTGCACATGTACAAAGTGCTTTCCATTTTCTGTTTCGATTAGAATTGTAGAATTTGGAATTTCACATACTCTAGGTATTCGTATAAAATACCGTATACGTATTTTTTATGGAAATATGTTTGACATGTTTAATTGTCGTATGGATATATGATGTATGGATAAAATACTCATTTGGTGAAAGGGTTCGCCTAAATACATGTTTACTAATATACACCATGTATGTAGAAATACGGTATTGTAAGAAGTACCGTATACGTGTATATTTTAGTGATGTGTTTGTCATGATTAATTGTTGTATAAATATATTATGTGCGTATAAATTAATTGCTTGGCGAAAAGAATCGCCGTATTACAAGTTCCCTTGTAAATACTATGTATGTTGAAATTGGGTATCCTAGAAAATACCCTATACGTATAAAATTTGCTGATGTAATTGTCATGATTATTTGCTGTATGAATATGATGTATACGTATAAAATACTAGTTTGGAAAAGGGACAACTCTAGTGCACTTTCTTCTAACATACGTCATGTACGTTGAAATAGCGTACTCCAAGTGTTTGTGTAAATGCTTGTGAGAGTAAATGCTTGGATGATTGCACCGTAGGAGGGTTTGAGATGGGATTCTCAACTACCCTAGATACATGTATGATTACCTCCATGAAGTGGTCTACTTAAACCGTTTACTTGTAATATATGTGTTTGTATTCCTGGTTTTATAGTGTTTCATAACATGCTTATAACATGCTTTATAATATGCTTTATGATATGCTTGATAACATGCTCAACTGATTGTATGATTTTAATTATGTAATGCGAATGTTTAAATTCATAATTACGTTGTATGATCCGTCATGGGTGATGGGGGAGTGGAGCAACGAGTGCGTGCAACAGCCCTGGCAGCCCTAAACGGATAATACCAGACTTGATTGTATGATTTGAATCTTGATCCATTACCGCTTTATCTATTTGTAATTGAATGTGATTGGGGCTATTGTATGGTCCAGGCAATCGGTAATGGATTTGAAAGCGTGGTTGTGATTCATATACCACGTGAGATGTGTTTGACGAACCCGAGTCGTACTTCGGTTGGCGATAGTGGTTGGCCACACGAAGTGCTTATGTACTTCATGTCGTCCAATTGATTGTGCGCTCGAGCTAGTCAGGCTCGTCAAGTAACCCGATCTGTCTAATGTTTGTTCACCATGTTTAGACGCAATTGCTTGAACCTAGGGTACCAAACTTACCAGTGAAATCCCTTTTAACCATGGTACCTCGATCCGCTAAGACTCATGAGGCGGGCATGGTGGTATGTGACACCGTGGTCGAGCTGTCGGCCTACGCTGGGGCCACGTGCCTCCCCGTAGTAACCAGTGAGCAACCAAACTCGTGAGCCGATTATGGTGGTATGGGACACTATATTCGAGCTGTCGACACCTACGGCGAGAGCCGAGTATGGTGAGACCTGTATTCGTGCTGACGGGCGACGAGTCCTCTGTAGTGTCTTCGAGCATACTCTAAGGTCTGTGATTGGCGACGAGCCCTTCACAGCAACTAGAGCAGGAGTTGAGCTGAGTACGGTGAGACCTGTATTCGAGCTGACGGCTAGTGATTGAGCCGAGTACGGTGAGACCTGTACTCGAGCTGACGGTCAGCAATTGAGCCGCATACGGTGAGATCTGTATCCGTGCTGACGGGTGACGAGCCCTTTGTGATGCCTTCGCTACGCCTCTCAAACCATAATATCGTATGAGATTAACTAGGACTGACGACCCTAGAATGGATCATGTTTGGGAATGATACAAGGGAGGTACCTTAGTTTCCCAATCTTCTTTGTTTGAAATGAACTAATAATTACTCGGTAATCATGCTCATCATCGCACTGCATGTGCCTGGTAGATGTGGAGCACTGAGGGATGGACGCATTCGCGAACGTAAGATGATGTCGCATGAGGGTGGTTTCGCAAGGGCATTCATCATGTCATTTCATACTTACATTAATAAGAGTACTTAGAATTGTTTGATTGTACTGCTTTATCATTACTGCTTGACTGAATTGATAACATGTTAACCTATGCTTTACTGTTCCACTGAGTTGATCACTCACTCCCACGTTACGGGACGGTGTTGTACACACCAACCAGATTTGTTTAGTTTCAGGTGATGGCAATGCTTATGAAGCAGAGCCGGACTACTTCTATGGTGATGAGGAGGAGTTCTCCTATCTGTATCTCTCTGGCAGGTCTATGAAGACTGGTATTGTCTTGTGGGCTATGGTATTTGGGATAGGAGACATTACACGTCATCACATTAGGTATATTTTAGAACTGTCCTTGTAATTATTTAACCTGGTAATGTTATCACACTCTGGAGACTCATCATAGTTTATATATTTTATCTATCTATCATAGTCTTCCGCTTACAAATTTAACTGTCTCTGGAGTATGATATGCTATTTTGGCTTAATCTCACTCATGTTCAATGCACAAATACAGTCAACATTCAATCATCATTTATTTTGTTGCATAAGTGATGTTCTGGAACTCGGGAGTTGAGTTTATGCTCGACCCCCGATTTTCAGGGCGTTACAGTATTCATCCCGTGTTTAAGGCCCAATGTGATGTATATGAGGCCTATGTGATGAGGCCTATTATGATGCATTTGAGGGCCAGGCGATGGAGCCCATTGTGATGTATGTTAGTCCCATATGAAAGGCCCATCGTGATGTGTATTAAGCTCTTAAGTGAGGCCTAAGGTGTTATATATTTTGCCCTTGTGTAAGGCCATAGATCTACTATATGTTAGGCTCTATGTGAGCCATTCCTTGGGGGCAATGTTGGTTAAATGTTCACATTATCGAGGTCGATTGTCGATGCCGGTTGTTAATACCGATTATGAGTATGTGATAGCATAACATCATGATACATGCCCATACGCATCATCTGCATGTTTGTTATGAAATATGATTGACCATTGCATATGTCATAGTGTCGGTTGTTTATGGGACTCCCTGATAGGAGGAGTTTCCCCACATGAGCATGCGGTACGCACAAGTTTAATACATGAATGGATGGTATGACTCATGTATATCACATTTTGTGATATGACTACCATATGCCTTAGCGACATTAGGGTCGTAGCCTCCGCAGGCATATCGTGGATAGCCAGATGGGACACCAAAAATCTGTTCTACATGGAGTGCTATAAATATCCCTAGGTGAAAGTCTCAGAACCCTCTTGGTTCCAGAGGTTGCTCCAACTTCTAGACCGAGTGGATGCATGAGTGCATGAGGGCCATATACCGTTAGGCCGCGGCTCCCACTGTATCGTGGTCAGTTGAAAGGGGGTACGACCTTACCTGTCCGAGAGAAGGGGGCAATGCTAAGCTGAGTCTGACCAGCTCGAGGAATGGGTCCGCTATTGACGAGTCGGGCCCGATATTGGCAGGCGGATAGTGAGGTCTCTTCCACTCACCTTATTGCGCGCGATGGGGCGGCAATCTGGTTTAGAGTGTAATAGACCCCGGTGATTCCCCAGAGAGGAACCGTACTGATATGTGAACTTATCGAGCAGGAATTGCATACTCATTCATTCATTCATTCACTATCCACTCGGGCTGGTGGTGCGCAACTATTTGTTACATGTACCTTCGCATGGCCAGAATTTCGGTTGGGCACGCGACTAACCTAAGATCGGGAGTTTACCACATTGAGTCTGACTATCTAAATTTAGGTATGGGACTGGTTTGGATAGAAGTCTCTTGTGATGGACCCCGTAGCTTACAATACTACGTACCATCATCCCGACCTCACACTCTAGTTTGGTCATTTCATTCGCATCGCATATTGCATCCGCAGGCATATGGCATTTTGGGTTGTTATGTTTTCTATACTTATATGGCCTAGACGGACTTAGCAGGATTTACATATTGCAGTATACCATCGGCGTCTGATATTTGGCTCTCTATAACTCCTCATTTGCGTAGCTGATCTGTATTACGTACTCTGATATTGTATGACTCATGGACTTGTCAGTATTTTCGCTTACTCTGTTATCGTATGATTCATGATCTTGTCGATACTTCCGACATTGTATGAGTATAGCATTGTATTGAATACTTGGCACTTATCTTGTACACACACTTACACCACCTTCTAAGCTTTCTATAAGCTTATGCACGATAGATGCGTGTAAGTGATGTTAGGTCGTAGCAGCGTTGAGCTTGGAGCATGCAGCGGACTTCTGGAGCTTTGAATTTTGACATATGTATTGTTCTTTCAGTATTGTATTCAAATATCTATATTAGTGGATATGTGATGATGATGTTACTTTTGTGATTTGGGTAAACTTGTGGTTATGCTTCTTATGAGATAAATGTACGTTGGAAAATTTTTCTTTTAGGATCCCAAGATCGGAATCTGGCGTATGTGTATTAGGAGCCGAGAATGGAGTACTACGAAGGTTGTCGGCACCAGATTTGGCGATCAGGAATTTTGTTAGCCCGGTTTTCGAGTTTAGGGCGTGACAATCGACCTCCTCGGCCACCTCTTCCATGACCTCCCAGGCCATAGAGGACGAATGTCTTATCTTCCCCTTGCTTTTGGAGGTCGGTTTCTTCTTCTTCTGAGCAATCTCGGCGTGGGAAGGTGCCTTGCGCTTCGAAGGCCTTGCCTCTGGCATGTCTGCACAACTAAAAGGGTTAGCAATAAATCCACGAAGTATGTCAAATTTCAATAAGCAAAAGCTATACCTGTCAAGACTAAATCAAAACCTGATTTGAGCAGAAGCTCGGGCGTGAGAAGCTCCCTCCAAGATCTCAGGTCGGCGTCCACTGACCTCGCTCTAGCAATTCAAGCAAGATCTTTCAAACCCAACATAATGGGATACTTGGGGAGAACTACCAGAGAAGAACACAAGTCAGAGTGGAAATGAAGACCGAGTGAAACAAAAGAAAAATGGAAGGGAAAATCTAAGCCCGGATGTACCGACTTGGCACAGTGGAGGTCGAGACCCACGAATATAGCCCGACTATCCCTGGCGTCTCCCACTCCCTCGACTCCCAAAACCACTTATTCTTCCAGTTCTTATTTGAGGTCGGGACGTCTATGATTATGGCCTTGTCGGACTCCCGACAGGAAGAGAAATAATATCAACCCTCATGAAGAGGAGATTTCACCTGATATAGGTGGAGAAATTCATCCACGGTCAGCTCGGGCTGGTCAAGCTCGAACCAGAGGACAAACAACCCCACCAATGCCCTCCAAGCATTTGGGATTAGCTGCCCAGGAGCTAACCCCAAGTGCGAAGCACTTGCCTCACTATATGCTGAAGGGGAAGCCTAAGACTGCATTGGAGGGTGACCTGGAAGATGGTCACCTCGCCCTCAGGGAGCACATTAGGAAGCTCGCCCGGTGAGGGAGCTCGGAATACCACAGAATCTGGAATGTGATACCCCAACCTTATCCGTACCAGGTCAACCTCCGTTAGCACGGATTCGACCAGCCCCTTTTCTTCCACTTCCGATGAGGATCCATTGAGCCCCTCCTCTGCCGAGAAAGTCTCCTCCGTCTCCTCCAGCTACTCTGTCGGGGACTGTTCAATCACCCGCAACGCATGGGACACGTAAAAGTCTCTCCGCTCATCATCATCAACAATAATGGTGGGTTCGACATGGGGCGAAGGTTGTCCGCTCCACTATCACAATCAGGGGTCCCCTCCCATGGATTCGAGGTTTCTGGCATGGCTGTGGGCCCAAATTACGCCGGAAGACCCGAAAGAAAAGAAGAAAAAAGGGGAGAAGGACAAAAGTGTGGGAACGGAGCTCACTGGGGAAGAAGATCTTCATGAGATTGCTGGAGTTCACGCCAAGAATCGTCCGAGTGCAGAGAGACGGGCGAATGGGCAGAGCGACTACATAAAATGAACCCTGCTCGATTAGAGGTTCCCCCCTTTTATAAAGAGGACAACCGTACAACATTGAATGTCGCATTCATTACGGCTGTTAGAATAGCTCCTCGACGCCTACACTCGAGCACTTAGAGCTCCGTCATTCGCCGCACGACTGCACGACCAAACAGTGTGCCACGTGTCATCGCCCCACTAGTCGGACGCCAAAAAGGCTCCCTAACAACGCATGTGACCTCAAGCCACAAGCATACCATCTTAAGCACCACGTGTCATGATTGCAGATACGCTCTAAATCCCATGCATGTCGCCTAAAGTCAACATTAATGAGGAACAGACTAAACAACACTGGTCACAACGGTCCGACCTGACCAGGGTCCGACCTACTTATTAAGCCCACTTCGCAGACTTGGAAGTGAGGGGGGCTTATTGTTATGGGGAAAATGAGACCGACCTATAGAAGAAGGTCAAGTCGGAACCTTACACTCTCAACCATGTGAATAATAAGCCCTTCCATTCTCCTCTCACCACGACAAAGAGATAGAGAAGGAGAGGAAGAAGAGGCACGGTCGACCTGGGAATCCGCTTCCTACTCAGAGTTCGTAGGCGAAAAACATGCCCGCAAGAACACTATCGCCGACGATTCCGAGATCTCCAGAGTTCCTCAGGAGCATTTCGTTCCTTTGCTTGGCTAAGGAGATGGGTCGGCATTACCAAGGTCGGCACAACCCTGGACGGTATTACATGAGCTGTGAGGACTTAGGTCGACATATCCTAGGTCGGCATATCCCAGGTTGGTATACCCCAGGTCGGCACACACCAGGTCGGCTCAAACCGCCCCTTATCAGGGTCCGACCACTTCCTCCCAAGATCTTAGCCAAAGATCTCAGAAGCCTATTACGATAGAAATCTGTCCAAAATCTTCGAAGGACATCCACGATACGCTTAGGATCTCGAAATCTTTTCTGAGGATCTTGAGAGATTCACTGCGCATTTAGAACCCAAATCCCTCTACAATACATACCTACTAAATAGGAAGATCTCCTCTACATTACCGCCTCTCCCGAACTATAAATAGGGATACCTCTAATGGTGAAAGATATGCACAATCTTTATCCCTAAACCCTCAATACTCGACTAGATCCAAATCCTTTTCCTGACTTAGGCATTAGAGGGTCCCCTGCACGAGCCACGGTCTTCCTTATTCATTCCTTGTGCAGGTACACAAAGGTCTAGAAGGGGTTAACCAGATTTCTTCATCAACAAAATGTACTTATAATACTGCTTATGTGTTTTATAGGTATATTTTTCACACAATATTCGAAACCAGCACTGGGTCTTGATTTTCGTGCACCCGGAAAGAAGACCAGTTCAATTGCTCGATAACATCCATACTAAATGGGGGTGGAAGTACGATGAGTTTATAACTGGCTTAACAAAGGGGTTGAGATAGTTGTTTCATCTATGTGATGAGGGCAATAAGTATTAGGAAGTCAGTTAGCATTTCAAAATAGTAAGCGAGATCTCAAAACAAACTGGTGAAAGCGAATGCAGGAACCTCATGATGAAATACATTGACTTCCTATGTAGTAACTGGGAGATTGCATTCAACCTAGTAAGAAGAGAATGAAATCTTTCTCAGTCTGATTCATTATTGCTTATTGGTCATGTCATAAATAATATTAACTTGTAAGTTAACGTACATGAAAAAATCTCCTATTTTTGAAAGACATTGTCTTTTAACTGTATTCAACAGTTTAGAAAGACTAGAAGACAAAGATTCGAACCAATTGAAGCTGAAAATGATGAAGACAGGGTAGAATATATAAATTCAAGACTCTCCAATAGGACGTCAATCACTTATAGATACTCATTCCAAAAGAGGAAGCCAAAAGGTAGCGATATATAAAATATTTTTTTTTATATAAGTATGATGGATGAATTTTGTAATCCTTCATCTAATTTAATCATTCTTTCATGAGAGTAATGGATGATTTTTGTAATTAGTAAATACGACAATTGGTGTAATTAGTGAATGTTACGATTGGAGTGGAGGACTACTAATATTAATAATGGACCACTGATATAAACTATAGAACGTGGATATTAACAGTGGTTTTCTAATATTATATGTGGTTCACTTTTAATATTGGTGATCCACTATTAATATCGACGATCCACAATGAATTCCATTGATATTCATTGTGGATCACGGATATTTTAGTGGGCTGCTGATATTATATGCGGTCCACTATGAATATCAACGGTCCATTGTGAATATTAGCAGTCCACTGTGAATTACAATAAGATCGATGGGAACATCAATTTACAATGTTATGATATTTGACTTATTGAGCATTACTTTACAGTAATTGGCCATTATATATATATATATATATATATATATATATATATATATATATATATATAATGGCTGATAGCGGAGCCGCTGGTACTGATACATGCAGTCATTTATGATTTGCTCTACTACGGTTCTTCGGTCTTCCCAAACAGTAGACTTTCTAGGAATGTGAGTCATAGAGTGTCGTGGCATTGGCAAGATTGTTGCTCATGCTCTCAAGGCACATTTTGACAACTAGCAATGCTACTCTTCTTGATGATGTCCAATGTCTGGCTGCTTGGAGTCGAGTCTTTGTGGCAGCAATCTCTTCTCCCAACTCTGCATCAAGACCATCATCCCTCAGAAGAACTATTTAGAGAGCTCGTGAACAAAAGTCTGAACTTCTACGCAGAAAGCTTCCGTGGTAGCAAGCTCAGAATCCGGAGTCCACTGAAGTTGGAGGAGCTGTCTTCCAGCAGCTCGACAGTTTTATGAAATTTATTCAAAGCACGGCGGGTATGTCGAGCCTTGTTGTAATCGTGTAAGATGATCTGCACTTTACGAAAGATGTCCCCGCGTTCTTGAGTAGTCTAGTTGGACAATTCGAATGGTCGGAGCTCTTCAAGGAGCAGATGAATTTCATCGACCACGACTACTTCGCGTAGATCTTACAAACTAAATTCAAAGATGTCTTATAGGAGGTTTCTAGCTAAAGAAATTACATCGAAAGCCATTTTCAAATAAGTTTGAAGTCATGAGGTTTGAAATCTGAAGACAATTATTTATAAGCTCATTTTTTTGCAAGGAGATCATCCCGCATTTGTTGAGAATGATGACGTTTGGTTATTGGAAGATAAAGCCTTTTTAAGTGCCCGTGGTAAATGAAGAGGTGCAAGCAATGTGGACATTTAATACAGGTTGATAATTTTACTTAAAAAGCTAGGAAAATATTTTGACCAAGGTACATGGTCAAATCCACAAAAGACAGAATACTCAACAAGTCAAATATCATCACATTATAAAATATATTGATTAATGTTCCCACTAATCTTATTATAATTCATTGTGGAGTGCCGATATTAACGGAGGATCGCCAATATTAACGGAGGCCGCTAATAATATCAACAGCCCACTGTTAATATCTGCGGTCCATAATGTATTTCTACGGTCCATAGTGTCGATACGCGGTGCAATGTTAATATCAAAAGTGAAAAAATGAAGAAGAAACCGCCAAAAAACCTTATGCGGCTTGGGCCCCACGTTTTAAACTTATCCAAATCTTCTATAGGGCCCACTGGGTTGTTGTAAAGTAAATCTATCATGTCCATCTCGATATCCATTACACCAATTGTCACATTGTGTATATCAGCGATCCAAAGAACACGACACAAAAAATAAAGTGTTGTCGCATATAAAGTAAAAAAAGTTGACTACAGTTTATTCATTAAAAGGATTATCGAATGACTACATGTATAAAGCACAATACATCTTAATTTGCAATTAATTTTGTAAAATTGGCTTTCTTCATTAAAAATATAAAATTCATAAGACTACATATATAAAATAAATGAAATCTTAATATCTTAATTTGACCAATTTCACAAAGACTCATAGCGAGAGGTATAATCGACCAAGATTACAGTTGTCATAGATAAATTCTCCCTCCATGAAATTGTTTCGACCTCTTCCTGTTCATAAAGGGCAAGTGTTGTCGCCAGGAACTCTTAACTTGTAGTTAAGAGTATTAAACGGCCTTCTCTTCTGATTCGACATCTCGATTTGTTCTTGAAACTAGAGAGCTATTGGACACAGTGCCGGGCATTATGGTATTGCATTCAGAGAGTATCTACAGTGGCTTGTTTGTTGTTATTATCTTCTTACAATTGTCTAACCTGTTCTTGACGAGCCCAATGATTTTGAAGCCGCTGTGACATTAGAATATAAAATTGTCGGGCCTAGTCGAATACCTCAAGAATGGTTTAAACCAATCGTAAAACTAAGGTCCTTGACTGCGCAAGAGTGTCTCTAGATGTGCAGCAATCTCTCCATCCATTCACGCAAGACACAACGTCAACAAATCTAACTGAAAAAAAAAGAAATCATGAAAGAATTAGCCCTGCGAGCAGCATCAGAAGCCATAGAAAGCTGAATGGATGGAAACCACTATACTCTCATTCCTTTCACGAACTCCCACTACACTCTCATCTATTTCACCAACTCCCACTATTCATGCCCACCAACAAAGATAAAACTTAAAATTTTAAAAAAAAAATAAAAAAAATTTTTTTTTTTTGCCGGAGAATAGTTTGAACTTCACCGAAGCTTAATAGGAGTTTTTTGTCGTTGCCCAAAGGGTGCGGACTCCTCCGTCCATCTAAATACCAAACGTTGAAGAACCACCGAAGCTTTGTATAGTCCCAAGAAGTAAAAAAGAAGAAGACAACGAAAAATGAAAAGGCCAAATAGCCTCATGTGGCAAGGGCCCCACATTTTGAACATATATACATCTAATATGGAGCCACTAGGTTGTCTTGAAGCAAATCTATTTTGTCTACATTTAGGGGATTTTAATTGCATGTATTTAGTCCAAGTTTGAATGCAAAATTCATCATAAATTGATCACACTAGAAGAAATAGTTCAGCATAAATGCACAATATTAGTGTAATTATAGGTCATGTACATCTTGTTAGTTCACGACTATCTAATTAAAACAAACTGATCAAATACGCCAAAGGGGTATGCGGAACTTTAATTTTGATTGGGCCACGTTACTTTTTAAAAGGAACTTTCAGTTATCCATTTAAGAGCCCGTCTTCCAAAGTGAAGGTATAGCATATGAGCATTTTCATCATCCAAAAAAAAATAAAATAAAAAGTAGATTGGGTATCGATTCCTTAAATGTGGTCCATACGGCTCCTGCAACAACCATGTCAGATTCCAAGACCACTGGACCAATTACCTTAAAGTTTCGAAAGCAGATCACGTCCTGCCACGCCTGGACGGAACTGGTCCAGGTAAGGGATCTGCAGGGCCTACCGTGATGCATAGGTTTTATCCACACCATTCATCCATTTTTTAAGCTTATTTGAAAGTATTAGCTCCAAAATGAGGCACATCCAAGACTCAAGTGGATCACACGGTGGGGATTGAAAAGTGTTTTAGGGCCACATAAGTTGAACGACTGTAGTTAAAAAGTTCCGAAAAATGTGTTTTAGGGCCACACGTGGGACCACACAAGTTTAACATCAAGCTGACATTTGTGTCATATATTCATCACGGTTTGTGCGACCTTACCAACAGGTTGGATGGCAAATAAACGTCACGGTCACCCTAAAAAAATAGCCATCATTATCACCTTAAAAATGATCAGGAAAAGTGGATGAACGGCGTAGATAAAACCCATAAATAATGGTGGGTCCCACGGAGCCCTTGCACGGACCGATTTCTGTCCAGGTGGGGGCCTGGGAATTTTGTGTTTTCTAAGGAAGCTGATTGCGTCCTGCCCCCGCCTTGATGATAAGGGCCCACCGTGATGTATGAGTTTTATCAACTGCGTTGCGTCCTACCCCGCCTAGACGATAATCTTTCTAGACAGGGGCTGTAGGACCCACCGTTTCATCCATGCCGTTAATCCATTTTTCCATGTCGTTTTAAGGTAGGAGCTCAAAATCGAGGCCTATCCAAATCTCAGATGGACTACACCACAGGAAGCAGTAGTGATAATGATGCCTACCGTTGAAACCTTCGTAGGGGCCACCATAATGTTAATTTGTAATCCAACCCGTTCATAAGGTGAAATAAATCTGGATGAAGGGAAAACACAAATATCAGCTTGATCCAAAAGTTCAGGCTCCTAAAAATGTTTTAACGGTGGGCATTCAATACCCACTGCGTGGTCCACTTGAGCCTTGGATCTTCATCATTTTTTATTTCATATCCTAAAATGATCTGAAAAAATGGATGAACAGAGTGGATAGAAACCGTACATCACAGTGGGTCCCACAAACCTCTGCCTGGATGGATGATTTATGATACAGGTGGGGACAGTACGCAATCCGTTTCCATTTTTTAAAATCTGTTTGGCTGTGCGCGTGATTAACGCTTGATAAGAAATGATGACCCATGTTACGTGCCATGATTTTAGGTGATTTCATGCATACCATC
Organism: Magnolia changhungtana; assembly: GCA_030180095.1. Classification (NCBI taxonomy): domain Eukaryota; kingdom Viridiplantae; phylum Streptophyta; class Magnoliopsida; order Magnoliales; family Magnoliaceae; genus Magnolia; species Magnolia changhungtana. The sequence goes on from JASAUF010000489.1 coordinate 1,266,053, forward strand.
TGCTCAGGTGAAGACCATTCAACCACTCAAAGGAAGCTAAAATAGACTGATAGAGACGTGCATGCCCATGATATGATGTGACTATGGATGCATTTCATGTGCATGCATACTTCCCATACTTGATGGGGATTTTTCAAAAGTTGCCTATGATTCATACATGGGTACATGGTTAGGTGATCTATACCATCGATCTGATAGTTCCCACCGTAGATGGGGGATGGCCCCCCAAAAAATTCAAGATGAGATAATTCTATACCGTTAATTTGTAGCATATATTATATGGTTAAGGATAAATGGTCATTGAAAATCAGGACGATTTTTTGGGTCTGGTTTAAACACTGGGCCCAATAATATCAACGGTCTAGATCATTTAAATGTGGATTTGGAAATGTTAATCCACTGTCAGTACATGGAGTCCCAAGAAGGGTTGCAATTGGGCCGGCCCACTTGAGGTCTCTAGGCCCAGATCAAATCCGACCAAAGTGGGCCCCAGGCCGGGCCTGAAAATTACCATGGGGTGTAACTTTGGTTTTGTGCACACGTGGGCACATCAGCTCATCATGCAAACGGCTCAACCTGAGTGTTCCACGGGCTGAAAAGTATTGCATGTGAAACAAGCATGCATGATGGATGTATGGAAAGAGATCCGTACATCTCCCCAATGGGATGATCTTTACCTTTCGATTTGTAGTATTCAATCGACGGTCGAGAAATGCAACCGTCTACGCTCAACTAAGGTGCCCAAGATTGTTGGTTAAGGTCTTCCAGCATGGGAAATATTTGGGTCATGATCAATGGTCTGGATCATGGGACCATAGTCCCACTTGTAGAGATCAAACGCTCAGAGGTGCCCTTAAATCTCAACCATATACGCTGGTTTTGAATTCTAATATGTGGGGCCCATTGGTGTGACACGTGTAGGTATAGTACACGTGTCAGACAAGCCAGGGATAGCTGGTTTTAAATTCTAACATTTGGGCCTAATGGTTTATTACATCCGTCCATGGACCATGTCCCAAAAGTCTCTCAGATTGGAAAATCTTGGGTCTCTCTTTCTAGTTTGAACGTAGACTGCTCATGTATTTCTCTTTCCAACCGTCTGTTCGGTACGAAGTGGTCCAAAGATCAATTCATTTATGAGTCAGTCAAAGTAGAATCATAGGGTACTGACTCAACTCATTTATGTTACAGCCTTTTAAATGTAAGTTCTCTTCGGTACGAATGGTCAGGGTAGATTACTTGGCCATCCATTTGTTTTTTCATCTGCCATTAAATGAGGCAGATCCAATTCTCAAGTGGACCGCACCAATGGTGATTGAAATCCCACCGTTAAAAACATCTTTGGCCCACTAATGTTTATTTTCCATCTAACACAAATATCAGATTCATCAAAAGCCTTTGCGGCTATTAAAAAGTTTTTAACGGTGGTCACTCAATTCCCACTACTCCCTTGGCGTGATACACATGAGATTTTGGTCTACCTCATATTTTATCTCATGCCCTAAAATGATATGGAAAAGTAGATCCACCGAGTGGATAAAACAACATACATCATAGTGAGGCCCATAGATCATGCTCCATTAGCTACTGGCTAGTGACAGCGCCGGTAGGCAATTCGCCTTGAGTCCCTTTTGCATTTTACAAATAGTAGAGGTGGGCTCCGTATAACTCAATCTAAGCTAACTTTTTTTTTTTTTTTTTTTTTTTTTTTTTTACACATGCACACACACCCCACACACTCACGCTAGTGGAATTTCATCACCTATGGATACTTGAACCCTTGACCGGGTGTTGAAACTCCTGAGAGTCTACCACTGGAGCAAGAGTAAGGATCCTCAATCTAAGCTAACTTAACTTGTCCCGCTTGACCGAATTGAATGGGTGAGTCGGTTCAAACCGAGTAGGCTTCACTCAATTCGAACTCAAACTGAGTCGAGTTCGAGTTACCTAGTAACTCAACCCAACTCGACTTGAAACTCGATCTGGTTAGACCCGACTCAATCTGAAACCTGACTCTCGGACCCTACCTGCTGCACCCTACCCCGACTCGATACCAAAATCTCTCTCTCCCTCCCTCATTCTACTCATCTTTCAAGTCCGATCTCTCTCTCTCTCTCTCTCTCTCTCTCATCCTCATCATCTTCTAAGCCCAGCGGCCACCCATCACCATCACCCTCCTCCTCCTCCTCTCTCTCCTCTCCACTCTCTGTCTCTCCCTCCATCTCTCAATCCGACTCAGTGCCAACTCGACTCGACTTGGTACTTTTGACCAGATTGGACTCGGTCCAGATCCGTTCAGGCCGGACAGGACTTGAATCGAGTCAAGCTAGACTCTGTATCTAGTCATATTGTGTTTGGGTCAAGCCTATTTCAAAATCGGATCAAGCCGAGTCAGCCCTAACTCAGTCCAAACAGCAAGAAAACGTGACCTAGATAGAACTCACGGTTCATGGACCAAACATGTTGTGTGCGTGATATCCAGTCCGTCCATCATGTGTGCACCTCAATTTTAGGACGACAGGCTTAAGATCAGCACAATCGGCAACTTAGGTGGGCCACGTCACAGGTAAAATTGAAGAGGGGTGCCAAACATAAACCCGCCATGGTGTGTATATTCGATCCAAGTCACGTAGGCGGGCCACGTCACATGTAAATTTAAGGAGAGTTTTCCACTTCCCCGTTTTGTGGCCCACATGGTTTATGATCAGGATGATTTTTGAGTTCTACGGTGAAGATGAACAGATCCAGCTGCATGGAGTAGATTCTATAACAACCACCCGGCGGGCTCCACAGAGCTTACGTGTTTTACTCCCCTCATGCACCTACTGCTCTAGAGGATTAGTCTCCGTTTGAATTAAATGCATTTTTAGATGGTCCAAATCTCACCCATTTAACGGTCTTAACGAACTTTGATCGATTTTGCACCGGACCCATTTGAACACGGTGCAGGTTTTAGATTCAGATAGGTCCCATTTAAGAGGGGCATTTCGGTCATTAAAAGGGACTGGATTCTTAAGTCATATCATAAGAAGCGTAGGGATGAATCAGTAAATTTACAAAATACGTATGCGTAGCGAGAAGCTGACGACAGGAAGCGCGTGGGACCCACGACGACTATATCCTTCTTTCGTGGACTTTGGTGCACGGCCACAGTAAAGTGGGGCCCACAACGGCGCCAAAACATTTAAAAAAGGAGCGGAATAAATGGGTCCTTGGGGAGCAAGGTGGGGCCCACCTCCAGAAACCGCCTACCTGCTCACTGATACACTGAAACTACTCGACAGCGATTTCCCGCCAAATTAAAATAAAAGTAAAAAAGAAAAACCTAGGTTGCAGGGCCTGGCGGACCTTTTAACCTAAACCGAACACGTGTCCTCGAAGCCGACGGCTCTTTCTGGCTGGAGCTAATTACGCGTATCAACGTCTCTCTTTTCACATGACGATAATCTCCCTACAATTTTCGGTTTTGATTTGACAAGAACGTCCTCACGAACTCTCTGGTACAATGTAATTTGATACTCTGGCGGAGTTGATGGGTTATATGCACATTCTTGTAAATTTATATACGTGGCAAACATTAATTGAAATTGGACCGTCCAAGGGGTGAGACACACTGTAGATAGACCATGTACGTAAATTTGGTTTGAATGAATATTTTAACCTCTGATTAATGAGAATTTCTCCGTTGAATTTGGACCGTTACTTCCTTTGATGTCATCCGTCCATTAAATGCCCATAGTGGGCCATCCAATGGAGTTTGGATATTTTCAGGTTTAGGGCAGACTCCATAGCAACTCATGCGAAGATAACATTAGGCTTTTGGTTGAGGTGGCAGACACATACTCCCCCTGATGATGATGTACGATAAAATGTGACTCACAGGTGAATGAGTAGACGGAATTGGCATCAATAGTTAATAGAAAAAATAAGCTTGTCTTGATTTGTTTGTCACCCAAGGGCTTACTTTACTACACCGACGTCCATGGCTCAAGTGCCAGACTGAGTAGAGATACTTCGTTTCAACGCTTGAGGTCTTGGTATCTATCCCTAGCGGGGTCAGGTCTTGGTACCGGCATCGATCCTAGCGAGGGTGGCTAATATTGAGTATGTGAAATGGAGTGTGTGTACTGACATGGGTGTGTATTAACAAGCTAACCTTAAAAAAAAAAAAAAAAAAAAAAAAAAAAAAAAAAAATAAAAATAAAAATAAAAATTTGGGGGTATAAGGGGTTGGGGGAATGATTTTTGGGTGCTAATCAATGTTTCAAAAGTGTCTGAATGACTAGATAGGATTTGATTTATCACGTTCTAGATTTGTTGATCATGTCTCATCAATTACTCTTATAACATGCTAAGAGTTATGCCCATTTTATTAATTGTATTTTCAATGGTCCTTGAATTGCCCACAAATAGTTCTATCAGGCTCAACCAAAATTAGAAGAATAATTTAATATCATTTTTTTATGAAATGTGTACAACCATTGATCTAATTCAATCTTCAAATGAGTTCATATTATGCAAGGTTACGTTTGTATAATTTCAAAATCGTTTATATAATAGGATTCATTGTAGCTGGAAGATATTATTATAAATAATAATAATAATCTTAGATTGAGCCTATTTCAAACTCTGGGTTGTAAACAGGTGCATAACAAGTATTTTTAACCAAGCCCAAGCCAGTGGATTCATATCCGACCCAACTATTATAAGCGGATATGAGCACAGAAAACCATACGATCTAAATCGGGTTGGGTACCTCAAGTACCACGGATCCGGGTCCCTTTGAAAGCCATCGCAAAGAGAAGGAAGTCCAATGAATCTCCCCGAGGATAAGGACACGTCTTCCATTTTATTTTAAGAACAGGGACAATATGGTAATACGCCCTTTTTCTTGGCTTTGTTAGGAATGGCGAGGGCGATGTAGCCATGCGGCTTAACTACGGTTAACAAGTTGAGTTAACTCAACCCCCGGCATTTTCACGGTTGGAGATGAGCTGTCACGACTCACGAGCAAAGCCCGTCACTAAGCATCCTACACGCACCTCTTCAGACCAACCTACACTCGCAGACACGTACGCCGAAATACAACGCGTGCATGACACACGAGCAGTAAAATCTGTATTTATCTCATTGTAGATGTTCGGTCACAAAAATGGGGCCATTGAAGGGTCATTGTATTCAACGGTCCATATTCAATTTGAATTCGTGGTTGATTTCATCAGTAGATCGTCTAATACATGGTATATTATATATACGTGTTTTGTCCCACTTGATTCAAGGTTCGGATTTTCTAAAAACATGCTATATTGGCACGTGCAAGCGCGTGTAGAAGTAGGTGTAGTGAAACAAGTGAGGTACTCGCAGGCCTCCATCAAGAGATTCTTATAAATCTTTTGAAAATCCCTTCCCTCTCTCCTTCTCTATCAATCGACTTCTCTCCCTCCGTTGCTCTGATTTCTCCTTAAATCCCGGCGAATTCCTGTCCAAATTCACGGCGGACATTTCTTGAATTTCTGGCCACCAGATACCTTCTCTCGTCTCTCCATCACTACGAAGCTGACATTTTCCGGCGATTTCAAAGCCTCCGTTCGAACTTCCGGCCGTTCACTGTCAAGAAATTGCCTGCAATCAGAGATATTCCGATCGGTTTCTTGAATTTCCGGCCGTTCACTGTTATTTCGTGAAAATCGACTCTCCAGGGAAAAATTTTCATTTTCCGGCGTGTTTTAAAGAGTTTCCGATCGGAATATCTCAGCGGTTTTTCAGATATCCGATCGAAGTTTCCGGTCGGAATATTTCGTCAGTTTTTCAGCTGTAGAGTTTGTAAATTTGCAGAAGTTTCTGTCGAACTACTGCGTACTGATTTCCGACAATTCCTGGCCGTTGGATCGCTGCTCTTACATGATCTTGTACTCTTGCATAGAAGTAAAATACGAAACTTCCCGTCAAAATCTCGGAGAAGGATTCAGCGGTCGAACGAATTTCCGGCTGTTTATTGTAGTTTCCGATCAATCGATAGCTGAAGCTTCTGATCGGCGTGCATTTTCAGGCAAGTTTCTAGAATTTTCCGGCGGAATCTTCCGAGTTCACTAGAAAATGACGATTTTCTCTTGTTCTTGAAATGCAGGCCGACCGCGATTTTGCCGTTAATTTCTCGTCAGCTTCAAATGCGGTGGCGAGATTTCACGGTACGTTTCTTGATATTTATCATCTCATTTTTCCTGAATTTCTTGTTCCTCGCACGTGCAGACGATGCACACGTGTACTAGATCAACACCCATGCTCTATTTCACACAATCCCCGCTTTGTAGATGCCATGCGTCAAAGATCAGGGCCATAGGATCAACGGTCCAGATTCTCTGTGTACTTACGGTCCACCTGATTATCTTATTGGTCTGATTATTGAGATATGTCGTCTAACACGGTTTGATTGCGTGAAGAAGGGATCCGATCTGTCATACGTGCACCTCTCTGCACGTGTGAGGGAAATGTCTCCTTCCTCTATTTTGCAGTACTCTTCCAGACAATGAGATAGCGTATGCACTCACAGTCTATTTTCATGCATCCACCAATCTACTTCAATCCAAACTGTCCAGATTGTGGGCCTCACTCAAAAAGGATCCTAATATAAAATTCACACTGAACGGAAGATCTGAACCTTCCGTCTGTTGAGTGTTAAAAATGGAAGGCTAGAAAAAGTAGTAGGACTGAAATCAACAAACAAATGCTCATCAATTAGACGGCTTGGATATTCCTTTCACTTCAGGCTATTTCTAACACATGGTGGGGTCCACAATGATCGGTTTGGATTGTGGAACTTTACATCTCAGGTGTAATAGGTGCGAGAAATCCCAAATCTGGCGGTGCATGCATATGAAGTTTGTATGGGTGATGTGATGTATACTGTGGCGATTGTGGTTGGACCACGTACTGATGGTGAAACGTCACCGTCCATCAGGTGGTCCCTACTGTAGTGTTTTTATGTGCAACAAACAATAGGTAGGTTAGTTGCGCGTGAGACACCCGTTTCATGGAAGGGCCGTAGGTCGTATTGATGTCTGTCGCGATTGAGGTACAATGCACGACACAACCCCGTGAATGCGAGCACGTGGCTCGTAGGATGATCCCAGCGGTCCAAACGGTGGCAGGTGGATGAATGGTCTTGGTCCTAAAGTTATCTGGTACTTAGTGGGGCCTACTGGATGGACGGCTGGGCCTGGTGATGGGCGCTTGCCCGGATATGAACTGGTTATCTGATCTAAACAGTCCATCTTTTGGCCCCTGTGGTGAATTATGACCATTGATACAGATATGCGGCCTTCTATTAGAAACATCGTTAACCATATCTAACATCATAAATCAATGGTCGTTGTCATCGTTTTAGTTAGATTTTTTTAAAAAAAATTTGGACAATCATTACAGCATTCAGAACACGGACGATCCTGATCATCGAACAATCTCAGCATGTGGGGCCCATTGGACGAAGCATGATGGCGGGCTTAGGTCTACTAACTGGGCCTCGTATGTATGTGTTACCTAATGTTCAGAAAGGGATTTTGTCAATTTTCACGGACGCGGATTTCCTGTGAAAGCCTTAATCGGAAAGTTCCTGCCTTGGGAACCTAGGTGGGGCCGACCGTGATGTTTATGAGAAATCCACCCCGTCCATCCGTTTTGTGAGCTTATTTTAGCCGTATCCACTACTCAAGTGCGCCTGAAAAGTGAGGATTGAACTTCCATAGTTGAAATATTCGTGGGCCACATAAGTTTTGAATCAGGTTAATATTTGTTTTTTCAGTTCATCCGGTAGGAATGACGTTATTAACGGTATGGATGGCATGTAAACATCACTACCGACCCCACGGAGGTTTCAACGGTAGGAATTTCCGTGCGGCCTACTTGAGTCTTGGATACTTCTCAAATCTGGTGTAAGTCCTAAAATGGGCTCATAAAACGGATGGACGGTGTGGATTTCTCACAAACAACACGTTGGGCCCACCTATGTTTATAGGCAGGAACTTACTGCGAAAGGCTTTGGCAGGAAATCCACGTCCTTGTCGAGTAGGGCAGGTCGGGATAGGCCAACCAACCATTGCATGTGTACGTTCGCAAAGTCACCACCATTTTGTTGTTGATGGTGTAAAACTAACATGGAAGCTTATCCCCTGTTTAGCATTTATAGATGGGGCCGTCGTTAGTTGCCTTGCAGAGCGGGCGCGGACTCTCGCTTCTTTGAAACTGTGGGACGCATCTATCGTCAGGCAAGAGTTTTTGTTCACGAGGGTGAGTGGGGTCCACGTAGAGTCATGATTTTGGGTACTTGAGTACCTTCCTCTTTCTCATTATGATAACTAGGGATTTTTCTATCAAACATTGAATGCGGGAACGATCCTCTGTTGAAGGTTTTTATTTTTTTATTTTTTTATTTTTGCTTTACGAATCCGGATCCACGTCGCTTGAGCATGCTGATAGTTAGCCTTTCTGGTGTCTCCTACATTTTCCAAGATCTGGATCGTCCAAGTAGCTTGCCCCACCACGTATGGAGCATATTGACAATGATCCAACAATCTTTTAACCATCTGGTCAGATCACACACAAATAAACAATGCCTCAGCTCAGTCTTGAGTATCAAACTGCACTGTCCAATAGCTTTGCATTAGAACCGGCTCTATAATATAATCCTATCTCAGTGCACGTCCATCAATCCGGACGGTCCAGTTAATGGGCTATACCCCCAAAGAAGCTCACCAATCAACTGATCCTAACAGACTCGTTTTTGTACCATTAACCCTCCCTAACTTTATGTTGACTCTTACAAAGCATGCCATTGATCAGATGGAAACATTGTCATGTAGTGTGATATTTAACCATGTTCCATCCAAGAGGTGGCCCATTGAGTGAACGATCAGATCAATGGTTTATGCAGTTAGCGTTAGTGTATACTTTATACCCCTCTAGTAGTTTTACTGTATATAACATCCTTCATTGCAGATGATGAACTTTATATTTTGGGGTGTTCTTTTACTGAATCAGGAGGAAGGACCGGTGGATACAATGACAGAATTGAAGAGACAACTAGGGTCGGTGGACCACAGCGGCACCATTTGCAGCCCCATGAAGAGACATAGAACTCAAGGGCCTATTTCTACAAGGGTCTCTGCTTATTTCCTCTGATAACTATTTTTTTATTGATTTAATTAGCCAACGTTTGCTAAGCCCATACACCGTGTACGTGGTGACACAGGGGCATGCAATCTATATCACCTGGTCCAGGAAATCAGGCTGACAAAGAAGTGTTATGTATCTATGCATATGGACGGATTGGAGTTCATGCTCATGTGCCATGCTAGAACATGTGGCACACGTGTTGGCTTAGTAAAAGCTCTCTGATAAGTCAGTTGCGACCTTGAAATATCTATTGATTTTGTTATTGAGAGAAGAAATTTGGGCTGTCTGTGGCACAGGAAAGGAAAGACAAGGTTGGAGAACGAATATCAGCTCTGCAAGAGCTCGTCTCCCCCTATGGGAAGGTAATTTGTAGTTTGCCTGATGGCATTGTTGTCTTCTTTTTTAGCCAATATGACACACATGTTTGGATCTGAACCATTCATTCGGCCTAGACGCCTGGCCCAGGAAAAGAGCTGAACAACTCATTGAGTGAGTGGGCCACGGCGTACAAAACAACTGTGGATAGGTTACACTATGATGGGAAATAGTCCACATTCAACTGTATAGGTGCACTACCAGATTGAGTAGACTCGCCTGATTCTTGTGGGAAAGGGCATCTACATGTTGGGTCCCACCTGGATGGTCAGCATATCATGTGACACTTGGCACATGTGGAAGCATCTACGTGCCACCAGTGCATTTGATATTTTGAGCAAATTTTCTTTTTCTTTTTTCTTTTTTCTTTTTATTTATCTTTTCTACAATTGCTTTGATTGCAGACAGATACAGCTTCAGTTCTTCTAGAGGCAATGGAATACATCAAATTCCTTCAAGATCAAGTTCGAGTAAGGTTCTTCTGATTGCAAAACCATGCATGGCATTGATGATTGATTTAGAAGTTCTAGGACAGACTGGCAATTTGTGCGGTGTAGCCTTTTGGTGATCCAAACTGTTCACAAGTGAAATCTTGGATGGAGACACCTCAAAATGGCACCTATCAGATGATCCTAACCATCCAAATTCAAGCTCAACCATTACTTGCAATTGTCAACCTGCTAGTGAGAAGAAAAAAAAAAAGATGGTAAGGATAATTGGGCGGCAAGATACTCCTATACCATGAACATGTCCACCAGACAGATGGCCCCCATTAATCGCCATTTCTCGTTACAAAACAGATTCACTTACAAAATGCCTCTTTAGAAAGAAGAAGAAGGGAAAAAAAAAACAGCTGGTGAAAGCTAGCAAAATCCATGAGTTGATGATTCCATTATGTTGTTATCATTGTATCAGGTTTTGAGTGCCCCATACCTCCAGAACACGCCGCCTCCAATGCTGCAGGTGAGAAAACTGTAACTGGTTCTCTTCATACATTACTGCTTCCCTGATTGTTAAGCTCAATCCCAAGAAGTGGAACTGACATGCATTTTGGGTTGTTCCGTTTCAGGAATCAGAGTACTACAATCTAAGAAGCCGAGGGCTGTGCCTCGTGCCAGTCGAATGGACAGTAAGAGTCGCCCGCAGCAATGGGGCCGATATGTGGGCCCCTACCATGACTACTACTAACCAATGAAGAGCCTTTTTCTCTACTTTTGAATTTGGAATGATCTGCTGAAGTGAGATGATGCAAGCTGAATTGCAAAGCAGTATCATACAAGTGCTGGGAACCAGGTTGTTTATAGTGCATGAACCACCCTCTTTGGGAGCCATCAGATAAACAGCTATCTTGGTCGCCAAAACCATGGACCCCACTGGCAAAAAAAAAATTTTGAAAGATCCGCACCATACCTGGGAGACACTGGACCGAGCATTATATAATTATCATTCCCATGCTGATACATATGGTCCCTACTTAGAAATGCCAGGGCTCCAAAGCAAATGAGAGGTGGGTTGGAAGGCTGAGAGGAATTTCATTCCCATAACTGGGATTGAAGCAGAACCGTCTGATTGATCCGCATGGTTTTGAAAAGGGGAATCTACAAATACTTCTCAAAGGGCAATTGCGTTTGTCCAGCCCTACATATTCCATATTAGTGTATTTAGCAGAATAATATCTATATATATCAGCAAGCATTCAGCTCCTTAATTTCCATGCATTGGTTTGGGTTGGAAATGAAAAAAAAAAAGCTCCTTAATTTCCATGCATTGGTTTGGGATGGAAATGAAAAAAAGATGGTATCCGTCTTTCCGGATGAAAAACACTGACAAATGAAAGGTATTTCCCATTCACTGCAAGGACAAGAAAACCATGAATATCATACATTTCCTCAAATGAAAAGATTTAGTACAAGACATCCTAAAACCTGATTAGCTTTGAAAGTTTATAACTTGTGTGGAGATTTCTTACTCCATTGAAGCACTAGAAACATGGATTGTTGCATCAAACAAACAGCAGCAATCATGCCAAAGGTCTGTGGAGATTACCATGTTGTGTAAGTAAATCCAATTCGTCAAGGTATTCAGATTATAACCATCATTAGAACCATACACACACAAAACTCATCTGGACCACACCAAAATTGCTTGGGCTGGTGGTTTGTATATTCTCTTCATCCTGATGATGTACACCTGATTAATAATGTGCTTGATTAAAGATACAGAGACCATAGTGGTTCCACACAGTAACCTTATGGTCAATATCATATCCCCATGTTTTGGGTTGTATGGCCCATTCAATTCGAGTTGTTGATCTAGCTTAAGTTTGTCCTTGGGGCCTAACATTGATGATAGAACCTGATGGCTGGATTTTACATTTACAACATTGGGCACTACCAACTTGGGTGTTTTACACATAGCATAAAATAGGTATTAATAGAGGTAGAGGAACAGGTGCTGTGGAGGATTCCAGTCCCAAACAACAAGGCTAGATCAACAAAAAGAAGGTTCAAAGCTCAATGGTATGTGACATATTCATGGAATGACCCATGTAGGAATATAAATTATAACGTTCCTTCAACTCACCATCCAACTATTCAAGTATGCCCATGGGAAATATTCAGAAGCCATGTAGGAATATAAATTATAACGTTCCTTCAACTCACCATCCAACTATTCAAGTATGCCCATGGGAAATATTCAGAAGCCATGTTGACAAAAATCTTATTATTGAGGTGGAATGAATGCGGCTGCTTTAATGTTGAACATCGGATCAGTTAGGTGGGGGGATAGTAACCAGCAAAAATTAATTGGAGGATCGGGAGCCAGCGATCTCCTCTGCACCAGCAAAAAGTAAATGGGTGGCCCAAATCTATTTGAAAGCAAGGACTGCTACCATTTTCCATGATCTAGTATGACAGTGTGGATGGGTTATTAGGTTGAGAATCACATTATTGGACAACTGTCAGTCCCTGTTTCAGTTGCAGGGCTGAGATTGGATGGGTGGTTTTTGGTGTATCTTGCCTATCCGTATTATAATAACCCTCACCAGAACAGCAGTCCCAAAACACAGACCCAAACATGAACAGACACTGAGGAGGGAATTGCATAGAACTACTACAGAATCCCTCTTTAAAACCAGTCAAGGTCAATAACTGCTAACCATTTTCACCTCATCGGCACCAGGAAATGGTTAAAATAAAAGCTGACCTACTAATAACCTTGTTGCAGAAACATCATTTAAAGAGAAGGGAAAAGAAAAAAAATCACAGGACTTAGCAGGGAATGACATCACCATGATAATTCGTGAAAGGATTTCTGCTACAGCAGGAAAGAGCCAAGGCTTTTGAGTGCCCGACTCCAATGGTCTACTGCCATTTAAACAATGGAACATGCAATCACAGCCCTCCTAATTGCTGACCCAACAATGGGATGGAGCATCACCCATGAGCCACACTAGGTAGATGATAGCAACCATCTGGCATTTGGGCCACTTGGTATTTTACTTTTAACCATCCATGTTATGGTGACACCAATTCGATAATTAGGAATTTTTCAGTAAGTGTGATTTTTGAGATGCACTCTATCCAGGGTTCTAAAACTTGGTGACCATGTCGGCCGAGTCAAAACTCGAGTAGACGAGATTTCAAGCTGAGTAATCGAGAAACTTGAATCACAAGAGAGTCAGTTCCGACTCAATCGAGTCCTCAATTCATACCCAACCTGGCAGGATATCAAGTTGAGTCCAGTTTTTCAACTATGATCCATCCAGGATGTGCCCCACAGATCAGATTATCTAGATATCCATACGGGCAGGTCAAATGTGAGGAGGATATATCACCATTATGAAAATGGTGGCCACAGGAGTCCTGTCCCAAAGGTAGCAAGTGCTTGTGACTGGTTTCAACTTCCAACTTCCAACTTGGGCGATGGTGGCTGGCAAAAGATATCAATATCCAAGACTGACTGGCAACAACTTTCAACTTGCAATTCCAGGACGGTCTGCCAGTTTCAAGAAACCCATCACCAATAACCACCTAATACAAGATGTCAATAAATACCAAGACTATCAAACACTGCTATTGTCTGTATCTAGCATAAGAGGAACATCACAAACTGGTGGATATTTGATCACTCAATTACCATAACAGCCAATATTTTGTACTAGGTTTGGATAGTGTGCTTCCAATTATATATATGAATAACTGCAGATCACTTTTTTTATATATATAAAAAAAAGGCAAAGGACAAGATCAATTTTTTATCATGCTCGTTTCAACGTCCCATGGATGACAGCAAAATCTCCAACTGAAATTTCAAGTCCCTTGTGCAACTTTACCCAAATGGTGTTTGATAGCCCTGCTACCATTAACATGCGATGAAACTCAAGTACTTGAGAGCTCTACAAATAAAAGCTTGAAGTGTTTGCATTGGGTTGTGCATCATACAGGAATTGAACCTATGAATTTACGAATTATAGCCATTCAGCCATGGATGCTTAACAGGCAGCATCATACATCATGAATAATCAAATTCCAATTGAAATGAAATCTTTAGGAGGAGCCAATGAAACATCATCAATTCAAATCCTTGATCTTCACATTGAGAGAGATTGAGAATTCTCACTATTTCTTAGAACTGTAGAGACATCAAACCTCTGAACTACAATTCGGTATTTTTTTTTTTTCCTAAAGAACATGGTACTCATCTTTCTTTGGCTAGTTTCTGCATCTTTAGCCTACCAAAAGCAGCAAGCAGGAGAGTTGGAAACGAAGTAGGAAACAGGAAAAGACATTAATGACCTTGGAGAAATCACAGCGGTTTGAAGCAAGAGTGGCATCATCCCAAGTAGAAAATCTGTGCAATTATATTCCATAATGAAATGGAAAGCTAAGATGCTACACCCCAACATCATAATTGCAAATTTGAAATTTTGAGTAAATCTAATTATTGAAACTAAATCAAATAGGACAGAGACTCCTATATAGCAATTAAGAGAGGAGAAACGGAACCTGAGATTCAAATCTTAGCTTGCTGATGCACCAGGCTTCACCTTCTCTCTCAGGAACTGCCGTATATGTTCACGTTTCCAGTTGTCAATTCTGCAAAATCAAATACAGAAACCCTCAGTGCATAGAAAATAGCCTCAATTTTGAGATTTTTTTTATTTTTTGGTGTTATGACATCGTTTTCTATGGTTTGTGATTTATGAAATCGGTCTTGAAACAGAAAAGAAATGTTTTCCTGATTATTTCTCTAGCAGTTTTGTAGTAAAATTTCTGCTATGTTTTTTTTTTTTTTTTTAAAGCAACGGGAATATATTAAAACCGAGAAAGGATACAAGGGGCCTGCTGAGATAGCAGAGCCAAAACCACAGAAAAAGAAAACACTACAAGCCTAAAAAGAGAAAATTAAAATCTCTAAGAAGAGGAACATTAGAAGCCCATTCTGTAAGAAGTTTTTTTGCTCTCGATCCCACTGTTTCAGCCGAAGCTTGCATGTTGTTGAAACACCTATCGTTCCTCTCCTTCCAGACCGCCCACCAGATTGCCATAATTGCCATTTTCCAAACCTTGGATCTGATTTTACCCATCTTGAAACCGTGCCAGTAAGCGAGAAAAGAGGATGCAGAAGCTGGCACGCAACCGTAAACGCCAAAGCTCGAAAGAAAATCCTGCCGGATCTGAGAGATGAACGGGCAATGCACGAGAAGGTGATCGACAGATTCATCACAGCCCATGCAACATAGACAGATGTTGGTGAGCTGCATACCTTTCTTCTTGAGATTGTCTAAGGTGGGGATCCGATTCCTAGAGGCGAGCCAAGCAAAGCAGATATATTTTGGGGGAACGGGATATTTCCAGATAAATGGGGAGGTCGACGAGGCGGGGGGAGAGGAGGGGAGAAGAGAAGTGTAAAGGGACTTCACCGAGAACTGGGAGGATTTATCTTTGGTCCAGAGAATTTTATCCGGTTCGGACTGGGACGAGTTAACCCTGGATAAGCAGTGCATTAGCTCAACAAAATTTCTGCTATGTTTTTGTTTCCACTCCTGTGGCATTAGTTTGATTTGTTAACTCCACCTGAGTCTGCCTGCCAGCCATCTGCCCAGTAAAGAAGGGTTGACGTCATATAGGTAGCCAGTCGTGAACTTTTTCCAAGCAACAATGAGAATCCCTGATTGGGGTGTTGATGATTTTTCAAAATTCACAAAGCGACTTTAGGCCAATAAGCCTCATTGGCAGCCCTTACAAAATCTTGGCTGCCCTTGGTCATTTTGGAAAATCAAGGTGCGTTTATTGCGGAGGGCAATCCTCGACAGTGCACTACTAGCCCACGAACGCATTGATTCAAGAAACAGGGAGAAAAAGTGGGGGGGGGGGGTAGTATGCAAGCTAGATATTGAAAAGGCATATGATCACGTAGACTGGGGTTTCATGAAATACATGTTGCAAAGAATTGGATGTGGATCGAGATGGGTTAGTTGGATAATGGAATGTGTGTCCTCCACATCCTTCTCAGCGATGGTCAACGGATCCCCAAAGGGATTCTTCAAAGCTTCTAGGGGTCTAAGGCAGGGTGATCCCCTCTCTCCCTTTCAATTCCTACTGGTTGCAGAAGCTCTTAGTACCATGTTATCCAAAGGGTAGCAAAAGGGGCCCATTTCAGGTTTTCAAACTTCTACTTTTGGGCCTACGATCTCGCATCTTAAGTTTGTGGACGATACTTTACTGTTTTGCGACATGGACTGGGTCAAGATTGACAATTTGAGGAAAATATTGGGGTGTTTTGAAGAGGTTTCAGGGTTGAAGATAAACATGGCTAAATCAGAAATGCTGGGTATTGGTATGTCAAATGAAGAGTTATTAAACTATGCAAGAGTAGTTGCGTGCAGTACAGGATCTTTTCCATCATCTTATTTGGGACTCCCACCATGCCTAGGAAAACCCGCCCAAGCATTTATGGAACAAAGTTATAGAAAGATTCCAATGGAAATTGATAGAAAAACTTGACAAATTGAGGGATTTTTTGTGGCAAGGTACAGAGGATAAACACAAATTTCATCTTTTGAAATGGGAAGAGATTTGCTCTCCCCTAGTCGAGGGAGGAGTTCGTTTGAGAGATCTTGCAACTATGAACGCGGCTTTGCTCAGTAAATGGCAATGGAGATTCGGAACCGAAGAAAATAAACTTTGGAGGGAAGTCATTGCTCAGAAGTACGGATTGGAAGAAAGGGGCAGGGTGACCAAGAAGCCATCATTATACCATACCTCCACTATTTGGAAGGCTATATCCTCGGTGGTCCCATCAATTATGAGTTCTTCATTTAATCATTATACCATACCTCGGCTATTTGGAAGGCAATGGACATTTGGAGCTGAAGAAAATAAGCTTTGGAGGAAAGTCATTGCTCAGAAGTATGGATTAGAAGAAAGGGGCTGGGTGACCAAGAAGTCATCATCATACATTACATTGGCTATTTGGAAGGCTATATCCTCGGTGGTCCCATTGATTATGAGTTATTCTTCATTTAATCTTGGTGACGGATCACGGATTCGTTTTTGGGAGGACACTTGGTGCGGTTGTAGGCCTCTAGCAGAGGATTTTCCTTGGCATTGCTCTCTCCGGAGAAGAACATTTCGGTCCAAAGGTGCTTCTCATTTGAAGGCGGTAGGGGTGCATGGTGTCCTCCATGTAGAAAGGCTCTTTCAGATTCAGAAGCAGAGGAGTTTGCAAAATTATTGGAGTGTCTCCAACTCTATTTTCCTTCCCCATAATTGAGTGATTCTTTGGTCTGGCCGACTACTCCTTCAGGTGCATTTTCGGTTAAGTCATTTTACAATACAATCTGTCCTCAGAGGAATCTCCACAGCAACATCTACCCATTGGAATTATGGTTCTACAGGGCCCCTCCTAAGGTAGCATGCTTTGCATAGTTGGCAGGTTGGAAACGGACCCTTACAATTGACCATCTACAAAAAAGGGGAATGATCCTACCAAACATTTGTCTTCTATGCATGAGGGACGCAGAAGTACTCGAGCATCTTCTAATCCATTGTCATTTTGCCAATCAGCTGTGAAGCCACATTATGGAATTTTTTGAAGTGTAGTGGGTCATGCCATATTCAGTTCCAAACCTTATCCTGGCGTGGCATGGCATCCAGCTGCCAAAACATTGCCTTCCTTTGTGGAGATTGAGCTTTCTAGCATGGTTTTGGAATATATGGGGCAAACGTAACGCGCGTTGCTTTGACGACAAGTTTAAATCATGAGATCAAGTTCTTTGGAAATCTAAGAGAGACGTATCAGATTGGGCTTCGAATATTCATCACGCTGACACTAATGTAGCTCGCTCCTTTTTGGGTTGTTAATACGTTCTCTTGTATTCTTTCAGCTTTACTATTTGTCAGGTTGCTCTCTAATAAAATCTTCTCATTTATAGCTCTTCAAAAAGAAAAACAAAGCAACTAATGACGTTAATAGTAGCAAATACAAAAATGGGAATAAAAAGCCTATATGACTGATTTTATGCTAACACTCCATCCCAAACTCTACTTGGACTAGACCACGGAATCTTAACTAGTTCCCTAACTTGATATAACATATTACTTGAGAAAGGGCCTCTTAAACAATACTATGGATTAGGGTGCTAGCCGCTAATCCTTTTTAGGTGGGGTCGAGGGATAACCTCTCAACCCCTAATCCCTCCTTTATTGTTGCTCTTTTTGTTTGGTGATTAATGAAGTTTTGAGTTTCCATTAGAAAAGAACTAACAGTATGGAAATTAGAATCCAAGTTTTCACCCAACTTAAGCACTTAACTAACTCTTTCTAACTAACCACTGATTAACCAAGGCCGGTGTACTAACCATACTTAAACCAAGATATCAAACCATGACTAAATCAATTCTAACCATTAACGGTGACATGTGATGACATCAGGATCACATCTTGCCACAACCATGTTCCCTATTGTAACTAGGTTATAACTTCTTGAATTCTTGCCCGGATTATGTGATCTGGAAGTTGTTGGAAAGGTAACTCAATTGGCTATCAAATGGTATCAACCTCGCATTCTTGCCATGCTTGCATCATTTGAACCCAAAAAACCATTTTCTTGGATCACGAAATTAGTTAGGTCCCTTCAAGATGTGAAGATCCAGAGCCTCTTTACCTGCATCCTTTCATGGTGCCTTCAGTTTGGGAAACCTCTTACTTTGGCATGCATTATGTGCCTACTACTGCCAGTTGGTTATAACATGAGCATTGTTTGAGCAATCAGTCAATCACTATGATATCATCTGTGAATAACTAGAGGGATTTAGTTGGCCAACCAACAATGCCCAGACATGGATGCAGAGACAATTAGAGAGAGGGAATGGACACTCCAGCATTTTAAGAAGTCCAGGAAATAGATATGGATAAAGATATCCCCATCTGACACATCGTTGCTAAATAACAAGCAGACTAGAGTTGGATAAAATTTAACTATGTATTATAAGTATCCATGAGAATCTGCTACCAATGTCACTATCAGTACCTCTAAGTGTATATCTCTAACCATTTCGGTAATCTAGGGGCTAAAATAGTTACATGCTAGGATCTACAAGATGAAGTATACTGAGAGCCAAGAGAAATGCATGAGAAAGAGAGAGAGAGAGAGAGAGAGAGAGAGAGAGAGACCTTATGGTTTCCTTGTGATGGCCGTCATCATCCAGCATGGCAAGTCTTGGTGGAGAAGCATATACATATTGGACTTTAAGAGAGGGGAACTGATCCTTCTCTTCCTCGATGAATCCAACAACTTCAGGATAGAATACAAGTTTCCTCATGCATACCTCTAAAATTGCACCTGAGTAAGTAACCTGTAGTAGCACATAGAATAGGTCACTTTCAATTGTCCTTCAGACAAAAAGAAGATATCCTATTCATTGGAATTGATGGATCTAAAAAAGTGTACTTATTCAATAAATAAATAAATAAGCCTCTTCAACTAATAATTTAGAACAGTCTCATCACAACATGATACATAGGCATTATATATTACAACTGCTTGAAGAGTCGGATTCAAATGTGAAACATGCTTCTTTCATCTCTTTTTTTTTAAAGAAAAAATTAAATAAAAGAGCAAAAAACATACAAAACTACAGCCAGGAGTCATGATGAGCTATCATCTTCCCAAGAGGTCAAACAAAAAAAACAATACAAAGAAAACCCAAAAAACAGGAAAAAAAAAAAAAAAAACACTCAATCGACTCATAACACCCAGCAGCCCACAAAGCCTATACCTTCCACACATGCCATGGCACTGAGCATGCCAGTTTGGATTTTTTAAAAAATGGGATTGATATGCCTCTGAAATCTGGAAGATACAGGACCTAACCCACCCTCATAAAAATAATCTTTCTGGGAATTAAATCCACCTTTCCTCTCTAACTTCGAAAATACAGGCATTCTTTTCTTTCCAGACACCCCATAAAACTGAAAACAGCACCACCTCCCATAAAATTGAATCTCATGAGGCAGACGGGTCTCTTCCTGATCCCACCATCAGATCATAAAAGGACACGCTATACCAAACAGATGGGTAATACTTTCCCAGACGGCCCTTGTGATTTTGCAATGAATAAAGAGGTGTTTAATGGACTCTTCATCCTCCTTGCATGAAAGCACATGTTTGGAATTACTGTTTTCCTCTTCTTGAGATTATTAACGGTGAGAATTTTATTAGCCATAGCAATCCACACAAAAGCATGGACAGTGAAAACTACAAAAGCTTTCCACACCTTCAGCCTTGAAGATGGATTTTCGTTGATTTCTGTCACAAATTTTGAGAATCGATCAAAGAGAAATTATCATGCTTCAACATTTCCAAATTTGCCCGTCTCCAATCAATATTCCAGTAAGGCTTTTGAAAGAGGTAAATCATTAAGATTCTGGTGAAGCATCACATTCTAAAAAATCGTACCCTGCCCCACGAACATCACAGAAAACCATAGCCTTTGCTTCTTTATTTCTAGAAAGATGGAAAAGTGAAGGAAAGGCTTCCAAAAGGATGATATCATCAGTCATGAGTTTGATTCAAGCTTACCTGGATCACGGGTGAAACAGGCACACACTAGGTACATACAGTATAGTTTTATATACAGATTCATACAGTTCTTCATATGCAAAATGATAAATATTATCATTATAGGTCCTGTGTGCATGGTATTATATAATGAGTGCAGTTAAATAAATCAAAGTATCAATCTCTATGTTCAGAATATGGATTGACATTACAAGTTAATCTACATAT
This sequence comes from Magnolia changhungtana, assembly GCA_030180095.1. Classification (NCBI taxonomy): domain Eukaryota; kingdom Viridiplantae; phylum Streptophyta; class Magnoliopsida; order Magnoliales; family Magnoliaceae; genus Magnolia; species Magnolia changhungtana. The sequence continues at coordinate 1,286,891 of JASAUF010000489.1, forward strand.
TACGAGTATCGAAGCATTAATTTGGATCGGCAAAAATAGTGACGCGGATTGCAAATGACCCATAATCCAGAATTATTATTATTTATTTATTTTTTTTAAAGGTAATGCTTTTATTGTAAAAGAAAATGAAAGCTGAACAACCAAAGACAAGCAACAAGGCAAACCAAGATGAAGACGAGAGGGGACACTCAACAAGAGCCTTTGTATTTGAGGCCCAGCCCATTACATCCAAATTTTCCCTTCTAATGACCTCCGAAAACAGCCTGCTACAATTACGCAACCACTGATTATTCCTCTCTCCCCATAATCCAGGCTGTAGGATTTGGAACAGAAAACATAGGGGGGTTGGCGATCAAGCTAACATCCAATTTTTCCCTTCTAAAGACCTAAACCAGCCCACTATGATTATGGAAGCACTAATTATTCCTCTCCCCATAATCCAGATCGTAGGATTTGGAATAGAAAACGTACGGGGGCTGGCAATCAAGGTAACATTGGTTTGATTCCCCATATAGATGTGCATCCCCTTTATCCTTACTAATGCTTTTCCTCCATGAATTTGGCATTTTCTATCTTAAAAGTTTCTCCAAGAAGACTCATTAACCAAACAAATCTGACCTCACTTACATCCTCCCTAGCCTTATTGAGATATTGTCCATCTAAAAAGCTTTTATCCAATCCAATTTAATTGAATCTGGGCTGAGTTTTTTGGCCTAATTGATAATTGGGTCAGATTCAAGTCCAACGATTTGAATCCAACTAGAAATTGGATCAGGTTGGGTAACCCAAACATATGATTTTATTTATTTATTTAGTTAGTTTTATCTTTTATCTAATTGCTTTTTTTTTATAACCTACTATGTTTCTGGGGTGGATCAGAATCTAAATCCATATTTGTTCCTAGAACCAATCCAGATGCAAACTCAATTCAGAATCCTAATTCATGCCTACAATCGAACCCACTGGGATCCAATTCTTGGGGCGATAATGAATAGATCAGGCCTGACTACACCCGCTTTGACCAGGTAATCAACCATGTTGTTTGCATCCCACAGAACATGGCTGAGCCCCATGCATTAGTCCAGCATCTCCACCCAATCTGCAGCCCTTCCCAGAAGCCCATGCAATAGAATTCTTAGAATCAACCTTGAAAATGGCTGAAAAAGAACTGAAATTGAATAGCCAATTTACTGCCAGCAACATAGTAAATGCTTCCCCATATTGGAATCCTGGAAAGTGGAAACAAATCCGACCCACCCAAAAACTCTGTGAGAACACTGCCAATGCAGTCCCAGATGACACCTCCCACCCCTGCTAGGCCAGGTTTACTGAGTGAGCTGCCATCAAAGTTAATTTTGAAGAATCCAACAGGGTGAGGAGACTAGCAGGCAGCTAGTTGGGAACTCCCGAGAACACATACACAGCTGGTTGAAGAATCCAATAGGGCGAGGAGACTAGCAGGCAGCTGGTTGGGAGATTACGGAGAACACATCAAAACTTCAGATAATCTCATCTTAATGTTGTTCAGAGAGAAACCTCTGAATGTTTCATCCACCTTTGCCTAGTCAATTATAAGATTGTGTATCTTCTTTCCAGCGTATGAATCATAGAAGTCCTTCCAACAAAAAAAGGCTTGTTCCTTCTTGATCCATATTGACCAAATAACTGCATGAGCCACCAAACTCCACAAAGCATGTCCAAATCATACCCCACGCACCTGAGCACCACCATTCAATAACATTCATAACTGATTTGAGGAACACCCACAACACCCCAAATTTAGATAGCACCACATTTCCAAATTTCCAAGGCAAAAGCACGATGCAGAAAAATGTGATCCATGGTTTCTTCATTTGCACAGCACAAGATGCATCTACTTGGGATCAACATGCCTCTGCTCTTAAGGTGGTTGATAGTGAGAATTTTATCGAGCCATGCAGTCCATATAAAAGCTTTGATGTTGAGGGGGCAGTGATGTTCCAAACCTTAGAGAAGGTTGAGTAATTTCTATGATCATCCATGGACAACTCTTTCACCATCGATTTGGCAGAAACTAACCATCAGATTCAAACTCCCAAATCCTTCTATCTGGCCCAATCCTTGGAATACACACAACCTGAAGCACGGTATTCAAATAATGGTAACACTCTAATGGTTAGATTTTTTTATTTTTTAAAAAGAAAAAATGTGAAAAAATACTAGAAATTTTAGAATTATTAAAGGATTTCAAATCAATTATCTTTTTCTGGTTTTGAAGATGTTTATGCTTGTGTAGTGGGCCATTCTTTGGTAAGAATGATATCCCGGGCTACCTGATGATATTAGTAACTTGAGAGGCTTATACTGACCACTTGAATGCCCCCAAAACAGGCTGAAATTCATGCAATTTGTGGGATGCATCCAACTAATGCATATCCCTAACCATTTGATACCATTTCTCTCAAGAAATTTGAGGAAAAATCAAAATTAAATTCAGATTAATGGTCTACAGCCAATTTGGGACCCACTCGAATGACCCCAAAATGGGCCATGCAATCTACGGGATTCATCTTGCCAATACATATTCCTAAGCATTTGACATCATTCTCCTCAAGAATTTAAGGGAAAAAATTAAAAAGAAAAATTGGTCTCAATTCATTCCAAAAATAACTCAATATTAGCAAAAATACAAAAAATAATAATAATAATTTGAAAAGAAAAATGAAAAACACTTATTTAGTGCATGCATGAGTAGATCTGAACTCCATATATATATATATATATATATATTTGAACAATCTACACTCCAAATAATTTACAATTTAAAACACAAAAAAAAAAAAAATTTCTGAAATATATATTAAAGCCAGGAAAAAAAAAAAGTTACACAAAAATGGTCAAATTGAACACAAATTTAGCAAAATTTGGTTAATTTGGTAATATAACACTGAATCAAAACATTCGAAGCAAGAACAAAAATAAAATAAAATTCCCTTCCTTTCAAATTTTTCCCAATTCAGGCCCACATCCTTGTTTATTAAAAAATGGCTTAAATCTTCTATTTTAATCTTCGAATTTTGCATAAATCTAGTTGAAATTGGGTTAAAATAGTCTGAAGAAGCAAAAATGTTAAGAAAAGAAGGAAAAATTAAATGAAAATAACCCTCTAAAAGGGACATATTACACATGGTCATAATGGATTGTTACAGGCCCATCATGGTCCAAAATTTTTTGACAAGGGCCATTACGACCTTGTATCCCATAATAGTTAGTGCCATTATGTAATCGCTTTTGTATACCTTGGTCTCAAGGGACTTCAAAGGTTGTGACATGCTACTAACTTCATCATCTCGAAGTTGGCCTAAAGATGGGCACCATAAAAGCGTATCATCCGATTGTTCTGGATATTTGGTCCAGTTCCTGTATGCTCTGGATATTTAGTCCTCTATTTTGCTCAAACTCCAAGTTTCTTGGGTCATTTGCCCAGCTCAATCCCTGGGCTTGGCACTGGGGTAGCGGTGACAAGGACTTTACAGTTGTCTAGCATTTGAGGGCCACAAATGTCCTCTGGGAAATCTGGAAAGGAAGAAATTCTGCAACACCTCCACACCTTCCTCTAGAGTCACGGGGCTAGTTGTCAAGGACACCAAGGACTGAGCCTCGATTATCAACCTATCTAACTATTCGTTGACATCTCGTCTGCTGGACCAGTGGGTTGGTTTCGATCGTTGCCTAGTGGGTAGCCCTGCTTCCCACCTCCCTTGAAGCTATTGTTTGTTCAAGTTGTATAACAAGTTTTTTCTAGGTTTTTCTGCCTTTTGTTTTGTTTTGTTTTTGTCTGTTTTCTTTGTTTCTTTCTGTTGCCTTTGGCTCCCTTCAATAATATTTAGTAAAAAAAAAAAAAAAACCAAGCGTATCATCCACCGTTTGAAAATATTGACTAATTGTGGGCTCTCCATCCACCGCAACCAAGAACAGGTTTGTAAATTTTTCAGCAAGTGGCACTATTGTTATCAAAATTGTATGATTCATATCGTATTGTATGGGTGTACGATTTGAATCATACACCACCCAAATCCTATATCCTAAATAATTGTATGATTATCGTATCAAATCGTACAATAATCCTATCGAATCGTAAGATAATCGTGGATTGCGTTAATGGGCCAAAAAAAACTTTAAAAATCAAAATTTTATTCATTTTTTATTCATTTTTTTCTTTGTTTGTACCATTTTGCTCATAAAATATGAAAAAGGCTCTCCCCTATTAAAAATATCCTCATTTTTTTCTTTTGAAAGAGAGAGAGAGAGAGAGAGAGAGAGAGAGAGAGAGATGGGGATTTTGATATTCAAAAACCCAAAACAAAGAAATCAAGATATCTTTTTATTCATAATGGAATCGAATGCTATTTTTTCTAACATGATTTTATGTACAAATGAATAAATTTTTTAAAGGACTCTCATATGTCTTTTAAGATAAATTTTTTGAAGGACAATAAAAGAAAACAAAGGAAAAAAGACAAGAATCCTTTACTATCATGATATTTATACCATATACATTTTTTCAAATGATAATATCATGATATGTATTACTTTTTTGGTACATATTGATGGGAAATTGATGATTAATGAGTTTTTAATCTTTTTTGATTTACTTATATCTTTTCATGTGTTTTTTTATATATAGATTTTTGTAAATCAGAAAAAATCTTAAGATTTACGATACGATTTGCGATTCGATACGATTCAAACCCTATTACGATTTACGATATGATAACGATTTTGACGACATTGAGTGGCACTTCTAAGCACCACTGATGATACCAGAATCCGACTCTCACCTAAACCAACCTCCATGTGAAAATGATTGAGACAAAATTGTGCAACCTGTCCCTTGCAAGAAAGAGCATACTCTCTAAGAGGCGACATTAGGGTCCCAACGATTTTTAGCCATACTATACTTAGCAGCGAGAATTCTAAAGACTATTCATCAAGCCCAAGTCTCCACACCACTTGCACATCATTGCTATGTTCGTGGATCTGAAGCTTTTGATACTCAGACCCCCATTCAGCATTGGTTCGTAGACCACCTTCCAAGCCACTAGATGGAATTTTTAAGCCCCTTCTAGACATCATCATCATCTACGCCTTATCCCAATTAATTAGGATTGGCTACATGAAGCCTTTTCCGCCACTCCACTCTATCAAAGGCCATAACTTCAATTAGATCATAGGTCATCTAGTCTTTTCTTACTACTTCCACCCACATTCTTTTGGGCCTTCCCCTTGCCTTTTTAGAGCTTCAACTTGTACTAATTCACACATTCTAACTGACACAATTCTTGGTCTCTATTACACATGAACAAACCGTTTGTCTACTTTCCCTCATCTTGTTACCTACTAGTGCTGGTCCTCAATTCCCTCGAATGCATTCATTTCTAAATCTATCCTTGTCTTACCACTCATCCATCCCAACATCCTCATTTCAGCTACACTCATCCTATGCACATGTTCCTTAATTGCCTAAGAATTTTGTCCCATAAAGCATGGCTGTTCTTATAGCCATCCTATAAAAAATTCCCTTCCGGTTTGAGTGGTACATGACAATCACATAAAACTCCAGAGGCACATCTCCATTTCTTCCACCTATTTGAATTCTATGGGCAACATCCTTCTCAATCTCTCCACTCTCATGAACTATCGACCCAAGATATTGATAGTGGTCATTTTGGGAAACTTCTTGGATAGCAATCTTTAACAATTCCTAGTTACCACTCCTATTATTACTAAAACTACACTCCATATACTCTATTTTAGTCCGACAAATTTTAAATCCTTTAGATTTTAAAGTACCTCTCTATAAATCTAGCTTTGTGTTTACACCCTTTATTGTCTTGTCAATCAAAACTATGCCATCTACAAATAACATACGTCATGATATCTCTTCTTACAAATTCCTCATGAACTCACCATAACCAATGCAAAATGTAGGGGCCCAATGTTGACCCCTGATGTTAGCCTATAGTAAAGGTATTTTGTGTCGGTAACGGTGGCCGTAACGGTCACCACCATTACCGATACGGGTATCGGCTGTAACGGCCGATACGAGGGCATAACGACTGTTATGACCACCATAACAGTTGAAATTTTCATTTTGCCCGACAAATTCTGAAAAAATATTTAGAAAATCAAGAATAGTGTAAATATTCGAAATATGTATTCATTTTTTGTTTCGAGCATGTTTATGGTAGTGTAACGGTCCACTCTTTGGTGGGAGTGTTGTATCAGGCAGACTAGTGAATTTGTGAACATGATTATATGTATCTAATGTTTACACATCACAATCAAGCACTAAAACTAAAAATTGCATATATACTACTTTTTCAATTTTTTGGAAAAAAAAAGGTCATCGGAGCTTCTATTCGCTCAAAATCACTTCAATTTATGATTTTAATATTAAAAACTATAGTAAGAGTGGTCGAAATCTATTGCAAAATGATCTAAGAGAGTTTTTGGAATGAGAAAAGTTATTGGGGGGGGGGGGGGGGATGGATTTAAATAGAAAAAAGTGGCTGTTTTTCAACCATGACGGGGGTAATGGTCGTTATGCCTCGTAACGGCCTTTACGGCCACTGTAACGGCCGATGCGATCCCAAAAAATCAACTACCCTGTTTCACCCCCGTATCGCGTAATGGTCATGGCCGTTACCTATACGTATCGGCCTTTACAGGCGTATCATAACGGATACAGAACACCTTGATTGGGAACTCACTTTTCTCTCCACTAGTGGTCCTGGCATTTGTTATTGCTCCCTCACACATATCCTTAATCATTTCAACATATCCTCTTGAAACTCTTTTCTCTCCCAACATCCACCAGATTAACTCTCTAGAGATCTATTGTAAGCTTTCTCTAAGCCAATAAAGACCATGTGGAGATCCTTCCTCCACTTCTAATATTTCTCCATCAATTGTCATAAGTAGGAAAATAGCTTCAGCAGTAAACCTACCTGGCATGAAACCAAACTAATTTTCTGATACATCTGTCTCAAGCCTTAGTCTTTAGTTAATCACTCTTTTCAAAAGTTTCATAGTATAGCTCATAAGTTTAATCCCAAGATAGGTAGTGCAATTGTATGTCTCTTTTATTCTTGTAAATAAGTACCACGATACTTTTCTTCCATTCATCTAACATTTTCTTCAATCTTACAATCTTGTTGAACAACTTTCTCAACCAAAATAACCCAGTATCTCCTATACACTTTCAAACCTTTATTGGTATACCATCTAGTCCAAGGGCCTTTCCAATTTTCATCTTTTTCAAAGCTTCTTTCACATCAGATATCCTAATCCTATAAAAGTATCCATGGACTCGGACATTATTTGAGTTTATGGCTCCTATCTCTATGGCTCTCAGAGTAATTGTCATTTAACAAGTTCTGAAAAGAGCTCCTCCACCTTTCATTGATCTCATTGTCCTTGACTAGTATCCTCTGGTCATCGCACTTAATGCATCTAACATGATCTAGGTCCCAACTCTTCGTCTCTCTCATTTTTGCAAGTTAGAAGACATTTGTTTCATCTTTTCTTGTTCCTAATCTATTGGTTTAGCCTTAGTTGCTACTTTTTTAGCAATCTTTTTGTCATTTGTATATTGTTCAAGATTTCCATGGTTACTAGTCCTTTGCCATGCTTTGAAACATGCACGTTTCTCATTAATAACTTTTTCTACACCGTCATTCCACCACCAAGTTTCCTCATATGATAGGCTTTTCCTCTAGATACTACTAAAACATCTTTTGACACTTTCCTAATGCACTTAGCCATCTCATTCCACGTAACATTTACTTCCTCGATATTTCACTTTCTTTCTTCCATCAATTTATTTCTAAATAACATTGTTTTCTCTCATTTTAAATTCCACCAACTAGTTTTTGGACACCTATTAATTTCATTCCATTTCTTCCATCTCTTAATGCAAACATCCATAACCATTAACCAATGTTGTGCTGCCAAACTTTCTATAGCTATCACCTTGCAGTCCTTATATATTGATTGCTCAATCTTCCTAAGAAGTAAGAAGGAATCCATTTGGCTTATATATGATCCACTTTTGAAGGTTATTAGATGTTAATGTTAAAAATAAAAATAAAAAAATTGTGCCCAAATCTCTTAAATGCAAGAGGTGTGGCCCACTTATGTTTTTGGGGATTCCCTTCATAATGGTCTGTGCGCACCATATGAACAGATTGCCTGGAATATAAAAATAATGATGGGCCTACACACAATCTGATTTTTATATGGTGGGTGTCCTTCCCTGTTGTTCCTTGTGTTGTGGCCCACTTGAGTTCTGGATTGGCCTCATTTTCTGAAATTTGGCTGAGCATGGAGGGGAGCACTGCACACTTTATGGACAATATGTATTAGAGATTCACATCACGGTCAGCCTCACACAACTAAAAGTTTAATCATTCAATTATACGAGTCATGTGGGGTGGCTCGGTCCAAATCACCGCGACTTGGACAGCACAAACTGAGTCAGATGAGTTGACTGGTTTAGGGGTTCAAGGTCCATTCCACTGTAAGTTGGTGTCCTATATCAATGGGCACCAAAACCGGTATATATCAGGCAACATGTACCTGTTTTGGAACCGTTTCTAGAAGCTTCTGAAGTTCCACTGCGCATCATGAAACAAGATGCCACAGTATAAAAGTACCCTCAGGACTAATTAAACTAGTTACATCTTTCCTCCATTTTCTACTCTTTGGTGCACCATGTAAGTATCATGTTATTCTTAATTACGAAGAACAAGAGAAATGCATAAATTATCAGCACCTTTAATTATTTAGCACATAAGGGACTATTTGGTAACACCACCAGAAGCTACTTCTGGCAGCTTCTCTTGCAAAATAGAAACTATTAGAGAAGCTATCTAAAGTGTGGAATGGCTTCTATTTTGAAAGAGAAGTTGCTATCAAATGCAAACTAAATTGCTAAAACATTTATCAAGTATGCAGAGTAAAAAACCGATCCAAATAATGCAAAGTAAAAGTAATCTAGAGCATGCATGTGAGCTTTAAGGATTAAAAAGCAATAATTATTTCATAAACAATTTATCCATACCTTACTCATCGAATCGTCGGAGTCCTCTGTGCAGCACTTCCTACAATCTGATACCAACTCTGTAAATAAATACTTCAAACTTTTAGCACTATTGATTCGATGCTTACCTTTTATGAATAGACTCAATCAAAACAAAGTTGCCAATTTGAGTTGTCCTACTTCTTACACGTTTACAAAATAATGCAATGCAAATCATCATTTTTTATAGGCAAATCATGATCTCCATATACATACATAAACAGGGCATGTGAATCATGACAAAAGGACAAACCAAACAATTTTTAAAACTATCAAACCAAACAATTTTTAAAACTATGTTCAACGATAATGATCTCCATATACATATGTAAAAACAGGCATGCCTCTAAACTATATACCATACACATGGCACATGTCTATGACAATCCGAACAAGATATCCTGTGGGTTCTGCTGTTGATAAGCCCATGACCAAGGTTTGCTTTGATTGGACTGTCTTAACCATCTAGTAAAGAGACCTTTTCACATGCATGAACTGCCCCACGCCCACCCACACACACACACACACACATGCACATACACATCGATCCACCCACCCATGTGTGGGTGCTAGCATGCACCCACACCCACCCATATAGATGATGGATAGATATAGAGAGAGGGGCCTCAAGTCCAACCAGCTGGATCACAAGTTAAGGTTCACCTAGATAATAACTTCCATAGGTTAAGTGCATGAAACATCCAGCCCTTCCAATAGGTTGGACCCACCATGGGGACCACCTAGTGCAAAAATCATCTCCATAAACTCATAACATGGGCCAAACCATAGAAAACAACGTTCATCCATTGATAAATAGCAAAATAAAAGCGTGGTCCACTCTATGAGTGGATGTAGCAGATTTTTGGCTAAGGTAATCCACATGATGGGGCCAACCAATTGGATGGGATGAACGTCACACGAACATTGAAAGATTGGAAGATGTATTCTAAGCATAGTTCTGAATGTCAATATCGGCCTAGCGGAAAAATGATACAATACGGCGTCCCGTATCGGTATCAGGGCCGTATCAGTCAGAATTTTTTTTAAGTAAAAAAATATTAGAAAAATAGGAAAAATAAAATACACAAGAATCTATCGTGTTTTTTATTTTGTATTTTGACCACATATTCAATGGTGTATCGGACCATTCTTTGATGGGAATGTTGTTTGTCAATTTAACTTGTTGAAGGTCAACTAAATGGGCTCTAATTAAACACAAATCAAGCATGATTTGGTGAACAATGGCCCACTAAATTGAAAACCTTTTCAATTTTTCCCATAATGGTCCACTTCACTTCGATTTGTCAAATTTCATTCAAATCATTTGTTTTGATCCCAAAATAGGTTTAGATATAGCCTAAAATGAGTTTTTAAGCTTCTTCCATGGTTTAAATGGAAAAAAAAAAAAAGAGGAAATATGAGTGAAATTTTGAAAAAAAAAAAATCGAAATTGGACTTTTATGTGCGTATCGTCCCATATTGACTGATACAGGACGATACAGACCGACACGGGTCAGTTTTTTCGTATTGGGCCAATATGACCCCATATCACATATCGTCTCATGCCAATACGGATACGATATGGCCTTATCGGCCAATACGATACCAATATTCATATCCATGATTCTGGATCAACTGTAACTTATAGCCCACCTAGTGGGACTTGAGACCTCATATATAATAAAATAAAATATTATATATATGTGGATTTTCTTTTTCTTCTTGATCGTGAACTCTTTAAGAACTTGTTCGTTCGTGCGCCACCAATTAAACAGAATATTTCAGGCACAATAGACCTTTTTTAAAATATTACGGTGATTTTATTAAGCAGAGAACCAAGATGGCGCAGAACGACAAACTAAAAAGGAAAAATACAATCTCTCGGCCCATTTATACAAGAGGTTCATTTCGCAATAAAATCCGTCACCCTCCTCAAAACCCTATCAACGTTATTGCTAACATTACAAAGGCATCTCCCATTCCTTTCTTCCCATAAAGTCCAAAGGATAGCCAATAGACTTAACCTCCACAGGCTCTTGCTTCCAAAGGTCCACGCCATGCCATGTCATGCCATGAGTAGACCTCCAACAAAATCTGGCATGGTCACATGTGGAAACTCCTAAGCAAACCAAACCACAGCTAATGCACAAATGGACAGTGGATGAAGGATGGTTGATCGTTTCAGCATTTGCCATACACATAAGACGAATATTCAGAATCATCGATGATTGTTTCTGAAGTTTATCCACGATCATAAACCTCCCTCTCCCTACCGACTAGCCAACCAAAAGCCACAATCTTCGAGGGAGCTCCATACGACCACACATACCACATTTGCACATTGCCCCTCTTTTCTACTTGCTCGTGCATATCATAAAACGACCAAACAGAAAAGCATTGGGATTTGTTGATCTAGGGAAGACTAAGGCCCTAAACCATTCCATTTTGAATTAACTTGGCTCTAAGTAGGTTTTGTTGATCTAAGGAAGGAGTGGTGGGATTCTTTTCCGGTCATCCGGGTGATATCTGATTCCAAAAGATGAAGCTTCTCCAAGGCAAAATCAATGTGTAGAAAAAGGAAGCGATGGAAGGTAGAGAGCAAGAATTGGGATTCATTCTTAATGAAATCCAAGTTGTAGATATCAAGGAAGAGGGATCGGAGCTGCCGAAAGGAGAAAAATGCAGGAGGGAGACTCTCACTCTTGATTATAGAAGTTGTTTGAAGGAAGAGGAGTAAAATGGATACAATAGTTCAAGGCAATGTGGATTGAGGAAAGAGATAGAATACAAAGTTCTTTCACGGAATCGCAATTGCTATTAGAGGAGAAAAACATTGTGAATCTATTGTGAATTTCTATATGGGGCTCCTTTCCAGCGAGGGTTGGGTTAGACTAAGGTAAGATAATCTTACATATTCAAAGCTCTCTACATTGGAGGTGGATTCTCTAGAGAAGCTGATTTTAGACGAGGAGATTAAAGCAACAGTAGATGCTTTGGGAAGAGACAAAGCGTCATGTCCAAATGGTTATCCATTGACCTTTTTTTTCCAGATTTTTTCGGAAATGATTAAAAAGGTTGTGAATGCATTCATTGTCGAGTTCTTCTCAAGCAGTCGAATTTCAACCAAAAAGGGTGCATCATTCATTACGTTAATTCCAAAGAAAGGGGGAATGAAATGCTTGAGAGATTATATACTAATTAGAGCTCCATATAAAATTTTGGCGGACATGTTGGCTACAAAGTTGAGATTGGCCTTGGGAAGTGTAGTATCCAAGGTCCACAGTGTGTTCGTCGGAGGGAGACAGATTTTGGATAGTTTTTTAATTGCCCATGAGTGTATTCACAATCATAATAAGGAAGGTAGGAGAGGCGTGGTTTGCAAGGTTGATTAAAAAAGGTGTATGATCACGTGGACAAGGACTTCTTAGATTACATGTTGGATCAGGTAGGATGTGGCGAGAAATGGAGATGGATTTAGGCGTGTGTCAAATCGGCTAAGTTCTCAATCCTTGTAAATGGTTCACCTAAATGTTTCTTTGGGTCATGAAGAGAGATAAGGCAAGGGGATCCTCCATTGTCATTCTTGTTCACGGTGGTGACGGAAGCTTTAAGCAAAATGCTAGATAAAGGGTAATGGTGGGTCCTATAAGTGCCTTCAAGGTTGACAAGAGCAATTTCCAAGTCTCCCGTCTTCAGTTTGCATATGATATAATGCTATTTTGTGGGGTAGATAAGGCAGAAGTGGATAACCTTCGGAACATTATATGTTGCTTTAAGGCAGTTTCAGGTTTAAAGGTTAATGTTCGTAAATGTGAATTGTTGGGTATATGTGCACCGAAGGAGGTTGAGGAGCTAGAAAGTCTTTGGGTGTAGAGCCGATTCATTTACATCTACTTATCTGGGGTTCCGTCTTTGTGTTAGTAAGCCCGCAACAAATTTGTGGGATAGGGTGCTTGAGAAGGTGGAAAGGAAACTATCTTCATGGAAGTGCCATCATCTATCATTAGGGAGTAAGCTGACTCTGATTAAGGCGGCGCTATCAATCCTCTTAGTTTTGTTTTGGATTCGTTGTTATTCTTTTGGCTTTCGGGCACTTCCTAATCAAATAATAAATGCTCAAAAACAATTGCTCTCCTATAATAATAAAAATATGTGAAGGTGGAAACCTTTTAATACATAACATATTCACCTAAAACAAACGTACCCCAACTTTTGTCATTTCCTCTTGATTAAATTGAATGTTCGGGATTCAATTCACTTGCACATCCAAACACAGAATAAATTTCCAACCGACTCAACGATCAGCAAAACAGCTGCAGGTAGCTGAAACTTCAACAAAATGACCACGGATTCTCTACCTATTGCATGAAGCCCTAAAATTTTAACAGATTCAGATTCTATTATCTGAGAAACATCACCTTTCCCAGTAAGTTCCATGAAAAGGATAATGAATTCTCTACAAATGACACGAATCAGTAGAAATTAAACAGATTAGGATTCTCAGATCTATAAAAAACAATATATTTGCCAAAAATGTCAGTAACAGAACAGAGTCCTGATTACATGAAACGCTATAAAAATTTTCAGCAGCACCAAAGTCATTGTGATGGGACACAAGTGCTTCCCCCGCAACAAAAAAAACAATGCCAAAAAAAGGGGGGATCGGCAGATCTGAAATAGAATAATCAAAGGAAAGTCGAAAGTGAGAAGCATACCTTCATTTTTTACGTATTCGGCAAATCTGTTGCAGTCGGAGCAGAGAGCGAGACCTGTAAACCCTAGATTTTCGCACTCTTTGTAACTCAGCTGCTGCTGCTCCTCCTCTCCGGAAACCAAAACCAAAGTAAGGAATAGAAAGATGAGGAGATTTGAGGCGAATCCCAGACTCATCTCTCTCTCTCTCTCTCTCTCTCTCTCTCTCTCGCTAGACGATGGACGATCGGTCGTTTGAAATTTCAGAAACCCCTTCTCTCGTTCTCTGCAGGCTGTAGCGGGAGACTGGAGCGGTGTTCTACTCTAAAGTACGCATGATACGCAGTGCACATTCATGAATCGGGCCTACGGCACCTCGACTGGAGGTAGGGCTGTCCACGAGCCAAGCTAGCTCGGCTTGGCTCGCTTAACTCGACTTGAACGATGAATCAATGTGAGTCAAGCTTTATATGATCCAATGTATTTTGAAAATAGGCCAAATTCAAACATTGCAGTGTTTGGCTCGACTCAACTCGCACTCAGCTTGGCTCGACTCAAATATATTATTATATATATTAATATATATTATATTATATTTAAAATTTAAAACATAAATCCTATCATACCTGTTTGTCCTTCTCATGCAATTTTTGTTCCTTTCCTAACTCATCGTGCTCAAGCTCTTCTCTCCCTCTCTCTCCACTTTGCTACTCGCCTGAGCTTGACTCAACGTCTACCTAGCTTGTCTCAGCCCTACAGCCTACACTCACCTGATAGCAGCTATCTTTCTCTCGGCAACAAAGTACCATCTATGTTTTTATCTAATATAATATATATGTGTATGTATGGGTGTGCGCGTGTGTGTTATTAATTAAATATTTGATTTGGGGGTTGGGTCGGTTAGGTCGGTTTACTGGGTTAAGTTAGGTGCGGGTTGCCGATTACATGTTGGGTCAGGTTGGAAGCAGGTTAAGTCAGGTGTAGGTTGCGGGTTGGGTCAAGTTATAAGCAAACTTGACTCGACTCGAGGTAAGCTCACCTCAACTTTATCCGTTAGCTTGTTTCGAGCTCGACTCGAAAGTTTTGGCAAACAAGTCAAGCTTCAATAATAAGCTCCAACTCAAACTCGAGAAGAGCATGGACAAGCCAGGCCAAGCTTGGCCCACCTCAACTCGACTTGGCTCGATGTAAAGCCCTAATGGAGAGTAACTACGAATGGAATGCTCCGATTTCAAATTGCACAAATGGGGCCATGGTACTATGATCCGGACCGTTGGTCTACTCTGATTTACTATGGATGGATGATGATCTAAAAAGAACATTCCTAACCTTTGTCGTTGTGTTCAGAATATAAACGGTTACGTGGAGAAACGCATACATGGTCCAGGCTCAATTGAAAGGCCTGCAGTATTGATGGCTATGATCTTCTTGTCTGGAGATCACATGGTTAATCCGTCCAATGTCTATCGTGGCACGACAATCAAATAATCTAAACCATTGAACCATAGGCTCCACCTGTGTACGTTGAACCCCCTCCCCTCACACATGTGGTGAGGTCAAAGTCAGGCCGTCGCAAGATTAGAGTATGATAACCTGACTACACTTAAATCGGTGGTCATGTAGTTCTTGACCATAACATGTAGTTGAACCATAATCCAGACCATCTAAATTGCTGACCTAATAGCAAATAGAGGCCCAGGGTTGAAAGTCGGGCAGGTTCAACCCGTCTGACTTGTGACCAACCTGACATTGGGTTGGATTCGCGCAAGATGTATTGGGTTCAGTCTCAAGCTTGAGCTATACAAACACCGACCGGGATGAAACTTGGGTTAGGTTTGGGTTAAGGTCTTAGGATGCTTGACCCAACTCTCAATCAATGTATAAATTATAATTGAGTGCAAATTATCTATTTCAAAGGATAGAAAATTCTAACGTTGTCAAGTTTTATGAGTTTATGTCATTTTAGATGATTTGGGCGAACAATATATATTGTATTTCTTTCTCCCAAATAGATTACATGCTACATAACATGACTTTTAAATAAGTAGTTGTCCTACGATTTAATTTGCTTGTTTAGAAGCAAGTTAAGAAAAAAATGAAGTTTTTCTTAAAAAAAAAAATATTATGAATAGCTATATATACATGTAATTAATAAAATTATATGTATGAAAAATAAAACGTATATTAAAAATATAAAAAGCTAATATAATAATAAAAATATTAGTATGTATCCATCCAACCGAGCCCCGCTTAGATTGAACTTGGATTGAGAATTTCCAACTTGAGATTGGGTTAAATTGAGTTAGGGTTTAGATATAAGAATTTTAGATTAGTCTAGGGATGAGCACCGAACTGAACCCAAGCCACCCAACTTTCAGCCACAGATGCACTCAGTAGATGATATTAACCATCTGATTTTACACTTGGAATCCAGACCATTCACTAATTTACTTCTACCCATCCATTCCATAGAATTCAAACGGATGGTCAGGATTGCTCCATCAGTGGCCATTTTCAAAATGGTAGCGAACTATTGAAGGATCCTCTGCAAACGTTGGCATACTAAGATTATTCTACAACTCCCGCACGTGGTGGTCGTCCCACTTTTCTATAGTGTGGTCCACCATGCTATTTTTATCTGATCCAATCCATTCATCAAATGATCCATGACGACAGAGGAAAATAAAAAAACACTACACCTCTACATGATAATCACTCACATGACTGCCGGATTGATATATTTTGTGAACCCTACTTTCATGGTCAATGCTTATGGACGGTTTAGATGGCATACATAAGCTACAGTTTCCTCACACGCGATGTTTGGAGAATAAGCTTTCTCTACAAACGCTGTAGATGATTCGTACCGGGAAAAAAAAGAAGGAAAGAAAAAAAACAAAAACAAAAAAACAAAAGAGAAATTTACCACTGTACGACCCATTTACGGCCCATTTACCCGTTGAAGCCAACGTCTTTTTACCTGACCAGAATAACCCCAGATGTACGGACGCTTTGCCAAAGGTCGAAAATGGCCCTGCTATTTCCTTCAAGCGGATCGGCTGCTGCTCGAAGACGAGCGCTGACGCGCCTCGAACTCCCGGTTGTGCGAACGGTTCAGAAGAAATCAAAGTTACGTGGCATCACGGTTACGTATTTATTATATCCACAATGTTCATCTATATTTCGAGATCATTTCAGAGCATTATAAAAAAAATCATATCCAAAGATTAACGGGACCACACCATAAAGATCAGCAAAAAATTGACTTTCACTGCTCAAACTTTTGTAGGGGCCACCATAACATTTATTTTCCATCCAATTTACTCATAAGGACACCAAGACCTGGTTGAACAGGAAAAACAAATTTCATAATGATTTAATACTTTTGTGACCCCTAAAAGGTTTCAACGTAAATGTTCAAAATAGATTAGTAATGTCGTAAGCTACAGTGAGATCTATGACTACATATTATAACCACAGCCATAGACACCCTCATCTTTATCCATAGAAGACTATCTAGGGTGAGCTCGCCGAACTAGCAGCCCCACGCCAGATGCTGGCCTCTCCAGCGAGGTCACGCCTATAAACAAACTACCGTAACAACAATCTATAATTTTATTTTATTTTTATATGGAGAACTTTATTCTACCTATAATTTTCTCTAACACATATTTATAGAAATATGTATATATAAGCATATAATTTTTTTTTCTCTTTTTTTAAAAAATAAAAATAAATTCTTTCTTTATTATTTAACAAGAATATCTTCTAAACTAAAATTAGTTACTTGATGTACCCTATATGATTTTGGAATAGGAGAAGCTATTTTAACTAATTAACCTAGTTATTTTCCAAGATTCCATCAGGTCGATGGTCAAAAATTCATTTCATTCACTTAGCAGTCAATTTCATTCATTTTTATTTACTTCGTGATTAATTCCATGCATTTCATGGTCAATTCCAACGATTCTGTTTTGATTCACGGTCATTTCCATGCACTTCACGGTAAATTCCCTTCACTTCACGGTCATTTCCACACATTTCACGGTCAATTCGCTTCACTTCACGGTCATTTCCATGCATTTTACGGTCATTCCCGGCGATTCCGTGTTGATTCACGGTCATTTCCACGCATTTCAGTGTCAATTCCCTTCACTTCACGGTCATTTCCTCGCATTTTACGGTCAATTCGCTTCACTTCATGGTCATTTTCATGTATTTCACGGTCATTTCCGCCCAATTCCATGTTGATTCATGGTCATTTGCACGCATTTCACAATCAATTTCATTCACTTCACGGTCATTTCCATGCATTTCAAGGTCAATTCACTTCACCTCACGGTCATTTCTACAAAGTCAATTCGCTTTACTTCACGGTCATTTTCATGCATTTTATGGTCATTCCCGGCGATTCCGTGTTGATTCACGGTCATTTCCACGCATTTCACGATCAATTCCCTTCACTCCACGGCCATTTGCTCGCATTTCACGGTCAATTCGCTTCACTTCACGGTCATTTCCATGCATTTCACGGTCACTCCCGACCATTTTGTGTTGATTCACGGTCATTTCCACGCATTTCACGGTCAATTCCCTTCACTTCACTGTCATTTCCTCGCATTTTATGGTCAATTCACTTCACTTCACGGTCATTTACATGCATTTCACGGTCATTCCCAGCGATTCTGTGTTGATTCACGGTCAATCCCTTCACTTCACGGTCATTTCCATGAATTTCACGGTCAATTCGCTTCACTTCACGGTCATTCCCGACGATTCCCTGTTGATTCACGGTCATTTCCACGCATTTCACGGTCAATTCCCTTCACTTCACAAACATTTCCATGCATTTCACGGTCAATTCACCTCACTTCACGGTTATTTCCATGCATTTCACGGTCATTCCCGGCGATTCTGTGTTGATTCACGGTCATTTTCGTGCATTTCACGGTCAATTCCCTTCACTTCATGGTCATTTCCACGCATTTCACGGTCAATTCACTTCAAGGTCATTTCTATACATTTCATGGTCATTTTCAACGATTCCGTGTTGATTCATGGTTAATTCCCTTCACTTTATGATAATTTCCTCGCATTTCACGGTCAATTCGCTTTACTTTGCGGTCATTTCCATGCATTTCAAGGTCATTCTCGGCGATTCCGTGTTGATTCACGGTCATTTCCACGCGGGGAATGACCGTGAAATGCGTGGAAATGACTGTAAAGTGAAGGGAATTGACTGTGAAATGCGAGGAAATGACCGTGAAGTGAAGGGAATTGATCGTGAAATGCGAGGAAATGCATGGAAATGACCATGAATCAATACGGAATCGCAGGGAATGACCGTGAAATGCATGGAAATGACCGTGAAGTGAAGCAAATTGACCGTGAAGTGCATGGAAATGACTATGAATCAACACAGAATCGCCAGGAATGATCATGAAATGCATGGAAATGGCTGTGAAGTGAAGCGAATCAACCGTAAAATGCGTGGAAATGATCGTGAAGTGAAGGGAATTGACTGTGAAATGTGTGGAAATGACAGTGAATTAAAACGGAATCATTGGGAATGACCGTGAAATTCATGGAAATGACAGTGAAGTGAAGCGATTTGATCGTGAAATGAGTGGAAATGTCCGTGAAGTGAAGGGAATTGACCGTAAAATGCGTGGAAATGAACGTGAATCGACACGGAATCGTCGGGAATGACCGTGAAGTGAAGTGAATTGACCGTGAAATTCGTGGAAATGACCGTGAAGTGAAGGGAATTGACCATGAAATGCGTGGAAATGTAACATCCTGGATTTTCACTATTTTAGATTTCCAAAAAAATCCTTAAAATTTTTTTTTAATTAACTTATAAAATCACTTAATGACCATTATCACTCAATGTTAGTTTATACTAGGGTAGACCAGTCTAGTCATGATGGGACCAAGTGCGGGCCGCCAAGCCGGATGGCTCGTTTACACTTAACAACGCCCGTGTGGGCCACCCAGCGACCGAGAAAGGTCAGAAAAATCTAAAACTTTAGAAAATCATAGATCTCACTGGGCTTGTGGTCCATCGCGGACTGCGGACCCAGTAGACAACCAGAAGTACCATCTGGCGCTTGCCTAATGCGCCCCACCAATGCATTAAAATCGCACCGCCTTACAAAAGAAACTGAGACTCCGGGCCTTCCAGCCATCGGATTTCTTCCAAATTTACGGTGAAGGTTTAATGTATTTTTCAACGCCTGCCCACCAAATCTAGGCCCCGATCGTGGCACGATGACCGTTGATCGCGAATCGGACCCATACGACCAAACCCCATATCCAATCGCCCCCAATTTTTGCGTGGCCCCTCATCGGGCCACTGAGCACCTATCCTATAAATTTCATGACCAGAGGGCCACCAGAGATGCCCCATCAATTAGAATGGGCCCCCACAAGGCCATTTAAGGGTCGGAAACGCTTACTCAGATCATATATCCGTTCATCCGTTCGTCCTCAATTTTTGCATGGGCCCTAATCGGGCCATAAGGTACCTACACGCCAAATTTGGTGGCCAGAGGGGTGTTAGGGCCACCCCAACACCAATAGGGAGTCCCATAAGTCTATTTTAGGAAATTGTGGAAGCTTGGGGCCATTTGCACCAAATCTGGAATTATAAAAAAGGGCCTCATTTGGGCACCCCTCTCCCCATACGAATTTTGCCCTAGAAGAGAGAAAAGGGAGAAGAGAAAGAGGAGAAATGAGAAGAAAGAGAGAGGAAAGAAGACAAGGTGGACCCTAAATCAAGGTGGGGCCTAAGGGAATCAATCTCTCCTCTCCCTACACCTTCTCTAAGGGGAAACCCATCCGAAAATCGTCTTCTTCATCTTGTGGATCGTTTAGGTAAGATCCAACCATCTTTTTCTTTGAAAACCCTTGTAAGGAGGGGGTTTTGCTTGTAAATCTAACATGTGAAGTTATTTTAGGGATTCCAGCCGATCTACCGCAAAGCCCTCTTTCCTAGGACATTTTTTTCCCAAGCCTCCAACGATCCTAGGTGCGGACTATTGATCTTAGGTGGCCTAGCATCATTTATAGTATGGGTCTAATGATTTTGGTTGCTTGGTTGTGGTATTGAAAAATCTAGAGGAATCTAGGAATGGGTGTTTGTTGAAACTACATGGATTTACATGTTTAACTCTTGTTGATGTTGATATTGTCCTTCATATGTTATTTTGGCTTATAATGACTTCATGTTCTTGTTTGTGGTTGTTTTCCACAATGAGTTACTTCATAGTGCATAGTAATCTTGACTCTTGTGTGTGGTTGATCCCTTGAAATGTTGAAAGTACCTAGCTTCCTCTCTAACCCACGGCACACACATACACTTGTTTCTACTAATTTATCATGCTTGTTAGGTAAATAGACTTGTATGGTGGAATGTATGCAACATGACACTGGAATGTTGGTTGATAAGCTTGATGTTGGTATGCTATATCTCATCGTCAAACCCTTGGATTGTCGGAAACTCGAGGTTAGACGGTAGTCCCATTGGTCGGACTACCCTAAGATTAACCACGCAAGTCGGACGAGTGCGTATGGGCGGCAGCAGTTCGACTGCATGGGTCTAGCACCCGATGTCGTTCATCTCGTGCTCGCCTGACTCGTGCGGTTTAGTCTACTTACTGACAAATCCTGTTTGTTAACCCTGTGTGCTTACATATGTATGGAACCTGAACCACCCTACAACCATTGTAGCCCGTTGATAATTCACTTATAACTGGTCCACAGCCTCGTGAGCCGGGCATGGTGGAATGGGATACTGTGTCCGAGCTGTCGGCCTACGCTGGGGTACCGCGCCTCCCCGTAGTGACCGCGAGCGATCCCTTCCTTTTGACACTCCTCATGTGCCTGGAGTCAGGGATGAGGAACCCGACGGGATCATGGATCGCGGTGCCCTGGCCTCGCGCATTGAGGGGTCTCGGCACCGCAACTAGTTGAGGGCATTGATACGTGGGGTGAATCAGTTTCCCAAAACCTGCTGAATGAACGGAATTAACTAAGAACTTGGCTAACATATCATTGCATCGCATTAGTTAGGGTGGCGACTCGGCAGTCGAGGTCGCTCTGAGGGAGTGTTGTCATATGCGATCGTAGGATGAAGTCGCTTGAGGGAGAGTTGTGGCGAGGGCATGCATCATTTCATCCATCATGCATACACATTAATAAGATTAGTTGAAATTTGTGAATGATTGTTTTTCATTAAATCCGTAATATAACTGATGTTTGTGACAACTTGAGACTAATAGTTCACACTGAGTTGATCACTCACTCCCACTCTGGGACGGTGTTTTAAAACACCAACTAGATTCGCTCATAGATGCAGGTGATGCAGAATTCGTGGAGCTGGGCGATGCGGGCCTCAAGGAGGAGGACGAGCGGACTTAGCTCTATTCTTGTGGGCATGATGTTGTTGTGATTTTATTGAGTAACGCCTTATGCGACCCGTTTATTCTTTTTTGGACCTGTATATATTGATCTCTTCATTTCAGTAGATTAGTTGTGGTTGTGTTTCATGCTCCAAGAAATTCCAGGTTGCGCATTTAAACTGGATTAATCATAAAATTATAAAATTGATGATAAGTGACACTCAGGGACTCGGGAGTCGAGTTTATGCACGACCCTCAATTTTCCGGGGCGTTACAGGAAACGACAGTGAATCAACATGGAATCACCGGGAATGACCGTGAAATGCATGGGAATGATCATGAAGTGCAGCGAATTGACCGTGAAGTGAAGGGAATTGACCGTGAAATGCGTGAAAATGACCGTGAATCAACACGGAATCGCCGGGAATGACCGTGAAATGCATGGAAATGACCTTGAAGTGAAGCGAATTGACCGTGAAATGCATGGGAAATGACCGTGAATTGAAGGGACTTGACCATGAAATGCATAGAAATGACCGTGAATCAATACGGAATAACCAGGAATGACCGTGAAGTAAAGCGAATTGACCATGAAATGCGAGGAAATGACCGTGAAGTGAAGGGAATTGACCGTGAAATGTGTGGAAATGACCGTGAATTAACACAAAATGGCCGGGAATGACCGTGAAATGCATGGAAATGACCGTGAAGTGAAGCGAATTGACTGTGAAATGCCTGGAAATGACCGTGAAGTGAAGCGAATTGATCGTGAAATGTGTGGAAATGACCGTGAATCAACATGGAATCGTCGGGAATGACCGTGAAATGCATGGAAATGACCATGAAGTGAAGCGAATTGACCGTTAAGTGCATGAAAATGACCATGAAGTGAAGGAAATTGATCGTGAAATGCATGGAACTGACTGTGAATCAACACGGAATCACCGGAAATGACCGTGAAATGCATGAAAATGACCGTGAAGTGAAGCGAATTGACCGTGAAATGCGAGGAAATGACCTTAAAGTGAAGGGAATTGACCATGAAATGCATGGAAATGTCTGTGAATCAACACGGAATCACCGAGAATGAGCATGCAATGCATGGAAATGACCGTGAAGTGAAGCGAACTGACCGTTAAATACGTGGAAATGACCGTGAAGTGAAGGAAATTGACCGTGAAGTGCGAGGAAATGACTGTGAAGTGAAGGCAATTGACCGTGAAATGCGTGAAAATGACCGTGAATCAACACGAAATCGTTGGGAATGACCGTGAAATGCATGGAAATGACCGTAAAGTGAAGTGAATTGACTGTAAAATGCATGGAAATGACCGTGAAGTGAAAGGAATTGACCGTGAAATGCATGGAAATGACCGTGAATCAACACGGAATCGCTAGGAATGATCGTGAAATGCATGAAAATGATCGTGAAGTGAAACAAATTGACCGTGAAATTCGTGGAAATGACCTTGAAGTGAAGGGAATTGACCATGAAATGTGTGGAAATGACCATGAATCAACACGGAATCGCTGAGAATCACTTTGAAATGCATGGAAATGACTGTGAAGTGAAGTGAATTGACCGTGAAATGCATGGAAATGACCGTGAAGTGAAGGAAATTGACCGTGAAATGCATGGAAATGACCGTGGATCAAAACGGAATCGCCAGGATTGACCGTGAAATGTATGAAATTGATTACGAAGTAAATGAAATGAATGGAATTGACCGCTAAGTGAATGAAATGGATTTTCGACCATCGACCTGATGAAATCTTGGAAAATAACCAGGTTAGTTGGTTAAAGTAGCTCCTCCTACCCCAAAATCATATGGAGTACATCAAGTAACTAATTTTAATTTAGAAGATATTCTAGTTAAATGAATAAAGAAAGAAATGAAAAAAAGAGAGATTTTTTTTTTATATGCTTATATATACATATTTATATAAATGTGTTAGAGACAATTATAGGTAGAATAAAGTTCTCCATATGAAAAAAATAAAAAAATAAATAAAATTTACAGATTGTTATCACGGTGCCGCTAGATGGGCACTCGTTGGACAGGCCAGTAACTGGCGTGGGGGCTGCCAGTTTGGCGAGCTCACCCCAGATAGCTCTCTATAGCTAGGGATGAGGGTATTTATAGCTATGGCTATAATGCGTAGCAATAGGTCTGAACGTAACTTGCAACCTTACCATTCGACTTTCAGGTCCTAAGAGGTTTGAATCATTATGAAATTTGTTTTTCCAGAGTTAATCGAAGTCTTTGTGACCTTATGAATAAATTGGATCGAAAATAAATGTCAGCGTGGGCCCACAAAAGTTTCAATGGTGAAATTCAATTTTCTGTTGCTCTTTGCTCTTTGTGGTGTGGTCCAATTTATCTTTGGATATGATTTTTTTTTTTATAATGCTCCAAAATGATCTCGAAATATGGATGAACGTTGTAGATATAATAAATACATAACGGTGGGGGCATGTAACTTTGATTTCTTTTGAACCGTTCGTATAACTCGGCGAGGAGTGTCAGCTCGTCTTTTCGAGCACATGCCGATCCGCCTGAGGGTCAGTTGGGGCGGTGGGATTAGAAGGGATTCGGCGGGACTGGGGTTTAAAAAAACATAATTATTGCTCATGGCAGGGTTGTTCCGGAATAAAATTAATGCTCTGCTTTGTTGATAATACGGTGGTACATTGAATGAATATACTCACCATCATTTGAAATTGTTGTTAATAACATGCATGTGTTATATTTAAACTGTTCATTTGTTTCGTAACCTCGTTTTATAGCATGGACCTAAAAATGAGATAGATCCAAAACTTATGTAGCACCAAAGAAGTTTTCAATGGTAAATATTCAATCCCTGTTGCTTTCTATGGTGGGGTCCACTTGAGCATTAGATTTACCTGATTTTTTGGCCCATGCTCAGAAATAATCTCGATAAATGGGTGGATGGTGTGGATATAGCCCACACATCATGTTGGGACCTACACAACTTTTCAAACATTGAGTGAAATTGGCACAGGACCCAATGCAATTTCATTTAATGTAATTTCAAACATTTCAATTCTTCCAAACAAGGAGTGGAACTGCCCAAACTTGGCCTGAAGGAAAAAGCAGGGGCGTTTTCGACCTTTGGGAAGGCGTCCGTACAGCTGGGGCTTATTCTGGCAGGAAACGGATTGGCTACTCCCCCTGACACCGGCCCCGGAGCTGATGGTCGGTGCTCTGTGGGCCCCACCATGATGTATGTGTTTCATCCATTCCGTTCATCCATTTTTAAATATCATTTTATGGCAAAAAATGGGAGGAATTTCAAGTGGATCACACCACAGGAAAAAGTATTGATTGGATATCAATCATTTAAATCCTCTAAGGCCGTATACTATTTATTTGACCCAATCCGTTGATTAGGTCATAAAAACTCAGATTAAGGGATGAAACAAAGATCAACTTGATCCAATACTTTTATGGCCCCCAAAAATTTTTTAACGGTCAAAGTTCATTAAACACTGTTTCCTTTAATGTGGTCCACTTGAGACTGGCATATACCTCATTTTTTTTGTATTACCATAAATTGATCTACAAAAATAGATGGACGGAATGGATGAAACACATACATCATGGTGGGCCCAAGGCACCGACCACCGTACAATCCGTTTCCATTCTGGCAAGGTAAAATGAGGTGGGCCTCAACGGGTAAATGGGCCATAAAAGGGTCGTACAGTGGTAAATTTCTCAAAAAAAAATAAAATCGTGGGACTTGAATTTGAATGGTTTCGATTTCTCTGTGTCCCATCATCCTGGTAGGGATCACCCGATGAGCGGGTCAGATGACCTATAGGTGGACCCCACATTCCATCCAGAAGTTTCTACGGTGGGCGCTCCCCATTGTCCCAATCATTGGTATGGCCCACCTGAGTAATGGACCAGTTAGGATTTTTGGATCTAGGGTTAACATTGGGAGACCAATCTCATGGACGGTTTAGATGGAAATGATACTTCACGGTGGGCCCCATACAGATCGGGCGTGTAGAACTAACCATGCGATGAAACATATCTGATCCGTTCCCGTTCAATCTTACGAGCTTATGCGGCAAATCTCCTCTATTGCGATTTTTTTCGTCTCATTTGCAATCTCTTGCAAATGGAGAGTGAAGAAATAGTTGAGGAGGAAGTACTGAGGGTTTTGGATTCTTGTATTTCTCGCATCAAATGGCGCCTCAGATCTTCATCAAAGCGTCGCCTCCAAACAGGTCCTCTCTCTCTCTCTCTCTCTCTCTCTCTCTCTCTCTCTCTCTCTCTCTCTCTCTTGTAGATGCTGCGTTTGGATGTTCGGTTCAATAATTGCAATATAGATGAACTTTGATACTCCGGCAGTGTGGTGGATGATACACAGGCACTTGGAAGTTATTTAGAAATTGCATACGTGGATGCAAGTAATTCAAATTAAACTGTTTCAAATTATGGGTCCTAGTTCGGATGTATCATGAACTGAAAATTATGTGTATTTGATTATCTAACTATTGGATGGTTGAAAATGAAGAATACCCAATGCTCCTATTTCAATGAACAAGTGTCCATGAATCAAAGGTTAGGATTGTTCTCCCAATCTGATTTTGGCACTGACCTAGTGATAGTGGTTTGCACAATTTAGTTGGCTCGTTAGAGTTAATGTGTGCCGTGTGTACAATTTATGAGTGACTACATATCAGGCATCATGTCTGCTGGAGTATGAAATAACTCCGCATTACAACAATTCAATTTAATAGAGAGTAAATTACCAAAATAAGAGTAATCCCCCAAATTGCAATTACTGCTGCTTCAAATCCAACTTGAAGCACATGGAATTGCAATTGGGGGTGTTTTGGATTACAAGTGGCACCATCCTCATGTTGCTTATTTTATATTGTAATTAATTGAGTGAATTTAATTCAGTTGAATTGAGTATCCAAACACGCCCTTTGGACCTGCTTGGGTACCACTTAAAAGTAAGTTCATCTCATTTAGTTAATAGTAATTACATATTAGAGATCATATTTTAAAAAAAATTTATTTGGTAAGGATTAAAAATAATCTTGATAACTAACAACCATGATCTCTAATGCATAATTACGAGTAACTAAATTGAGATGAACTCAGTTTTAAGTGGCTCTGAAACGGGGCATTAGTTTCTATGCAACCAATATCTGGAAATGCTACCTAAAAGTGATTTTCTAAAAGAGAAATCTTTCCTCAAAAACCCAACTTGGTCATCAGAGTTAATATCAATATCACAGGTTAACCTTCAAAAGTCAATGATTGCTTTTAATAGGAATAAAGTTAATATACATGTGGCACTTATGTATAGTGGTTAGGGTGGTTGGCTTGGTGGTGGGCCATCATGTGGGTGGCCCGTAGATCAGAAAGTGAGGTGATTGGGTTATAGTCATGTGGCAAGTGGCCTTAAAAGGGGATGGTTTACTTAATGAAGGAGCCATGGTTGACATTTGCTGGGAAAATTTGCCCAATCAGTCCCCTTTGGCATATGGTCTATCCATTTGTTGCCACTTGGTCAACCATCCTAATCGCCTTGGATGTTTGCACTGTGTATAGTGGGGGAGTGAGGATGACACTTCATAGAAATTCTAAGAAGTTTACTGAATTATATAATTTCTCTACATGTTAAGATCAATACTCTGATGGGAAAAAAAGGTACCCCTTGGAAAGTGGCACAAACAGCAATGACACCATTTTCGGATGACACCCATTTTAGCTTGAAAGTGACACTTCAAATGAAAGTTGTGGAAACCCCAATGCGTAATGGAGAAAATCTGATAAACCAGCTCCGAATGGTAAGTGAGTTCACTTATTCAAATAGAAGAATCGCATAATGACTATTTGGTTTTATGGCCATCCTGTTCAATGCAAATTTAGAACATCCAAACACGCGCCTTTTCTATGGATTTATTTTATGAGAGTCAAACAATGAGACACTTACTTTGGGCCTGTTTAGCACAAGAAACATTTGCACACTAAATACTATGGGAGACATAGGCCCTAAGAAGACAACGAAACACACAAGATATTGTCCATCAGGTTACCTCCTGCAAAACTGGTTTCCAAAAATTGTTTTTCATGTTAGTGTTTTGTTGGTGCTCGCATGTTTCCTGTGTGATTTAAAACGCTTTCTCAACCTTTGTCACCCCAAACAGGGCTCCTATGTCTTTCTGTCCTCTTTGTTTTCGTCTTTTCTGGTGTATCAAAATGCTTGACTACGTGACATTCTCTTTGGCAGATATCTTAGCATTGTGTACAGGAATGAGGCCAGTTGTAATGGTGGATTATGGCGGAAAGATGCCCGAGCTGCAGGAACAGCTGTGCTTATTGCTCCATCTTTGTCACAAGGTCAAACTTGATATTAGCTCTGTGAATTATTTGGTGGAGCATGTGAAATCAACTTGAAAAGTTGCTACTGATCTTCTTGCAGCTTGTCCATTGGATGTCATTCCTCATTCTTAGTTTCCAGCCACGTATTTTGTTTTTGTAGAATTGCTAGTTTTATTCTCAAGGAGCAATATGGAAATTTAGGAATTACATTAAGATTATAAAGCATTCTTTTTCTGTGATCCTCTTGCTTCTCATGCATGATCCCGTGATTGTAAGAATCTAATGTAGTTTAGTTGGGTTGGAATAGGCCACCTTCCTTGCTCCAGCTATTGGGTTGGCCCATTCATCCTGGTGGGAATAAGGAAGTTTCTAGGGCCCTAAAGTCAAGAGTTTCTGGTAACTGTACCTTAGCTGAAAAGCCTGGTAGAGCGTGAGCACCGCAAGCCCTTTTTCCTTAGCTACCCCTCTCCATTGCCAACATTTACCATCTCTTACTGTAGAGGGAATAGTCAATGGTGTTAGAGGACATTAACAAGCTATTTCTTGGGCCCATGAGCCTCCACAAATGGCCACACATGCTAACTTGGTAAGGGTGAGAGACATCTAAGAAGGACATTAGGCAGGCTCCACTATGCAAATGATTGGCCCAAAAATTAGGTCTCTCCACGCATTAGGTGACCACATGTGTACGTTGAATTTGGACCAGTGGCAAAAAAATAAAAAATAAAATAAAAAATCAATGTTTTCACTCATGTATGGCTTGCTTGATGGGCTCACAATTTTGTTTTGGGTTAGGTTATGTACATGCCAGGGTCTGCTTGATGCACTATTTAGATCTCTATTTAACAAATCAGTGATACGACTTGAAACTTGACCTATTGACTCAACGTGATTGGATTTTGAGTTGACTCAATTAGATACTTGTTTCCATTGACTTTGGATCAAGTTGTCTTTGAGTTCTCTCCAATTTTCAGGGTTTTCCTTTTTAGTCGATGAAAAAAAAAATAATTTCTTGGATTCTTTCAAGATGATAAGTGATTTTCCTACATTTTCTAGCCCACGTTTTCTAGTTTTTTTTTTTTAATAACTATCTTTAAATTTCATATTACTTTATATATTTAATGATATACTTTTACATTTAAAGTAATTAATAAATACCAAGTTTATAGATTTGTGCAACAGAGACCAAGAATTGCGTCGATTTGAAGGAGCAAGTTGGTGCAAGTTGAAGGCCCTAAAAAGGCAAGGGGAAGACCCAAAAGGACATGGGTGGAGTTAGTAAGAAAGCCCTGATGATCTATGGTCTAATTGAAGTTATGGCCCTTGATTGAGTGAAATAGTGGAACATAATTCATGTAGCCGACCCCAAGTAGTTGGGATGAGGCTTAGATGATGACAATCAAGGTGTGCCAAAACGGTTATGTTTCAGCTGTATCGGCCGATACGTAACGGTAACGGTGGCAGCCGATACGCGATATGGGGTCGTATCGGCCGTTTCCATTTTTTGTACACGTATCTACGATACGGTCCCCACTGGGCGTAACGACCGTTCAGCATCGACCCGTATTGGGCCGTTACGGGTAAAAAGAAAAAAAAAGAAAAAGAAAAAGAAAAACGTACCTCTTTTCGGTTCTTCTTCTTCTTTTCCTTCTTCTTCTTCTTCTTCTTCTTCTTCCTCTTCTCGGGGGCTGCACACTGCAGCGACCTCATTCTTCTTCTTCTTCTTCTTCTTCTTCTTCTTCTCTCTCTCTCTCTCTCTCTCTCTCTCTCTCTGTCTCTCTCCCTCTCTCCCTCTCCCTCTCTCTCCTTTCCCTCTTTCTCTCTTTTTTCTTCTCTTCTTTCCCTCTTTTTTCTTTTCGGTTTCCCTCCCTCTCTCTCTCTCTTTTTTCACGCGCACCATGTGCAAATGACTAGCGATAGTACGATGTGTCACCGAGACGCAGCGCCGACACTCCTCGAGCTCTCGAGTTGTATGAACGCTCGAGAGAGATCAAAGTTATATGGGCTCCACAAAGTGATGTATTTATTACATCTACACCGATTCACTATTTTCAGAGATCATTTTAGAGCACTACCCCAAAAATGAATTATATCCAAAGATCATCGGACCACACCAAAAATGATGGAGATAATATTTTCAACTTTGTTCTGCAGGGCCCTGCGGTAACGTTTATTTTCCATCCGATCGATCCGATGAGACGCAGTGGGCCCCACCATGATGTATATATTTTATCCATGTTGTCCATCCATTTTGCCATGTCATTTTAGGTCAGGATCTGAAAAATTAATAATATCCAAATCTCAGGTGGACCACACCATAGGAAACGGTGGTTATAAAATGCTCACCATTAAAAATTTCTTAAGGTCCACTGTAATGTTTATTTTCAATCTAACCTAATAATTGGGTTTTGACGTGGATGAAGAGAAAACACACATATGTCACTTAATCTAAAACTTTTGTAGCCCCCAATAAATTTTTAATGGTGAACATTTAATTATTATTATTTCTTATGGTGCAGTCCACCTGAGCTTTGGATGTGCCTCATTTGTGGGCTCATGCCCTAAAATTATTTGACAAAATGGATGGACGGTGTGTATATAACACATTCATCACGGGTGGGGCCCAAAAAACTTTGACACGTGTGCTACACTTCACAATTCGAGTCCCGCCTAATTCGAGCATTAAAAAATTGTACACGAGACATATATTAACTTAAAATTTAGCAATTAAATTATGGACTGCAATTGCTAACTCACGATGTCAAAATCAAATTGTTTGAATAGTTTTAATTGTTAATTTGTGGACTTTTTTTTTTTTATTTTAAAATAGGGACTTTTGATTTTTTTTTTTCATGATTCACTATCAAATAAATGTCCACCAATTCATAAGTGGGATAATGACAATAAATTGCATGAATTTGAGGCTGATTTGGTGTATAAATTGGTCCTCCAAGTCAGCCCCAAATTGGCAACGCCATCTACAAAGAACTATTGGGAGAAATGATATCAAGTTATTAAGTATATAAATTAAATATTTAAGTCAAATTCAAGTTATCTGGTTCATAAATTCATCAGACAGTCCGATACAACTTCTCACCAAAGAGTGGACCGTTACACCACCATAAACATGTTCCAATTTATAAATGAATGCATATTTGGAATGCTTAGAATATTCTGGATTTAATCCATATTTTTTCATATTTTTTTGGCAAAAAAAAAATTGCGCCGTTACGGTCCGTTACGCCCTCGTATCGCCATTACGCCCCCGTATCCGTATCGGTTTTAGAGGTCACCGTTATGCCAACCGATACCGATACAGCACACCTTGATGACGATGGCTGAGTTTATAGATTTGAATTTCTAAGTTTTTCACCAAGTTTTTTAGTCCACTTAATAGATTTTCCAGTTGACTTTTCGGTTTCTCAAACTATGCTTCAAATGTCTCACAAATGTGCCAAATTGGCATGTCTGGCCTTTGCAAAGATCTGTTCCTATCTTATCATCATGAGATTGTAGGGTCATGATAGAGGGATAGGGGAGGTCAAAGGAAACATCCCCTGTGGGTTCCTTCGACAATGGCCAAGATGAAATTGTTCCAATTGATCACCAAAATTAGAATTCCTTACAAAAGTAGACTGCATTTTCTACAAGGGATGTGCATGAGAGAGGTGACTAGGGGGATAAACATCCCATGAGATCTAATTGGCAACAACGGTTATGGTTAAGGATTCCATAGTGCAGTCAAGACTGGCATTGTTTATGACAAGCACATGCAAAATTTTTAATGTGGCATGATTGCAAAGAGCTAATGTCTCCAATACGCTATGTAGAGAATGAGCTTGCCAATCACGCCTCGGAAAAAGTTTGCGGCAACTTGCTAGTTTTCTTGTTAGGCTATGTCAGCAGTGAAAAAGTCACAAAGAGGAACCCATTCAACAAATTCGAGAGCAACTGCATATGTTAGTAGTTGAGATCTTACAATCAATCATTTGGGACAATCAAGGGGTCAAGTTTGCCTTAGGCCATCCTCCGGCAAGCTTACCAAAGCTGAAGCTTTGGAATCTTGATCAATCACTTTGAACTTTGCACCAAGGTTACTTGGATCATGGGTCACTCTGGTTCATGGTACATGCTACACTACTTCCCTTGATATGTGGTACGCTAAGGGTAAGATCATATGGGATTCACCAGTTCATACATTACATACGAATTTACATTGTAATCTATCATACATTACAAATGAATTTAGTGATTACGGGTCCTGCGAATGATTATAGTCCGATTCCAAGTCCCAGAATGATTACTATGCAATTATAGGTCTGGGGAACAATTACGGTGCAATTATAGGTCCTGACAATGATTTCGGTGCAATCACAAGTCCCGGGAATGATTTTGGTATCTATATACGAAGTGACGAATGTTATTATAATAGATCCCCCATGCATACTATTATATTATATGCATGTTATTTCATAAATGAAAGTAGAAATATCTACATTCTAAATATAAATTCACGTTAACTTAATCCACGATGTGTACAAAACCATTTATGGCCTTTTGGGGACTCTGTACTATAACCAAAACATAAGCTACAGGAAAATATCTCATCATCCCTTAACCTCCCTTGCCCTCATTTTTAATTTTGTTCTCTCTTTTTATTAATATCTTGAGTTACAATTCATGACCTCCTTTGTCCTCATTTTTAATTTCGTTTTGTCTCGCTTTTCATTAAAATCTTGAGTTACCATTGAGAGAGAGAGAGAGAGAGAGAGAGAGAGAGAGAGAGAGAGTCCGTGCAACCAAACTAGTATGGGCAACCAACTCCGTTTGGCTGCAAGCTAGGTGATGAGGCCTTAGCAATGTAACCAGTTTCAGGGGCCATTTTCCCCAACGGTTGTAACTTGTAACTGCAAAAAAATGGGATCGTTAACTATGGTGTCACTCTATCGGATTAAATCTTCAATCATTGGGCAACCAAAATTCAAGCATGTCTCTACCCAACCATCTCATCTTTGCTTTTTATTTTTATTTTTATTTTTTAATCAAGATATGAGAACACTTTTAATCCAGAAATTGATTGAAGTGCTTTTCTGGTTTATTTTTGTTAAACCTCAAGAGACTACATTTCATAAACTATAAGTTATTTATTTCTCCAATTATAACTTGAATATATAGAAGATATGGGAGAGTTGATAGATTTGGAGAGATCTCAATAGATACATATCTTAACAAATAAGAAAAAAAAAATCATAATATAGAAAATTACCCTAATATTCTCTAAATGCCCCCTCAAACTCTATGTGCTCTGAAATGAGTAACTTGATTTAGAAAGGTATGATGAACATTTATTCAAAAATAAAATAACAATACAACTGCAGCATAAGACGAGCATAGGGTGATGGGACGATGAGTGCCACAAGCGATGAGATGACGAGTAGCATAAGGCGATGAGATGGTGAGTGGCATAAGGCGAGTAGGCACTTCTGATGATTTCTAAGATGTAAACTAATAACCCTTTAATGACTAGCGAATGATCTAGTGGCACTTTCGGTGGCTTGAGTTTTCACTTATTGTTCTTCTAGTGGATATATACTTCCAATGGCTGGGATTTCAACCATTGCTCTTCTAGGGGCTCTATATGTTCCAACAACAAAGAAAATAACTTCAGTCCAAACACTAAGCAAAATAATAAGTCCGGTCCAAAACACCTAGCACAAACGAAAAAGACATTGTCAAAAGGCCTAGTACGGGGAAGATAGAATGAACAGAAAAAATGATGGTGGCAAAGATAGTGCACGATGTACCAAATATCTAGGCACATTGGATAACTAATCTAATCAAAAGGCATGACATCATAGCTAGTTCAGTAAAAAAAAAAAAAACAAGTCTAGTTAAGATCCATATGTAGTGAAGGTGTTAACATCACTCTGAAGGCACACTTAATTCAATGTACGTGCAGAGCACTGCATACTTTTGGATGTCCTTTCTCTCTCCACAACAGACTATGGGGTTGGAGTAGGTGAGCATCAGAGGTTTACATGAGATTTGACTGCGCTACAAGTGGAGACAGAGGTGACAAAGGCACGAGAGGATTCCGGCCAGCGCTAGATGCCCGATGTCGACGACGGATCCAAAGTCGATCCACATGATGTCCCACCACGTGAGGAAGCTTTTTTATGGGGATCTTGACAGTGATTTCAGTGTAGTAGAAGACAGAGGAGAGTGGAGAGTCTGAAAGCGGCGTAGGAAAGAGGGAGGGGAGGGGCCATTGTGGAGATGGGCTTCTTGGCCGGTGAGAACGAAGATGCTAGTTGTGTTGGGACAACAAATTCGGCCAATGTGGCAGATCGGAGAAGACGATGCTGTGGAATGGGCTGTCTTCTTGCAGTGGCGATTTTCGGCATTGATAAGGACGATAATGGCGATTTTGGGTTGAGGTTGGGGTTTTCTGTCAGGTGGTTGTTAGAGAATATTAGAGTAAATTACGGTATCTAATTAGATTAAGGATATTTCCATATTTGTTTAGATGCATATATGTGAGGATCTCTCCAGATCCCTTATTTCTCATCTCCTTTATATATTTAGTTGTTATTAGAGAGAATACAAGTTAAGATTTTCCACAATGTAGTCTGTGGTTTATGGTATCAAAGCTCCCGATCTGGGGCCTTTGATCCGCTCACATCCATCACACCATCAACCTTCATCCTTTGAATACCTTCGAAGATGTATCTTCCTCGTAATGAGCATTTTAACAAGATGTGTTTCCTTTTCTTCTTCTTTTTGTTTGTGTTGGGCGTGTTGGACTGGACTTGTATTTGTGTCGGGTGTATAGACCAGACCTTGTTATCTGTCGTCGTTATGAAGAGACTTTTTTTTTTTTTTTTTTTGCTATCGGAACATCTAGAGGCACCAGAAGAGCAATGATTGAACTCCCAGCCACCGGAAGTGTGTATTTACCAGAAGAGCAAATGGGTGAAATCCCAGCCACTGGAAATGTTGCTAGATCATTTGTTATTCGTTTGAGGTGCTATTGGTTCACATCTCAGAAGTCGTCAAAGGTGCCTACTCGCATGTCATTTCATCGTCACCTATCGTTTCATTATCTTGTGCTCACCTCATACTATAGTTGCAATTTTCTTTTGTGTTTGTATAAATGTTCACCATACCTTTCAAGTTCAAGTCACTCCTTTAAGAACACATTGAGTTTGAGGGGAAATGTTAGAGTATATTAGAGTAAGTTAGGATATCTAATTAGATTAGAGATATTTTCATATTTGTTTAGATGCATATCTGTGAGGATCCCTCTAAATCCCTTACAAATCTCTCATTTCCTCTATATATTCAGTTGTTATTATAGAAATAATACAAGTTAAGGGTTTTCACAATGTAGTCTTTGTGGTTTAACAGTTGTAATGGAGTAGCAACATTAATGGTCAGATCTAAGAAGGGTGTCAGGTCTCTGATGCAATGGCAGCGAATCGTGGGTTTAATGGGATCTAAATAGAGGTGAACAACCATGTTAATGGTGAGATGGTGTGAACTCTACGTTGGTGGTAGATAGCTGTCACTACAGTGGCCATGTTCACGGTTGGAGAAGAGGATGCTGATGTGCGGCAAAAACAGTGTTGGTTTTCTGATGGAAACCGACGATGATGGAAATGACAGTGATGGGTTCCAGATGGGTTTCCAAGAAGATGAAGATGGTGATGGGTTTCAATGGTGATGGGGGTGAAGTTAGAGGAGTTAAGAATTGAAGAGGGTGGTGAAGGGCTAACGGCTAGAGACAACGATTGTTATCTTTGCTAACAATGATAATGGCAACGACAATGACTCTTATGTGCGGCAAATGCCGAGGCTAAAAAGAAAAAGAGAGAGAGAGAGAGAGAGAGAGAGAGAGAGAGAGAGAGAGAGAGAGAGAGAGAGAGAGAGCTAAGGTTTGGAAAACCTTAGCTCTAATACCATGTTAAACCACAAGAGACTACATTGTGTAAACAGTAACTTGTTTATTTTCTCTAAATATAACTGGAATATATATAAGAGATTGGAGATTTCGAGAGATCTCAATTCTCAACAGATACACATTTTAACAAATAAGGAAAAATCCTAATATAAGAGGTTGACCCAATATACTCTAATAATTTCAAAGGAGTTTTGATTGTTGTAATTTTTGCTTTCTTTATCTAGTAGCAAACTTACAAGAGATCGTAAATCCCAGCACAAAGTTTCAAAGAAAAAACTGTGGAACCAGCTACCTACTAAGGCTATGTTTTCCAGACACATTGACATGATTATCAATAATGAACCTTTGTTTTTGTTTTATATTGGTATTTTAGCAGAATTTATGTGCTGTATCTATTTCTTATGTATATCTAGATATTTGGGTACAGTTTATGTACTTATGAATCTGCGAATTAAAATTTACAGGATAGTAAAATTTTCACTTATCATCATCAAAAGCCTGGTCCTCACTATCTGGATTAACTTTACAAATCTTGTTTTGCTGGTCATTTCTATCTTAGCCCCGTCCTTGGTAAGTGAACAACTCTTTCATATCCTCTCTCACCTCCTCGATTCAAGTCCTGTGAGGTCTTGCTCTCCCCCTCTTTTCAAGTCATTGGACCCTGATCATTTGTTCCCTCATTTCAGTTGTCCCATGTCTTTGTGGAAATGATTGAACCATTGCATTAAATAGATACTATCCAAGAGGGATTAGAGGGTGGGAGAGCCTTAGATGTCCCTAGTCCCCCTTGGGCATCACTTGTAGAGAGAAAAACAGAGAGAACAAGTAGAGAGAGCTCTCTTCCTCCTTCCTCCATCCACATGTCCACATGTGTCAGCGTCCACGCCTAGATGGCTTTGCATGCGTACCTCCACCTTGCTCTGTGGGTTGGTGTGTTGGTTCTCATCTTCTCCATCATCTGGTATACATCAGGGGGAGACGTTCTAGTTGAAGGATCAGCATTGGCAAATCAACAGTTTCTTGGTGGGCATTGATCAAGTTAATCGTGCTATAGGATTTATAATTTCTCTTTTAGAAACTTGGTAATCTCTAAATG
The DNA here is from genome assembly GCA_030180095.1 of Magnolia changhungtana. NCBI lineage: Eukaryota > Viridiplantae > Streptophyta > Magnoliopsida > Magnoliales > Magnoliaceae > Magnolia > Magnolia changhungtana. The sequence goes on from JASAUF010000489.1 coordinate 1,324,530, forward strand.
GGGATCCTTAGGGCTAAAACAAATAAATTGGGATTTTTGAAAACTTTAAATTCTGCTGTTTTTCGAAATTCCCAATAGTGGGTCCTACTGGTCAGTCAAGACTCAAGGCCTTTTGGAACACTTGACCCACATGTGGGGTCAACTTCTGGACCCCACATGTACACACATGACAGATTACTTCCTGGATGCATCAGAAATTATAGGAATCTGAAATTTTTGGTGGTTGGTTTATCAAAATTGCCATGAGCGGGAGTGACAATTTCATTAAAAAGTGGTCTTATTTTCCTGTTGCATTGAGCGCTTCTAGCAATATTCTGGGAACCGGACTGGTGGCCAAACTGGTGAAGTAGGTGGTATAGTCTCCACTGGTTCGACCATTTGTTCAACCATGGCAATGCATAGTTTAATTTAAACAAACAATTACTGGTGTATTAGTTCAACAGTCTGTAACTCTTCCGGTTTTTGCCCCAAACTGTACCAGTAACATGTTCAGTTCGGGTATTGAGCTGGCTATTCCGATTTTCAGAACACTGGTATCTAGAGGAGTTGTTTGGACTCTGATTTATTGTCATGCTGGCCACTGAATGAACTTGAAGTCATTCTGCTTCCTGCATGACTCAAATCTCATTTCATTGTGCAAGGCCTTTTGGTGATCATTGACCTGACAGTTGTGTAAAGTACTTCCATCATGTCTCTATGACTCAAGTGTCTAGTTTCACTGTTGGTGGCTTCTGCCTCTGGCTTCTTTGGACCCATATAAAAATTTCCATTTGTACAGAAACTACACTATTGGAATTATTACAAGTGAAAGGTGTTTTGCAAAAGCCACACGCACTGCTGCTACATGCAGTCAGACATGCCAACCTGGCACATATATGAGATAATTGAATCATGGATCAGGTGGGCCCACTGTGCTAATGGCCTGGCTGCTAGAGATGCAACTCGGGTGGGTTGGGTTGGGTTGGGTTGGGTTGGGTTGGGTCGGGTTGAGGGTCAACCTGAGCCTGACCCGACCTTAAAGAGGGGACCCAACCCGCAACCTGACTTGACTCGAATTCCTACCTGAGGCGCCCTACTCGAACCCAACCTAAATTCCTCTATACTCAACCAACTTGACCAAGCCCGACCCGACCCGACCCAAATACATGTGATTATTCCCAACCCGAACTAACCCAACGCAAATTTCCTCAACCTGAACCCAAACTGACCCAAATTTCCTCAACCTGATTTCAAATCGGTTGGCATTTTCCAACCGAACTCGGAGAGGGGGTTGACAACCCGACCCAAGCTCGGGTTGGATCAATCTGGTTTACGTTGACCTGAATCCACACTGCAGCTCTACTGGTTGCACTCATCAGGCAGACCACACATGGACATTGAACGTGGAGATTTGGCAAAAATCTCCAAGCTCTCCTTTTTTTTTTTTTTTAATTTTTTAATTTTTTAATTTTTTAATTTTTTAAAAATGCACATTTGGTCCACTTGATGAGTTAACTGGCCTAATTTCTGGGTCAATTTATCTGCACCATGGACCTTACCGGATGCTCAACTTGTATGTCATAGTGGTGCAAGATTGCAATGTGTTATTGCATGTAGTGGTCCATCTCGCTTCCGGACTGGTGCATGTAGGCTCACTGAAGCACTCTTAAAAGAGACGGTGATGCTTGACAGGGTTTCCAAAATCTTTGCATTTATTGTCGTTTCTCTCTTGTTCTTTGTTGCATGTGAATCCTTGTGATGTTTTGCTAACAAGGTTTTCATTATTTAATTAATCTCTCTGTACTCTGTTTGATGTTTTACATGCATAATGAGCATGTCATATTGCAGAAACAGGGCTTGTAAAGCTGACCCTAAACAGATGGGATGAGGCAATGAACTATGATGATGATGATTTTATGGGTCTCGATTCTTCCAACAATCTGGGTGTATTTGGTCAACAGGAATCATCCATTTTATGGCCTTTGGGAGTAATGATTTGGACATTCAAGGCCTTTTGGATCACTTGGCCAACATGTGGGGTCGACCTCTATAGACCCTACATATATACACATGATCGATGGGTTCCCTGATGCAACAGAAAGTGTAGGAATCTGAAAAGTCCAGTTTTTGGTTTATCAAAAATTTCACGAGCGGGAGCAACAATGACATTAAAAAGCAGCAACAATGACATTAAAAAGCAGCCTTATTTAGGCTGTTGCATCGAGACATTAAAAAGCAGCCTTATTTATGCTGTTGCATCGAGGGCTTCTACCAATGTTCTGAAAACCAGACTGGTGGCCAAACTGGTGAAGTAGGTGGAATGGTCCTAAGCAACGTTTTAAATATCGACGATATTGTCCGATATATCCCACAATATGTCTTGTATCCCACTAGTGCGATACAAAACGCACAAGTAGTGCGATATATCCCACATGTTCGATCTGGTGAGTATTTTCGAGTTTTGGTCCTCTTATTTTTTTGTAAATCATGTTAAATTAGTGTCAAATTGTTACAAATCTATGATTTTTCATGTTTTCCATGAAAAATCATGAATCGGGAGCTTCGATTTCGAGATTTGGAGGAGATGGGCTGGGTTGTGGAAAATTGAAAAAAAAATCAAAATTTCCTAATTTCTCACAAATCATTAGCAATCTTTGTGTCCAAACATCAAATCAAACATGTATGTAACCTAATCTAGTGATTCTTCTTTTGCTTTTGAATGTATTGCTTGTGATTCCACATGTCTTCTTATATTTATTAATTATATGAATAGACATTGAATATACTTGCATTAATTCAACTAGACAATGCATAGATTAGGACCCCATACAAAGAAAACCTATTATGTGTACTTGTTTTTATAATGTTTTTATTTATAAGTGTGTATTAATGTCTTTTTTAACAATCAAAGGTTCATTGAAAAATTCAACCAATTTCCCAATGTTTTCCCATGCTTCCAACAACAACGATACATTACACAATACAACTGATATATCCCATGCGATAACTGATACGTATTTGTATTCCAAGAATGCGATACATAATTCGATACCGATGTTTCAAACACGGGTCCTCAACTGGTTCAACCCAGTGTTCGAAATATCGATACTATTGGCTGATATTATCGTTATCGGCCCCTAGTGAAACGACACTCGTCCGATAACCTCCGGAAGATACCAAAAATCCCAAAATTCAGATATCGCACAATATATCGTGTGATATCGCACTATATATCGTCGATATCGCCGATACAACCCACATTGTGCGATATCGCCGTATTTTTTCCTCCATTATTGTCGGAAATCGACAACCAGACTCACGGACGGAGAATCAAAAAAATTTGAATTAGAAAAAAAAAGAAGAAGAGAGAAATTGGAGAGTACTTGTAGCCGTAGGCTGTGGCGGTGATCGGAGGTGGGCCATTCGACAGGTAAGCATTTGTATCCCTCTTTCTTCGATTTTTCTGGCTATTTTATTCAATTTCCCTATTTCTTCGCTGATTGGTGCGTGCCTGTCCGGATTTCTTGGAGAATCGGCGAGAAATCAGGCCGGATTGAGGAAACGGAACGAGAAATCATCCTCTGGAATCCTCGTTGCGTGAAGGAGAGGGAAAACGAATGAGATGGGCACGGGAGGGGTGAAAAGGGGATCGGCTGTGTGGTGGTTTACTGAACACGCCCTTATCGTACTCAGTAAACTCAGTTGGGCCCACCTTTAATGTATGTGGTCTATCCACGCCGTCCATTTGTTTTCCCATATAAATTAAGGGGTTGATCCCAAAACTTAGAAATTTTAGTTGATCATACCACAGGAAACAGTGGTGATACTGATTTCCACCGTTGAAATCTTTCTGGGCCCTGCAGTGATGTTTATCAGTCATCCAAAACGTTAATAAGATCATACAAACGTGGATGAAGGGAAAATACGAATTTAAGATTGATCCAATCATTCAAGACTTCTGTGGCCCTCAAGAAATTTTCAACGGTGGATGTTCAATTCAACTGTTTTGTAAGGTGTGACCCATTTAAACATTGTATATGGTTTATTTTTGGGTTGAAGCCCTGAAATTATCTGGTAAAATGGATGGACGGAGATGATAAAATACATAAATCATGGTGGACCTCACATGAGTTTACACAGTATGCTAAGCGTAGTGAGTTACCGCACAATCGCAAAAGTAGTGTCACCAAGTTTTGTGGGTCTCACGGTAATGTGTGTGTCGTATCCACACCGTCCATTAATTTGGAAATAATTTTTTAAGGCATGACATAAACAATGATGTAGATTTAAATCTCAAGTGGACCACATTATAGGAAACAATGTTGAATGAGCATCGACCATTAAAAACATTTTGGGGGCCATTAAAGTTTTGGATCAAGCTGATTTTTGTTTGTTTCCTTCATCTAACCCGTCCATCCCTTTTTCTCAGATTATTTTAAGCATGAAAACAAAAATGAGGCAGATTCAACGCTAAAATGGATCGCACACTCTTGCATTTAATGCAACCAAGCTTATTATTTGGTATTTGGTGTGGTCCACTTGATTGTTGGATCTACCTCATTTTTGTGTTCAAGCCTTAAAATGATACGAGCGAAAGGGATTGACGGCTTGGATGTACAAATACTGCATGGTGGGCCCACCCACAGAATTGCCCGTTCGGGGTTAGAGACGGGCAGGGGTAGGACGCAATCCGCGTCTAGGTACGTGTCGTGCGAAGACGAGCACTGATGCTCCTCGAGCTCGAGTTGTATGCACGGTTCAAAGGAGATCAAAGTTACATGGGCCCCATAGTGATGTATTTATTATATCTACACCGTTCATCTATTTTTAGAGATCATATTAGAGCATTATCCAACAAATGAATCATATCCAAAGATCAGCTGGACCACACCACAAATGGCAGCGGAGAATATGATTTTCACCGTTAAACAATTTGTGGGGCCCACCGTTAAACAATTTGTGGGGCCCACCGTTAAAGATCAGCTGGACCCACCACAGATGGCAGCAGAGAATCTGTGACCCCAATAAGGGTTTCAATGGTAGACATTCAATTCACACCGTTGCCTTGGTGTGGTCCACTTGATTTTTTAAAAAGCTTCATTTTTTGGCTAAAGACTTAAAATTACATGGTGAAATGGATGAACGGGTTGGATAAAATGCATGAATGAAGGTGGCCCCATAGAATTAACTCGGTACGCTTAGGGTATCTGGCATCTTTACATGTGGTACTGTTGCATGCATGAACAACTGTACGTGTGGATGGTGCTCTATGGACCGTTCCTTAAAATAATATGACAAAATGGATGAGTGTCATGGATATACAGCACATGCCCCAAGATGGGCCCTAACAAGTACTAATATAATATTGTCTGTGGAATCTCAACTTATCCATGTGGGTCTAGACCACAATTAGTCCCCATCATTAATATGTATATTTATCAAATTTTACTTATTCAGTTCTTCTTTTGCTTTTCAATGAATTGGTTGTGTTTTCATACATGACTATGATATATTTATAAGTATCATGCATTCAATTTAAATATAATTGCATTAGTTCAGTTAAACATCGCATAGCTTAGGACCATATATATAGGAAATTTATTATTTGCGTCTTTTTTTTGAGATGTTATGATTTAAAAGTGTATATTAGGGGCCTTTTTAACAATCCCCAAAGTTTCATTAAAAAATTCAACCATTTTCTCAATGTTTCCCCATGTTTCCCAAAAAGTGCGATAAACTATGCGATACAAACGATATGTCCCATGCGATAACCGATACGTATCTGTATCCCAAGGGTGCGATACCGATATTTCGAACACTGGTTCAACCATTGGTACAAACCATTACAATATGTAGTTTATTTTAAACCACCAACTGGGTCATTGTGGTTTGTATTAGTTCACAGAGGTTACAGATATGAATGGTTCTGTAACTCTTCTGATTTTTATCACAAAGGTACCAGTTACACTGTCAGTTTGGGTATCGAAACCAGATATTCTGGTTTTCAAAGCAAATCTAGGGGAGCCATTGGGTTGTGATTTATCATCATGTTAATTGGCTGAAAGGACTTAATAGTTGTTCTGCTTCCTGCTTCACTTAAAAATCTTAGTTCATTGTGTAAGGTCTTTTGGTGATGTTTGACCTGACATTTTGTGAAAGTAGGTCACGTCTCTATGATCTATGTCTAGTTTCTCTGTTGGCGGCTTCTATTTCTGGATTTTTGGTACCCCTATAAGAACTTCCATTTGTCCAAAAACTACACCCTGTTGGATTCATTACAATATTACAATTGAATGAAACTGTAGTATGTAACAACTAATAAGATTCAAAGGAGTTCTGCTCAGGTCACATACATGCAACATAGATATGAATATTAGTATCGTATTGGCCAATACAGCTGTATTGTATCCGTATCAGCATGAGATGATACATGATACCGGGTCGTATTGTGGTCGATACAGCCTGATATGCCAATAAAAGTCCAATTTTGATTTTTTTTTTTTTTTTTTTAAATTTCACTCACGTCTCCTTCTCCTCTTATGTTACTTCTTTTTCATTTAAACCATTGAAGAAGTTTAAAAACTTATTTTAGGCTAGATCTAGACCTATTTCGGGATCCAAACAAATGATTTGGATGGGATTTGACAAATCAAAGTGAAGTGGACCATTATGGGAAAAATCGGAAAGAAGGGTAAACCTTCACTTTCTTTTTTATATTTTCATCTTCTTTTTGTTGTATTTCTATGTAACGGGTGCTAGTTCACTAAATCATGCTTGATTTATGTTCAATTAGGGCCAATTTAGTTGACCTTCAACCAGTCAAATCGACAGACAACATTCTCGTCAAAGAATGGTCCGATATACCATTGAATATATGGTCAAAACACAAAAATAAATAAATGTATCTCATTCCCCCCCTATTTTCCTAATATTTTTCATAGTTTTTTGCTTTAAAAAAACTTCTGACTGATACGGCCCCGATATCGATACACGATGCGTATCTTATCATTTTTCCATTGGGCCAATACCGACATTCAGAACCATGACATGCAGTCACATATGCCAATCTGGCTCTTGTGAGTTATCTGAATCATTCATCCCGTGGGCCCTCCGTGCAGATGACTTGGCCCTGCTCATCACACAGACCATGTGTGGTGATTGAATATGGAGCTTTGGAAAAACTTCTAAATGTTCCTTTGTTTTAATACACATGCAATCCACTTGATGAATTAACTGGGCTAATTTATCTGCACAATTGGCGTCACAGCCATGCAAGATTGCGATGTGCGACTGCAGGTAGAGGTCCATCTGTATTCCGGACTGGTGCGTGCAGATTCACTGAATTGCTCGGAAAAGCGATGGTGATGCTTGACAGGGTTTCCACAATGTTTGCATTTACCAGTCTCTTGTTCTTGTTACGTGTGAATCCTTGCAATGTTTTACTCGCAAACTCCATCTGTTGTTGATATCTTGCCTACTCCATCTGATGTTTTACCTGCGTAACTAGCCGGATATGCTGTGGAAACAGGACTTGCAATAGATGGGACAAGGCAATGAATGACGATGGTGATTTTATGGGTCACCATTCTTCTAACATCTGGGTTTGTTTGGTCTGCAGGAATCATCGATTTTGTGGCCTTTGAGAGTAATGATTATACAAGATATGGTTTATTTGATACATGTCAGTGGACTTGCTGAGCATGTGCAATCAGGCCTTAGCTTGCAGCAACAGATGCTTTTTGTGGATCTCGAACAAGATCCTCCAAAGGTTACCTCGTGTTAAAATTGGTAGCATTAGTACTAGTGAGGAGGAATTATAGGGGTCGTAAGCATCAACACATGTATGGTGTCCTGATGCACCATCTGTACAAGTGCGGCCCATGGTTTGTATCTAGACTATTGGGATCATAGGGACTGCAGTGGATGTAGGATACAAAGATCTTCCAGACTGAAAGATCCTGGACATCCAATATTTGGCCTTTTTAGGATTCGCTTAACGGTCTATCTGTTGATAATTGATCAAAGGGTTTAGATTTTTCTAGTTTTTGATATATCTGGGGATCTCCCATCCACTATCGGACCCATCACATCAACAATCTGGATCACCTAACCATGGATGGATCACTTCACTTCCTGATACTATAATCCCTCATTGTTTAAAATCTTATGCCTGTTTGTAAACTGGCCCCGTTTTTTAATGATTGTGTATACTCTTCTCATGTCACAGATGGTGATGCAGTCAGAACAGAACATAGTTGCATCGCAGCTTGCATCTATTCAGAATTTCTTTTCATCAGTATTTTCTGTTGATGAAATGAACAAGGATATCTCGCAAAAAGTGCCTCCTCCTATGACAGGGCTAGAGATGGAATCAGCAGAACACTCGGGTGCTGATGAGCTTGTTGCTTCTCAATCCTCCGAGCTTATCAATCTCAGTAGCTGCATGCAGGACACTGAAGTTACCCTGCCAACCCTAAACGGGTAATTCTGATTTTGAGGCACCCCGAACGATTAATGGAGACACACACAATCGCAAGCTCTATATCGCATTAGTGTCAATGGAAGACTGTATGCTGGTAAAGAATGAAAAGTAATGAGATTCACAAATTATTAATGATGGGGGCAGCAATGGATCAGATTAGGCTGGCTGCTATCAGTCCATTAGTTAATTGGGACTGAAATCAGACCCAGGTGATCAGACCCATATCTATCATTAAAGGACCTCAACTCAGGTTTAGACCGGGCCTTACTAGAAAACGTTGACAAATCTTGGCTGTCAAAAACCCAGGCTGCTCGTCATTCCGTTAATTGTGCATGAAATCCATGTCCCGGATGGGCCTAAATTTCAAACCCAACCTGGTCCCATGATGGTTGGGCCCAGAAGCCCAGAAGCCAGCAGGTTGCTGGACCTAATTAATGAGGACAAATGTGGAAAAGAAGAATCTTTTAAAATATTCAATTTCATTTGTGCAAAGCTGACCCCAAATAGCTGGGACAAGTCTATGATGATGATGATGATGATTTGTGTACATGCGTGTTTCGTCTTCACACGTTTGTGATGAGATGTATACTCAAACACATGCTTTCTATACCTTTGTGTATTCCAGTTTATGTGCTTGTGTATTGATTTTTTCTAGCTTTTCCAAATGCTAAGCCCACACGTGTGTGCAACAAAGCTCATACCCACACCACACATGTGCTAGCATGGCATGATGGGTCTGAGTTGAATCCATCCATCAGAACAACACCACTATATTGATGCCAGCCCAAGAATCAGGTTGATCCACTGGTCAGGTGGGCCACAGTTTGCAAAATAAAGGCATGGCTCTGAAAATTTTGGCTGATGTTTTCTAACCCATCCATCTGTTTCCAATATCGGGGTCCACATACTGATTGGACCATATTTTATTTTTGGGTAAACCTGTAGAAGGTTGGACCAACCTGATGGATGGATTAGATCTTGCATGTATGTGGCATGCTGGAACATTTGTGGTGTGTAGACCTTTATTGCACACTGTGTGCACTTAACAAAGCTCTGATTTTATTTATTATTTTGTGTATTTTTCTGTAAAACCACTGTTGCATTCTCGTATCGTTCGCTGCAGATGGCTTCTTGGCTACCCAGTAGTCTATTTATCTGGCAAAGAGCACATGGCTGATGCTATCTATAATCTGTCCACCAAATCTCTTCATCTCTTCAAGATTTTAGTTGGCAGGTTTGATTCTTGGTACTCACCGCAGAAGCTTCTTATCTGTTTTCTGTTCATTAAGGAAGGCAATGAAAAGGCAATAACCGTATTCTTGCAGAAATGGAACATCTGGTAAAGGGCCTTGTCAGGAAGAACTAATGAGGTGGGTTTTCCATGTTATGTTTGTTACTCTTTCATACTCGAAGTATTTTCCACTTCTGCCTTGACTGTATACCTTTGTGCTTTGTTGGATGAGGACCAAAAAAGATTTTTCTTGGGAAACATGTGAGGCCCAAGGATTTGGCTGGGAGCTTCGCATAATATCTGTGTTCCTATCATCCCAGATCAAAGGAACTGCCCTGAAAAACAACAAAGGCAAGTATGACATGGCGCCTGTGGGCCCCACATGTTCTCCAAGAAAAAGATGTTTGTGGGATCTCATCCAAACAAGCCTTAGCCTTTTCTCCTTTTGTTTTCAAATGGCCAAGTTGTGGAGGCTACCTGGATAATTATGTACACAATTGCATGTATTATGAGGGCACTGCTGACCTCACATGGACATAGGAAAATGGTGTCCACAAGCCCTTTGATTGGTTGGCCTAGGCAGTGGGACCTACATATCCATTTATGGCGCCTTTTTTCTGCTTATTCCACTGAAACCAATCAAAGGGTGTGTGAGCACTTTAAATTACATCTTTGGATTAGCAGAACTCCTATTCTGAATGTATGTGTTGTTTTCTTAATATGTTTGAATGTAGCACAGACAATTGGGTGTATGGTTTGTATTGTCCCTTCACATGTCACTGTCACAGTAAATCAATTCATGCATATTTTATGTAAATATCTATACATACAGTACATTGCGTGAGATACGTGTATTCAAACAGCCCTTTCGATGCTGGCCCGCACACATTCACTAATGTACGCGACTAACTAAGCATTTCTTCCTTTTGTATTCCAATGGCTTAAGGTGAAGATCATGTGGGTATGTGTTTATATTCAAGTGCATGTGAATCATCACATTCATAATCTAATCTGCCTGCTTCTCATCATTTTCAAGCAGTTTCACAGTGCCTTATGATCTGAGCATGGGAGGGGAGAAAGAGCCGTGGGCCGAGGCATTTCTCGCTCACATGTGGACAAAGTTCGAAAGATGCAAGAAGTCGTGGAGGTATTTGAGAATGGAGGTGAGCGAATGCTATCCACAATCGATTGTGCTGTAGTAATTGTGAGAGCCATTCATTCCTCCCACTCAGATCAACCAATAAGAGAAACATGTGTAATGGTTTTCTTGTGTAAGGGAGAATCTATACTCAAGAGAGATTATTGTTTAGAATTATTTAAAGTTTTGTTGATCATCATTTTCATCTCGGCCTTTCTCCCAATGATTTGGGGTCCACTTTTAAATGGTTAGATTGGAAAAGGTTTTACTATTGCAGCTTTCCACCAGATGTCAACCAAAGGTTTTACTATTGCAGCTTTCCACCAGATGTCAACCTTCCTTCTTTACCTGGGTTTTGGAACCAGCCACGGCAGTCTCACGTTGACAACATTCATGCCCCTAATTGGTGAGCAAACAGAGGAGAGACATGAAGGGAAGCTGCCAGACACGTCGGTGAGCATCATCATCATTGAAGCCTTATCCCAACTAATTGGGGTAGGCTACATGAATCCTTTTCTTCCATTCCACTCTATCAAGGGCTCAAACTTCAGTTGGGCCATAAATCATGGAGTTCTCTTGAATCAGGTAATGAACACAGACGCTGAGGCACAAAGAAGTATCACCATCAGATAAAAAGTAGAACAGATGCTCATGTAGTTGGCTAAGGAAAAAAACAAAAAAGAAGAGCAAGGAGCCCACCAATACATGTTTTCCCAACACTACTCGCATGGCAACAAAATCACTACTACATCTTAGCCTCGCCATTGAAATTAACCCAAAAGGGGATTTGCGAACTGTTAAGGTCATACATTGCCAAACAAAATCGATGTGCTCAAAACTTGAATTCATTTGATTAGGATATGAAAATGAACTTAATAATCTAAGAAGTTAAATGTCATTTTAGATATTATATCAGTAATTTAATTTTCTTTGAGGCCTTTTTGGGTAGTTAAGGTGAGATGGAGCTTGCAATCTCTCATTGACGGGAGCATATTGGATTCAGTGCAACCCCTGGATTTAATTTTCTTTGAGGAATCAACTTTAATTCAAAAATACCTATAAATGATATATTTACAAGGGTTTGAATTTAATTACTAAATCAACTTTAATATCTCTAATTAGTGAGATACATAATTTTTGACACTATGGTTGTGATAAGCCCGCTAAAATATATGCTGCCTGAAAATGATGAAATTCCAAGTCTCGGATGGACCGCAACCCAATAGAATGATAGTGTACCGTAACATGCATTTACACCTGCAACTATTGAAATGATTTTAGGTGTAATCCAAGCTCTAGCCGTGGATTACAAACCCCCTCAAAGAGGGGATTGGAAACCCCCTGGATTGGCAATCCTTTGCTTTATGCTGCCAAACAACCAAGGGGATTTGAAACCCCTCTAATCCCCTCCAATCCACGCTGCCAAACGACCCCTTATCCAATTGAGCTTGGCCTTTGTGGGCTATCTTATTCCAGTGCTTCATATCATTCGAAATGCATATTGTATCATATGTTTCAATCATCCAACGCTTCAATGTTGTAGGTAACATGTCCGTAAGATTACATAATCTGCGCAACAGTCAGGCACAATAGCTACTCAGAATACACTGTTAGCAGAGAGTGATAATGGGTCTGGACTAAAACAAAATCTGTCTCTCTCTCTCTCTCATTTGATTGGTGATCTCTCAAATCTCAATGGATATTATTTGATGGTGGTGGTCCCTAATTTAGCCTCTCTCTCTCTCTTGATATTATTATTTGATGGTGGTTCCCTCTCTCTCTCTTTCATTTGATATTTGATCGGCCACGTCAGAAAGTTTACTTTCTTTACCTTCATGTAAAAGGCCAACGAACCTCTTCAGACCCCTCTTTCACGCCATCAAAACCGAAAAAATAAAATATTTCAAAAGGTAGACCTTGAGATTCACATGCACACCATAGTGATGTCAAAATCCCACCCACCTCACGCACTTTCCGTTCTTTCATTTTTTTAATACAAGTGCCATTACCAACATGATAGGAATTCATATACTAGCAAGGAATTGATTAATTCACACAAATTCTTTTATTGTATCAAAAGAAAACCAAAAGAAAATTGTGTCACGGGTATCTTGAATTTCAATCAAAATCTAAACACCTTCACCAAAACACATGAAAAAAGGGAGAACGAAAAACAACAAAAGCTTTCTTATGCCCCTTTTGTAAGCTTGAGGGCGTCTGCTTCAGTTGGCAAAGCAGGGATTGCTCCTTTCTTGGTAGTTGTAATAGCTCCACAAGCATTTGCAAATTTCAACATTTCCCTTAAACTTCCCTCCTCCTGCAAATCATCATTTACATAAAATAATTTTAAAAAACAGTCGAAATAGGATTGCATTCTTATATAATAATAATAATAATAAACCCTAGGGTCTAAACAAGATTTAAAGCATTGTCCGAAACTGGTAGATATTGCCCAATACGTATCGGAATCATCCATGAACGATACAACCATATCAGCCCAATACAGGATGATAAGGGCCGCATCGGTGGTGAGCAATACAATACACTGATTTTAAACCTTGGGTCTAAAACCATTCCCCTTGTTAGTAATTTATTAGTAGCATGATTATGAGAAGGATAAGCTTACTTCAATCACAGATAGATCATGGACAAGCTTGCACAACATGGCGCCGATAAATGCATCGCCGGCCCCAGTTGTATCCACTGTTTTTACACTGAATGCGTCGACGGCTCCTCGGAAATTCTACATTTTCAAAAAGAAAGAAATCAAAGAAAATTAATTATAGATTGGTTGATTAATGTAGAAGCTTGTTTATTTCAATGAATGATCTTCATAGATAGATCACTTGGTTGGTTTTATAACACAGATATACAGAGTATTGTTATGTATTCAGTTTGTACAGGTGGGGCCCATAGTTCAGTAATCCCAACTGTTTATGTAGTGGCCCCAATGAAAATCTCTTAGATTTAAAGATCCTATCCATCCAACCTTTAACATCTTTCAGTTGAATGTGGACCATTGATGTATGATCTCTTGTTAGCTGTCTATTTTCAGGCAACCAAGTGGTGGATTTTTTTGGGGGTATGGTGGTTGTGATTCATCCACTGTGGTAGAGCCGATGAGATCGATGGTGTGGGTGTCAAAACCTTCGTTTGAGAGTCATCAAAATTCAAAAATGGCCTGCTTACCTTAGTGTAGTATTTGCAACCCTTCTCCCCGAATGTGACCAGCAAGAGCTTCAGCCCTGGATGCCACAGCGATAAGGCGACGTCGTCTGTAAGTTTTTCATGCCCTGTCAGGAATTCAAGTTCATTGTCGCTGACCTTGATGATGTCTGCCTGATCCCATATGCTCATGATCTGCTCTCGCGCCTCGTCGGCCGATGGCCACAATGGCAGCCTGAGATTTGGATCATAGGATAACAGAGCGCCGGCGTCTTTAGCCACCTTCATCGCCCGTAGATGAGCCGATCTGCAAGGCTCGGCAATCAAGCTTATCGATCCGAAATGGAAGATCTTAGCCTGTAATTCATCCATTAGAGGAAAACCAATCATAAAAATCATGTTTGTAATTTCAATAACAGACTGGAAATTGAAAAACACCACTGAAGAGTACAAAAATGCATGATTGAGACCGTTCATCTATCAGGTCTAACTATAGATGGCCCACTGTAGAAAAGCTAACTACAATCAGGCAATCCAAGCTGTGTAATCTGCAGCCTCCCAATAGATATTGGAATTAAGAAAATGACCATAACCCATCTCCACAGAGAAACAGAAAATCTATTGATCTGATCTATAGGATAATTCAATTGCTGGTTTTTGCACTATGGGCCCACCAAATCCGGATCTTGAAGGGAAATTCTGATTTATACTTTGGAGAGATGGGATCTACCAACCGTTCTAATAAGCTCGAGATTGAGTTCGGATTCTTTCAAGAGCATGTCGGCGCTCGGGTTCCGGTAGAACATGAACTCACGATCGCCGTCCGCTTTTAGGGTCACGAATGCGAGTGCGGTGCGGGCGCCTTGATCGAAGAGAATACCGTTGGTGGTGACGCCGTTTTCTTTCAAGATGCCGGCCAGCATGTGGCCGAATTCATCATCGCCAAGCTTCCCGACGAAGGCCGATTGGCCACCAAGACGAGCGACGGCGATCGCCACGTTTGCAGGCGCACCACCTGGGGCCTTGAGGAAGCCTGGAGCCTCAGCTAGAGAGACCCCAGAGACCGTTGGAACGAAATCAATGAGCATTTCTCCGAAGCTTATGATTAGCCCATTCGAGCTATCTCCATTTCGGAAAGCCATTGAGAGAGAGAGAGAGAGCTTTGAAGAACTTATCTAGAGGAAAGAGGAGAGAGAGAGAGAGAGAGAGAGGGAGGGAGGGAGATTATATAGAAGTGTGGAGAAGAGGAGACGGTGACGGTCGTATTTGGTTGGCGTTGGGTGTATGAAGAAGAAGATTTTATGTGGGGCCCATCTTTTACGTAGATCCTGAGCATCCAAACATGGACGGTCAGATATTAATTAGTATTCATTGAACATGATCTAACTAGAGAAGAATCAGATGGTTGACATTGTCCATGTTTTATCCGGACGCGGATTTCCTGCGCCTGCGCAAGGATGATGGGTGGGGCCCATCGACATGTTTTTGATAAATCCACTCTGTCCATCCGTTTTAAGATCTCATTTTAGGGGGTGCAACAAAAAATGAGGTGGATAAAAAACTCAAGTGGGTCACACGAGAGGGAAAATTAGGGAAAGAAATTTTTACGGTTGAAATATTCCTAGGCTCTACCTTGATGTTTATATGTTATCCAAACCGTTTATAAGGTCATTGTCAATGAGATGAAGTGAAAAACCAAAAATATAGACTGATACAATAATTTTTTGGGCATAAGAATGCTTCAATGGTGCTCACTGAATGATCACTGTTTCCTCTCGTGTGTCCCACTTTAGTTCTATATACACCTAATTTTTTTATCTCAAGTACTTAAATGATCTCGAAAAACGGATGGACGGATTGGATTTATCAAACACATGTCGGTGGGCCCCACCCAACATCCTTGCGCAGGAACTTCCTGCGAAAGGATCCGCGTCCGTTTTATCCAGTATCAACGATAAGGCGCCCGTGGATTATCGCACGTGTTACGCGGGAATATTAGGTGGATGTGTAATCTTGCAGAGGAGAAATTTGATACTCTGGCAGTGTGATGGATGATACACAGTCGCTTAGAGGTTACTTGGGAATTGCATACGTGTCATTCTAATAAGTCAAATTAACATTGGTCTCTGAAAAATGTGTTTATTTGATTATCTGACTAATGGATTGTTGGACGGTTAAGAATGAAAAATATCCAATGGTTATATTTCAACAAACGAGTGTCTACGAATCAAAGGTTAAGATTTCTCAATCAATCTGATTTTGGTACTGCGATTCAGCAGCAGTGGGCTCCATTCATTTAGTCGGTTATAACTTGTGTTAATGTATGCCATGTGAACAAGTTCTGTTGCCTGCCTATCAAGTATCATCCGCTGCCAGAGTATCATATAACTCCCTGTAAGCAGGAATCCCGTTACGGGATTGTTGACTGGACCGTGGGGGCCGGCAAGTAAAAGTCGGTTATCAATCTTGATAATCGCGGCCCGTTTTCAGTAATCCAGGCCGTTGGTGTGTTTTTACTATCAGAGATAGGCCATGTCTAAAATTCTCCTTGATGAGATAATCCTAATTTATTTATTTTTATTTTTATTTATTTATTTATTTTTGGGTGGCCTACCGATAGACGGTTAAGAAGAGAACTACGGGAATGGTCGACATTCAACTAAAAGGTTCTAAGATTTTTGGTTGGGATCTTCAAGTCTAGAGATTTACCACAGATTTTTGGTTGGGATTCTCCAGTCTAGAGATTTTTACCAAACATTGACTATCGACTGTGGGTTGGAAAGAGTGAATGGTCAGGATTAAAGCATCATGGGCCCAAGATATGAAAACCTGAGTATACTGTGCAAATCCTCGGGTCGAGGATCGTAGGGTGAATTCTGCTCTCTGACTTTGAAAAGGGGAAGCAGTGTCATGATTACGCGTGGACACTTCTGCAGGCGAATGATTTCATATGCATTTCCATCAGGTAAGCCACGTAATGTATGGTCTTGAAATCGAACATCACACGGATCCAAAACTCAGGTGAGGTAAGATCATGCGAAAACCAGGTGTGGCCCACCTGAGTTTCAGAACAGCGTTATTTTTTCCCATCATCCTGTTGATTTGCGTCACATGAACCGATTGGATGATATATGTAAACCACGGTGGACCCACGCATGACTTCTGGTGGCATCCCATCCCAACTATTGCCTACAGTGTGGCTCACCTGAGTTGTGGACCGGTCTTATTTTTGGCTTTAAAGGATAAAATGATGCAAGGCACCTGATCGACGGAGTGGATCTGATACAGGTTATCCCACACGTGCCGCTGGTTTAGCAGTAGCCACGCTTCTGTATGCCGAGGCGCCGTCAGGGTCCCGCTGTTTACGGGGCTGGAGCGAGAGAAACGGCGCGTTTTGGTTCGTTGGATTGGAGAAAAAGACGGAAGGACATTTTGCGTGAAAAACCGGTGAGCTCTGTGGGGCCCGCCGTGATGCGTGTGTGACATCTAATCCGTCCATCATTTGCAACAGGGCATGCTAGATGAGCCATCCAATCCGTTCATCATTTGCAACAGGGCATGCTAGATGAGCCATCCAATCCGTTCATCATTTGCAACAGGGCATGCTAGGTGAGCCCAAATTGAAGCCGGTTCAAAACTCAAGTGAGACACACAACAGGGAACAGTGAGTCCCGGCTGGACAGATGGTCCACGTTAATGATTAAAAGTTTCAAAGTGATCTCAACCGTTAAATCCTCCACTGCTTTTTGCAGCGTGGTCCACTTGATCTTTTTATTTTTCGGCTCATGCCTAAAGGCCAGAACGTAAAATGGAGGGACGGTTTGGATATAACACGTACCGCATGATGTGACCCACAGTAATTGCCGACGTCAGCTGATGTGTGGTACACCAGCCAATCCGCTTCCAAAATGGAAGATGGACGGACAATTGGATAAAATACATGCATTATGGCAGGGCCTTGGCTTTTTCTAGCACTGACCAGCACCGAGGTGGGTACTGCCGAATCCGATTCCGTATTCAAGCGAAGAAATTAGCAAGTGGGCCCACCACTGAGACAGAGGGTGAGATCACATGTTTTATGTTAAGAGAGTTATTGGATACTCTGGCAGAGGGTCACACTTCATACTCAGGCACTAAAAAAACTGAACACATGGCATATATTAACTCAAATTCAACTGACTAAATTGTAGGTCCCACTGTAGTTAATTCATAATCCTAAAATCAAGTTGTTTGAGTAATTCCTAACCCTTGATTCCTGGATACATTTTTGTTGAAATATGACAGTTGGGTACTCTTTCCATTTTTAAACCTCCACTTAATGCGAACTAATCTGATAATCATATAATAGACAAGTGCATTTATCTAAACTGGGATCCACAATCTGGACAGTCGATGTATGTAGTTTTCAAGTGCCTGCGTATCATCTATCACGCTCTACCAGAGTATTTAAGTTTTTCCATTGAAATTAAGAGGGCATGACTCACGAGGCACGCTTACGATTTTTCAAGTATTCTCCTGCGTCCCCTCATTAAATATAAAATTAAAAGGGTAACAATATTTAAATTGTGTTGGTATCAACATACATCATCTGTCGGCAATCGCCTGGCATGTGCAGGTGGGGTGTCAGATCTAGACCGTCCATCTAATTCCTACCATCCGTAGATGCTCTACGGTCATACATCTAACAGAGCAGACTAGGCTGGCCAGATGGGGGAGAGCCTTCAAACTTCAAAACAGAAACCGGTCGGCTATTATGGGAAGAACCAATGGCCTGTTTGGGAGCGTGGATTTAGAACCCAACCCATTGGATTTGAAATCCCCTGAATTTAAAATTCCGGTATGTATTTGGCATCCAAAAGTACCTCTCTCTCTCTATATAGTATTTATAGGGATTTGAATTTAATTACTAAATCAACTTTAATATTCCTAATCAGATTGACACAATGGTTGTAATAAGGCCACTGAAATATATATTATTCCTTAAAACGATAAAATTCTAAGTCTCCAATGAGCCACAAACTTGACATCCGTCTCAATAATTAACCAATGATTTTTAATTGTTGATTTACATAGATAATATTTAGAGGGCATTGATCATTGTATTAAAATAATTAGAGTGATGCAATTGATAATCTAATTATTTTAGGATATTATTAGTGGGTCATGTGTACAATAAATCAATAGTCTAGTGACACACATGTTACAAATGCATGTAAAGATTTTAGATGTAATCCAAGCTTTCAACATGGATTCAAAACCCTGTTTAAGGGTCGTTTTGCAATATTAGATAGGATTAGGTGGGATAGAATTGCATTTGGTCCCGTGCAATTCCATCCAACATTTGGAGAGGATGGAAAGGTTGGAATTAGGTGAAATGAAATTGCATTTGATCTCATGTTTGAATTCCATGGATTTTGAAATCTACTACACATGTGGGCCCCACATTCATGCATGCATTTATCTGCGCCGTTCATTCATATATATTATTTACATGTGACATTTTGATTATATATGTGTACAAGTGAACTTCATCTGTTGCGAATTTGGTATGTTGATTACCATTCCATGGTCCATTGAATATGATTTAACTTATTTCGGTGTTTTCTGTGGCAAAATTTTTATCCCAAACATGAGATTGGATGGCTACAATACCATGGTATTTCTAGACATGCAATCATTATGAAATAATATACTAATCCCATCTAATACAATTCAATACTATTCAATCCCATCTATTGTAAAGTCAGATGCTAGTGCATTGTGCGGTGCAGGCTATTTATGAGGCAATATTGGCGTGAGAAATCATCTTTCTTTTACATGGAGGCTGTATTTATGGATGACAAAAGCTTTCTACTCACTCATCGCTCTCGATCATCTGCCTTCTATTGCATGTAGCCAGTCAACTCCTCCTCGGAAGCCTGAAAGCAGATCGTTCAAGTATTGATATCCGTAAAAGTATGAGCCGATTCAGGAAAGAAGTGACACCTAACTCTTCGAGTGCAAGTAGCCCTTTGTTGGTGGGGTGTATATAGTCTGAGTATACACCTCTTTTTGTGTTAGACCTATTCACTTTCCAGGTTTGGCTATACAGCCGTCTAAGGAGATTTTCAGGTAAATCTTAGGACGTCTTATCATGGGGTTTTACAATCTTCTACTATGCATGTTGATTTACTCAAGCTTGTACGGATCAAAATAGTGGGCGTGATCATGATGGGTCCTACAATTAGTAGATGAACAGTTAGAATTAGATCGCCTTCCCAAACTTGAAAATGTTGCTGATGATGGATCTTATATATGTCCCAATATTTTTCTTGGACAATGCCGTAATTCACATATGATCTAACAACTGTAAAATAGATAGACGGCCTGGATGGGTCATAGACATCATTGAAGGGCTTACATAGCCCTGACAATCAACCTTAAGAAGCTGGGCAATGGGAATAGCCAGCTTTACAGTGTCCTCGATATAATACACATATATACTATGCAGCCCTAATACGTTGTATCAAAACATTGATCATTAGTTTCATTTTAATACCTGCTCAAACAAGCACTCCCGTCTAAACATTGATTTACCACATGCAGGTTTGGATGTATAATGATTTCTGTCGAACCTATACACAAACAGACACAGTACATGGATACAACACAGTACTCTGGTATAAGCGAAATAGGCCCTCAGGCGATTTGAAACCCCCTGGAGACCGCATTGATCCACTGATTCCACGTGATGTATGTTAGATGCCGTACAACGAGGTACCTTCAGATCCAGTCGAGTCAAATATTTAATTTTAGAGGTTGGAACAGCTGGAAATGAGGCCGCTGCACGTCCCTAGAATCGTGCACCGTCCAATACCAGAGGCGCACATCAGAAACTGCTCCTGTTTTGTGACTTGACCATGGTACTCATCAAACCTCGAGAACCGTGCAATCCCTCGTTTAGAGAGAAAGAGAGAGTCTGTGGCCGTTGATTATGTTTTTGACTTCGGCTCGGATTCCATCGGCCCTATGAATCGATTTTCGCAGCCAATGTCGACGGATGCACATGGGCGCGGCTTCAGTGGATCGGTTTAAATCTCAGATGGACCATGAAACAGTGGTAATTGACCCTTAAAAACTTCTCGTGGGCTACAAAAGCTCTGGATAAAGATGACAGTTGTGTGGTCTCTTTGTCTTGATCTTTGTGACCTTATAAACTGGTTGGATGTCAAATAAACATTCCGATGAAATCCATTATGTTTTTAATGGTGGGGATTCAATCATAACTGTTTTCTATGGTGCGGTCCACCTAAGATTTGGGTCAGCTTCATTTTTAGAATCATCCCCTAAAATGATTTGTCAAAATGGTTGGATGGTGTGGATTTAAAAGCATATACATCACTTTTTGCCCCATAGTCGTCAGGGTCCCACACCTCGGTGGATCCCCGGTAGTAGGGCTGAAAGTTGGCAGATTCAACCCCACCGACCCGTGACTGACCCGACATTGAGTTGGGCTCAGGCAAGATATATCGGGTCCGATCTCAAACTTGAGCTATACAAACACCAACCCGATAAAACTTGGCTTGGGCTCGGGTTGCCCGATTAATATATATAAGTTACTTACAAATTATAATTGAGTGTGGATCATTTGTGTCGAAGGCACACTAGTGATGTCGGGTCTCATTTGTCCACATCATTTCTAAGAACTTAAGTTAACAAGATATGTCGGATTTCTCTTTCCCAAATAAATTGCGTGCTATGCTACATGACTTTTAAAGGAGTAGTTGCCCTGTATTTTAGCTTGTATTTTTAAAGAAAAAAGTGAAGTTTTTTACAATGAATAATCACATATATAATTAATAAAATCATAAATATAAATAATAAGTCCTATATTAAAATATGATAAACTAATCTAATAACGAAAATATTAGCATGTATGCCTGACCAACTTGATCAACCCGACCAAGCCCGCTTGGATTGGACTTGGGTTGAGATTTCCCAACCCAAGGTTGGGTTGAGGTATTGGAACCTTGGGTTGCGTTTAGGGTTAAGCACCAACTCGGCCCCACCCGACCCAACCCGACCCAACCCAACCCAGCCGACTTTCGGTCCTACCCGGCAGCCGCACCCAAGAAGTGAAGTACCTGAAAACTGCATTTCCATTTTTTAAGAAAGTATAGGTTTTTTTTTTTTTTTTTTGGCATTGTCACTGACTCCGCTACGGTGAGTCACTGACTCACGGTAGTCCCACTTTCAACAAGGACATGTGGATTGCTTACTTCCTCTCTGCTCTACGTTGCTTTGTGGGCCTCACCATGATGCATGTGTTATCCACGCTGTCCATCCATTTTGCAAGATACTTTGATGACATAGCGCAAAAAAACGAGACAGATCCAAATCTCAAGTAGCCCACGCCACGTAAAACAGTAATGATTGAACGGTCACCATTAAAAACCTCTTTTTACCTTCATCCACGTCTTTCTGACCTAATCAACAGGTTGGACGGCAAATAAACATTATAATGAGCCTAGGAAGTTTTTAACGGTGGGCGTTCAACCGCCATTATTCATCTGTTGTTGCCTTTGGGGGTACGGTTCATCCACCTTGGGGCCCATCAGATCAACAGCCCTGATCATCAAACCGCGGGCCCCAACTTCAAAAATGAGAAAATGAGGATATCATGCATCAGCTACGTCATCATATCTTATTCCAATTCCAACTTTAATTTAATGGGAAACAGTCCACGCATGCTTCTGTATTTACAACTGCCACCTAAAAAATAAAAGACTTTACGTAGAAGGTTTGCGTGGGGCTCACAAGCGTGTGGATTTGGAGCTCTGACCATCCATCCGCACGTCCCTATATGGAACACGTGGGCGAGAATTGATGTTTCCATCTGGTTCGACAGTGCCTAGATCTTCTGCCTCAAAATCAGGCGGTTTCACTAATAAGGTGGGCCATCATGTAAAAACTAAACTACCAGCCGTCCATTTGTTTTGTATATTGGGTCCCATCTAAGGCATGGAATGGAATAGATCAGAAGATCTAAGTCTATCTCCAACTATATGCAAAGCTCACATCTATCACACGCGCTCCATATCGGCACGTGTACTGCATGTGTCGTGAGGGGTCACACACGTGCAAATCACTGGGGATGAGCAATACTGTGTATTGGGAAGGAGGAAAGGAGAAAGGAAGCCGTGCATGAATGTAGGTGTACAGGTTAAAAGGACTGGAATTCCGTAGCGACCCATTGGTCGGTGCTCTGTGGGCCCACCATGATTTATGTATTCTATCCACGCCGTCCATTCATTTTTCCATCTCATTTTCGAACATTAGACCAAAAAAAGAGTCAGAAATAAATCCCAGGTGGACCACACCACAAGAATAGTGGTGATTGATCGCTCACCATTGAAAATTTCATAGGGACCACTGTCATGTTTGTTTTCCATCAAATCTGTTGACTAGGTCACACGGACCTGGGTGAACTAAAACACAAATATCAGCTTTATCCAGAAGTTTCGTGGCCCCAAGAAATTTTTACTGGCGAATGTTCAATCACCACTGTTTCATGTGGTGTGGTCCACTTAAATATGTATATGCCTCAATTTTTGGACTCATTATCTAATACGAGTAGGAAAAATATATGAACGGCTTGGATATTAAACATACATCATGGTGAAGTCCACGTAGCACCGATTACCACCGAACTCCGTACAGGAGGGGTGACTACCGAATCCGAGTCAAACTTAAAAAGGATAAGGACAACGAGTCAGATCCTAGTAGGACACGTGAGGTAGTGGATTAGGTGATACAACCTTTTTAGTGGGTGTTACCCTTACCGTGGGCCCATCTTGATGATATTTTCTATATCCACGCTGTCCATCCGTTTTTAAATCCTATTTTAGGATTCTGTACCAAAAATCCTGTAGATCCAAATCTCAGGTGGGCCATACCACAGGAAACAGTGTTGATTGATCTCCTCGCCATTAAAAAATCCAAAGAGCCCATCTTAAGGTTTTCGTAATTTTTATTCTTAATCCAACCTGTTGATAATGTGTATAAGATCTTAATTTAGGTAAAATAAAAATATCAGGTTGATTAGAAACTTCTATGAATCATAAAAGGTTTTTAATAGTCATTCGTTACTGTTTCTAATGGTATGGTCCTGTAGAGATTTTGATATTCTTAAGGTTTTTTATACAGTTATAAAATAATATTAGAAAACAGATGAACGGCGTAGATATAAATAAAATACATTAATGTGGCTCCACACGGTTAGGTAACAGCCACTAAACTGTTACCCGCATAACAGGCTATTAACAGCTAATCCGCTCCCGACACGTGATATGTCACGTGAACACTCACACTAGGGATTTTGTGCAGCAGAGGGTTGGTGGATTTGAAATAGGCTATTCGAGACGCATCCATTTTCAAGCGCTTCATACCAACGCACGATGATGATTTGAAATGGAGAGGCGTACTTTTTCAGTAACCCGCGTTACGAGGTTTCCTGTAACGGGAGCGGATTACGTAGGACACCGGATCCACCGAAGTGGGTGGAACCCTGACTGTGGGTCCCACTGTGATGTATGCAACTACATCCTTGCCGTCCGTCCGTATTGAAAGATCATTTTAAGTCATGATAAAAAAATTGAAGTAGTTCTGAATCCCAGATGGACTAGGGCACAGGAAACAGTGGTGATTGGCCATTAAAAACTTCTTGTGAGCGAAAAAAAAGCTTCGGATTAAGTTGATATTTGTGTGCTCTCTTCATTTAATGTCTTTTTAGATGGTAAATAAATATTTTGGTAGAATCCATGAAGTTTTTAAAGGTGGAGATTCAATCAAGACTGTTTCCTGTGGTGTGGTCCGCATAAGATTTGAGTCAGTTTCATTTTTCTAATCATACCCTAAAATAAGCTTTCAAAATGGTTGGACAGTGTGGATTTAAGGCACATTCATCACTCTGAGCTGCACAGTCAAGGGTCTCACCCACCTTCATGGATCCGGAGTCTCACCAGTCACCTAATCCGCTGCCTGTACCCTGGCTTACCGAGGGATTCTGCAACCTGGTGAGGGCGGATGGACGCGACTTTGCTCCTTCGCCGGTCCAAGCGAGTGGGACCCTGACCGTACGGCTTGTTGGGTTTTTTCGATTTCTTTTTTTTAAAAAAAACTTAAAAAAAAATCTTATAAAAGAAAATTTAGATAATAATAGTTGCTTTTGGTGGTTATTGGTCACCGTTCATTTGTAAATAATAGTGCATCTTGATAACCGAAGCATCATTTGAATTCTAAATGGTGGTGAAAAGATGCTATTAATGGTGGAAGGATGCCATTATTAAAAAGACGTAACGGAAGAATATATCTTTTCATGAAAATGATCTAAAGCAACTCTTATAACTTTATATAAACACATTTTTAGGTCAATCCGAAAACAATAATTCCAACGATTTTCTCTCTTTCTTCTTCTCCATTTTGGTTTTTGAATGGTTTAGTTTTACAGGTGCTAAACTACAAACAGTTTTTCAGGTAGTAAACTACAAACAACTTTTAGGGAGTAAGCTGTAATAGCATAAAAGTCAGGGGTGTATGTTGTAATAGTGTATTTGGGATGCAGCTTTTCGATTTTGTAAGATAAAGTCCATATTTCTCTAATTTTGGAGAAGAGGCAATAGGGTGCAAATATCTCCTTAAAGATAGCGACATCGTAACACGTTTTAAGCTTATCTTTATGTTAACTTTCTATATTTTCACCTCAACTCTTACAATTTTAAGGCGATATTATGGCCTCTTCCATAGGTCATATCGATTTTATTTAAATTACACTGTTCGACAACTCAAATTTTCTTCGATGGCAAGCGACGGTGCATTTCTTCCTTACATCACTCAAGTTGGATTACATGCTCACTCAAAATCTTCATTCACCACTATCTAATAATGATATGATGGAACAAATTCAAAAGTGATAAGATTGAGAGCATAACGACTACCTATGCAAATGTCATATTTCCAACGCTCTTTCTGACTCATTGTAAGTTGTTTACTATCAAAAGAAGACAACTAAAGATTTGTGGCAAGCGTTGCTCACCAAATACACATCAAAAGATGAAAGCAATGAAAAATTTATTATAAGTCAATTTTAGAATTCAAAATGTTGGATGAAAATTCTGTCCTTGATCAAGTACATAAGTCACAGGTCATCGCTTAATAGATTATTGTCGATGACACTAAACCTGACGAATCCTTCAAAGTATTCATCATTATAGGTAAACTTCCACCTAAATGGAAGGATACTTCTTTAAAAAAATAAAAATAAAAATAAAAATAAATAAGAGAAAGAGAGACAAAAAAAAATAAAAAAAATCCTTAGATGATCTATTAATGTTTCTTCAAATATAATAAGAATTTGGGTTCCATGACAAAGAGGAAGAACAATAGGAGGCCCTAAGTAACGCTAATATAGTTGAGAATAGTATGAATCAGGAATCAGAGAAGTCACATTTCAAAAAAGATGATTGGCTCAAAACTAATAACTAAGGGTTAAAAAAAACACATCTAAGAAGGGTCTATACTTCTTTTACAAAATCTTCAAACATACTAACAAAATCCTCAATAATGAGGACATAGAACCTATAAGGACCAAAATGATCAGAACAGATACATCTTTCAGACCCGATTTCTACCTTCTTCTAATGGAATGAGATAAAGAAAACATACAGAGGAAATCATGTTGGTATGTAACATATAAAATGATCCAGTAATAATAGACGACGCCCTTAGATATCAAGATCTTTCTTTTTTGGAATGAAGCTATAAATGATGAGATGGATTCTATATTGTAAAATGGAATATAGAAACTTGTGAATTTTTCCCCATGATTAAAACTAATAAGTTGTAAATGATTCTTCAAAAGAAAATTAAGATCAAATGGAACCATATAAAGGTTTAAGGCTAGATTAGTGGCTAGAGGATTTACACAAAAATAACGTATTGACTTTTTCGATACCTATGCTCCAGTAATAAGGATATCAACTATCCAAGTTTTAGTTGCTCTAACATATATTTATAAGTTAGAAATCCATTAAATAAATGCAAAGACAACTTTTCTAAATGGTGACCTTGATAAAGAGATTTATAAGTAGTAACCGGAAAGTTTTACAGTTCCGGAACAAGAAAATAAAGTGTATAAATTGATCAAGTCATTATATAGAGTTAAAACCTAAGTAATGACATGAAAAGTTTAATAAAGTAGTCACCTCATATTGCTTTAAGATTAATGAATCTAATAAATGTTTATATTTGAAATTCTCTAATAATAAAGTAGTAATTATATGTTTATATGTAGATGATATGTTAATCTTTGGTACATATTTAGAAGTTATAAAAAATAATAAAAGATTCTTATCATTTAGTTTTGACATGAAGGATATGGGTGAAGATAATGTGATTGTAAGTATCAAGTTATTGAGAAATAATGATGGTATGGCTCTATTTCAATCACATTATATTGAAAAGATACTTAAAAAGTTTGATCAATATGATAAGAATACAATTTCTACTCCTTTTGATTCTAATATCAAGTTAATTAAAAATGAATGCCATAATGTATTTAAGTTAGAGTATTCTAAAGTGATTGAAAGTCTTATGTATGTTATGATTTCTACTCAGCCTAATATTGATTTGCAGTACGTAAATTGAGTAGGTTTACAAGTGATCTAAGTTTAGATCATTGAAATGTTGTTTCAAGAGTACTCACATACTTAATGAAAACAATTAACTATTATTTACATTTTTTTAGTTACCCTAGTGTGCTTGAAGGGTATAATGTTGCAAGTTGGGTTACTGATTCCGATGAATCTAAGTCTACCAGTGGATGCATTTTTATACTTGGAGGAGTTGTCATTTCTTAGGGATCTAAGTAGCAAACTTGTATATCTCACTTTATCATGAAATTTGAATTCATAGTTTTGCGGCTAGTAGTAGAGAGCTATAATGGTTAAGAAATCTGTTATTAGAAATACCATTGTTGGTAAGGCCATTGCCATCGGTCGTTTTTCTACTGTAATAGTGAAGCGACATTGTCAAAGGCATATAACAAGACTTATAATGAAAAATCTAGATATATCAGTATAAGACATAGTTTTGTGGGGCGACTACTTGGTAATGGCGTTATAGTAATATAATATGTATGATCCATCCAGGATCTAGTAGACTCGTTCACCAAGGGACTGACAAGAGATGTTGTTAGTAGAACATTAAGAGGAATGCGACTTAAACCAATTTCACAAACACCAGATGAGAAAAATCCAATCTAAGTTAATAAGTTCAAGAGGCAAAGTACCTCACAAGAAGTGTCTGAAGCAAAATTGTATGCTTTTTTATTTGTGTCATTCCTGAATATATTTATAGTTCTAAGTACCTGTAATGATTAAAATGATGATGATCATCTACTCTTAATAAGTCCTTTTAATGGTGTTATTATTACAGGGGCATTCATAAGAACTTGCCTATACAACTTCCTGATGTTTGAGAGTTTTGGCTACTCTAATAAACTCATGAATCCAGGACAGAGCACAAGATTGTTAATATATTATAATTTTAGAACATATGATAGTTGAAGTAAGTGTGTGCGACATATCTGGTTGTGTTATATAGAATACTTAGTTCAAGACCATAATCACTAAGGATTCTGATACAACTTTAATTTGTCTACACTATGTGAAGGTTCAAGTTCATAAAACACCTTCTCCCTTGCACATATCTTCCTTACATATCCTGACATCTTTATTTTGAAAAATAGTGATGGATTGCTAGGTTTTTTCAAATTAAAAAAAGAAAAATATTTTTTTAACTTATAAAAGAAAATTTAGGAAAAAGGTTGTGGCTTTTGGTAACCATTCATTTGTGAATGGTGATGCCTCTTGGTAAATGGAGCATTATTTGAATTCGAAATGGTAGTGAAAATATGCCATTAATGATGAAGGGATGCCATTGTTAAAAAGACATCATGGAAGAAGATGTCTTTCCATGAAAGGATCTTAAAGCAACTCTTATCACTGTATATAAACCCATATTTAAGTCAATCTAAAAACAACAATTTCAACGATCTTTTCTCATCCTCTATTTTTGTTTTTCAAAAGTTACAGTTTTTCAGCTAGTAAATTACAAACGGTTTTTAGGGGGTAAGTTGTAACAACATAGAGATATGAGACGTATGCTGTAAAAGTATGTTAGGGGTGCAGTTTTTCAATTTTATAGGTCGAAGCCTACATTTCTCCAATTTTGGAGAAGAGACTTATTGTATCTTAAAGGTGGATTTACTGTAACCCTATTGTAAATTAGTTTAATTACCAGTATAGTGCGAATATCACCTTAAAGATAATGACATTGTAACGCGCCTTAAGTTTATCTTTAAGTGATTAATTTTCTATCTTTCCGCCTTAACCCTTACAGGGCTCACCTAAATATACGCGTTGTCTATTTATGCTTTCCATTTATTTTGCCAACTCATTTTAGTGTATGGTCTAAAAGGTAAAGCACATTCAAAAATCTCAAGTGAACCCCACCACACAAAACGATGGTAGTTGTTGAAGTCAAAATTTGGCTGACTCTCCTTCAGACCTCGTCCGCTTGATGAGATCGCCGAGCGTTAAACCTGCGCACTAGTAATGGACAAAGAAGACCCTAGCTAGGCCAGGGGACCCTCCGATGCCTAAGTCAGGACACAGGAATCTGGGTCTAGTTGAAGAGTTGAGAGTATTCGATCTTGCGTACCTGTAGACATGGAATGATGGACTATTTATACCTAACGGCTGAATGGTCTGGATCCAACAATCTTGGCATGATCAGGGGGATTTTCGGATCGTAGAGATATGGTACGTGATCTGTAGATCATGGGGCATACCAAGCGCGTAATGTGTATAATCGGACGAAGTTTTCAGCCATGTATAGCTGCGGCAGTTACCTTGTTAGGTGCATGAAGCCCGGATGCCTACTCGGCTCGGCTCGTTTACGTAATTATCCTTTGTTCACAATTCATTGGACTCAGACGATGTATAGGCCCGGACTGACGCCTGGGGCATGATACGAGATGAAAGCTTTGCTATGGATGGGACCAGGCTTTGTATCCGATCGGATAGCAGAGTCTATCCCGACCTACAGTCCCGAAGTGAAGGCCTTTTGATTGTTGCGCCTCCACGGAGTGGTTTAAGAGGGATCAGACAAATGAGGCCTCGGAGTCGAGGATGCTCGTCGGCTCAGCCTGACGCTCCGTACTCGGACCTCTAGCGGGTTCGGATCTTCCCATAACAGAAGCCCCCTACTCTTCGAGTATACTTGTGAGCTCGGAGAGTAATCATGTCAAAAGTTTCCTGTCCATGACGTATTAATGAGGCTCTCAAGAATGAAGCGTCACATCTTGGGATTTCGCACATGCGGACTATCCTTGGGCGGATGCGTGGCGACGGTTACGATCTCGGATAACTTTTTAGCCTATGAGAGGCTGCCACCTAAACCCGAGGAGAGATATATAAGGCTTCTTTCCCTGCTCAGGTGTCACTTCGGCCGCCGCACGCGCGACAAGCGAGGCAGAAGGCGCTATGCCCGATAGAGTTCGGGCCAATGAAACCCCGCCACGTATATTCTGGAGTCGGCTCGGCTGCTGACATTAATGTTTATCAATTAATGCTGAGATTTTTTGGAGCTTATATAAACCCCGTTCGAGGGTTACTGGTCATTTTTGCGTCCCGCGTTCGATCTTACTACCGGAGAGGGCGATTTCTGGCGAAGGTGATTCCGGCTGGTTTTCACTTCCTGACGCGGGCGACTTCCGGCTGGTGCCCAGTGAGTCCCACCTTCAATTATTCTTCCTTCTCTTTGAAAAAATGTCTTCTGACCTGGAGACGGTCTGTGGTCTTGACGGAGACTCTGAGTCGGAGAATTCCGATAGTGGAAGGGGGGCCTCCGAAAGTCCATTTGATGCTGTTCCTCTGCATCCTCCCCCTATAGACGAAAGGAGGTAGGGGCTCGGACTCACCGAGCCCGTGAGAGGAGGGTTGTACGACCCCCTAGGGCCGTGACAGCCGTGACTCGAGAAATGCAGCCAAGTGGCCGAGCCTCTGAGGTAGTGCCAGGGAGCTCTGTGATCACAGAGTCCCAAATTGACTGGATCCGTTCGGAGTTTCATATTCCTGACTCCGTCCGGATTAAGGCTCCAGAATCCACTGAAGCCGCTGGCGCCCCTGCGGACGGGGAGATTGCCATTTTCTTATGTGCCCTACAGTGCGGGCTCTGCCTCCCTGTGCACCCCTTCGTCCGAGCTTTAGCCATTTACCTGGGGCTGGTGCCTGGGCAGTTCGCCCCCAACGCCTGGAGGGTACTAATTTCTGCTTTCATCATCTGCCGCCAAGTCGGGAACTCAGAACTGACCCCTGCGGAGCTGATGAGCCTGTACCAGGCTAAGCATGACAATAATGAGCCATGGTATTACTTCGCGACCAGAGGCAGTAAGGGGTCAGGACTGGTCTTGGACCTTCCGACTTCAAATAAAGACTAGA
Organism: Magnolia changhungtana; assembly: GCA_030180095.1. Taxonomy (NCBI): domain Eukaryota; kingdom Viridiplantae; phylum Streptophyta; class Magnoliopsida; order Magnoliales; family Magnoliaceae; genus Magnolia; species Magnolia changhungtana. Next base: position 1,356,065 of record JASAUF010000489.1, read on the forward strand.
AGAACAAGTGGTTCTGGGCGGCGGGCGATTGGGAGGCGCCGGCTGAGGAGATGAGGACTCTGACGTATCGGGTCCGCACTAAGTTTACTACTTCAGGTTGAATTATGCATCCTTTATTACATAGCCTTCTTACTTTGGAGTTGACTCACAGCCTTTTTTTTTTTTTTTTTTGCAGTCTTCGCGAGGAGTCTGCCTTTCCTCTCCCCAGATCAAAAGAACCAGCTAGCCAAAGCCCGGGCAAGGTCGAGGAACCTCCGTTCCTGGTCGGGTCTGATTACGGCCCCCAACCTTCTTCGGTCCGGTCTCTGCAAGTCGCAACCCCTTCCTACTTCTTTCAGTAAGTCGCGGTTTATTCGTTACTTGATGAATTTGACGCCTCTTATTTCGTTGCTGATTTATTGCTTCTCATGCAGGTATGACCGAGGCGTCTGGTTCCCCAAAGAGAAAGGCAGTGGCACCTTCAGCCGGGGATATGTTGAGGACCGATCCGAAGATAAAGATCACTCGGAAGAAATCAGTCGCACATGCCAAAGGGGGCGCATCTGGATCTACCCCGATTATAGCTGCTCGGGATACAGGACCGGCCTCCACTGTTCTTCCTTTGCCCGCTGCTTCTGCCGTGGTTGCCAGCTTTGCCCTAAGACTTGTCGGACTGATCCCAGCAGATGACGCTCTAATCCCAATGACCGGGGCAGCTGCCCTTATTTCAATGACCGAGGCAGTTGCTCTTGTTCCGACGACCGGGGCAGCCGCCATTTCCGTCCCTGCCACTGTCTCGACGGAGGTTCAACCTGCCATTCCCTTGGTGGCCATCCCGTCATCGTCCGAACGTGAAGAAGCCGTTCGGATGGCTGACGCCATGATTGATCCTCCTGTCGAAGAGACGGAAGCTGAACGCAATGCAGAGGACGAGAACCAGCCTTCTGCTGGCAGTCGAACCGGAGCTAGGGAGGCAGCGGGCTCTGCTCAAGTGGGAACGAGCGGAGGAAGATTCGAGTTGGGCTATTACTTAGCCTGTTTGGTGCCCTGAGCAGCTAAGCATGCCCCGAAAGAGAGCATCGCTCAAACTCTCGCGAGGTCGGATTCTTCCTTTCTAAATGACCTAGCCTCCGTGTTTTACACGGTAACTCTCTCCACCTTTCTTGTTGATTCGTAACTTGCCGTTTCTGGGTACTTAATGGTTTTGTTCTTTGTTCAGTCTGTCGCGAAGCTACTTTCGGTTTGCGAGAATATGCGGGAGCTTCAAAGGAAAGATGCCGAAACAGAGAATCTTCGGGCTGAGGCGGGTGCCATGAGGGAGGAGATTACCTCTCTCCGAGCTGAGCAGGACAAGATGCGGCAACAGCTCAGAGAAGGAAGGAGCAAGGAGCTACAATTGTAGGAGCTGGTGGATCAGCTTGAAGGTGAGGGGGCCCGACTCCAGGAGGTCGTGAAGGACCTCGAGGCCAGGGGCGATGCGGAGAAAACCGAACTGACCCGCGCCAGAGCCCTTGCTGACTCCCTCGCTGAGGAAAATACCCGACTGGGAGAATCCTTGGAGCGAGCTAAGGCCGAGGCCGCCGAAGAGAAGAGTCATGCCGTTGCTCAGGCGGTAGAAGCCCAGCGGGCCGAAACTGAGGCTTCCTTGGGTGCCGCAATCTCCGCGGCGGTGGAAGCGTACAAAACTTCGAAGGAGAGGGATGCTGAAGCCGCGAAGTTCTATGACCACGAATATTACGAGTGCATCACCGCGGTCCAAAATTTGTACCCTGACCTTGACTTCGACTCCCTGCTGCCCGAGGACATCGAGGGAGAAGCCCTCGAATCAGATCGCCCGGAACAAGCCCCTAGCTCCCAAGCGCCCCCAACTTTGTGAAGGATTCTCGTTTTTGTGTTATTATTATTTTTGGCCGACTGGTCGGTCTATAATGATTTTGTTAACTCTGGACTTTATCAACTGACCCTGCTGGGGAGTCAGATCGCCTCTTGGCTTTCCTCCCTGGCTAAGGGGAGATGCCTTTGTAGAAATTGGTCCGACCCCACTGCTGAGGAGTCGGATCGCTTCTTGACTTTCCTCCCCGGCTAAGGGGAGATGCCTTTATAGAAATTAGTCCGACCCCACTGCTGGGGAGTCGGATCGCCTCTTGGCTTTCTTCCTCGGCTAAGGGGAGATGCCTTTGTAGAAATTAGTCCGTTTATGCAAAAGTGGAGAATTTTATTGAGAGCCTTAAAGGCTAGTCGCTTGAAGGTATATATTTATTCATGACCCTAAGGGCTTGTCGCTCGGAGGTCTCTTCATCAGGGGTAATATACCTTTAAGTGTTCGGCGTTCCACGGGTGAGGGAGTTGGCGACCTTCGAGATCTTCCAGGTGATAAGACCCTGGTTTCGTTGATTGGACCACCCGATAGGGTCCTTCCCAGTTTGGTCCGAACGGTCCAACGCCTAGCTCAACGGTGTTCTGAAAGACTAGACGAAGAACCAGGTCACCGGACCCGAATCGTCTGGTCTTAACTTTGGAATTGTAGAATTGGGCGACCTGTTGCTGTCGAGCGGTGGCTCGGAGTCTGGAGATGTCTCTGACTTCTTCGAGCAGGTCCAGATTGGTCGTGATTTGCTTAGTATTTTGACTCTCTTCGAAATTTCAGACCCGAGCCGTAGGAAGTCTGATCTCCACCGGCACCATTGCCTCGGAGCCGTAGGAGAGGGAGAAAGGGGTTTCCCCTGTCGAGGACTGGGCTGTAGTCCTATAAGCCCAAAGGACAAACTGAAGCTGCTCAGCCCAGTTGCCCTTTGCCTTTTCCAGTTTCGTCTTGAGATGATGTTTGATAACTTTGATGACTGCTTCCACTTGCCCATTTGACTGCGGGTGTCGAGGCGACGAATATGCATTGACGATGCCGAGTCCTCGGCACATGCCTCAAAACTTGTCATTATCGAACTGTCGCCCATTGTCGAATACGATTGTTCGCGGGATCCCGAATCTACAGATGATATTTTTCCACACGAAGTCAATCACCTTCTACTCGGTGATCTTTGCCACAGGTTCGGCCTCAGTCCACTTGGTGAAATAGTCGATAGCAACGATAGTGAACTTAACTTGTCCCTTTCCTGTAGGCAAGGGACCGATGATGTCGATCCCCCATTGGGCGAAGGGCCATGGTTCGCTCATGGGAGTCATTTTTTCCACTGGTTGTCTCGTCACGGCTGCGTAACGTTGACATTTGTCGCACTTTTGGACATAATTCTTCGAGTCTTGTTTGAGGGTTGGCTAAAAATACCCTTGACGAAGTATCTTTAGGGCCAGGGCTCAGCTTCCAGAATGGTTTTCGCAGATCCCTTCGTGGACTTCCCGGATCACATAACCGGCTTCGTCTGATCGAAGACATCTAAGATACGGTTGAGAATGCCCCTTCTTATATAAAACTCCGTCCAGTATGACGTATCGAGCTGCTCGAACCCTTAATCTTCTTACCTCCAGCTTATCTGAGGGTGCTTCTCCGGATGAAAGGTAATTATAAATTGGGTCCATCCAGCTCGGAATAGCGTTCACAGGATTGACCTTCTCCGACTGGCCGATGCTTGGATATTCGATGAATTCGACTGGGACGAACCGCGGGATTTTTCCTTCGGAGGCTGAGGCAAGTCTTGCAAGGGCGTCGGCCCACGAATTTTCTACTCTGGGGATCTGCCGGATCGTGCAACTCCAAAATTTCTCAATTAACTTCCTTGCTTCACCGAGGTACGCGATCATTCTAGCATCATTGGCCTCATACTCTGAAGAAATATGATTCGCCACCAGTTGTGAATTGCTTCGGACTTGGAGGGTTTGGACTCCCAGACTTGCCGCTAACCTTAACCTGGCTAACAACACCTCATATTCCACTTCATTGTTTGACGCTTTGAATATGAGCCTGATTGCGTATTGGATTGTCGTGGAATGGGGTGCAACCAGGACGATTCTAGCTCCTGCTTCCTTAACATTGGATGACCCATCGACGTAGAGAATCCATCCTGGATCCGCCTCGGCCTCTTGATTGTTCAGAGGGACGAACGGAGTCGTTTCGACCTCCGTGTTTAACGACTCCACATTTGGGGTCGTAAATTCAGCGATGAAGTCAGCCACGGCTTGTCCTTTAATCGCCGTCCTTGGGCGGAACTGGATGTCGAACTCTCCGAGCTCAATTGCCCACCTGGTTATCTTACCTGACACCTCGGGCCTTTGGAGGACTTGTCTTAGGGGAGCGTCGGTCACTATGATGATGGAATGGGCCTGAAAATACGGCTGCAATCTCCGAGCCGAAACAACAAGGCAAAGAGCCAGCTTTTTCAGGGACGAGTATCTCGTCTCGGCTGGTACCATGACTTTGTTAACATAATATACGAGATATTGTTTGTCCCCAACTTCTCTGATCAGAGCCGAGCTGATTGCTGACGTCGAGACCGCGAGGTAGAGGAATAGGGGCTTTCTTTCTTCAGGTTTGGATAACAGGGGGTTGAACTTAAGTATTGTTTCAGTTGCTGGAAGGCTAATTCGCACTTTGGCGACCATTCTGCCTTCTTATGACCCTTCAGCTGTTGAAAGAAGGAGAGGCATTTATCAGTTTCTCTGGAAATGAAGCGTTCGAGCGCAGCGACCCTTCCCGTGAGGCACTGTATTTCCTTTACAGTACGGGGTGAGTTCATGTCGAGGAGAGCTTTGATCTTATCAGGGTTGACTACGATTCCTCGTTGACTAACTTGGAACCCAAGGAACTTTCTGGATTCGACTCCGAACGCGCATTTAGCAGGATTCAATTTCATCCGATATTCTCGAAGGACTCTGAACGTATCTTCGAGGTCTGAAAGGTGATCAGATGCTTTGATACTTTTTATCAACATGTCGTCAACGTAGACCTCCATATTGCGTCTAATTTGCTTGGTGAACATTTGATTTACCAATCTCTGATATGTCGCCCCCGCATTTTTCAGGCTAAAAGGCATGACCCGGTAACAGTAGAGCCCCTTGTTTGTGACGAAGGTGGTCTTCTGCCTATTTGGGGGATGCATGGCGATCTAGTTATACCCGAAATAGGCATCCAGGAATGAGAGCAACTCATATCCAGCGGTGCTGTCCATTAGTTGATCGATTCAGGGTAAAGTGAAGCTGTCCTTGGGGCATGCCTTGTTCAGATCCGAGTAATCTACGCAGACTCGCCACTTTCCGTTGGATTTTCTTACAAGCACAACATTTACTATCCAGTCGGGGTAATATACTTCTTCCACGAAACCCGCATCGAGTAGGACAGAGACCTCCTCGGCAATGGCTTCATATCGTTCAGCGTCGAATGACCTTCTCTTTTATTTTACTGGCTTGTAGTCTGGATCCACATTCAGTCTGTGGACTATAACATCGGGAGAGATCCCTGACATATCAGCGTGTGACCATGCGAAGACGTCTCGGTGTTGCTTTAAGAAGGCCAACATTGCAGATCGATGCTCGGGATCTAAAGACGATCCGAGCTGCATGGTTTTACTTGGGTCTTTTTCATCGAGAGGCACCTTCTCTAGTTCTTCCACCGGTGAGTTCTCCACAGGTCCTCGGGGGTCCAGGGCGTTGATGGTGAGAGTTTGCTTAACTGCTCCTTTTTTTACTGCTATAGTGTAACACCTTCGAGCTTCTCGCTGATCGCCTCGGAGGTAACCAGTTCCGCCTTCAGCTGGAAACTTCATCATCAAGTGATAGGTTGAGACGACTGCTCTCATTGCATTGAGGGAGGGTCGGCCCAGAATGACGTTATGCACCGATGACACGTTGACAACCAAGAAATCCACCAAGATGGTGACTTGATGTTGTCCTTCCCCCGCTGTAACCGGGTAGGAAATGGCTCCTTCAGAGATTACTCTCTCTTCGGCAAAACCGTGTAAGGGAGTCTTCACGGGTCGGAGTCGTGACCGTGGAATTCCCATCTTCTCGAAGGCCTCAGAATATATTACGTTAGCCGAGCTTCCTGTGTCGACCAAAATGCGATACACCTTATGATTTGCTATGGTCATAACGACCACTAGCGCATCGTCATGCGGATGTTGGATTCCACGCGCATCATCTTCCGTGAAAGTTAAACTGCATGGACTGACTGGGAGCTCCTTGGTGGGTCGTTCTGCAAGATGGATGTAATGTCCCGGGTCGGACCTCCGGGAATGAGTCTTCTAGGCCCTGTTGGAATCCCCTCCCCCGATCGAGCCCCCGAATACTATGCAGATTTCAACGGGCTCTTCCGTGGGATTATTAGGTTGTTTTTGCAGCCGTTCTTTCCTCCGAGCGGACCTCCCCCTTTTAGTGTAACGCCATAGATGTCCCTTACGAATAAGGGACTCGATTTCGTCCTTGAGGTCTACGCAATCGTCCGTGTTGTGGCCGTGATCTCGGTGGAAACGGTTGAACTTACGTTTGTCCCGGTGCTCTGGATCAGCCCTCATACAGACCGACCACCTGAGCCGCTTGTCTTCCCGAATGTCCAACAGGATCTGCTCGGCGTACGTGTTCAGAGGAGTGTAGGAACGGAATTTTTCCTTCGGCTTTCGACTTAGTCGACGATCGCGGGGAGTGCGGTCGTTCGCTTCTTTGGACGGCTGTGATTCTTCGTTCCTAGGCCTCTTCCCCTTATTGGCTGGATCGGTTACTTGCATCTCTTTACGAGCATTGGTAAACTCCTCGGCATTGGTGTATTTCTGAGCTTTTGCCGCGAAGTCCACGAATATCCTAGGTGGGTTCTTCCCAATGGAGAAAGTAAACCGCCCTTCCTTTAGACCGCTGAGTATTGCAGCAAGTGCCATTTTATCATCGTAGTCTTCGACTTGCAGTGCTTCCTCATTGAAACGGGCAACGTAATCTTTCAATGACTCTTTCAGCCCTTTCTTAATAGTACGCAGGTGGGTATTGAGTTTTCGACTTCTCTTACCGCTTATGAATTGGGTAAGGAATAGCCGACTTAATTCTGTGAAGGAGTCGACGGAGTTGGGTTTGAGCTGTCGGTACCAACTCCAAGTAGATCCCGTAAGGGTTATTGAAAACCCTCGGCATATCATTGCATCCGTTGCTGTCTGGATTTGCATCTAGGATCGATAGGCTTCCAGATGCTCGGACGGGTCCCCGGTTCTCGAGTACTGAATGACAGGAGAAATCCGAAACCTCGGTGGCATCACCTCCTCCATGATGGCGGAAGTGAAGGGGGGCTCGGTCTCTTCCATCATGGCTTGGACTGTGGCGGGAACCGTTGACAGTTGCTGTTTCTTTTCCAAAGTCCGTAGCTTGTCGTTGAATTCCATGAACCGGGCTTCCCAGTGGTCTGTACTTTCCGCAACTATTTCTGAAGCATCTCCTATTTCGGGAGTTCTTCCCTCCCTCCTTTGCTCCAACTGATGATGGAGATCCGTAGGCGCTAAAGCCGAAGTGATTGAACGATTTGTGGGTGTCCGAGTGGCGGTGTTCCGTGATGAGACTCTGGCCTGCACATGAGGATTCTGACCCGAGAGCGACACCCGAGACTGTTGGGGCGCCTCGTGTCTCACACTTCCTGGTACCGAACGAGTCTCTACGTACAGACCGACTGGCTCGGGATCAGGATTCCCCTGAATTGGGTGCAATTGTGGATCCCTTTGCTGCTTCATCCTATTCACTTCATCCCGCAGTGCCCGAATTTCACTCTGCATGGTTCGATACTTGCTTGCTCGGTTGCGGGAACGTTGCGAAGGTCCCGGCGCGGACTCAGCATGAAGGGGTGAAGAAGATCGTGTTTGCTCATTTGGCTCTGGTTCCGCAGCCACGGCTTTCTTCTTCCTCGCCATTGGATTTGAGGGACAGGGACTTGGCTTTTCATATTGCTTCCCACAGACGGCGCCAAAAATGTTGAGGTCAAAATCTGGCTGACTCTCCTTTAGACCTCGTCCGCTTGATGAGATCACCGAGCGTTAAACCAGCGCACTAGTAATGGACAAAGAAGACCCTAGCTAGGCCAGGGGACCCTCCAATGCCTAAGTCAGGACACAGGAATCTGGGTCTAGTTGAAGAGTTGAGAGTATTCGATCTTGCGTACTTGTAGACATGGAATGATGGGCTATTTATACCTAACGGCTAAATGGTCTGGATCCAACAATCTTGGCACGATCAGGGGGATTTTCGGATCGTGAAGATATGGTACGTGATTTGTAGATCATGGGGTGTACCAAGCGCGTAATGTGTATAACCGGACGAAGTTTTCGGCCACGTATAGCTACGGCAGTTACCTTGTTAGGTGCATGAAGCCCGGATGCCTACTCGGCTCGGCTCGTTTACGTAATTATCCTTTGTTCACAATTCATTGGACTCAGACGATGTATAGGCCCGGACTGACGTCTGGGGCGTGACTCGAGATGAAAGCTTTGCTATGGATGGGACCAGGCTTTGTATCCGATCAGATAGCAGAGTTTATCCCGACATACAGTCCCGAAGTGAAGGCCTTTTGATTGTTGCGCCTCCACGGAGTGCTTTAAGAGGGATCAGACAAATGAGGCCTCGGACGTCGAGGATGCTCGTCGGCTCAGCCTGACGCTCCGTACTCGGACCTCTAGCAGGTTCGGATCTTCCCATAACAGTAGTGTTATAGTCTCTCGATACATATTAATATGCCATAGTCTAATGTCTTGAGTAGCAAATATGCGTCTGTAATATATTTCCAAAAACACTTAGAGAAAATTAAGTATGACATTTTTGAATTTCATCCGCTTATGTAAGAGAGTGTTAAAGACTTAGATGCAAGAAAAATACAAATATCAATTTGATCCAAAACTGTTGCAGCTTATAAAAAGATTTTAACAGTTAATCACCATTATTTTTTATGGCATGGTCTACTGGAGATTTAAATCTACTCCATTTTCGGCCCATGCAGTACATATCAAGGTGGCCCCCACAACATTGCTCGATCCAGGTCGTAGCTAAGTGGCATGCAGACTGATTGGACCCTTAGCAACCAAGTAACTGGTGGAAAAGTTTTGTGGGCCGCACCATGATATATGATTTTATCTACACTGTCCATCCATTTTCCCATTCATTTTAGGGCATGAACCAAAAAATGAGACAGATGTGAACCTCAAGTGAAGCACATCACATGAAACAGCTGAGATTCATGGGGCCCACAGCTGGTATTTTTATTTTCCTTTTAATTCAGGGTTATATTATTTTATGAACAGATTGGCTAGCAATCAAACATTGTGGTTGACAACACCCAAATCCATGGCTCAAGTGGTAGACCGAGTGAAAGATACCTCGTTTCAACACCCAGGTCTTGGCATCGATTCCCTAGTGGGGGTGGCTAACAGTGAAGTGTGATATGACAGTGGGTGTACTAACAAACTTTAAAAAAAAAACATTGTGGTGGGCCCTAAGAAACTTTCAAGAGCAAGCGTTTAATCAGCAATGCTTAGTGTGGTAGGGTCTACTCCAGCTATGGGTCTACCTTATTTATTTTAGCTCATGTGACCTAAAAATTGATGGATGGTGCGGATAAAACACTTACATCGTGGTGGGGTTGACCTAGCTTTTCCAGGGATGCGGATTTCCTGCGAAAGCCTTTGGCAGGAAGATCCTGCGCTAGGGGTGTACACAAACCAGGCTAGCCTGGTTAGCTCACTCGACCAGGCCCAAAAAAGCCCGACTCGGCCTGACCCGGAACTGAGTTCGGGTCCGGACGGGTCAATTTTCTAGGCCCGAAAATGAGTCTGGGCCGAGTTCGGATACGGCCCAGTTCGGCCCGTCTCGGTCCGAAACCCGACTCGCCCGAGCCTGTCCCGACCCGTCAGGTGATATATATATATATATATATATATATATATATATATATATATTTATATTTTTTAAAACCTAACCCTACCCGGCTACCCTCCCTTTCCCCTTTCCCTTTCTGAGATCGCCCGACCTGTCCCCACCAAACCCTACTCCCTCTCTCCCTGCCCGACAACCCGACCCCACCAAATCTCGAAATCTCTCTCTCTCTCTCTCTCGAAATCTCTCTCTCTCTCTCTCTCTCTCTCTCTCTCTCTCTCGTCCGACCAATGCAAACGATGTCCGATCACGGATTCGGCCCTATCGATACCCTCGCTCTCTAATCTCTCTCTCTCTCTCTCTCTCTCTCTCTCTCTCGTCCGACCATAGTCCGGCGCCCCCCTTGACACCCTCACTCTCTAATCTCTCTCTCTCTCATTCGTCCAGCGAGCGGACGCTTTCCGACCACAGTCCGGCGCCGCCCTCGACACCCTCACTCTCTAATCTCTCTTTCTCTCTCTCTCTCTCTCTCATCCACTGAGGGCGGACGCTGTTTGACCAAGCGACCACAGTCCGGCGCCCTACTCGACGCTCTCACGGTCTCTCTCTCGTCCGACCAAGGTATGATCTCTCTCTCTCTCTCTCTTAAATGGATACAAATTTTCCTTTTTTTTTTTTCAAATGGGTTCCAGTGAATGATTTAGATTGCAACATCTGAATCATATTGACTGATTTAGATTGAAAATCCATTGACACCCAATTAAAAATTTGTTCCATTCAATGGATAGAATCTTACATCTAGTTAACATATTGACTTTTGTTTTCTCCAATATAAAGTACACTTTTGAATAGTTATAGTCAAAACTGAATTGTTATGGCTTGGATTGCATATGGAACCTTTTGTAAATCATAGTTGTGTGAAACATGTTACAGCATGGCATTCTCTGCTTCAACTAAGTTGGTAGAATTTCATATAACATGGCTGATGGCCATGGTAAAAAATCAAAATAGGAAGGAGAAATGTTTGGAGGGTCAGTGAAGTAGTGATTTGATAACACAATGATCTCATAGTTGTGGTTGAATTGAGAAATATTCACATGACTGGAGTTCGAGCCATAGCTCAATGGAAGATGCTCTGGATGGAAATCTAGAGGTTTTAAAACTTCTATGTGCCTAGATCTAGAAGGGAAGAGAAGATTATAAGAAAGGAAATAAAACCCATTTGTTAGAAAGTGGGTACAAGACTCAAAAAATAAAGCCTACACTTTGATTTAACAAACGTATTAGATGTATGCTTGTCTTTGATCCTCCCTAAAAACTTGATTTGTGAAATCTCATCGGAGTTTCAACTCGAGGTCATGGGTTCTCAATTGTTGTGAAATCTCACAGTGAGTATGAGTGTTGTGTGTTATAAAAAAAAAAAAAGGTGGGACACACCAACAAAAACAGTTGGAATGGAAATGTTTGCCCTTGATTTTTCCAAGCCTACCATGATGATTATATGAAATTCATTTCAACTATTAAATTACACACCGAAAGCTGAACGTTTTCCTATACATTATTTTCAATACTAAGGGAAATAGTTTGAAAGGTGAGCTTTTTTCAGTACATTATTTTAAATCATGTGGTCCACCTAAACCATGAATGGCATTGATTTTAGGGCCCTAGGTCTAACATAGGGTGATATATACAATGATTGGGTTACATTTGACATTAACACCACAGTGGAGCTTACTCAAGTTGCCCATGGGTTCGAGTCCTTACCTCAGTGGTAGACTCTGAGGAGTTTCAACACAGGTCTTGGGTTCGATGCCCATAGGTGGTGAAATCCCACTACGGTGTGCGTGGGTGGTTGTGTGTCAGGTGTGTGTAAAAAAAAAAAAAAAGCAGGTTCAAGCTGCACGGGTAAAAAGAAGAATAGTAAGAATTCAGCTAAGTTTCTCTCCAGTCTGAGCGCGTTTTACAGGACGTTGGGAACTACCAATAAATCTTCTCACAAAAATAGTTTGAAAAATCTAATTCAACTATACAAGAGGAGGGCGATAAAAAGCTATCTCCACCTTCTAAAGAGGGAGAGGTGAATGAGTACGTATATGAAGATTTAGATAGCAGCTCGGGCTCAGCAGATGAATTTCCTCAACAGTAGTCAGTAGTGTATGACTGTATTCAGTTTGTATAAAATGTTTTATTTTATGCTTTGTCAAATGTATGTAAATGTCCTGACTAGTTAGATTTTTTGTGGAGTTTATAATTCAACTATCTAAACCGTTGATCGAGGGCCTTGTAATGGGACGCGGATTACCTGCCAAAGCCTTTCCCATGAATTTGCTGTAAGGTTCGAAACTGGCCCGAACTCAGGTTCGAAACTGGCCCGAACTCGAAGGTTCGAAACTGGCCCGAACTCGGCCCGACATCAAACGACGATTACCGGCGGCTTGCTCGAACTAAAGATGTTGGCCGGTGACTGTGCGGCCCTGGTCGGGTTCGGCCTGTGCGCGGCTGTTGAATGGGCCTGGACGGACTGAGGCCAGTTCGACTCGGCCCGACCTGTGTACACCCCTATCCTGCGCTGAGAAATCTTCTCCGTCCATCTGTTTTGTGAGTTCATTTTAAGACATGTTGCCAAAAATGAACAGTATCCAAAGCTATAGTGAGCTAAAAACGTGATAATTAAACGTCCATAGTTGAGATATTCGGGGGGCCATAGAAATTTTGATTCATGCTAATATTTTTGTTTTCAGTTCATCCCAGTAGGAATGATGTTGTTAATGGTATGGATGGCATCTAAACATCACTGTCTCAAACCCAGGGAGGTTTTAACGGTAGGAATTTCCCTAACCACATTTTCCTTTAGTACGGATGCTTCGGACAACTTGTCCTAAAATGGACTCACAAAATGGATGAACGGGAAAGATTTCTCACAAACATCCCAATGGGCCCCACCAAGGTTCCCTGAGCAGGAACTTCCTTGCGAAAGCGGCTTTCGCAGGAAATCCGCGTACTCCTTTTCCACCAGCCGGTTGGTTGGGGTAGGTCCCACCCAATCCGCGTCATCCGGTTCTATGACTTTGCCAGCAAGTATGCCTCCTAACAACTTTTAAACCTGATCTAACAACTTGCAAGCTGGAGCGGATTAGGTGGGACTCCAGTCACAAGGTGGTGCAGCCCTTCCCATGAGGCATGAGGCCCACCTTGATGTATGTATTCTACATCCACACCGTCCATCTATTTTTCTAAATCATTTTAGGACATTATCTCAAAATCCAAGCTGATATTTGTTTTTTATTTTTATTTCCTTCATCTAAGCTTAAGGCTCCTGTAATCTTATCAATAGACGGCAAATAAACACTACTGAAATATTAAGGTGCACTCTAAGAAGTTTTTAACACCATTGTTTCCTATGGTACGATAATTGGATCTGTTTTATTTTTAGGACAATGTCCTAAAATGATAACATCAAGGTGGCCGCTGCAGTAAGGGACACACCATCTTAGGTGAGTCTGGGTCTCACCTAATCTGCTCCCCTTTCAAGAATGCCTTTTCGAGGTGGTTTTGAATAACAGCGACTAAGAGGTGGTGCCTACTCAACCCTTCTCTAACAAGCTTGCCATTGCCAATGGTAAGATGCCACGTCAGGCACCTATCACTTAATCCTCTCCCCCTATTTATAGTCCATATGAGTGCTTAGCCTAATCAAATCTGGCCATACATGTTAGGTGAGAGCCTTACCTAATTAGCTTTTTAAAGAGGCACCTGTACCTTGTCAGGTAGATGCCGATTCAGTACTACTCCAACCTTGATGGGGTTCCCACATAGGTGGATTAGGTAGTGAAGAGCTCATTATCTTCTCTATGGGATAACATGGTGAGATTTGATTAGTGGGCTGATTCCTTTTTTATGGGTTTTGAGCAGACCAGCTAATCAAATCCCGCTATGTTACCACATCACCTCACGGTTGAAGTTAATAAGGGCCTTTTCACTTATTTATAGCAGATTGAAATTATTTTTGTCAATAGCTTGCTGTCCAATCAAATTCCATTACCTTAAGAGCAGTGTATCATTGTATTATTATAAAGCTGAACACTTGGCTGATTCAAGCTAGCTTAGTTCAGCTACTAGCTTACCTTAGCTTGATTTTTTTTTTTAAAAAAAATCGTCAGCTCAAATTTGGCTTGGCTCAGCTTGGTCCAATCCTCAAGTCACGTTGGCCGGCCCACTTAGCTTGGGTTTAAGTTTTTTCGAGCCCAATTAAACAGATCAGTTTAGTCCGAACCCAGCTTTCAAGCCGAGCTGAGGCCCTGTTTGGGCAACTGCCTTTGGGTGTAATAAGGTGTATGGAATTATCGTGTCAGTTGTATTTAATGCGGTCAGTGGATGGTCGGATGCTTCTGGGTGTAGATGCCAATCCCATGCTCAGTAGGTGTTCTGTTTGGATGCAGTGTATTACAACCGTCAAGCAGCTTATGAAAAGAGGAAATCAGATAGTGTATTGAGTTACTCAGTACGCAGTAAACTCAGTTGGGCCCAACGCAAATGCATGTGGTTTATCCACACCATCCATTCATTTTTCCAGATCATTTCATGCGTTCAACCCAAAATTGATGCATATACAAAGCTCAAATGGGCCATACCACTGAAAAAAGTGGAACTATTGATTTGAACCGTTGAAAATTTTCTAAGGCACCCAGTAATGTTTATTTGTCATCCAACCTGTTCATAAGATCAGAAGGACATGGATGAAGGGAAAACACAAATATCAGCTTGATCTAAAACCTCTGTTGTCCCCAAGAATTTTTCAACGGTAGATGTTTAATTCACACAGTTTCTGGTGGTGTGGTCCATTTGAGGTTTGGATATACTCCATTTTTTGGATTAAGCCCTAAAATTATGTTTTAAAAGAGATGGACGGAGTGGATATAATGCATGAATGACATATGGGCCCACAGAGTTTACTCAGTACGCTTACCGTACTAGTTACTTGGTACGCAATCCTCTTCCTGAAAAGAGGCGGTTTGCTGATTCCACACGCGCGTGGTAGCTATGCCCATCTACACGCCCACACACGTGCTAACATAGGATATATGTACGAGATCGGATCTTTCCATCAGGTGAAATACACTGTTTAGATATACTTCGAAGAAGTTCATATTAATTCATAGATAAGGTGGGCCACGGATTACAAAACAAATGGACGGCTAAGAAAAGCTCCTTTTGTACATTGTGACCCAGCTGAGTGTATGAGATCGGATCTTTCCATTAGGTGAAATACACTGTTTATTAGCAACCACATGGAGAGCTCTGATTTTTCACATGCACTCCATATTGGCACGTGTCTGCCTATAGATGAACTGAGCTTTATACACGTGTGTAATAAGCTATTCTCTGAAGCAGTGAGTGACGATTTCAACGATCCCTCCTCATTTCCTCCGAATCCATCAGAAGACGAAAGACCTCCATGTTCATTGCCGTCCAAACACGTCGAGTGATGGAATAGGAGGGATTTTATAATCCTATCCCATCTAATATCCTTTAATATGCCGTAAGTCATTTGCCCAAACAGGCCCTGAATGAAGCTTAGCCTATATAAGTTAACCGAGCTAGCTCGGTTTATCTTTAGCTGGTGTCCCTTCAAATAAAGTCAAAAAGGTAAAGTTGTCAATATTTTTCTAAGTCATGCCATTTCACATGGGACATCTGTAGTCCATGATTATGCAATTTAAGATGTTCATGATTACAAAGAGGAAAATAGCATGATCCAAAACTTTAGTGGATTTAAGGGTTTTAAACGGTATATATTTATGTACTCATTTATTATTATCATTATTATTTATTTTAAATTTTTGTAATGTACCTTACTCAAGTTTTAGATAAGTTTTATTTTTCTGCTCAAGATCTTGACCACAAACAAGCAATGGGTAGAGTGGATGTCACACACATCATGTCAGGCCATAAAATGCTTTTTGTTGCACGGAGTCCCTGCAATATCTGCTGTAGAAAATTCGTGTAAAGATGAGCCATACTGGCACCCCTAACGCGTTTGTGTTTGGCGCTTGAAGAAAGTGCGTTTGGAATTAGATTGGCTAGAAGAGAAAGTGCGTTTGGAATTAGATTGTCTAAAAGAGAAAAAGTCCTTTTTTGCAGTGGAAAAACCCGGTCCTTCCATTGGAAAGAGTTCCTAGATGAAGAGAGGAGAAAAGGGAGCAGATTAGGTGTGGCCCCGGCCTCATCCAAGATGGTACAACCCTTGCCGTGGAGCCCACCTTGATGTGTGTATTCTATATCCACGCCATCCATTCGTTTTGTCCAGATAATTTTAGAGTATGACCCCAAAAATAAAGCTGATCTTATTCTCAGGTGAACCATATCATAAAAAACAGTGGTGATTTAACGTTAATGGGCCACATATGTTTTGGAGCAAGCTAATATCTAATTTTTCCCCTCATCCTTGTTGATAGGTTTGGATGACAAATAAAAACTGCTGAAACATTATGGTGGCACTAGGAAGTTTTTAATGGTAGGGTTATAAATTACAATTGTTTTCTTATAATATTGTCCACCTAGATTTGATCTTCTTCATTTTTTTGAATCATGCCATAAAATGACATGGAAAAATGGATGGACAATGTGAATAGAGAATAAATTTAGTAAAATGGCCACATGGTAAAGGTTGGACCCTCTTTGGAGAGGCCAAGGCCGCACCTAACACTCCCGAGGAGGAAGAACATGGGTTATTAATTAAAATAATTCTTCAATTATGATGTAATAAAAATGCTAACAAAATACTTTAAATTCATATCTTTTTAAGCCCCTAGGCATTTTTTGACTTTTCGAAGGATGAAAATACCATTTATCAATCGTCCTCTCGTACCGTGATAGCTTGTCACAGAAGTCGAGATAGCCTTTTGAAAATGGGATGTGGGCCTCACTAAATAAACAATTGGGGCCACCATTCGGCCGATCTGATCCGTTTACTTTAATCTGACAGCCATAAACCCATAATAGGGTTATTTCAATTTTTTGAGCTGTTTGTGGCCCACAACTACATGAGTGTTGTGCATTAATTTTGGACTGTTTCAATCGGTGTGGTCCATCCGTGATGAGTTATGCCCTCAAACTTCGTCTGATGGCTTGAAATTAAAACCCCTTTCATGTGAACAGGTTGGATTTGCTATAAGACTATCAAGTGGGCCCAATGTAAGATGAGGAATGTGTTCAATATGTGAGTCCCTTGCACGTGAAAGGCCATTTCACATTTTTCTTTTCTCTCTCTTTCTCTATCCTTCATTATTTTTCAAATGAGGGGACCACACCATGGTTGGTAGTTGTACGATCCGACATTCGATTCCCCAGCGATGATGAAGAACTTCGGCTAAGCTCTAGAAAAGTTCTAGGTGAAAAGAAGTGGGTTTTTTATATCTCCAGACAAAATCTCATAAGTAACTCTGGCCAAGTTTCAGCGAAATTCTGGTCTAGTAAAAAAATAAGAGGTTTTTTTTTTTTTAAAAAAATAAATATTCTCCGACCACGATGGCAGCTAAAGGTAAGTTTTTCTATACGTTATTTTTGTTATTGTTGGTGTCTATCAAGGGTAGGAGTTTGTAAAAGAGAGGAGGGTGTGGTGGTTCCCTTTTTAGTTTTATTTTATTTTATTTTATGTCTAGATGGTTAGGTCTATGAAAGAGAGGAAGATGAGGTGTTCATACGAATTATGGAGAGTGTACTTGTTCCATTTTGAAACATTTTTTCGTTTTTAAAAAAAATTATAAATTATAAATATGTAAAGGCCATCCAAGGCAATGAGGGTTGTTGATACTCACTGAGGATCGTGTAACACCCCGTACTTTTATCTATTGTTTCTCTTCTCTTAGAGAATATATAAAGGTATTCATGGCACTTGCATTCTGAATGGACTAACTATTTGAAAGCTCCATTCTCTTACTAGGGATTAGCCGACTATTTGAAAGGCCCATCTCATGCTTAAATGAGCCGACTGTTTGAAAGGCTCATTCTTGCTTTAGTGACCCGACTGTTTGAAAGTCCCACTATCTTACTTGAGCGGGTCGACTGTTTGAAAGACCCGTTCCCTTGCAAGTTGAATGAGCCAACTGTTTGAAAGGTCTATTCTCTTGCTTAATGGACCGACTGTTTGAAAGGTCTATTCTCTTATTAAAAAGGGAGTTAACTGTTTGAAATACTCATTCTCTTGCCTGAATAGATTGATTGTTTGAAAGGTCCATTCCCATATTAGGGATGAGCTGACTGTTTGAAAGGCCCATCCCTAGGCATGAATGAGCTGACTGTTTGAAAGGCCCATTCATGTCTAAGTGAGCCGACTGTTTGAAAGGCCCATTATCTTGCAAGTTGAATGAGCTGACTGTTTGAAAGGCCCATTCTCTTGCATGAATGGACTAACTGTTTGAAAAGTCTATTCACTTGGCCAACTGGATGTGCATCATCAGTTGATGTGCATTCACGCATCCATGCACTTAAACAAGATTCAATCATGAAATGTTTTGTATGTTTTATTGTTTAAAAACTAATGCTTAACTAATGCGGCGGTGTATAATCTTGAGAAAAATTCACACTGAGTTGACCACTCATTCATCGAATATATAACCGTACAGGTAGTGCAAGTAGTTTACATAATATCCATGTCCAGATTGATGAAGAGTAGTGTACAATTATCAGGGATGCATGGCTGTATCCACCAAAAGAAGTTGCACGATCTTGCGGCTCAAGTTTATATGCATTTTATTACTTCTCATGTATTAAACTATGTATTTTTTGTAATTGTTAACGTAACTACATTGGTTTATATAAGTCATTTGGGCAGCCGCTCGTATATTTTGAATGTAAATGTAAATTTTCTTTTATGTTTAATTTGTCAATCTTCCGCTAAACTATTAGCTATGAGAAAATAAAAGAAAGAAAATTATATATCTAAAATTTGGCTATCTTTAAAGGTTAATACTCGAGTTTTTGAAAAACGAGTCATATACATGGGTTTCGAAAATTCGGGGCATTACACAAGTTATCGCATTAAGGACGAAGAAAGAGAGAAGAAAATGCGAAAGGCCTTTCCTGCATAAGGGACTCACCTATTGGACCCATTCCATAATTTATGTAGGGTCCATTGAAATGGATTTTTTTTAGGTCATCAGATGTAGTTTGAAGGCAGAACTCATCATGGATGGACCACACCAGTGGGAACAATTCAGATTTAACTACAATGCTCATGCACTTGTGGGCCACGGACAACTCCAATTGTTTTTTGAAATAGTTTTATTGTGGGTTCGTGGTTGACAAATTAAAATGAATGGATAAAATCTACATATGGGTAATCCTAATCATTGATTTAGTGGGCCTACACCTCATTCTCTAAAGTCACTTTCAACTTTGGGGACAAACTACCACCATAAAGGAAACGGGTGGCAAGGAGCATTTTCGTCATTTGAAAAGATAAAAAGTGTGTGTGGGCTAAAAAAGATAATTTAAAATGGAATGTTAGCGTAATAATTAAGGATTATTTTAATTAATAACGGAAAACGCATGGGAAGTCTCTTTCACGGCTTAAAACACGATCCAACCTTGCGTACGAGTCACGGTTTGTTGCAACTACACTGTCTATGCGATTGCATGGTTGGTGAATCTGAACCGCCACATCTGGTGGAACTACTGTGATTGAACCAAAGAACCAAAAAGTCATTAAAGAAAAAAGAAATAATCCTACGTGTCCATCTGGATCCTTCAAATTGACGGATAAAATATAAAAATGTCAACGGTCTGAATCTAAAAGATAGAAGCCAACTCCTAATTGGATGGTATGGATTTAATGAACGTATGCTACAGCCACTTGTATCGTGACTCCTTTATTTCAGAAGTAACTGGGCTGGTCTGGGAGCCGTTGTAGGAGGCCCAGCCTCACCCAACAAGGTGACCATGGGCCCATCTTGATGTATTTATTGTATATCCACTCCATCCATCTGCTGTTCTAGATTATTTTAGGATATGATCCAAGAAATGAAGTAGATCCGAATCTCAGGTGGACCACAAGATTGGAAACAATGGTAATTGAACGTGCACCGTAGAAAAATTGCTAGGGCCCGCCGTATTGTTGAATTGCCATCCGACCCGTTGATAAAGTCACATAATATCAGCTTATCCAAAACTTTTGTTGCGTACGAGAACTTTTTAATGGTCAATCAGGACTGTTTCATGTGGTATGGGCCACCTGAGATTGGATCCTGCTTCATTTATGGGATCATGCACTGAAATTAGCTGACAAAACGGCGTCGATATACAATGCATACATCAAGGTAGGCCCTACGATCAGGGACGCATCTAATCGGCTCCCAGGTGGTCCCATGAGGTTCGCCCCTTTTAGACGTACCAAGAGATGATCTAGGCCGTTGATCTAGAGGTTTCTACTGTAGATGGTCCATGGTGACAAGGTCTAACCGATCTGACTCCACCTGGATTTCTTTCCTTTCCCATTTGAATCACTTCTTTATCGGGTCCAAGATGCACATAGAGTTGGGTACTGGACGACTTGACTCGGCAGACTCATTCTAACCTGACTCGACTCAAATCGAGTGGGTGAGTCGATCCTAGCTGAAAACGAGTTGACTTCAGGTCACCCAATAACTTGACTAGACCCAAAATCCAACTCAATACTAAGTCGACTCAATTCGAAACATGACTTGTACATATAAAAAGAAATCCAGATTTGACGTTTCATATGTGAGATGCGTGTAGCTGATGGAGAGGCTGTAATTCAGCAGGTGTATATAGGTTTTGAGCTATGATTTCAGACTGCGGATGCCTGCTGCACTCAACCCGATTCGGTACCTGTGATTGGGTTGGACTCTATCCAGGTTTAGTCCAGGCTAGGCTCGGACTCAGATCGGGTCAAGCATGCTGGACTCGGCACCGAGTCGGGTAATGCCTATTTTAAAACTGGGTTGAGTCGGGTCAGCCCTAACTTGGTCCGACTAGACTCGATGCCCAGCTCTAGATGCACATATTGGCTGAAACGTCGGGCTTGGGCCTGTAAATTGGGGCCGACCCAACTGATGGGCCGGTTCAATTAGAAGCTATGGCCCAGTGACACGTACGGGTCCATGATTTATTTATGGACGGCCCATTTTCAGCAGAGTGGTCATGCCCGAGCCCAATCTAGGTTTTTTTTTTTTTTTTTTGTGCCATATATAGGAAGTGGGTCTAGCACAAGCTAACTGGACATGCAGGATTTCATATATAGGACCATGGTCAGTATCCAAACGTCTGATCATATGGGCCCAGTACATTAGGAAAGGGGGTGCTCTGAAATCTCTACGATTAGAAGATCCCAACCTTTTGATTTATGGCATAAAGATAGATAATAGAGCCACAGCCAAAACTTAACAGGAAATAATCCAACAATTAAAGGGGTTAATATTTCCAATACAGGAAATCTTGACTAACCATCTAATGGGACATCGTCGCAGTACTTTCCTTCCTGACTATCTCTTCTTGTTGCTATCGTGGAGGATCTAACAGGGCAACATCGCAGTACTTTCCTTCCTGACCAACCATTTAATGGGACACCAGAATGGACGGTTCTGATTGAATATCATAAACTAAAAATCACAAGATTAAACATCTGACTCTCTTTTTTTTTAACAATCTACGTGAAGTGCAATAATCAGTTCAATGAAGAGGAAGGGACCAAAATGATGTTTCTTGCCATTTTGGACTTGGGGCTCACCTGATGACTGGTCATGGCTCATACAACTGCAAGTAGAGGTCCATATGAGTTTCTTATTTAGAAAAGAAAACGAGGTTCTCCTGAATGCATACACAGCTACAAAATACAATCTTCAAAACAGCCATTTTCTACCATATATTCAAAAATCTAGCCAACAACAAAAAGAGCACCATATCTGCATTAAGCTGAACTGTGCTAACTCAGTAGAAAATGGAGAGAAACTGAAATTATTCAAACAAGCTACAAACCCAGTGATTTACATGGAATAAGATATACAACAATGGCGCGGGCGTATGGAAACTCTGATAATTGCTACTGTGGACACTCCAAACCGTATCTCGCAAGAAGCCGAACCAGCTCCGCTCTTGACAGTGGCTGCATGCAAGATAGAAGTCATTAGGAATCATTATCATTCTACAAAACTAATCCATCAACTTCGTATGGATTCTCGTTGGACAGGTGCAGGATGATTCAATGGAGGGAAGGGATTACACAAATTCAGGCCAGACGGGCCCCAATTGGACAAAAGCTGTCTAAAAGAGTGCTATAGCTTCCGACGGTCATAACTTTGCAATTGGTTATCTGTTTTGTGCATATAATATATTGTTGGAAAGCTATCAATGAGATCTATGCCTTGGCCAATCACCCAAAGGTTCACTGGTCGTCCCTAAAAGGTTTCGTAAAATTCAATCATTTTAAGGGTCTAAGTAGAGTTTTAATAAAAAGTTCTCTTTTTTCTTTTTCTTTTTAAGTTTTGCTTTTTCTGTTTTTAGGGTTTTATGAGTATGGTTATAGTCCAGGGTCTTTGTTTTGGTCGTTAGGATTGTTTGACTTTTTGGCAGGATTAAACATCTTCTTCTTCTTCTTCTTCTTTTTTTTTTTTTTTTTTTTTCTTTTTTTTTTTTGTGATTTTTACTATTTGAAAAAGTTTCCAATTTTTGTAAAATTAGGGTCTAGGGTTTCTATTTCCTATACAAGTACATTAGGTATGTTATAAGCTGCACTTTTATCAATAATATCAATTTTCTTTCTTTTCTGTAGATTCAAGGACGGTGAGCTCTTCTCTCCCCATGTCCAGCTATGTTAATACTAAAGCTATGGCTTTGGATACCGTACTCAGGTTTCTAATTGTGACCAGTGAAACCTATCTAAGAATCATCCTGTGTGGACAAGATATGGATTATAGTTGCAAAACCAATCCAATCTGGCCATCAGATGCTGATATGGATGCACCAAGCGGGGCCCGTGTTGTCGTGACCCTACGAAAATGGGAGCTGGTAGACCTAAACATGTTTATCATGTTTTGTTAGTCCAACTAGTATCGGTAATTACCATTGAGCTGGTGGATCTAACCACAGTTTATCATGTATTTTCAAATTCCTACAATATTTTCCCAGAAAATTCATCAAATAATATTATGGCAAGATTTTCAAAATCCCAACAGTTTTGATTTTATCATGAAACTATCACTTTTTATATTTATAAAAAAATAAATATTTAAATGTTTAAATTAATTCATGTTACCCGTATTTTAAAATTTTGAAGTTATTTCTTAATTTATAATAAATATGTTTAATATTTTACTCTCAGCGAAATTTTCCCAATAATATCAAGAGAAAAACGACAACATCTGAAAATCTCCTGATACATAGCCAAGAACGATATTCGTCACTGTAAGGAGTGCTTGATGGGTTAAGAGTTCTTCAGACCTCTATGCCTAGGAGATTATTGGTACCTATTTGTCTATTCCTACTCTAATCTAGCAAAGAGGTTTGCTCCAATACATTCCAATATATTACGGTGAGTGGGGACTCTAGCCATCAGATTTGGGCTTTCAATGACAAAAATGGATTAATTGGTTGGCTCCGCTTGGATTGGGGACCCCCAAAAAGTCGCTCA
Source organism: Magnolia changhungtana (assembly GCA_030180095.1). Lineage (NCBI taxonomy): Eukaryota > Viridiplantae > Streptophyta > Magnoliopsida > Magnoliales > Magnoliaceae > Magnolia > Magnolia changhungtana. Next base: position 1,379,466 of record JASAUF010000489.1, read on the forward strand.
GATCGAATATTTCCACCCATTGATTATACAAAGGTTATGTTGACTGTTCATGTCTAAAGCAAAAGAACTAAATTACCAAGGGGTTGAAATAATCTAATTGAGATATTTTATTTGTTGACTTTCCACCATACAAAGTGAGACTCGTCATGTAAATAGCTTCCCATCTGCTGTTGTTTAAGGACAGTGGAGGGTTGGTGTTTGACAATAGACCAGTTGAGAATGCATGTATTGGCCAATCTTGGATTGACCAATATAAGGATCCAAAAGGGCCCTAACTAAAATATCACTAAAAATAGCCTAGATTTACATAACAATGGTGATAAAAACTACAATTGTAATAGCTGCAACAATAATGCCATTGACAACACTGCCTAAGAACATGAAGCAAAATGGAATCAGGCATGAAATCTCGACCGTGATTAGATTATTCGATAATGCCTTGAATTTATAGGCCTTTTGCATGCAAGCAAAATACACAAGCTGTCTTGAATAAGCTATACAATTCCCGCCATCTTAGACTAGTTGTTCCATTCCCTGTTTGTCAAACACCTCTAGACTGAGGCGTGTGGGAAGCTTAAGATGGTGGCACGTGTGGCACGTTTGGCACGTTTGAATTTGGTTGCTCATGTGATGCATGTGGATGGACCATTGAGTGGCATGTGCACCAAATTGAGAATAACTCCCACCATTTTAGTGATCCTTGTTTTCCTCGATTGCCCTGCATAAATGGGCTTGACAAACCACATACAAGCTGTCTACCCAAGACAGCTTATGTGGAACACAACTTTGCTCCCGAAAATACCGTGAAGTCAAACCAGACAGTTTCTACCAACTTTCAGTTTTTAAATAGTTGTAGCAATAGCAGCAGCAGTAACAATAAAAAATACCTTGGTTTGAAACTCATCAGCTCCTGCCTGAAAGAACATATCTTTATCGGACTGTAAGCTATTTCCCGTCAACGCGACGATCGGTGTCTTCACTCCCAGCAACCTCAGCTGCCGTGTTGCCTATCACAAGAATATTTGAAAAAAAGGAAAAAGGTAAGAAACTGTAACTTCAGCATAAGCTATATGGGCTGTAGCTAAGATACAACTATACAAGTCATAGTTCCACCACCACATATGTGGCACTTACCTCAAATACAAACCATCCAAATAGTGGGACCGACAGCAGCTAGATTGTAACAAAAAATTAGACTGAAACTACCATCTCAAAAGGTCAATAGGTTGATGTGTAATGAACTGTGAAAGCGAAGTGTAGCAAGTAATCCAAACCGTATAAAACACTAACCGTTAATTGGTGGTCACAATTGTTTACTCAATCCAATTTTCAAGTATGTGACCGATCAGAAATGGGATGTTCTAAATCAAAACTGAGCATGTAAACCATATTCATTGGTTGTAATTACATTCATTTCTAAACCTTAATTTCGGTCCAAATATAATGAAATTGCATCATATTTAATGAAATCGATGCACCCAAACAAAACCTTTCTGATAAGACTACAACATCCCCTGCAAATTAATCAAGGTAAAAGACCAAAATACCCTGGTAACTGCAAAAGGGCTCAGATTACAACCCAAATGAATTGCAATATCACCGGGCCGCTGCTGGAGAACTTATTGGGCTAGACCGGGGGTCGAATCTGCCTCAAGACCCAAAATGCAGACCCAACCAACTTAAAATTAGTGGGGCCCTATTGAACTCTGCAGCTCTCCCGCTGATCTGGGCTAGGCCAGGACTTAGGTGTCCAAAACCAACTGGGCCGGGGCTGGTGGTATAGAAGTGCGACTCGATTGGAGACTGTAACCGTTTCGACATGGTGACACATCCTGGTTGATATAAACCGATACGACTCAGGTGGTGAAACCCAGTTGTATCAGGAAATATCTCAAGACCTGAAGACTTGAATCGAATACTAGATATTTAAATACAGAAGTTGTTAGGTAAAGAATTAGATGTTTAGAACAGTTACATGTAAACAAATTTGATTTATTTTTAATAAATATGGTGCAAGGCCAAGTGGTAACGACACATGCATCTCACGATGAGGTTGTGTATCCGAATCTCATCTTGCTTATTACATGTTTTCTAGTTAAAAGCTCATCCTTCAGTGAGTGACTCAGTTCAAGTCACATCGAGTCAACTGAGCCTGCGAGCTGCAAGTTCCTGAGTGATTTGGCTCAAAATCTCACTGAGTTGAGTTGAATTGAGTCACCGAGTTTTGTCAGCTCAAACACCCAGCTGCAATATCGAATTGAAATGGCAAACACAACCAGTTTGGATGCATTCCTTCAAAACCATGTTTCTGAAAAAAAAAAAAAAGGTTTCAGCAGGCTTGCCAATCGACTCAGCAAAAACCAATCGGATTGCTTTTTGTCAATGAGACGGGGTTTTTCAATAGTGCAACCCAACCCCACTGTTTGGTTCGAAAAGGTGCGTTTAGGCCTCAAACAACCTTTCAGAGGACACATCCAAACGGGTTCCCTTCACATTGATCCAAATCACGATGCTTCCCTGGAGGACATGCACATCCCTTATATTTACTTAAATATCCAAGTTTCATAGCAGCTAAGCAGACCAAACAACACAAATCAAACCATAAGTAGTTATGCCAGAAGCATACACTCACCTCGTGGCCATCCATCACTGGCATTTCCTTGTCCATGAGAACGAGGTCATAATTCTTTCCTTGCTTGAAGTAATCAACGGCGATTTGCCCATTCTCTGCTTCCTCCAACAGCAAATTAAGGTCCTGGAATAATTTCCTCAACAATATCTGCACGTATTCAGACACCGTATTTTCATAACATAAAAGACGCTTATTTGGTAATTTCAGATCATACATACATATATACAAGCAAGCAATTTCACCCATAGCATAGCTTCCACAACTTCTGGCACTGTACAATCTTTCCCACCAACATCCTACTTGTGCAGGTCCCACCATGAAGATCCCCCGGCCAAAAAATCAGGTGAGTCTCACTCATCAAGGGGGCCACACTGTTCTTATCAGCTGGCAATTGACAATGTGACTCAACATATAGGAGTGGCCCACCTACCAAACGGATCATTTCGATTAGAACGGTGTTCTTAGTGGGGCCAACTGATTTCATAAGCCATTGGTAGGTTGGGAAAAATGATGTGTGCTCCTAGTTGCATTCATTCACTTGGACAATCCAATCAATTGATCTCAACTGGCTATTCACACGTGGATGGAACTTTCATGAGATCCACTCCGTCCATCAGATACACTGCCTCTTGTTTACCCTACAATCCAAAAATCATGATGATCCAAAACTCATGTAAGCCGCACCATGGAAAAAGCTGGCATGGGGCATCACCATTAGTTTTGTCTAGGGGGCCCTGGTGTTTAAATGCCATCCAAACCATTCATCTCATGCGCCTTTTTAGGTAGAAAGAAATGGCCAAAACTCAGACTCTTTCAAAACTCAAGTGGCCAGCGGGCCATATCACATGAATTCAGAGGTTTTATGGGGTGGCTCACCTGTGTTGAATTAGCTTGAATTTTTTTAGGATAAAGTCCAAAAAAGGGTGATGTACCTGATGGACGGGGTGGATTTCATGAACATTAAGTCATTTCTCCCATTGGTAAGCATTTTTCTTTTACAATCATGAATAGCCCACCAACCTGACAGAATGTAAATTTGATTGAATTTGCCCTATTGGTTCATGGGTCCAGAAAAAAAAACCCGACGGGTCTATTCTTGCCGCGAGACCAAGAACCATGTGAATTTGTAAATACATACAGCACACGTGTGAATGCCTACCGATAATCTGAACCGTCCAAATACTGCACCCCATTGCAGATGAAGCATAATCTCAAAACCCACACTGACAATTGTAATCACGTCCATAGACCTCAGATCAAGCCCATTCCCTTTTGAACAGCCATCAAACAGACACGTCATCGTTGTCTGACCAGTATGATCGTCTGGACATGTACAATCCAAACTGACAAGAGGGCATTTCCGTAATTTCAACACAACCGTCCAAAAAAAATTTTAAAAATAAAAACCTGCAAGACCTACCCGATTGATCTCCGTATCTTCAACAAGCAAGATCTTCCCGGCCGAGGAAGGCGCACCACCACCGGCCGAAAAGACGAAATCCCGGCGACCGGAATCCATAACAACCTCACCGGAATCCTCCTGCGGCACCGTAGACAACAATCTGGAGAGCCAGAAACCCCGATTTAAAGAGGTGGTGGCCATTAAATCGGGATTCTTTTCCGGCAATGGAATTCCTGAAGAGAGGAAAAGGAACTGCAACCGTCAGTTTCCGAAAGAGGAGAGGAGCGATGCCGACAAGATTCCCGTAAACATTGCTGGCGCTCACCGTAAAAAAGCTTATCTACCGAGGGTAAAATCGACATAAATTCCTGGATGGGAAGGAAACATGATGCTTCGCGCCGGATGTCGGTCAGGTCCGCTTGAATGGTGGGGCCCACCGTGCCACCTAGCAAGCCTCCTGTACAGAAATTCTCGCTTCAGTACCTTAGAAATCGCGTGGGTCCCACTAAAGGCGGCCATAGACAGATGTGGGGACGACGCGGTGGGGCCCACAGTCGATGTATGCCTTATATCCACGCTGTTCATCCGTTTCGTGAGATCATTTTATGGAATGGGTTCAAAAATGGAGAAGATCCAAATCTCAAGTGGACCACACCATGGGAAACAGTGGGTGATTGATCGCCCACCATTAAAAATTTCCTGGGAGTCTCAGGAATGTTTATTTGCAATCCAAAACTTTTGCAGCCGCTGAGAAGTTTTTAATGGTCAATCACCACTGTTCCCTGTGGTGTGGCCCACCTTAGATTTGGATCAGCCGTATTTTTGAGCTCATACTCTTGAATGATTTGATGAAATGGATGGACGGCGTCGATATAAGATACATACATCACGGTGGGCGCCAGAGTCGAGGGATCCACCGAAGAAGCCAAGTCCGTAAAAGGTGGGACAGGGAGCATCTACAGCAGGGATGTTGTCGCCAGCTGCTGCGGCATCCAAGCTCCGTGGGGCCCAGCCCTTTTAAAATGACATCCAGTCCGTCCACCAGGCGTGCCTCATGATGTTACACCGTTAGGATCAAAATTCAGCCCGATCTACAGCTCAGGGGGGCCACGCCTAAGGGAACTGTGGGGAAGGGATTATACACCGTGCAAGTTTTCCAAATTTGTGTAGGCACATAGTAAAGTTTACACGCCATCCAAGCCGTTCATCAGGTGGGTATCACCAGGATGAAGATGACTCAAAAGTCATCCTGATCAACTCAGGTGGGCCATACCACATGAATTTAGAGGGTTTTAGCCCTAATTTTTATGTGTTTACCTGAGCTACGAACCTAGCTGATTTTTTTGGATGTATGGTTTAAAACAATCATGAGGTGGACCAGATGAACGGAGTAGATGTGACCCATAAAACACGGTGTGACCCACAGGCTCGGGTGATGTATTCCGGTCCAAAAAATTCTTGTTAATATACTCGGGTACACGCCATGGACATGTGTTGGGCCCAACGTAAATGTATGTGATTTATCCACGCCGTCCATCCGTTTTTCTAGCTCATTTTATGGGTTAAACCCAAAATTGAAGCATATCCAAATCTCAAGTGGACCACACTACAGGAAAACTGGGAATAATGATTTCCACCGTTGAAACCTTCCTAGGCCTCGAAATGATGTTTATTTGTAATCCAACCTATTCATAAGATCACTCAGACATGGATGAAGGGAAAAAACAAATATCAGCTTGATCCAAAACTTCCGTAGTCCCCAAGAGTTTTTCAAAGGTAGACATTCAATGCACATTCTTTGTTGTGGTGTGGTCCACTTGAGCTTTGGATATGCCTCATTTTTGGACTCAAGCCCTGAAATCATCTGATAAAATAGATGGACGGAGTGGATAAAATACACACACATCACGGTGGGCCCCACAGAGTTTACTCAGTATGCTTAGGGTGCTGAGTTACTCAGTACTCAAGTCAATCTGCTTCCGCTCAGGTGCACCTTATGTGGGACCCATCGTTGGTGGCAAACAGAAGATTTCATCCAGCGATGCATGATGAATCATTCGGATGAGAGATTACAACAGCCCGATCTTTACATTGCGGTCGTCCACACAAATGGGCCCACCAGATAACAACAGGCCTGCGTATCATCCATCACAGCGGCAGAGTATCAAAGTTCTTCTCCTTCCAAAATAGACCACATCATTTTTCCCACAAAAACTTTTAAAAAGGTATAGTAAACAAAAGGGGAGAGAACTTGATATGTTTTGTCACTTTCGTAACTCCTTTTTGCATACGTGGCAAACATGAAAGAGATCTCAACCGATCATTCCCGCATGCTTCATTAGATGGGCCATATACCAAAAAATTCCCACGGATTCGGTAATCCAACCCCTGAATTGGAAGATTTCTTAAGGCATAAAAAGAGGATGGTCAAATCGAAATGGAGTTCTTATAACCAGTCACTTCATTTCCTTCTAAAATTAACGGTCAGGATTGTCTGATTTGAGTCGTCTTTGGGGTATCACCAATCCAAAGTGGAGCCCACCATACAATCGGTTCAGATCTTGTAAATATTTGTTATATGAGACAAAATAGTCACTTAAAACTTACAAAGGGTGGTAGGGGCATTACATTGTCTAATGAAAAGTCACAACCGTTTAACTGTCCAATACTGTGAAATGGAGAAAAATGATATTTTGGTAAAAAATGATTTTTGGAAAATTCGATTCTTAGAGATGCATTGTGCTGAGTATAGAAGTAGTAAAAATAACGAGTTTGGGGAAATGAAATAAATACGCATTAGGTGAAAAGTTACCTAACAAAATTAATTGGGGACGAGTATTGTCATTGCACTGGCACACATTCAAGTGGGGCCCACCAGATGAACCGCCACGATCTCGATGAGGTGGGCATGACCATTTGTAGGGGAAATCTTCAATGGGCTGGGGCCCACCTCCAAATGGTCCATGATGTGACCGTTACCATGGTGGGTCCCACCATGGATGGACAAAACCCAATTGTATTGGTGTCAAAGTACTAGTGTGTGGACCCAGAAAGGCTTGAGCCCAGTTACTTATTTCATTGGAATGGGCTAGGCCTTGAATCGGCTCCTCAGATTCATGGACCGAGACGTTCTCATGCTCAGCCCGCTAATCTGTTGAATCTGGACCGTTGCTTCTATTTTCTAAGGCCTCAAATTGAATGAGACGAGATTTCTGGGACAAAGTCAATATGCGATGAACCCAAACAGCCAACTGATCGACGGACCATGGCCCAACTTGTACACCTTCGTGATGTAGGGTCCTGATCAACCAACTCATTCACCGAGAAAAAGATCGGTGAGCCCAAAACATATCAATGGTTTGATAAAGGCGGCTTTTGGCCCTCTCCGTATAAAGCTCCAAAGGAGTGAACCCATATATGAAGAATCGGGATCCTCTGCTTGCAACGAATTTTCCTATATTGTGATTGGGCCACATTACCACACTACACTGTATTTAATGTAGTAGTGCGGACAACATCAGTGCCGGTGTGGACATGTGTTGGATACATGTGAGAGAGAACTGACAAGAAGGTGTCGAGGTGAGTCAAGGGTCTTGGCATGTTCGTGTTGTACCTTATTCATGACTGTTATTGGAAAACCTGATTGTGTCATCATCAAATCTAACTACGTGAAAAAGTTATTAGAACATGTGGCAAGTTTAAAAGAAAGTCCCCCAAGGCAATGTAGTGCTCAAACAGCTATAACAGCCAAAATGTGGAAAGCATACAAAAGGAAAACAAGTACAGCTAAAGTAATTATTGCGGCAGTCAGAATGTTGGAAACATCTGAATGGCAAACGAATTCAGAAGGAAAATTGTCTTTATCAACCCAATCGAACCCAATATATCTTTCAATTATCTATCATTTACGTTCCTCGGTGTAACCACTCTATATTTCTACAAGTCAATTAGATTTCTTAGTGTAATCGTATAATCTTTTACCTTTTGCCTGCTGTTTACATTTTATAGTGGAATCTGTAGCGTTAATCAAGTAGCTTGTACTTTTAGCTGTAATTTAAGTTTATGCTCATAGGTTGGATTCAGTTCTCTATACAGGAAAATGTTTCGTAGTTGCTCTTCTTGACCGACTATAAGGATTCATTTCTTGATGATCTTTTATTTGTATAGAAAAGTCTTTTCATACTAAAGTCAAAAGTTATAACCAATTTTCAAAGAACGAAGACTACTCTCTGAATATCACCTGATCTTATTTACATACCAAGTAAGTGGCTAAATAGGCAGCCAATCTCATTGGATCTTGGTAATATATTATGCCTATCTGACGCAAGGATGAACGTGATGAAGATAACTACTCTGAATCTACAGAGCTTCTCTGGACTCCTCACAGAAACTTCTCGAATCCACGAGGAAAAAAAACAGAAAATAGAAATAAATTCTAATAAATTCGAACTTGATTAATTAATCCATAAAAACGAGTTCACAACCCTTTAAATAGGGGTACCAAGCAATGAGAAAAAAATTAGAATCAAACTACAACTAAAACACTAAGAATCCGCGACTTACTATAAATAGTAAACTTACTATTTATAAACGGTTGTGATGTCTACTAGTGAGCAAGGTTTTCGGCCAAAAATAGTAAGTGTCCTATTTGGCTTCACCAAACCGTTCTCCTAGGGCATGTTTGTTTTTTCAAAGAGATGGTAAATACACAGTAAACGGTAATTCCCCTTCACGTGTTTGAAAATTCATAGGAATTCGCATCTTTGAAATTGGTTCAAAAGAGGTAACTTTAATTTTTGAACTGCATGATAATGCATATGATATATCCATTATGTCCATCTATTTTACTACAATATTTTGAAGCATGAGACAAAAAATGAAGTAGATCCAATACTCAAGTGGCCCACGCCAAAAGAAACAGTGGTCCCGTAAAGTTTTTAACGGTCAGTATTCAATTTCCTTTTTCGTATGACGTAGTCCACTTGAGTTTTAGACATGCCTCATTTTTTTACTCATGCTATCAATTCAACTGGAATAATGGCTGAATGGTGTGGATAAGCAAAATGCATCATAGTGGGACCCACATGTATTTTGCAATATTCTTGGTTTTTGTGTAAAAAAGTAAGCAGTCAAATCAGGTATGATATAAATGCACAGGGAAATAATTATTATTTTTTTACACGATATTTACCATTTCACCTGGAAATCAAACATGCCCCTAATTATTCTAAAGCTCTTTTCACGTTGGGCACAACTCCTAAAGCCGAACGGATGAAGAGTTATAATCAAACTAAAACTTACTATTTATAATAAATACGAAATTAAAACAGGAAAATGACTGTCGATCTAGGGGTATTTCGCAATTCCGGGCTGCACAACCCGGCGTAGCGGGTTGGTTGGCTAAAGTAGCTCGTTCTACCCCAAAATCATATATTTTACGCCCAATAACTCATTCCAGATTGTGAGATACACCCAATCTAAGGTCCGCCGGTCCGGATCACTTCTGTTGTCGACCGGGCCTTTTCTAGACCTTCTTGGCATGAAACTCTCCACGACCCGCTCTACATCACTATCTCAGTGCTTGGGGTCATAGTTATTCAGTTTGGATTGAGTTGCAAATTCAATTCTCGCAAGCCCCCACACTAATCACATGACCAAATTTCAAAAAACAACCAAAATACATTGCATTGTGTGCTCAGCATAACAGCCTATTTCTTTTTTTAGTTCGTGGTTTTCTAGTTGATATCACCACGTATATGTGTGTTTCACCATCCTAGTTTATGAAATCATGAACGTTGATTCAATGCCAGAAAAGTTAACAACCATTAATATTTATCATTTCTCGACTGTTCCAATTTATGTGCGGTCCACCATAGATTTATAAATGGCCGCAAAATAACCACAATTGTATGATAACCACCATACAAGTACGAGCCGCAAAATTGACGGTGTGAGTAAAACTGGAATTTCTGGTCCATTTCGAAGACCCTAATATTAATGGCAAAATGGACGGTCGATAATTGAGAGTAATCCATTGGTTTTTTTTTTTTAATTTTTATTTTCCCCAAACGGCCAGATATAGAACATAAAAAATTGTCCAATCGGAAGTTAGGATTATCTGGCTAGTGTGGTATTTTGTATTTTGTAGGCGCCCGCATCACGCCAGGGCCAAACAAATGAACGGTGAGGATACAAATGAACGGTGAGGATTTCATATATGCCGAGATTGTCAGTTTGTGCATGTGGACCCGATGGTTCAGTAATCCAGACCGTTAACCCCCGATGGGAAATCCATTCCACCAATACTGGGCCACTCTATAGGTTAAATCTGGACCGTTAGTTCATTCTATTCCTAATCTTGTATAAATTAGGTCACAAATCAAAAGATTTTAGAGTGTTCGTATTAAGGAGATCTTCAATCAATGGCCCATTCAAATTGGGTCCCAGAAAATCAATGGTCTAGATCATAAACCAAGGACCGTTATTATTCCATATATTAATTTTAAAAAATCGAATATAAAAATAGAAAATATTACCTCCTCTGGTATGAGAAAAGAAAGTCATGAGATGCTCTGCTCCAATCTTCCAATCCGACCCTTTTCTCCAAACGCTCGCCATCTTTCTCCAAACTCTCTCCAAAACCGCCCTACCCCAAAACCACCCAACCAAAACCAAAACCACCCAAACAAAACCAGAAACCACCTCCCCACGAAAAGAAGACAGCAGGGAAACCACTAAAAGCTCAGATCTCAGAAAACTCTTCCCATCTACCTTCATCACACCACCCAAATAAAAAAAAAAAAAAATTACAAAAAATCTCTATCTACACGAATCCAAGACTCCCCAGCAAAACAAATTCATAGAGAGAGAATGCTGTGATTTGTTTGTTTTTGTTGTTGGATCGTTTTTGTCATGGCGTTTGCTTCAAGACATGGACATCAAATCCCAGGCAAATCAAATCCTAGATCTTCTGATATGAAAAGAGAGAGAGAGGGGGCAGTCTCATTTCTTTTGGGACTTATTTCCTACTCCGACGACCTATGACACTTCATACGCATGCATTCAGAATTTCTACACGTGGTTTAAATTATCTTAAATTAAACCGTCTAAAATCTTCTATTTGCTTCCTCTAAGTCAATTTCCCAAAATTGTATTATTCGAACAATCCCAACCTTTGATTAGTCGACCCATGTTTGTTAAAATCTGACCGTTCGAGATTATTTCTTTTTAAATGTCCTATTAGTAGTTTTGTTTTTGGCTCATCATACTTTTAAATGCGGCCCACCATTTAAACGGTTTTATTTGAGTTATTGGTATTATAAATAAGTGCATGCATATCATCCGTTACGCTCTGCCAGAGTATCAAATTTTCCCATTACTTTCTGGGAATAACTTGGTTAATGTGGGAGAGTATGAATATCCGTACGCATGCATGCTACTTATTTAGATTTGTAATAAATGTATCTCAATCAAGGCCGTTAAAATCGTGTGATTTTTTCTTGTTGAGTCCTGTTTCAAAATCTAAAATGAACGGATGAAATTAATGTCTATCTGAAGATTGAACGGTTTGAATAAAAAAAATTTAAAATTGTCTTTGGTCGGAGGCTTTTATCGTTAAATGATTATTATTTTTTTACTGTACCAAATCTAAGTTGGGATTCACTATTTTGACGGTTGGATTTGAGGGGACAATGTTCCACGTGTACTGTGAGGGCGCATACGTATGATGATTGCTGTCTGTCAGAGTATCGATGTCGTTCTCTTTCTTTTGAAAAACAAAGAGAGAGAAAAGAAATAAAGGCGGCTCTATCTTTTGAGTTGAGCTGAGCTGAGTAGAGATGCTTCGCTTGGCTGAGCCAAGACTTTCATTGACCGCCCTGATCACGCTACTCGGGCGAAACGTGACACCTTGGCACACGTGTGTTAGATCAAGGCCGTTCATTAGCGAGTCGCTGCTGGGTTTGTGCTCTGACAAAGGTAAGTTGGGTCCACACGTCTGATGTCGTGAACTGAAAAAATGAACGCTCAGAAAAAGTTTGATCAACCGTCCATTCTCAGCATACAAATGCGGCCTCAAGGATGAGTAGGCAAGCAATTGGACGGTCCAGATTGAAATGCATGTGCCCCAGTCTATTTGGATGGTCCGGACTAGTGAGATGCGGCCAATGTACCTCGCCGTCGGACTGACGGAACGAGACGGACCAGACGGTGGAAAAGGAAGAACTGATACCGTAGAGCCATCTCTCCAGGACACGTGGTAGAGCAATCTAAAAATGAGGTCCGTCCATTTGATGGGCCACCATGGATGGCTACTGTATCAAAAAATATTTTTTATTAGAGAATCTATTCATCTAATCTATGGCCATTAATGTGACGGTGCAAAACGAAAGCATAAAAAAGTAATGGATAGGATAGCTTCATTGGTTTTTAGTTTAAAACATAAGCCATCCATCCTGGTGCCAGCATGTGGGTGGACTCGATCTATATATCACCATCGCACGTGTCCTATGGAGAGAGGGGAGCAGATGGAGACGGATGGCTACTCCCCCTGCCACTAGCCCGGTGGCTAGTGGTCTCTGCTCTTTGGGCCTCACCATGATGTATGTCTTTTTATCCATGACATCTGTTGATTAGGTCATACGGACCTAGATGAAGGGAAAAGCCAAAGATCAGCTTGATCCAAAAATTTTATGACCCCCAGAGAGTTTTTAATGGTTGACGTTCAATCAACACCACTTCCTATAATGTGGTCCACTTGAGATTGGAATATACCTCATTTTTGGGTTCATAGCATAAAATTATCTAAAACAATAGATGGACGGCATGGATGAAATAAATACATCATTGTGGGCCCACAGAGCACTGACCAACAACCATTGGCTAGTGGCAGGGGAGTAGCTAATCCATTCCCGGAGTGGATTAGGTGTGACCTGGTAAACACCTTTAAGTGCCTGTTTGGCCGGGCAATTTGGATGGGATTGGATGGTATTAGAGTGGATTGCATAGATTTCAAGGTAATGATAGCTAGGTCAGTGGATTGGTGCAAGATTTATGGGATTGCTATATCCCGGGATTAGGTCATAGAGACATGGATGAAGGGAAAAACCAAAGATCAGCTTGTTCCAAAAATTTTATGACCCCCGAGAAGTTTTTAATGGTTGACGTTCAATCAAACACTGCTTCATGTAATGTGGTCCACTTGAGATTAGGATATACCTCATTTTCGGGTTCATACCATAAAATTATCTAGAAAAATAGATAGACGACATGGATGAAACAAATACATCATGGTGGGGCCCATAGAGCACCGACCAATAGCCATTGGCTAGTTGCAGGGGAAGTAGCTAATCCGTTCTGGAGCGGATTAGGTGTGACCTGGTAAACACCTTAGGGTCTGTTTGGGAGGTGGGATTAGAAGGGTTTAGGTGAGGTGGGATGGGTTTCATCCGGTCCTGTGCCAATTCCACTCCATGTTTGGGAAGAATGGAAAAGCGTGGAATTACATTAAATGGAATTGCATTGGGTCTCGTGTCAATTTCTCTCGATGTTTAGCAAGTTCTGTAGGTCCCACCATGATGTGTGGGCTATATCCACACCATCCACCCATTTATCGAGATTATTTTAAAGCACGGGCCAAAAAACCAGGTAAATCTAAAGCTCAAGTGGACCCCACCATAGAAAGCAACGAGGATTGAATACTTACCGTTGAAAAATTCTTTGGGGCCACATAAGTTTTGGATCTACCTCATTTTTAGGCCCATGCCATAAAATGAGGTTACAAAACAAATGAATAGTTTAGATATAACACATGTGTGTTATTCTTAGTAATTTCAAATGATGGTGGTATATCCATTCAGGGCCTGTTTGGCCAGGCAGATCCCATGGTATTAGGAGGGATGGGATCGGCAATATCCTGGGATAGGCATGATGAGCCAAACAGATCTGGTGAGCTTGTCCCGGGATATGAGCAATCCCATGGATATTAAGACAATCCACTGACATCACCATCATTACCTTAAAATTGATCCAATCTCTTGGTTGGATGGATTGGAAGGTAAAATCCCGGAATATGCACGACATGCCAAATAGACCCAGTGAACTTGTCCCGAGATATAAGCAATCCCATGGATCTTAAGACAATCCACCGACACCATCATCATTACCTTAAAATTGATCCCATCCCTCCTAATACCATGGGATCTGCCTGGCCAAACAGGCCCTCAATGTACCACCATATTATCAACAAAGCATGACATTAATTTTATCGCATGGCAACAGGGGACAATCCCTGCCATGGGTAATAATTGTGTTTTTCGAATCTCATCCCACCTAATCCCTTCCAATCCCACCACCCAAACTGACCCTTAAGCCTTTCCTTCATTTTAATGATGTGTTGTATATCCAACTTGTCCATCAATTTTTCCAGCCCAATTTTGAACATTTTCCCAAAATTTAATTTGATCCAAATTTCGGGTGGACCACACCATAGGAAACAATGGTGACTAAATGCTCACCATTAAAAACTTCATAAGGCCTACAATAATGCCTACTGTATTGTTTCATTTCCATTCAACCCATTGATAAGATCAACCAAACTTGGACGAAGGAAACATATAAATATTAGATTATTCAGAACTTTTGTGTCCTACATAAATCTTTTAATTTTCTTAATGTTCATTCACCTTTGCTCGAGTAGCGTGGTCCACATTAGATTTGGATATAATTGATTTTTGGTAACACGTAGTAAAATGAAGTGAGCGGATAGATAGCGTGTTTATATATATATCATCAAGTAGCCCCACAAGGTGTTATCCGGGAGGAGAGATGACTCTACCCCCACCCCGTTGTAGCGCATGGAAGCGGATTGGTTGGTGTACCTCACACTAACAATATAGCTGCTGAGTTGACGTGTCTGTAGATCTAATTATGAGGTATGTGTTATATCTAAACTGTCCATTCATTTGACGAGCTGTCTTAGGGCCTGAGATGAAAAATAAGATAGATCTAAATATCAAGTGGACCACACAGTAAAAATTAATGGAGGATCAAACGTCTACCAATGAAACCCTTTTTAGGGTCACAAAAGTTGTCATAAAAGTTTTGGATCAATTTGAAATTTGTTTTTCCTCTTAAGTTAAGTATTTTTGACCTCATAAACAACTTGGATGTAAAAGCCTTAAAAATTTTTTAACTGTAAATATCATTATCTCTGTTATTATTTACGATGTGGTTGGGATAATATTTGAATATAATATATTTTTTTGGATAATGCCTTAAAATGATCTCTAAAAATAGATAAATAGGGTAGATATAATAAATAAATACATTACTGTAGGGCCACGTAACTTTGAACTCCTTTCAACCGTTCGTACGACTCGGGGTCGGAGGAGCGTCAGTGCTGGAATTGGCACGACACGTGCCTATAGCGTGTGGTACACCAGCCAACTCGCTTCCGTAGCGTATCATCTTCCTGACACCGTTGTTGCTGTGAACGAGGAAGATTGACTTGGGAGTCGGACCGAAGACTCGCAGAAAAATACGGATAAGGTCATCTGTAAAGATACAGTTACCTGGTGCGTAGGATATCATGCTGGTGGGACTTGCGATTAGTTAATCTAAACCGATGATCTGGTAGACCACCACTTGGATGAGGAACCCTTGAAAGAAGTCTCGTGAGTAACGATCAAAGTCCTCTGATTGGAATCTAACCAACGGACGGTTAATAGAAGAATCTAGGAGCGGTCCACATTCAATTGAAAAAGTCGTAATGTTTCAACCAATGCCAGTTGTGTTGAATATGAGCAATCGTTGATTCCTTTCTAGCTTTTCATTTCATGGCCACTCACCGGGTGGCTAGGACCGCACGAGTTATATATATATATATATATATATATATATATATATATATATATATATATATATAGGGAAAAGGTACTATGCGCTCTAGCGTAAAGCGGTCGTCCGTAAGGTCGAGTTGTGTGGGCCCCACCGTAATACCGTTCGAAGATCTACACCGTCCACCAGATGCACGAGCCCAGGGTAGGCTCACACGGCCCAAAAGCAGCCGTCCACGTAACTCAGGTGAGCCATACCATCGAAAAACATAAGTATACACGCAAAAATATGTAAAAGCACTTGATGGGCCCCACCTGAGTTGTGGATACCACCTGAAACTTGGTCTAAAATTACAGCCAAGTGGGACACGCATGATGGACGATGTTGATCATAAAAAAACGTCTCGAAAGGTCCTCACAAATGGTTTTGAATGTTTCAATGGTGCACGGCCCCTCTCAACTTCTGTACATGGTGTGGCCCACAAAAGTCATGGATTGACTTAATTTTCAGCCGTGTGGGCCCCCTATGGAATGGTGCATCTGACTGAGAGGGTAGATTTTTGAATGGCATCACGGTGGGGCCCACACAGCTAAACCACACGGACGACCGCTTTACGCTCGAGCGCATAGTACCTTTTCCCATACATATATATATATATATATATATATATATAGAGAGAGAGAGAGAGAGAGAGAGAGAGAGAGAGAGAGAGAGTCATGCTCCCCTGCGCACCTAGGCACATGCGCACCTTTGCACACGTGCCATGGGTGTCTAATCTGAACGGTCCATGTGATGCGGAATCTCATGAAACCCCATGTGACAAATTTTCACCCCGATCTAAAATTCTGGTGGGCCATAGCAAAGAGAAATACAAATCAAGGGAGGAAACTGTTTTCATTTTTCATGGCCCATCAAAGTTTTAGATCAAAGTAAAACTTGGGCTCGGGGGGTTTCACCAGGTGCTGCTTCACATGAATGGTTCAGATTTTGTATCCACATCACGTATGATGGGTTCTCAAAAAAGTACGAACTGGTTCGCAGGTGAGCGTTTCCGTGTGTGTGTGTGTGTGTGTGTGTGTGTATATATATATATATATATATATATATATATATATATATGCGCTCGAGCTCACGATAAGCTCCCGTGAGGTCAAGCTGTGTGGGCCCCACCGTGATGCGTGTCGACCATCAACACCGTACATTTGACGGGCCCCCTTTAAATTATGAGATATCTAAAAAATCAACCGTATACGGAACTCAGGTGGGCCATACCATCTAAAATCATGTGAAGACATGCCAAAAACGTATAAAAGCACTTAGTGGGGCCCACCTGAGTTTTGAATGCTGCTAAAACTTGGTCTGAACCCTCATCCAAGTGAGACACACATAATGGATGGGCTGGATTTGCAAACCACATCTCGGTGGGCCCAAAAAACGTCCCATGAATGTTTTAATGGTGTACGGCCCCTCTCCACTTCTATATGTGGTGTGGCCCACACAAGTCACGTATTGACTTGATTTTTGAGACCTAGGCCCACGATGGAATGGTGCATCTGACTGATGGGGTAGATGTTCGAAACGCATCACGGTGGGGCCCACACAGCTTGAGCGCATAGTACCTTTTTCATATATGGGAAAAGGTACAATGCGCATGAGCTGATGATAAGCTCCCATGAGGTCGAGCTGTGTGGGCCCCACTGTGATGCGTGTCGACCATCAACACCGTGCATTTGATGGGTCCCCTTTAAATTATGGGATATCCCAAAAATCAGCCGTATACGGAACTCAGGTGGGCCATACCATCTAAAATCATGTGAAGACATGCCAAAAACATATAAAAGGCACTTGGTGGGGCCCACCTGAGTTTTGAATGCTGCCGAAACTTGGTCTGAACCCTCATCCAAGTGGGACAAACATAATGGATGGGCTGGATTTGCAAACCACATCTCGGTGGGCCCCAAAAATGATTATGAATGTTTTAATGGTGCACGACCCCTCTCCACTTTTGTATGTGGTGTGGCCCACACAAGTCACAGATTGACTTGATTTTTGAGACCTAGGCCCATGATGGAATGGTGCATCTGATTGATGGGATAGATGTTCAAAATGCATCACGGTGGGGCCCACACAGCTCGACCTCATGGGGCATTAAAATCAGCTTAGAGTGCATTGTACCTTTTCCCTATATATATATATATATATCTTATTTATTCACCGGACATAGTGCGATCCACGAAGATGATATGTAGTTGTAGCTTCCGTCACATGCACCAACACGCACATGGAAAAAACGTGCAAGATCTAATACTCCACACGTGCCATGTATTGTGCGTGCAAGATCCAGTCTGTTCATTGGGCTGCCAAGGTCAATGTAACTAATGCCATTAAAAAAAGGGCCCTGCAAAAGCTGGTTCACTCATCATACGTACAACACATGCGTTGAAGATGGCTCATTTGTAAACTCTCCCATCTTTACTCACTTGATCCAACCTGGTGCGAGGAGTGAAGTAGGATTGTTGTCTAATATCTTAAATTTGTTCATAGCAAGTATATATATATATACAATTAATAGACCATTTGATCACATTGAGAAAATTTGAAAAACTTTCAATCTCAATTATTGAAACTCGCTACTTAATGGCATTGAATGAACTTCGATGTGATCGATAGGTCTTAATGTCTGTCGATGCCATCGAATGATCCATCGAAGGTGCGCATAGTTTTATGTGAGTGCACAATTTGTTTCGTTTACCAATTAAGTATTATATATACCAGGTGTAATCGGTATTAAGATAAAGATTAGAGCTGATTTGAGCTTTTTAAGGTGTTCTAAAGGGTTTAAGGGCATGACTAGGGATTCAAAGACATTCGAGGGTAGATTGAATTGGTAAGATCTACTATCTCTTATAATATTGCTTTTCATGGTGCATTACTCGTCGCTATATGCTGTAGCTTTTTTTCCCGCAAAGATTTTTTCGTGTAAAATTTGGATTGTCTCCTTGTTGAGTTTGTTTGTGCGATTGTAATTACTTTACTTGATTCTACTTTGCGTGCTTCCACGAGTTCAAGCAAGTAGTATCAGAGCGAACATTAGGAAGCAAATCAAATATGAAAGTAAGGTATCAATAGCGTCTAACATGAAGTTCAATGTTGAGAAGTATTTCGGTAAAAACAACTTTGAACCATAAAAAGTTAAGATGAATGGAATCCTAGTTTAATAAGGATTGGAAGATGCACTCCTTGGAAAGCGACTAGAAACCATGGAAGAAGAATGTAACAAGTTAGATAAGAAAGTCAAAAGCTCAATCCAATTATGTCGAACGGATGAGATCATTTATAATGTTATGAGAGAGAAAACTGCAACAGATACATGGGCAAAACTAAAGGACATCTATGCGAAAAAGCCTCTTAAGAATCGCTTGTATCTGAAGCTATATTTGTTCAATCTGAAATTGACAAAAGGGGTTAACGTTAAGGCCCACATTAGTAACTTCAATAGGCTCATTGAATGTGAATGAGACGATGAAAGATGAAGATCAGGCATATATTTTGTTAAATTCTTTTTCAGAATCGTATGAGTCGTTTACAAAATTTTTGTACACTGTTAGAACGACCATTAATATTAAGAGCGTTATCTTAGCACTTCAATCGAATGCGATGTGAAAGAAAAGCGATGACGTAGGTGCTTCTAAGGATGCATCAGTTACGAGGGGGAGGAATTCTGAGCAGGATAGTGAATCTTCACGATCGATATCCAAATGCAAGGGTATAGGCAAAGGCAAGATGAAGTGCTGGAATTGTGGCATGACTTGACACATGAAGAAGGATTGTCAGAATCTTATGTTGAGGAAGAAGAAATCAAAGAGTTCTTTTAGAGAGGCCAATATTGGGGAATCTAGTGAGGAGGCGAGTGGTAGTGACATGATGATTACATCGAAATTCAGTTATTTCAGTGATGAATGGGTTTTGAATAAGGGAGCTTTGTATCACATGACCCATTATACGAGTTGGTTCACTAATTACAGTGAGTGCGATGGTAGCTAGGTGTTTATGGGTAATGACAATGCCTGTAATATGGTTAGTGTTGGATTAGTGTGCATTAAGATGTTTGATGTCATGGAGCATATCTTGACCAATATGAGATATGTTCCTAATTTGAGGAAGAGTCGGATATCTCTAAGAGCACTCGAGGTACTTGGGTGCAAATTAACCAGATTTGATCATGTCCTTAAAGTTTCAAATGGGGCACTCATATTCATGAAAGTATAGAGGAATAGTAGCATTTACAGGTTGATCAGAAGCACTTCATCGGGTGATGCTAAAACAACTATAGCGGATTCCATGTTTACACGTATGTAGCATACCTGCTTAAGCCACATGAGTGAGCGGGGCATAAAGGTACTTTCTAACTTCTGTTTGATTTTAGCTTTTAAAAGCATTGATCTTGGTATACGCGAGTATTATATATATGAAACAATCAAGGTTGACTTTTAAGGATGGGAAATATGTTTGTAAGGGGGTTTTAAATTGTGTGCATTCTGATGTATGGGGGTCATAATGGTTTATTATATTCATTTACGACTACTCCATAAAGGTATGGGTTTATTTTATGAAAAATTAATTCGATGTTTTCACCAATTTTAAGCAGTGGAAGATAATTATGTAAAAACAATCAGTGCGACAAGTGAAAGTGTCGATGACATATAATGGTGATGATTTCACTTTTGAGGAATTCAATCAATTTTATATGGATGAATGGATCGTGAGGCACAACATAGTGCACCACACATTAGAGCAGAATAGTGTGGCTGAGTAGATGAATCAGACTCTCTTGGAGATGGCTTGATGCATGATGAGCAATGCTTGGTTAGACAAGGAAATGTGGACCGATATCGTTAACATGGCTTGTTACTTGGTGAATCATTCTCTTTATACGGCTATTGATTGTAAAATTCTAGAGAAAGTGTGAAGTAGTTAGCAAGTAGATTATTCAGGGTTATGAGTATTTGATTGTGATGCTTACTCTACGTATTATCAGTTGAGAGGTAAGCTGGATCAACGGGCTAAAAAGTATATCTTTATCAACTATGAAAATGGTGTGAAAGGGTACAGGCTATATAACCAGGTCACACAGAAAATCATCCTTAGTTGTAATGTCAGATTTAACAAATGATCTTTTTTCCTTAAGGATGAGCATAAGGACGATGAAAATTCGGTTGTGGACGACCACATAAACATAAATGAGACACAGGTTGATACTGAGATGCAGATAAAGGTACATGGGTAGGTGGAGCAACCACCTGTGAGAAGGAATCTGCCAAGGGATTGTAGGTTACTGACGAGATACAGGGATGCCTCGAATGTTACATTTACCCTCGTTATGAATGACTGGGATTCATCAACTTTTCAAGAGGCTCTTAACAATATATATGCTAAAAAGTGGAAAGTGGTGATGTATGACGAGATGGACTCCCTGTACGAGAATGAGATGTGAGAGCTGGTGGACCTCCTTATCAGTTGTAAAGCGATCACGCGCAAGTGGATCTTCAAGAAGAAACACGATAAATACAATGCAAGTTTGGTAGCGAAGGGATACGATCAAAGAGAATGTGTTGACTTCATTGAGATATTTGTGTATGTGGTGAAGCAAGTGTTTGTCAGATTTGTATTGGCGTTGGTTGCCCAATACAATCACGAGCTGGAATAGATGAATGTGAAGACTGGTTTTCTGTATAGGGAATTGGAACAATAGATTTATATAAAGCAACTAGAAGGTTTCGAAATACAATGGGCATTGAAGAGATCATTGTACAACCTTAAATAGTCGTATAGGCAATTATACAAGAAATTTGATTCTTTTATGATAAGTCGAGGTTTATCGAAAGTGAGTATGATCATTGTGTCTATTACAAGACATTGAGTGATGAAAAGTTCATTATCTTGGTATTGTATATTGATGTCATGCTTACCATCGGTCATAACATGTCCTAGATCGACATACTAAAGACTTAGCTATTAGGGACATTTGAAATGAAAACTCTAGGAGTGACAAAGATGGTTCTCGGCGTTGACATACATAGAGATGGGAAGAGGAGCAGACGATGATTATCTCAAGCAGAATATATTGAGAAGGTGTAACACCCCCTTTTTTTTTTTTTTTTTTATTTTTATTTTTTATAACGGTAGGTATCACAAACCCCATTGTTTTCCATAGTGTGGTCCACCTGAGTTTTGCATCAACCTAAAATTTTGGCACATGCCCTAATATGGATGAATAAGATTGATGGGTGGATTAGATTTGTCACAACATCTTTGTGGGGCCCATCGTCGTTTTTTAAAAAGAAAAGAAAAGAAATTTCTCACGAAACGCCCGATTTTCTCTCTTCTATCATCCTTCTTCGCTGCGCCAACTGTCCACACAACTCAACGTAGTCTTTCACACCATCTTGCAAATGGAACCCACCTCATTGATCTAAACTGTCCATCAGATTTAGACTCCAGAGGAACTTTGCCAGCTAAAGTTACCTCCACCGTTGTTGCTAGCTATACGGCCATTAGAGATCATGATCCTTTCTATTTTCAAGTTCTTGACCCAACATGAATCTACAAAAACTGGTGGGCAAGTTTGATTTCTTATCCCACACCTTAGTGGGCCCCACTTACAGTCACAAATCTGAGCTTCCCAACTTATAACAGAAAGCCCGTTCTGAGTTGCACTAGCGGCAAAATCACACATGACCTTCTTCTCAACGATTCTCACGAAATCCTCCCCCCCAATCCCAGTCATTTAAAACCTTTGAATCTAACAGTCCTCCTCACCTCAATGGTCTTTGTATGAGCAACCAATCAAATAGAAACATATCTTACCATTCTTTCATGTTTTCGTGTACAATAGTTGCATCACCAACCATTCGAACCCATCGGCCAATCACATCCCAAGCTTCGACTTTTTGCTACAGAAAGCTCCTTTAGAGCAATCTGGACCGTCCATCAGCCTCTGAATGAAAAAAGAACCGCTCAGTGCAAAACTGCCATTAATGTGGCTCATCTTCCTCGTCAAATAATGTAAAACGTGGATTTAAGTGGGGTTCATGATTTAAGATTTAAGTTGTTGCTGCAAAGCTTTTATGATCCTCATCAAATCACTAGACTTCTGCCAAGCACTTCAGATCTTCGCTAATCGGGTAGATGATCTTCCCCATTGAAAACATTACGTTAGGTTGAGTTTAGTCGATGATCAATATGTACATTAAATTTATTTGAGCATCATTGTTTAAATTGAAATTATTTGATTCTCATTATATAGATTAATTAGATTTATTTGAGCATCGCATCGTAGCATGAATTTATTTAATTTATGTTTCATATTGTAGAACGTATCTAATTAACAGGTGTTGTGGGTGCTCTGCCCTAGAAAGGATCATGTTGTTATGGGTGCTCTGCTCGGGTCATTCCTGAAAATGATGTTTATTTTGTGCCGCATTTTAAAATTTAGCAATTATGGACATTCAATCCCTGGCCCATGTTTTAAGATGCATGTCGTATGCAAATATTCAATCCATAGCCCATGTTTCAGGATGCAAGTTATTATTATTATTTTTTTATGTAAGGTTAAGTGAATCTATATACCGGTGCTCTGCCCTGGCCAAGTCCAAAAATGGATCATAAGTTATTTTGTTTTATTTGACTCCTTTATTAGAATTTCAGTAGTTATTATTAAAATATTAATGTTCTCTATATTTGGGTTGTGGATGCCTAAATAAAATTTTGGTGCATACACTCGTGGGCCACGATCCCCAATAGGTATGAGACTATTCAGGATTGAGAGTCTATCATCATGGAATCACTTCGCACGTTAGGTATGGGACTCATGTTAGTTGTGGTTCTTGGTGCTAGGCCCCTACTGGGCCGTGATACCACGCACTACGACTCGACCTTTCGATATTTTCTCTTTTGTAACATGTCTATTTATGATAAATCGTGTTAACTTTATTTATTTTATCTAGCTATACTTAATGTCAACGTAGTATTTCCTTACGAGCTGTAGCGCTCACACCTCCGTAGATTGTTTTACAAGTACAAAGATGGAATAATGTGAGCAAGATAGACAAGACATTAATTTTATTTTTTATTTTAGGATTAGTTTGCGTTTTAGATGATGATTTATTATTTAGTTTATTTTTATTCCAATGTAATTGTAACATCCCGGAAAAATCCGTATAAAGACCCAAGTACAACCTTAGGTGGAACAACCCAAGGACCACACCCAGTTGTATAATTTAGGCGAGAATTAATTAAATGCTAAACATTTGGTGGGTTAAGCTTGGGCCACCATTTTTCATAAGTGGGAAGGCCTAGAATCCGGAGTACCACTAGCCCAATGCCACCTGAAGATTTAGGAGAAATCCCAAGGGCCTATCGCTCTCGAGAGTACACAGAAACTCTGTAAGGGAACTAGACCACACGTTGGGGGTTCGATGACCTTGAAATTATAGGACAATGTTCATCATGTTGGGCTTGACAACTATTGCGGGAACCAAGCCCAGATAGTGTCCAGAAATGCCCAACTTGAACTGTGAGTTAAGAGCGTGAGAAAAGCAAATATCCTAAGAAAATGAATTGAAACTTAAGTGAATTGGGCCGTCCACTTTTACGCAAAGTTGAGGATTTCGGACCGTTGGTTTGTAACCAAACTTCACACTAGGAGAAAGGAAATTTTCTTGCACATATCCGTATAACCGTGGCTCTGATTGGACACCTATGATCGTTGATCTGACACAGGCTCTCCATAGTCGATCGCACCAAAATCATGTCCTAGAGTGGATTCATTGTCAGGGAGCGTACCCCATGACGTATATGAGCCGTGGGCCTCCCTAAGAGCCCTGTTCGTCAGAAATGGCCGCACACAGGGTATAAACATAGTACAAAGCAGCCTTGGGGCCATTTGCACCTTGTCTGGGACTATAAATAGCTCCCAACACACCCTCTCTCTCCCAAATACGAATTTTCTAAACCCTAAGGAGAGAAGGAATAGAAAAGAGAAAAGAGAGAAGAGGAAGTTTGGGAGATCGTTGCAACTGTGGGAAATCTTCTCCCATGGATCCATGTGCCTAATCACCGCCACGTTTCGCTACCAAAACTCTTTCGGCTGTGACTTGGGGTAAGAAATACTAAACCCTATAGTGATGTAAGTCTCCCAGATGGTTTTTCTCCAACCCAGCTAACCCATTTACTCGATTAGGCGACTGACGTTCTTTCCTTGGAAACATAGTCCTAGGACCTAGTCCGAGTCGAGCATACTACCGAAAGGTACAGACTATAAACGCTTAGGTTACGGTTTGTCAATGCTTTCATTACAGCTAATGATTTATGTTTGCCATGATTTCTACCATATTGTCTTAAACACGTCGATTTCTATATGTGATACACCTATGAACTGTAATAAGTAAATGACACAACTTATGTGTTTGATGAAATGTCTAAATGGGGAATAGAAAATGATTAGTGCTTGCTATGATTGTTAATATAGGATTCATTGTTGTCATATGCACATGTATTTCTCTATGTAATGAATTAATAAAATGTAAGTTGTAGCTAACGTAGTTCATGTGTTTGATAAATTGTATAAATGAGAAATAGTTGATGATTTGTACTTGCTATGATTATTAAGGTTGGATTCTTTGTGGCCTTATGCATATGTATATTTTTCTCTATCTAACCAATTGATAAAATGCAAGTGTAGTTAACATGGTCTATATGTTTGATGAAATGCCCAAATGAGAAATTCACTAGGATTGCTTATCGAATGCTGATATATATATATATATATATATATATATATATATATATATATATTACACGTGGGTGTTAGCAGCATTTGGATAGGAATGGGGCTACAATCGTAGTCTAGGCAATCGGTAAATGTCCATTTTTGGGTGGCCGAATTAGTTTGGCCACCTCGGGTAAACCTGAAAGATATGAGAAAGATATGAGTCATACGATGACTGCCAACAGTAGCTAGGCCATGATGGGTGCTTATGCGCTTCATGTCGATTAAGTTAGCATGTGCCCATACCAATCAAGCTTGCCTAACGAACCGGTTGACCTATTGTGTATTTACCATGTATGGACGCGACTGTTTGAATCTAAGGTACCCATCACTAATGTAAAGACCACCTTCAACCATGGTACCATGATCCTCAAGACTCGTGAGCCGGGGCATGGTGGTATGAGACACCGTGTTCGGGCTGTCGGCTTATGCTGGGTGATGAGCCTCCTCGTAGTGACCGCGAGCACCACTTCTTACAACTTGCCTATTATATGTGTTTATCTAGGACTGACGAACCTAGATGAGTCCAGAACATAGGAATAGGACCGCTGCGGTTGTCCAATGCCTAATGTTTGATTTGGGTCAATATTAAAAAGGGAGGTACCCTAGCTTCCCAAACTTACTGGATGAATGAACATAATTGATCACTTGGCTAACATGACCATGCTTCGCACCACATTAGTTAGAATATGGCAAAAAGGCGTTGGAGTCACACATATATGAAACAGAAGGTCGGAGTTGCGTGTTGAGGGAGTGTTGATGGGCGAGGGCATGCATCATTACCTACACTCTATTCTCGCATTAAAAAGAATAACTAGGAAGTGATTGTTTATGATTGCCTTATCATTACTACATTGATTGACTTGATAACATGTGTAACTTTTACCTTATAGAACCACTGAGTTGATCATTCACTCCCACTCTGGGACGGTGTTTTAAAACACTAACCAGACATTGATGTAGATGCAGGTACGGATGATGTCTATGAATTGGAGTAGGACTTCTTAGATGAGGAGGAGAAATTCTCCTACTTCCAACTCTCGGGCAAGCCGATGTAGGCCACGTACTGTTACGCAGGAAACGCTGGGCATCTGGGCTTAGTTGGATACTACATTTACACTACCACATTTTGTTCATTCTGAAATCGTATATGTATATATTGAACCTAGTCGCAGACTCATACTCTGGAACAAATTTTGTGAGACATGTACCTATGAATACAGATATGTTTTAGATTTATACATTTACTTAACTTCATTAAATCTGGAGTATGATACACCGTTTAGTAAAATTCTATACATGCTTAATCAATCAATATGGAAGAAATCAAAACTTTATCTTCCACAGGACATAAGTGATGTTTGGAGTCTTGGGATTTGAGCTTTGCTTGACCCTCGAAATTTGGGGCGTTACAGTAATAAAGATTTGATGATGGTTTGGTAAACTTCAAATTAATGAGAATGGGTTATGATAGAATTCTCCAGACTTGATCCTCACCATCTACCAATGATTCACATACCAACAATCGAAACTTCTATCATGTCTTACAGAAGACAAATTGAATATGTCTTGTGATTTAGATTAACATGACATTCAAACTACCTCTCAATCAATTGAGCGCAAGAACTTAGGTGATAAACTACTTAGATGATTAAACTATAATCCAAAATTCAATCTCTATCTTATCATACCCAAAGCATTCCTAAGTATACAATTTATCGCTTTCTAAACAAATTTCAACTTGAAACATTGAAAATTTTAAAAAATTTTGCTTGCTCAAAACTGAGAAAACACTGATTAGTTTACTTAATTCCCCATCCCCAACTGAAAAATCTACATTATCCTCAATGGAAAAGAAATAAGCATGTAATGTAAAAGAGGCAATGAAAAGAAAAGGGGAGTGCTAGAAAGGTAATACCCGAAGAAGGAATTTTGAGTTTTTTCCAATGATCTCAATGTGAAGATGGGTTAGCATAAAAATTAAACCAACAGAAAGTAAACTATCCTAAACAGCGAAAAACAAACTATCCTAAACAGCAGAAAGCAAACTACCATAATCCTATGAAAGCGATAAATCTACCTATACCTCCATCAGACTAGGAGATTAATCTTGGTAAACAGGATCACTTAGAGGTATGGACATGTCCTCTGAATCAAATTTCTCAACAAATGGCTTTAATCGATGTCCATTCACTTTGAAAATATTGTCATTGTTTGGATTCTAAATATCGACGGCCCCATGATGATAAACATTAGTAATAGTGAAAGGGTCATTCCAACGAGATCGGAGTTTTTTCGGAAAAAGATGTAACCGAGAATTGTCTAAAGGACCTTCTGACCTGATGTAAATGATTTCTGAAGAATGTATTGGTTATGAAACATCTCCATCTTGTCCTTGTAAATTCTTGAATTCTCATATGTATCATTCCGGATCTCTTCAAGTTCATTCAACTGAAGTTTACGTAGCGAGCCAACGTTGTCCAAATTGAAGGTCAAATTCTTGATAGCCTAATAAGATCCATGTTCCAACTCCATAGGTAAGTGGCAAGCCTTTCCGTAGACAAGTCTAAAGGGAGACATTCCAATAGGGGTCTTAAATGCAGTACGGTAAGCCCATAAAGCATCGATCAATCGGATTGACCAATCCTTACGGTCAGGGTTAACTATTTTTTCCTAAATATGTTTAATTTCCCTATTGAAAATCTCAGCTTGCCCACTTGTTTGTGTGTGGTGTGAAGTGCTCACTTTGTGGGAGATGCCGTATTTCTTCATTAAGTTTGCAAATAGCCTATTACAAAAATGTGAACCTCTATCACTAATGATGGCTTGAGGCATTCCGAAGTGGAAAATGATATTTTCTTTTAAGAATTTAATGACCGTTTGATGATCATTGTTCTGGCACGGGATCGCTTCGACCCATTTAGTGACAGTCTACCGCTAGTAAAATATACAAATTTCTAAAAGATTGGGGGAATGGTCCTATGAAATCGATGCCCCAGCAATCAAATGCGTCAATGATCAGAATGGGGTTCAAGGGCATCATATTTCAATGGGACAATACTCCCAATGTCTGACAACGCTCACAAGCTTTGTAAAACTCATGAGTATCCTTAAACATAGTGGGCCAGTAAAAGCCACACTGTAGAATTTTGGCCATGGTCTTTTTGGCAGAAAAGTGACCACCATAGGCTTGAGAATGATAGAAGGAGATGACACTTTGGTGTTCATTGTCTGGCATACATCTCATTAAGATTTGGTCTGGGTAATATTTAAACAAATATGGATCATCCCAGAAGAATTTGCGTACCTCAGTAAAGATTTTTTTCTTATCTTGCGCAGTCTAATGTGTTGGCATGAAACCTGTGGCAAGATAATTAGCAATATCCGCAAACCAAGGTGAATGGGAGACTTTAAACAGTTGTTCATTAGGGAACACATCATTTATATGCATCGTCTCAAGGGAATCAGAGAGATCAAGGCAGGAAAGATGGTCAGCCACTACATTCTCTACTCCCTTTTTATCTTGTATTTCCAAATCAATTTCTTGGAGTAGGAGGATCCATCTTATCAAGTGGAGCTTAACATCATTCTTAGAAAGAAGATACTTAAGTGCCGCATGATCTGTGTAAATAATGATTTTGGATCCGATTAAGTAGGACTTAAATTTGTCCAAAACGAATACTATGGCTAAGAGTTTCTTTTCCGTAGTTGAGTAATTCACTTGGGCAGGATTTAGAGTTCAACTTACGTAGTGTATAACGTAGGGCTTTGTAACGTCTCAGAAAAATCCATAAAAAGACCCGAGTTTTACCTCAGGCAGAAATCACTCAGGACCAAATCCTTTAGAAATTAGGCGAGAATTAGCTAGTGCTAAACTAGAGTACCTGTGAAATTAGTACTAATTACTTTAAATATGATCTGCAAGACCCAAAACGTGCAGAATCATTACTGCTACATTACCTTAAAACTTAAGATCAATCTCTAATCCCAGTTTCTCTTGGGAGCACACCGAAACTCCGTATCGAACATGGACCACATGTCGAAAGTCCGATTACTACGAAACTATACGGTTATGACCACTTTGCTGGGGTTGACAACCATCTCAGAAATTAAGTCCTAACAGTATCCAGAAATGCACAACTTGAGCACGGAGCAAAGTGTGTGAGAAACGCGAATATCTTCAGAAAATGAATTGAGACTTAAGTGAATTGAGTCATCTCACTTGCGGGCTGAATCTAAGGATTCAGACCATCAAAATCTGACCCAATTACATTCTCGGATCAGGAAAATTTTTTAACACATGTAAGTACACTTGTGGCCTTGATCGAGCACCGATGACCGTTGAACTGAAACTGGTCCGCCACGGCCAATCTGTAAATTCGATCGGACCGAAAACTTAATTGGACCTGGATCCAATGTTAAGGATTTTTAGTCCGATCACACGCAGAAAAGGGGCCTTTAGAAGTTCTCCGTTGAGCCAAAACAGTTGGGTTTTGGCTATAACATAAGTATACCATGGCCCTGGGGCCATTGAGCTCACGTTTGAGCCTATATAAGGGCCTTAAACCCTCTCTCTCTTCACATACAAATTTGCAAACCCTAGAGAGAGAAAAGAAAAGGAAATAGAGAGAAAGAGAGAGAGAGAGTGTGGGAGATTGTTCTTGGAATTCAATCTCGCCGTTCCACGTGCTTAGTTACCACTACCGTATCGCTATTCCGGCGATTCTGATTCCATTTTTAGGTAAGAAATCTTAACCCTAATCTGTTTTAGGGATTTAAATAGGGTATGTGATGAAATAACTAACCTATTTCATCCTATAGGCTACCGTTGTGCTGTAGACGAAGGCAGAGTGTTCAAACTGAATCCGTTACGAGTTTATCGGCAAAAGGTGCGGACTATAAATGTATAGGTTATAGTTTTCAAGGCTTTCAATGTCGGTTAAT
Organism: Magnolia changhungtana; assembly: GCA_030180095.1. NCBI lineage: Eukaryota > Viridiplantae > Streptophyta > Magnoliopsida > Magnoliales > Magnoliaceae > Magnolia > Magnolia changhungtana. The sequence goes on from JASAUF010000489.1 coordinate 1,410,108, forward strand.
GATTTATAACCGACTGGGTTGCCGTTTCACATGTTAGATACGTTGTTTTCCTCGCTTTACGGTTATATATGAACTATGTTGAATATAGGCTATTCCATGTGTAGGTTGAAATGATCGGATATGTCGAGAATTTATTTTTGTGCTTGCCATGATTACTCACCGTGAACATGTGATTGTTGAATACGTGACAACTCCTTATGAAAGGATTTGCCCTAGTATAACTTATAACTGAGTTGTATCGTATAGGTTGAAATGTGTAGTCTAAGTGTTTGTAGAAATGATTGAATGAGTATGGAATTTGAATCCCTGCTTGCCATGATTATCCGTCGTGGATATATGCGTGTTGTATTCGTGATAATTCCCTAGTGAAAGGATTTGCCCTAATACATGTTGTGATCAACATACGTTATGTATGTTGACGTGTGTAGTCTAAGTGTTTGTGAAAATGTCTGGATGAGTACATATTTAGTAAGGTGTATGTTATATAGGTGTTGAGGTGAGATTCTCAACTACCTTAGCTATGTGTATAAATCCCTTCATGTAACTTAGATTAAATTGTGGGATTTAGCATGAAATGCATTTGTGCAAATTATGTTTACCTTGTATTTTGTGAAACGTTTAATTAGTTACGTTACTTGAATTAATTATTTAACTTTGATATGCCTACCACATGTGTTATCCTATTATATTTACATGCGTTTTGGACTACTACATAGTCCAGGCAATCGGTAACCGGTCCTGGTTTGGTGGCTAAGTTTGCTTCACCGCACAAGACGTGTCTGATGAATCCGAGTCGTACTTTAGTTGTCGCCAGTGGTTAGGCCACACGGAGTGCTTACGTACTTCATGTCGATTAACTCGATGTGTGCTCCTACCAGTCGAGCTTGTCAAGTAACCCGATTGACCTGATGTATATTCGCCATGTATGGAAGCTACTGCTTGAATCTAAGGTACCAAACTCACCAGTGAGAAGCCCCGTTAACCCTGGTACCTCGATCCACTAAGACTCATGAGCTGGGCATGGTGGTATGGGACACCGTGGTCGAGCTATCGGCCTACGCTGGGGCGACGAGCATCCCCGTAGTGTCCAGTGAGCAACATAGACTCGTGAGCCGAATACGGTGGTATGAGACACTGTATTCGAGCTGTCGGCCTACACTGATCCGGTGACGAGCCCTTTGTAGTGACCTCGAGCATTGTAACACACCGTACTTTTGAGTACTTGAGCGTTACCATTGAACCGTAGGAAGTATTTAGGCGTACAACGATTTGTATTTAAATCTTAGACACAACTTGCAATTAGGATCAACCATCCACTAATTTATATTAAGGCGGACCATTACATTTGTAAAGAAACTTATTTTGAGATTTCAATCACCTTGGTTGACAAGTCAAACCACCCAACGTTAATATTGAAACCCTAAAATTTTCTTAAATTAGGTTTAGAAACTACTTGACCATCAATGTTATGAAGATTGACAAATCTAGATAAAAATGACCACAAATTCCATGGTAAGTCGTAATAAATGTATAATCATGTAGTGTGACCCTCTTACTCACATCATTTACCTTAAAATAGGACCCTAGGTCCCAAGAACCTTTGATTACCAAATTACCTAAACAACCTTCCCTTAAAGATTTAATTAATAGACACTCAAAACATTAAACTTTGATTTATATGATCATCTAAGCGGTGGATCTGTATAATGCTCGGTCAATGGCCATTAGTGGACCTTCTAAGAAAAATGGATGGTCCAGATCATATTGATCACCACATGAACCCCACTTTTCAATCACGCACATGCACAGAGCCATGTGCACTCACTGTCCACCAGATCTGTCAACACGGTTTGACTGTGTTGACTCGACAAAGCAAAGAAGAGATTTTCTCTCTCTCTCTCTCTCTCTCTCTCTCTCTCTCTCTCTTTCTGCCATTTCCACCGGTTACAGTTTAAATGGAAGGCCTCCGTTTGCATCTGATGTGACCCACCTTCTCGGATCAGATCAACGATCCGAACTGTCCATCAGGAACATAAGGAGAATCTAACCAATACCATGGAATTTTCTACACGAGTTGCACTCACATGGGTGAACAATCGTGTCCGCAAATAGCACAACGTGCAACATTTTTCCTTCTTAAACAGGATTTTTCCGTTCCTAGCTATATGAGTTGGCGAATCCAAAAACCGTTCTCAAATCCTGACCGTGCGTCCAAGAGAATCCTAGCCTTCTAAAATAGGGTTAACTGATATTTCTAGCACTCGAGAAAATGACGAGAACGTGTAGCGGCACCACGGTTTTCGGCTTCAACGAATTGTCTTAATTAGCAACACTTCTTGCATCGTGAGGTGGACCCCACATTGCTTTTAGACCATATCAGGACCATCCAAACGGCCCTGATCTATGGATAAACTGCCCAGTTGAAAAATGCCATTTTTATCTTCAATCTTCCTTAAGCTGACAAAGAAACCCATACTTCTCAAGATCAGGTCCTTTCACTAATCCAAACCATTCATTACGTGGCCCATCCTACCTAAAACCCATCAACGAACGTTATTTGGGTCCATTCATAAGTCTAGGAGTTTGAGAGATTTCTGATGATAAGTTTCTCTCGGCAGCTATGCGTTAACAACATGCTAATCACTAGGATTAGATGTGGATAGTTCTAGAGATAGAAACGGCTATAAAAAGCCTGATTTTAGGGCGAACTTGGAGAGAGCTAAAAGAAAGGAAAGAAATAGAGAAAAGAAAGTGGAATACAAGAGAGAGTTCTTCTTTGCGCCATTGGTCAAGTTGCAAACTTCGTAGCAACTCCCCTCAGCCTCTGATCTGACTCTTTTTCTGTGAGGAAAGAGCAGAGAGAGGGTGAGAAGTGAAATAATGAGAGAAGGAAAAAGAATAGAGAGAAAGAGAGGAGATAGAAATAGAGAAGGCAGAGGGCTTGTGAGATGAAGCAGTTGCTGGAACAAGTTCCCAGCCGGCTGACTCACCCAAAATCAACATTCAGGTTCGAGTTCTGACAGACCCGGAGTAGAGCACGCCGCATCCAGATCCTTCCAACATCCAGGTGCAGTCTCCGATCAGGTAAATCCGTCCATTTTCCCCTGTCATTGACAGATTCCACCCAACTCGACTGACGGTCTCCACATCCACTCCTAACTCGGTCATGAGCTGGCACTACTCAGATCTACACTTCAGGGTGAAAAGCTGGATTTAGATTAGAGAAGGAGATCCGTTTGACTCAACATAACCACACCATTGAGCATCACAAACCGATCTCAGTCATTGCTATAGTATTACCCCCAACTCGTTGAAGGATCGACTGAGTCGAGTCGTTGCCGAGTTGTAAACTCATCTCTGTTTCAGGAAAAGCTCTGACTTGGATCAAACCTAAGACAGTCCATCCCAGTCACTCTATTCCATTAGGTAATCTGAAATCTACCCCAACTATTTACAGAGGACACTGCATTCCACTTAGTAACAAGATGACTCGTCCAGTTTTCCGATTAGACTTAGTAACGACTCACTAAAAATGGCTTATTAGGTACCCCTTATAGCAACTCTCTTGGAGGATCAACCTTCCCCTCAAATAGCTGTGGAACAAGCAAGAACTCATAAATCCACCCTACAAGGACACCAAAACAAGGAAAAGACTCATTTAAGGTGAGGAGCATCCCCCATAGCTTCTTCCTTTCGCTGATTTCCATATGGATTAAATCTCTAATGTATAGAATCATTGATTCCTAGCTATTGTGACTTTCTTGGATTAATCGTTTTAATGTCATATTTCCTTAACATTATGTGCATGATATATTGTCTTATAAACTCTATGTCACATTTATAATTATTTGCCTATGAATATAACTCTGTTAGACATATTAAGAAAAGAAAGCTTCTACACTAGATTATCTGTGAATTGGGTAGTGAAATATTACATTCATCACTTTTTATATTCTTTAATCTCTAATTTAGTTGGCACTATCATGTGGATAGTTCTTAAGATATGGCAAATGTGAATTTGTTTACATATAGTGTACAAAGGGATGATAGGAACTCCATCTTTCACAATTATTACTGTTTTGCTATGAGACAAAGTTCCTCTTGTCATCTTTAATTCATGAATATAACTCTAATGAGTCTGACTTGAGCTTTACAAACTCCTATTTCATTATACATTGTGAGTAGTATGAAGAAGGATTATGGGAAGAGTCCTTAAGGGACATAGAAGGACTCTTAGATAATTCAACTAATATGACCTCGCTTGTAAATGTACATGATATGCGGTGAGCCCTCCTTGAATGTAAAGAAACTATGGAAATCCATGTAGAATGTATAGTTGGACATTTCCTATTGAAAAATTGAAAGTCATCCCTATTCTATCAAGTAATGTATATATGTGTCATGGTGCATAACATTCACGCATGACATGTGAGCTTTTCCGAGTGCTTAATGTAAGCCACATTCTACTCGATTTACTGTAGATCAGTTGAATGACCAGAGTTGTGCATTTGAGTCACTTTGGACACTCTTATTTTACACGAGGCTTTTTCGGGATTTTATTCCTCCTCGGGCATACCCCGAGTATTTTTCCAGGAGGTCGTCCTTGAGTGCACTCACCTTCATGGCCTTTTCCAGGTAATTTATCTACCTCGGGCGGTATTTTATTTTGACAGCTGGATGTGCATAACCAGATCTGTGGCTTGAACATACATTCATACATCCATTCATTCAAGTTCATCTTTTTGGGTCATGAATTGATGTGTTGGTTTAACTATGCTATAACTGCTAGATATACATGAATTGCATATGTAGTTGTATTGCCCTTTGAATCAAATTTGAATCGTTAACCCGTTTTGGGATGAGATGTTATGGCTGAATCTATGAGGAAAATTTTCACTGAGTTTTCACTCACTAATCGTGTGATTGCGCCAAATAGATGCAGGGTTAATAACAGGTAGAGACCCCTAGAACGAGATTCCAGGGACGACTGAGATGGAGATTGGCAATGAGGGCCTCTATGCCATTGCAGTTGAGTCGTTGGAGCTTGACTGATAATTTATGATTTACTTGTTTTCATATTTCAGATTTTGTAACTTGTTTAAATTGTAATAAAATATTTTTCCTGTTGTGGGATTTCATTTTACTCCCACTTAAATGTATTAAACTTCCATTTTTGTTACTCTTAATATTCTTGGTTTATGCAATGGTTATTTTACTTAATGATTGTGAGATTGACCATTAATTAGATCATTGAACCCCATTTTATAACGTAATAATCGGGTTCTCAAAGAGGAGCGACTATCCTTAGGTTTTGAGAACCAGGGTGTTACAAGCATACTTTGAGACTGCGTTGAGGTGACGAGCCTTTCCGTAGCCACTAGAGTATAAACTAGGCTTACACTGATCAGGTGACGAGCCCTCTGTAGCGACCTAAAATAACAACATCGTATGAGATTTACTAGGACTGATGACCCTAGAATGGATCATTGTTTGGGCAAATGATACAAGGGAGGTACCTTGGCTTCCCAACACTGCTGTATGAATCAATCTAATTAAGTATTGGCTAACATGAGCATGCATCGCACTGCATGTACTTTGGCAAGGAAGAACACTTTCGGGAGTTTGCCATGCGCACCGTGAGATGAAGACACTGAGGGAGTATAGGCGAGGGCATGCATCATTATCGCATATCATTCTTGCATTAACAAGAGTATCTAGGATATATTTACTGTACTGCTTTATTATTACTGCTTGATTGAATTGATAACATGTTAACCTTTACTTTATTGTTCCACTGAGTTGATCACTCACTCCCACGTTCTGGAACGGTGTTTTAAACACCAACCAGACTCTATCTTAGCTGCAGGTGATGACGATGCCTACGAGGTAGAGCCAGACTTCGAGGATGACGAGAAGGCGTTCTCCTACATGCAGTTATCGGGCAGGTTCATGTGAACCATGTCCTGATCGCTAGGGCTACAGGGACACTGACTAGATGCCCTTGCACTGTTATTCTATATTTTGGGACACACTTGTATGTTCATTTTGATCACTTTGGGAGTATACATGTATATGGTTAACCTGGTGACATTTTCACACTCTAGAGATCTACAACAACTTATAAGTTGTATTTATCAATCACAGTCTTCTGCTTGTGTAAATTTATTCGTCTTTGGAGTGCGATATGCTATTTGGCTTAATCCCATTCATCTTTAATACACTAACACGGACAACATTAAATCATCATTATCTATATTGCATAAGTGATGCGTTGGAACTCGGGAGTTGAGTTTATGCTCGACCCCCGATTTTCAGGGTGTTACAAGTTAGTATCAGAGTATGATTTGGATTAAACTGGACTTGGGTTATGGTCACACGACATACGTTGACGCACTATGACGTATGAGGGTGCGAGAAAACGTAGAAACAGATGCAGGATTCCCGAATTTTGCCAAACGGCGAAATTGATCGAAATTGACCATAGAAATTGGGCCCGTAGGCCTTTGTGATCATGTGAAATGATCCTAACACCTTTCTGGATCATCAATCGACGGGTTGAGATGGAGATTTAACCAGTTCCACACTTAGAATATATGCGAGATGGAACCCAAAACGACTCAAATGGAGTCGGGGGCCAAATCGGTACAATTCGGGGGGACCTGAAGTGGACCCCATATATCACAGAAGCACCACCAGGGTTGGGCAACTTTAGGAGCCCGTTTAGCTCAGGTTGAGGAGGGTCAGGCCGCTCTCAGATAAGAGATTTAAGAGACTCAGGCCGAGGTGAAATAGAAGCTTGAAGAACATCAAGCGTACATGAAGAAGAAGTGCAAGAAGATGTTGCGCACCCTGAAAGCCCTTTTGTGCTGCTTGCAGGACAAGGGTGCCCCTCCGCCATCACCTGAGTCGGATGACTAGTCGTATGTTATCGTCGTCTAGATGTTTTCTGTGCTTTCTTGCTTTCTTTGTTTAACTTTTATAGGTCTAGTAGTATGGTAGGGTTGTTAGTGTGATTAATGTTGAAGTTGTTTAAATTAGCTCACCTGCATTTTCTGTCATGATCCATGTAAGGCATCTCATGTATTATGACAATTTTGATTAAATAGAATGCATAAAGTTTTCTTTCATTATGGAATGTATAAGCTGCTTGGGAAATTGAGTGTTGTTATGCAGAAATCTAACACATGTTACACCCTATGTTGTATATAGGGAATGCCACCTAAGAGCACGTGAAGTACGACACGTCTCTCACCTGGCGATTCACTTGACGGGGTACTTCCCCTCGTCGATCGCCATATGGACCTTAGTTCAGGCCCATCTTGCACTGACACTATGCCGGGTTCTCAGCCGGCCACTGGCCCCACCAATGGGCCGACACCTGTGCCACCATCTACTGCACCACCTGTGTCACCATCTAAGGCACCACCTGTTACACCACCGGTTCCTGAGCAGAACCACGCATCTTCTTCGACGCCGCATGTGCCTCAGTCGGCTCCTCCTACTGATAGGTTTAAGTAGATGATGTTGTTGATGCAGTAATAGCAGCAACAGCTCTTGGCCACCCTTGGGGGAATTTTTGCCCAGGGCATGGGTGTGGCTCCACCTTCACATTTTGTACACCTTGTGGGAATGTGAGTGCTAGCGACCTCTTTGAGTGATTCCAGCGTTTGCAGCCTCCTACTTTTGCGGGTACTCATAGACCCGAGGAGACCGAGTATTGGCTTGACCGCATCTCTAAGTTGCTTAAGCCACTGCACTGCACTGAGGCAGAGCAGGTGGAGTTGGTCACCTTCATGTTTGAGAAAGAGGCTAGCTTATGGTAGGATAGTATCCTTCGTATTGTTACGGTCGGATATGTATGGACATGGGTAGCCTTTGAGACCTACTTCCACAAGAAGTACTATCCCCTCACGTATCGCCACGAGAGGGAGAGTGAGTTCCTACGCCTCCGATAAGGAGGGATGACAGTGGTGGAGTACGAGAACAGATTCATGGAGCTGGGCAGGTACGCTCCGTTGATATTAGCCAACGAGCCGATGCGTATGCGATAATTTTCTGAGGGTCTGCGACCTGAGATCCGCTCGAAGATGTGCTGCGCTAGCATACCCAGCTATGCTAAACTAGTTAGCATGTCTATGCGAGCTGAGCAGGACGGGGACAGGCAGTCCCGTATGCGAGCACCTATGGCCCCTAGGCCTCAACCTGATTTCCTAGCCAGGCCATTTCTCGGCAAGAGGCCACGTGCAGACTCTCCTCTCAGGCTTGAGGCACCACCGGCTGAGCTGGGACGAACTGACTTGTGATGCACATACCGCGATAAGGCATGTAATACAGATAGGTATTGTTTCACCAGGATGAGGGACATCGGGTTTTCACCACCTCAGAGGATTAATCACCAGCTTCCTCAGGCCATATCAGCACCACCTCTGCGGTTGACACCAGTACATCTATCTTTTCAGCCGCCTGTACCTCGATTTAGGCCGCCTCAACGGCCTATGGTACCACAGCCGAATCGTTCACAGCAGGCTCAGGTGCACTCACTCACAACTGAGGCATCGGAGGCAGCACCTATGGCTTTCGAAGTCACTGTACATGTCTAAGGTACTCCAGTTTTCTTATTGGTGGACACTAGGTCCACTATCTCCATCATTTCATGCGCGGCAGTCAAGTGACTAACATTGAATACTACTCCTATGAAGGGAGTGAGAATCACTACCGCTACAGGAACCTTTTCAGATGTCACCCGGACTTGTAAGGATTGCTCAGTAGATCTGGGTAGCAGGACAGTGCTCGTTGAACTTATTGTCGCCCCACTATGGCACTACGACGTTATCCTCGGTACCAAGATGAAGGCAGAGATTGATTATGATACTCGGGTCGTGATAGCCTATGGACCTGAGGGCATGGTCTTTACTTTTCCAGTGCAGGTCAGTTGGCCTTATTGTGTTAGATGTTACACTACCTTACTAGAGCATGTTGATGGGTCGACTTTAGAGAACACGGCAGTAGTCCAGGAGTTTGAGGACGTGTCTAAGATGATCCCTGAATTACCTCCTCAGCGCGAGATCGATTTTACAATTGATTTTGTGCCCGGTACGACACCCATCTCGTTACCCACATATCGTATGCCTTCATGTGAGGTGGAGGAGTTGAGGAAACAGATCGATGATTTGTTGCATGCAGACTTCATATGACCAAGTGTGTCTCCTTGGGGAGCACCCGTGTTGTTCGTGAAGAAGAAGGACGGGTCACTGCAATTGTGTATTGATTATCGCAGGCTGAACCAAGTGACGGTGAAGAACAAGTATCCTTTGCATAGGATAAATGATCTGTTTGATTAGTTGAAGGGGGCACGATACTTCTCGAAGATTGATCTACAGTCATGGTATCATTAGTTGCGAGTCAGGGATGAGGACGTGCAGAAGACGGCCTTCAGGACCAGTTTTGGACAATGAATTTCTCATTATGTCGTTCGATCTTACGAACGCACCGGCCGTGTTCATGGACCTGATGAACAAGGTGTTTCGGCCGTTTCTGTTCTGATTCGTCATCGTGTTTATAGATGACATACTGATATACTCTAAGAGTCGGGAAGAGCACGAGGAAAACCTGCGAGCAGTCTTGGGTACTCTAAAGAAGAACCAATTGTTTACACAGTATAAGAAGTGCGACTTCTGGAAAGATGAAGTCAAGTTCCTTGGACATGTGGTGTCCAAGGAAGGGATAGCAGTTGACCTCGCTAAGGTAGCCGCGGTTCAGGACTGGGAGTAGTCCGGTTCGGTACCGAGCTGAGGAATTTTCTTGGTCTGGTAGGGTACTACCGTCGTTTTATTAGGGACTTCTCCAAGATTGCCAGACCGTTGTCTCAGTTGACATGAAAGGATTTGAAGTTCGCCTGGAATGAAAAGGCGGAAGCAGCTTTCCAGGAACTGAAGGACAAACTAACGTCCGCCCCTGTGCTAGTATTGTTAGAGCAAGGGGTTAAGTATACTATATATACCGACGCGTCTCACATTGGTCTGAGTTGTGTCCTTATGCAGAAAGATAGGGTGATTGCTTATGCCTCGAGACAGTTGAGGAAACATGAGGAGAACTACCCTACACATGACCTAGAGTTGACAGCTGTCATCTTTGCACTGAAGCTCTGGAGACATTAGCTCTACGGAGAGGAGTTCGAGCTCTTTTGTGACCACAAGAGCCTCAGATACATATTCACTCAGTGGGACTTGAATATGAGGCAGCGACGATGGATGAAAACCTTGAAAGACTTCAAGTTCGAGGTTTCCTACCATCCGGGCAAGGCTAACCTTGTGGCCGACGCATTGAGCCGCAAGAAGACCATAGAGTTTACGGCTTTATTGATGGAGGAAGAATGGGGTATGATAGAGTTCGTGCGAAACTTCGAGCAGAAACTCACCGTGGGGGAGCCGTTCGAGAGTGTTGCGCACGTTCGTATGCGGCCACTTATTAATGATAGGACCATTGAGGCCCAGAAGGACGATGCGCAATTGTCTGAGCTTTGAGAGTAGGCTAGCCATGATGAGGACGCCAAGTGGCAAGTTGGTACGGATGGGGGCTTACGTTACCGTGGCCGCTTATGCATCCTAAATCTTCATGACTTGAGACAGGAGGTTCTCGAGGCGGCACATAGTTCAAAATTGGCGATGCATCCCGGAAGCACGAAGATGTATCGAGATATAAAGAGATCGTACTGGTGGGACAATATGAAGGCTCACATAGCAGATTATGTGTCCCGTTGTCTCACGTGCCAGCAGGTCAAGGTTGAACATCGCTGACCTCCTGGATGCTTCAGCCCATGCCCATAGCTGAATGGAAGTGGGATTTCATCTCTATGGATTTCATATCGGGGCTGTTGAAGACGAGGAAGGGACATGACTCCATTTGGGTGATCGTGGATCGATTAACAAAATCGGCTCATTTTTTCCCTATCAAAGTTTCAAACTCTATAGACGAATTGGCCAGGTCGTACATTAAGGAGATTGTACGTCTGCATGGAATTCCCCTAGAGACTATGTCTGATCGAGATATGCGATTCACATCTATCTTCTGGACTCGTATCCAGGAAGCAATAGGTGTAAGTTGAAATTCAGTACCGTGTTCCGCCTATAGACTGAAGGGCAGACGGAACGAGTAAATCAGATGTTAGAAGATATGCTACGAGCTTGTGTGCTGGATTTCAAAGATAGTTGGGACGACTGTCTTCCTTATGCAGAGTTCGCGTATAACAACTGTTTTCAGGCAAGTAGTGGTATGGCTCCATATGAGGCATTGTATGGGTGACCCTGTCGAGTACCGCATTGCTGGGCAGAGGTTGGTGAGAAGAGCCTGATTGGCCCAGAGTTGGTTCAGGCGACCTCAGAAAAGATCGACATTATCAAGCGTCGACTTCTGGCAGCATAGAGCAGGCAGAAGAGCTACGCCGATATAAGGCGGCAGCAGCTAGAGTTCGAGGTCGGGGACCATGTCTTTCTGAAAGTTTCTCCCATGAAGGGAGTCCTTCGGTTTGGAAAGAAGGGGAAGCTTATGCCGCAGTTCATTGACCCATTTCAGATACTTGATCGAGTGGGTGAGGTGACATACCGTCTTACTCTGCCCACATCACTTACGGGCGTGCACAACGTATTTCTTGTATCTATGCTGAAGAAATACGTTCATGATCCTTCCCACATCATCAAATGGGAGCAGGTACAGTTGAGTGAGGATGCTACTTATGTTCTGCGACTGACACGCATCCTAGACAGGAAGGAGCATGTGTTGCGTAGTAGGGTTATCCCGTTGGTGAAGGTGTTATGGACGCTTCATACTGAGGAAGAGGCTACTTGGGAGACAGAAGCCGAGGTCTATAAGAACTACCCTTAGATTCTCAAGGAGTACGAAAAGGTACTAATTTAGAGGACGAAATTTTTTTTAAAGGGGGGTAGATTGTAATGTCTCAAAAAAATCCGTACGAAGATCTGAGTTTCACTTCAGACAGAAATCACTCAGGACCAAATCCTTTAGAAATTAGGCGAGAATTAGCTAGTGCTAAATTAGAGTACCTGTGAAATTAGCACTAATCACTTTAAATATGATCTGCAAGACCCAAAACGTTTAGAATCATTACCGCTACATTACCTTAAAACTTAGGATCAATCTCTATTCCCAGTTGCTTTTGGGAGCACACGAAACTCCGTATCGAATGTGGATAGTGCGTCGAAAGTCCGATTACTACGAAACTATACGGTTATGACCGCCTTGCTAGGCTTGACAACCATCTCGGAAATTAAGTCCTAACAGTATCCAAAAACTCACAACTTGAGCCCGGAGCGAAGTGTGTGAGAAACGCGAATATCTTTAAAAAATGAACTGAGACTTAAGTGAATTGAGTCGTCTCACTTGCGGACTGAATCTAAGGATTCAGACTGTCAAAATCTAACCCAATTACACCCTCAGATCAGGAAAAATTTTCAACACATGTCAGTACACTTGTGGCCCTAATCGAGCGCTAGTGACCGTTGAACTGAAATTGGTCCGCCACGGCCGATCTGTAAATCCGATCAGACCGAAAACTTAACTGGACCTGGATCCAATGTTAAGGAGCTTAAGTCTGACCGTACGCACAAAAGAGGTCTCCAGAAGTGCTCCGTTGAGCTGAAACATATGGGTTTTGGCTGTAACATAAGTATACCATGGTCTTGGGGCCATTGAGCTCACGTTTGAGCCTATATAAGGGCCTTAAACCCTTTCTCTCCCTTCACATACGAATTTACAAACCCTAGAGAGATAAGAGAGAGAAAAGAAAAGGAAAGAGAAAGAAGGAGAGAGTGTGTGGGAGATTGTTCTCGGGACTCAATCCGCCGTTCCACGTGCTTAACTACCACTATCGTATCGCTATTCCGGCGATTCTAATTCCATTTTCGGGTAAGAAATCCTAAACCTAATCTGTTTTAGGGATTCAAATTTGGTTTGTGATGAAATAGCTAACCTATTTCATACTATAGGCTATTGTTGTGTCAAGAAATCCTAAACCTATAAGGTTATGTTTTCAAGGCTTTCAATGTAGGGATTCAAATTTGGTTTGTGATGAAATAGCTAACCATGATTTCATAACATATTGTTGCTACTCCATTTGTAGCTTATAACCAGTTGTACCGTATAGGTTGAAATGTGTAATCTAATTGTTTGTGGAAATGATTGAATGAGTATAGAATTTAAATCCCTGCTTGCCATGATTATCTGTCATGGATATATGCGTGTTGTATTCATGACAACTCCTTAGTGAAAGGAATGTCAGGATCAACATACGTTATGTATGATGTGTGTAGTCTAAGTGTTTGTGAAAATGTCTGGATGAGTACATATTTAGTAAGGTGTATGTTATATAGGTGTTGAGGTGAGATTCTCAACTACCTTAGTTATGCGTATATATCTCTTCACGTAACTTAGATTAAATTGTGGGTTTAGCATGAAATGCATTTGTGCAAATTATGTTTACCTTGTATTTTGTGAAATGTTCAATTGGTTACGTTACTTAAATTAATTGTTTATCATTAAGCAATTGATACAAGGGAGGTGTCTTGGCTTCCCAAACTGCTGTACTGCTTTATCATTACTGCTTGATTGAATTGATAACATGTTAACCTTTGCTTTATTGTTCCATTGAGTTAATCATTCACTCCCACATTTCGGGATGGTATTTTAAACACCAACCAGACTCTGTCTTAGCTACAGGTGATGGCGATGCCTACGAGACGGAGCCAGACTTCGAGGATGACGAGGAGGCGTTCTCCTGCATGCAGTTATCAGGCGGGTTCATGTGAGCCGTGTCCTGATCGCCAGGGCTATAGGGACACTGACTAGATGCCCTTACACTGTTATTCTGTATTTTGGGGCACACTTATATATTCATTTTGATCACTTTAGGAGTATACATATATATGGTTAACCTGGTGACATTTTCACACTCTGGAGATCTACAACAACTTATATGTTATATTTATCAATCACAGTCTTCCGCTTGCGTAAATTTATTCATCTCTAGAGTGTGATATGCTGTTTGACTTATTCCCATTCATCTTTAATGCACTAACATGGACAACATTAAATCATCATTATCTATGTTGCATAAGTGATGCGTTGGAACTCGGGAGTTGAGTTTATACTCGACCCCCGATTTTCAGGGCGTTACAGGCTTCTTCTATTTTCTCTGGCCTAAGACCACCCCAAGAGCATAGTCATACGTATCACACATAATCTCAAAAGGAAGGTTCTAATCAGGTGGCTGCATGATAGGTGCAGTGGTTAACATACCCTTGAGCTTAGAAAAAGCTTTCTGGCAATGCTCAGTCCACTCGTATGGTACATCTTTTTAAAGTAGATTACATAAAGGACGAGAGAGGTGACTAAAATCCTTTATGAATCTCCTGTAAAACCCGACGTGTCCTAAGAAGGATCGCACGTCTCGTATGTTTTTGGGTAGAGTAAGTTAGAGATAAGATCAATCTTAGCCTTATCTACCTCAATTCCTTTGGATGAGATGATATGTCCAAGGACAATCCTCTTACGACCCATGAAGTGGCACTTTTCCCAATTCAGTACCAAATTCTTTTCCTTATACCGCTTCAGCACACATTTAAGATTCTCCAAACAATCGCTGAAGGATGGACCAAAGATAGAGAAGTCATCCATGAAGACCTCTAAATATTACCCCACTATGTCAGAAAAAATACTCATCATGCATTGTTGAAAGTGGTGGTAGCATTATATAGTCCGAATGGCATCCTTCGGTAAGCAAAGGTGCCAAAGGGACATGTGAATGTGGTCTTTTCCTGATCTTCAGGGGCTATCTCTATTTGGTTGTAGCCTAAATACCCGTCAAGAAAACAGTAATAAGAGTGACTAGCTAGCCTTTCCAAGATTTGATCAATGAAGGGCAAAGGAAAGTGGTCATTCCTTATGATGGTATTCAACTTTCTGTAGTTAATGCAAATTCTCCAACTAGTAGTTACTCTAGTTGGCATGAGTTCATTGTAAGCATTGGCTACGATGGTGATTCCGGACTTCTTAGGAACCACCTAAGTTGGACTCACCCATTCGCTATTGGATATAGGATATATAATACCCACATCCAATAGTTTAAGTACCTCGGCCTTAACCACTTCCTTCATGTTTGGATTTAACCTACGTTGTGGTTGCCAGGAGGTCTTCGCATTATCCTCTAGATAAATGAAGTGAGTACAAATCAAAGGGTTAATTCCCTTGAGAACCACAATCGACCATCCAATGGCTCCTTTGTGCTAAATGAGAGTAGAGATAAGCATACTCTCCTGTTCTGGCTCATGGTGGGAAGAAATCACCACCAGGTATGTCTCATCTTGATCTAAATAAATATATTTCAATTTAGAGGGTAAAGGTTTTAGGTCAAGCTTCGATGCCTTGAGGTTAGATGGTAGAGGTACTACATCAGTTTGGGGCAATTTTTCAAATTATGGCCTCCACCGGTTAGCTTCAAGTACCAGCACAGTATCAAGCATAGTTCCTATCTCCTTAATCATATCATCATCTAAATTATGGGAGTGGGCCGGGCACGTCTCTAGAGGGTCAGAAGATAAGGTCAGAAGTGGTCTATCTTCCACAAAAGAATCAATCAATTTAACATCGTGGGCATCGTCATCTTTCTCTGACTGTTTGCCCATATTGAAAAAGATATTTAACTCCAATATCATATTTCCAAAAGATAAACTCATAACTCCATTCTTGTAATTAATGATTACATTTGATGTAGCAAGGAATGGGCGACCAAGGATGACGGGAATTTGCGTGCTCATATCCACGATTGGTTGAGTATCCAAGATGATAAAATCTATTGGGTAGTAGAATTTGTCAACCTGGACCAACACATCCTCAATTATCCCTCTCGGTACACGAACTGAGCGATCGACAAGTTGTAACGTAGTTTAGGTAGGTTTTAATTCATCTAGACCCAGTTGTTCGTAGACTGAATATGGGATCAGATTTACGCTCGCTCCTAAGTCGAGAAGTGCGTGCTCAATTTGGTAATTCCCAATTATACAAGCGATGGTTGGGCTACAGGGATCTTTGTACTTTTGTGGCACATCTTGCTCTAGGATGACACTCACTTTCTCTGTTAAAAAGATTTTCTTTTGAATACTTTGCCATCTTTTGGTCGTACATAAGTTTTTTAGAAATTTTGCATATAAAGGTATTTGTTTTACAACATCAAGTAGATGAATATTGACCTTCACTTGTTTCAATACCTCTAGAATGTCCTGAGAGTTGGAGAGAGATTTTGGTGCAATTGGCCTATCTTGAATTTTCGGTTCTAATTCTTGTGAAGTAGTGCTAGGTCTATCAATTTCATCTATTTCCTTATCCTTAGACTTTTCAGCCCTTATCGGAATAGATTTATCAATTGTTTTCCCACTCTTAAGGGTGGTGATAGACTTAGCTTGCTCCATTTGATTTGAAGAGCTGGGATCACTTATTTTGTATTACGGTTTAGGATTGGGGAAAGGTTGATCTGGAAGAATCCCTTTCTCCCCAATTGTTAAGTATGACTCTATCCTTTGAATTGACGACGCAAGCGTTCCTAATGCTGATCTGATATCCTGGAATGCTTGTGCTGAACTCTGATTGAGTAGCTCTTGGTCTCGAATATGTTTTTAAAATGGGTCCTCCTAAGGTTTTCCTTGATTTAGAATTTGATTAGGGAATCGTTGAGGAGTAGCAGTTTGTCCATTCCTCCAACTAAAGTTTGGATGATTTCTCCAACTAGGATTGTATGTATTGGAGATGGGTCCATTAAAAGGCCTTTGGTAATTATTCACGGCATTAGATTGCTCATTCAGTACCTCTTGAAAAGCAGGTATTGTTGGACAATTTTCAGTTGTGTGAATGTTGCAATCACAAATACTGTAAACAGTTTCCTTAGCCTTATCCTTCTTTAATTTCATGGCCTCGAATTTTCTTATGAGATTACCCACTTTAGCATTGATATCATCATCCTCTTTCAGAAGCTATATTCTGCCCCTCTCCTTTGATTAAGCGGGCTTAGAAGTGGTGCTCGATTTTGGGGAGACGTCCCATGATTGTGCATTTTCAGCAAGTCTATCTAAATAATCCCACACATCATCGACGTTTTTGTTCATGAATTCCTCATTGCACATTGTCTCAATTAATTGGCGCATGGAGGATGTTAATCTATCATAGAAAAAGTGTGTAATGTGCTACATTTCAAAACCATGTTGTGGGCATGAATTGACAAGATCCTTGAACCGCTCCCAACATTGGAAGAATGTTTCATCTTCCTTTTGGGCGAAGTTCATGATTGACTTTTTGAGGGTGTTCATTTTATGGTATGGAAAAATTTTATTTATGAACTCCCTTATCATATCGTTCCATCTACTAATACATCGAGGATGTAGTGAATGCAACCATGTCTTGGCTTTCTCTTTCAAAGAAAAGGGAAAGAGTTTCAGCCTGACTATGTCCTCAATCACGTTAGGAAAATATAAAGTGGCTATAATCTCATCAAACTCTTTCATGTGTAAATATGGGTTTTTATATTCAAGTCCATGAAATTTTGGAAGGAGTTAGATCACCCTTGGCTTGATATCCATATGTCCTGTATTTTCTGGAAAAGCCATGCATGAGGGCTTGCTCACCCTCGCCGGTTGTAAATAATCTCAAAAAGTACGAGGCGAGGGTGTTTAATGCACCTTATTCTCATCCTGGATTTCCTCAACTTTCGGTTGAGGTGGATTTTGAGGTTGATTGGCATCTATAACTTCAGTTAACTCTGTAGATTTTGAGTGGTGTCTAATCTTGTGATGGATAGATAACCCCTCAACCAATCCTCCTTCACTCAAGAGACGTCGAGTGTTGTCATGGACTCACTTGAGCATAAAACACTCTTAGCCCTCAATTTTAGAATCTAACCTAAACCTTAAAAAAAAATATATAGAAAGAGAGAGAATTAGAAGGAAGTTACCAAATTAGAAGGTTTTATGTTAGGATCCTGCAAATGAAAAAAGGAAAGTGAATTAGTTTCTAAAAAGGAAATAAGGAAAGCAACCTAGTTTTTAAAAACAAATTAGGAAAGTTTCTAAAAACAAAAAATGAAAGTTTTTAAACCTAAAAATATAAAGCTTAGTTAGTTTCTAAAATAATTCAGAAAAATCCATAACTTAAAAATAGAAAGTAGAAAAACCTTAATCTTAAACTAATTTTAAAACTAGTTAATCTCAGAAAAATGCAACCATTAATCTCCAGCAACGGCACTAAAAACTTTTTCACAACCCCAAGTGTAGGATCACAATGTAGTAATAATCTCGGTGAGACCGAGGACGAATCCACAAGGACTAATCTCGTGAGTATTCTGAAAGCAACTAGAAGTAGAATTAGAAGAAGATGTAAACCTAAATCTCAAAGTGTAGTGAGAGTAATTGTGAATTATTAACTAAAACTTGTAAATTTAAAGGTGGGAAATAGGGTTTCCAAGGATCCACTTATAATAATCAGGGAGATCTATTACTTGATTCAAGGACACAACTGGAATCAGAGTCATATCCTATCTAGTTGGAAGATATGTCAATAAAACCAAATCTGAACTTCCCTTGACCTAATTCTCAATGGATGAGAGTTGTGAGAACTGGAAGTGATTCCATCATCTAGCCATGTCTAGGAGACTATGACAAATAATAGGATATACCACTTCACAACCAACATAGGAGAACTGTGAAGATTAGAAGTGATTTCATCACCCAACCATGCCTAAGGGATGATGGTGAACAACATAATTTCCTAACTTCACAATCTCAATACATGAAAAGAAGATACTCAAAGCTATTGCAAATCTATTGTAATTTAAGTCATAACAAATCATTAAGAACTAAAAGTATTCCTTAAATATCAAACTAAAATTAAAGAGAATTCAACATAAACATGAATCAAAGCAATAGAAACATCCCAACACACTACAAGCTTCATATCTTAGCCATAGCTAAGAGGTTTATCCAACCATAGACATGATTGGATCTAAAACCCTAGAAGAAAACATGAAAAACTAAGGAAAAAAGAAGAAAAACGCTTGGTGACGGCTCTCCACCCTCGTGCTTAGCTCCTCCAAATCCTAGATAGATGCCTAGGGATGCCCTGGGGACTCTTATTTATAGTTGTGCAACACCTCCTTTCGCACCTCCTTGGAAAAATCCATAAACTACCTTAAATTTATGCACTCCGCATAACTCTGTGTAACTGCGAGCGATTTGTTTGATGACATCGAACTGGCTTCAATGTCATCGAAGGTGTCTTTTATTCGTGCTTTTTCCATGCATTTGTAGCTTCATCCGGACTTTGTATCCTTCTATGTCATCGAACCTACCTTCGATGTTATCGAGTGTTGTTTGAGGAATCGATAAAACGTTCAAAACAGTCCAGAGAGTTAATCAAATTTCTTCA
Source organism: Magnolia changhungtana (assembly GCA_030180095.1). Classification (NCBI taxonomy): domain Eukaryota; kingdom Viridiplantae; phylum Streptophyta; class Magnoliopsida; order Magnoliales; family Magnoliaceae; genus Magnolia; species Magnolia changhungtana. The sequence continues at coordinate 1,429,587 of JASAUF010000489.1, forward strand.
ATAAATTCGATGTCATCGAAGAGGCCTTTGATGTCATCGAGCAAGTCTTCGATATCATCTAGAAAAAAAAAGAAGCAAGCTTCACACATGAATACGCAAGCCACTACTTGATGGAATGTCGTAATTAAAGGAAAATGCCAGCGTAATGCCATGCCATCACCGATACATCACGCGACTTTAGTATAGTCAATAGTGTAGCAAGTTTTGGGGATGAAATTTTGTTAAGGGGAGTAGAATGTAACATCCCATTTTTTTAACTGTAAGTATCCCAAACCCCACTGTTTTCCATAGTGTGGTCCACCTGAGTTTTGGATCAACCTAATTTTTTGGCACATGCCCTAATATGGATGAACAAGATTGATGGGCGGATTAGATTTGTCACAACATCTTTGTGAGGCCCACCATCATTTTTTAAAAGAAAAGAACGCACGTTACCATGAAACGCTCAATTTTCTCTCCTATCCATCCTTCGCCGTGCCAACTGTCCGCACGACTCGATCCATTCTTACATGCCTTCTTGCAAATGGGAACTACCTCATCGATCTGAACCGTCCATTAGATTCAGACTCCAGAGAAACTTTGCCATGTAAAGTTACCTCCATCGTTGTTGCTAACTATACGACCACTATAGATCATGATCCTTTCCATTTTCAAGTTCTTGACCCAACAAGAATCTACAAAACTGGTGGATGAGTTTGATTTCTCATCCCACACCTTGGTGGGCCCACAGCTTACGTTCCGCATTGCGCCAGTGGCAAAATCACACATGACCTTCCTTCTCAATGATTCTCATGAAATCCTCCCCCCAATCCCAGTCATTTAAAACCTTTGAATCCAACAGTCGTCCTCACCTCAATGGTCTCTGTATGAGTAACCAGTCAAATAGAAACCTATCTTACCATTCTTTCATGTTTTCATGTACAATAGGTGCATCACCAACCAAAATCACACATGACCTTCCTTCTCAATGATTCTCATGAAATCCTCCCCCCAATCCTAGTCATTTAAAACCTTTGAATCCAACAGTCGTCCTCACCTCAATGGTCTCTGTATGAGTAACCAATCAAATAGAAACCTATCTTACCATTCTTTCATGTTTTCGTGTACAATAGGTGCATCACCAACCATTCGAACCCATCGACCAATCACATCCCAAGCTTCGACTTTTTGCTATGTAAAGCTCCTTTAGAGCAATCTGGACCGTCCATCAGCCTCTGAATGAAGAAAGAGCCGTCGAGTGCAAAACTGCAATTAATGTGGTCCATCTTCCCCGCCAAGCAATGCAAAACGTGGATCTAAGTGGGGTTCATGATTCGGGGTTTAAGTTGTTGTTACAAAGCTTTTATGATGCCCAACAAATCACCAGACTTCTGTCAAGCACTTCAGATCTTCTCTAATTAGGTATGTGATCTTCCCCGTTGAAAACATTACGATAGGTCGAGTTAGTCGATGATCAATATGTACGTTAAATTTATTTGAGTATCATTGTTTAAACTGAAATTATTTGATTCTCATTATATAGATTAGTTAGATTTATTTGAGCATCGCACCATAGCATGAATTTTATTTAATTTATGTTTCATATTGTAGAACGTATTTAATTGACTAATGTTGTGGATGCTCTGCCTTAGAAAGGATCATGTTGTTATGGGTGCTCTACCCGGGTCATTCCCGAAAAGGATGTTTATTTTGTGTTGCATTTTAAAATTTAGTAATTGTGGACAATCGATCCACAACCCATGTTTCAGGATGTATGTCGTATGCGAATATTCAATCGATGGCCCGTGTTACAGGATACAAGTTATTTTTTTTAAAATGTAAGGTTAAGTGAATCTATATACGGGTGCTCTGCCCTGTCCAAGTCAAAAAACAGATCAGAAGTGATTTTGTTTTATTTGATTCCTTTATTAGAATTTCAGTTGTTATTATTAAAATGTTAATATTCTCTATATTCGGGTTGTGGATGCCTAAATAAAATTTTGGTGAACACATTCGTGGGCCATGATCCCCAATAGGTATGAGACTATTCGGGATCGAGAGTCTATCATCATGAAATCACTTTGCACGTTAGGTATGAGATTGACGTCAGTTGTGGTCCTTAGTGCTAGGCCCCTACCTGCCCGTGATACCACGCACTATGACTCGACCTTTCAGTATTTTCTCTTTTGTAACATGTCTACTTATGATAAGTCGTGTTTTGACTTTGTTTATTTTCTAGCTATACTTAATGTCAACGTAATATTTCCAACTTTGGGAATGATTTGACCGTACGAGCTGTACTGCTTACACCTCTGTAGATTGTTTTACAAGTACAAAGATGGAATAATGCGAGTAAGCTAGACAAGACATTAGTTTTATTTTTTATTTTAGGATTAGTTTGCATTTTGGATGATGATTTATTATTTAGTTTATTTTTATTCCAATGTAATAAAGATTTGATGATGGTTTAATAAGCTTCCAATTAATGAGAATGGATTATTATTTATTTTCTCTTTTAGTTTGACTCTGGTTACCTTGAAAATGCATGAAAACTATGTGGGTTGAGTCGTATATTTTTTTTAAGTACAACTCACAGTCCTGGAATTCGAGTTCGGGCCTGGCCAAGTTGGGTACCGAATTTCGGGGCATGACAGAAGGTATAGGTGAAGTTTGATATGGACAAGGCAAAGTCGGTCAGTGTTCCCCACACGACTCATTTTAAGTTTTCTTCAGAATAGTGTCATAAAATAGATGAAGAAAAGAAAGTTACGTCTTGTATACCTTATTCGAGTGCAATTGACAACTTGATGGATGACATGGTCTGTATAATACCAGATATTTCACATGCGATAGGTGTTGTTAGCATATATATGTCTAGCCCCGGTAAGTAATACTGAGAGACAATTAAATGACTACTTCGATATATTTGAGGTACGCAAGACTATGTTTTGACATTTGAAAAATCATAAGACAAGTTAGTATGCTATGTGGATTCAGATTAAGCGGGTAGTGTGAATAATAAAAGTTTACTTTCGGTTACTCATTTGTGTTAGTGGGTGGAGCGATCAGTTGAATGTCGAAGCTTCAGTCTGTGGTGAATTTTTCCACAACCAAAGATGAGTATATGGCAGTGACGAAAGTATTCAATGGAGCACTTTGGTTGAGGGGGATGATAAATTATTTGGGGCTTTAGCATGAGGTCGTGCCAGTTAATTGTGACAACGAAAGTGTGATTAATTTGGAATTGTGTTTCTCACTCACGTACTAACATATTGATGTGTGTCATTATTTTATACAACAGGTGCTTAAGGAAGGAGGTGTGACTCTTGAAAAGATATACACAAGCGTGAATTTGGCTAACATGCTTACGAAGATGGTTCCCACAAAGAGGTTTAAATTGTGTGCATCTTCTTTGGGGTTGGCAAAGCTGTAATGAGGATGAAGAGTGCATGAGAAGCGGCGGTGAAGTTATGTTGGAAGGCAATTAGAGATGATGATAACAAAGAAACAATGGAGAAAGAAAATTGAAGACATGTTGAAAATTGTTGTCTAATGTCTTAAATATATCTATAACAAGGTCTGTTGATGCTAGATAGTTTTGGAAGTCGCTACTTGTCACGCCCCAAACTCGGGAACTGGGCTCACAAAATTTCCGATCGCCGAATTCAGTGCCGACAGCCTTCGTAGTACCCCATTCTCGGTTCCTAGCACTCATACGCCAGATTCTGATCCTGGGATCCTACAAGGAGGATTTTCCAACGTACATTTATCTCGTAAGAAGCATAAATGCAAATTTACCTAAATCACAAAGGCAACATCATCATCACATATCCACTAACATAAACATTTGAATACAGTGCTGAAAGGGAAATACATATGTAAAAAATCAAAGCTTCAAAAGTCCATTGCATGCTCCAAGCTTAACGCTGTTGCAACCTAACGTCACTTGCACGCATCTATCGTGCATAAGCTTATAGAAAGCTTAGAGGGTGGTGAAAGTGTGTGCACAAGGTAAGTACCAAGTATGCTATACAATGCCATAAATCATACAATATCAGAGTAAGCGAAAATACTGATAAGATCATGAATCATACGATATCAGAATAAGTAGAAATATACTAGTAAGTCTATGAGTGCCATCAACCGTACCAAGGCTATGCGATGCAAGGCATGAATGCTAACGGCCATATCAATGCAGAAACATGACAACCCAAAATGTTAAATGCTGCAAATGCAATGTAATATGCGGTGCGAATGAAATGACCAAGCTGGAGTGAATTCGGGATGATAGTACATAGTATCGCAGGCTATGGGGTCCATCACAAGGGATTTCTATTCAAACTAGTCCCATACCTAAAATTGGATAGTCAGACTCAATGTAGTACTCCTGATCTCAGGTTAGTCGCGCGCCCCAACCGAAGTTCTTGCCATTACGAAGGTACACAACAATTAGTTGCGTACCACCAGCCTGAGTGGATAGTGAGTGAATGAATGAATGAGTATGCAACTCCTACTCAATAAGTTTACATATCAGTACGGTTCCTCTCTGGGAAATCATCAGGGTCTAGTACACTCCGAACCAGATTGCCGCCCCAACGCACGCAACAAGGTGAGTGGAAGAGAGCTCACTATCTGCCTACCAATATCGAGCTCGACTCGTCGATAGCGGACCCATTCCTTGAGCTGGTTAAACTCAGCCTAGCTTTGCCCCCTCCTCTCGGGCAGGTACGGCCGCACCCCCTTCCAACTGACCATGACACAATGAGAGACGCGGCCTAATGGTATACGACTCTCATATGCTCATACATCCACTCGATCTAGGCATTAAAGCAACCTCTGGAAACACGAGGGTTTAAAGAATTTCACCCAGGGTTATCTATAACACCCCATGTAGAATAGATTTTCAGTGTTCCATCTGGCCATCCACGATATGCCTGTGAAGGCTATGACCCTGATGTATCAATCCCGCGCATACTGGTGGTCATATCACAAAATACGAGTGTATGAGTCACACAGTCAAATCATGCATCAATCCCGCGTATACCGTGCGCTCATGTGGGGCAACTCCGCCTATTAGGGAGCCCCATAAACAACCTGCCCTATAACATATGTAATGGCCAATCACATCTCATAACAAACATGTCGATGATGCGTATAGGCATGTATCATGATGTTATGCTGTCACACACTCATAATCAGTATCAATAACCGGTATCGGTAATCGGCCTTGGTGAGAATGGGCCTAACAAGGCCTAAGGGAAGGTCACAAGGTGGACATTCAACCATCATTGCCCATTAATGTGGACATTTAACCAACATTGCTCCCAAGGAGTGGTCCACATAGAGCCAAACATATAGTGGGCCCATGGCCTCACATAAGGGTCTAATATACATCACAATGGGCCATAAATACATCACATCGGGCCTCATCAATGGCCACAATTACATCACAATGGGCCCCATACAATCACAATGGGCCACATACAATCACAATGGGCCACAAACAAGTCTCAATGGGCCGCCTACAATCACAATGGGTCACATACAATCATAATGGACCACAAATAATCACAATGGGCCACAAACAAGTCTCAATGGGCCACCTACGATAACAATGGGCCACGACATATGGGCCATGACAAATGGGCCAAAAGTACATCTCATTGTCGGAAATACATCACAATGGGCCTTATCATATGGGCCATAAATGCACAACAGGTGGGCCCTGCACATGGGCCTAATACACATCACTATGGGCTGCTCACACGGGCCTAATACACATCACTATGGGCCGCATCACATGGCCTAACACACACCACCATGGGCCGCATCACATGGGCCTAATACACATCACTATAGGCCACTTAAACAGGCTTAATACACATCACTATGGGCCTCGTGTACATCAAGTCGGGCCTCATCATGTGGGGCTTCAAATATAAAATAGGAGGGCCCCGCACATGGGCCAAAAATACATCATGATGGGCCTTATGGATAGGCCGCACTAATGGGCCTCAAATGGGCTTGGACCACATCAAAAATCATTTCAATAGTTGTAGGTGTAACTTGTGTACCACTGTACACTATCATTCCATGAGGCACCTGGCCCACTAATGATAATCGACACTATCTAAACATTGCCTATGTAAATTAGCACCATCCAAACATTTCCTAAGTGGAAATGTAAATCAGCACCATCCAAACATTTCCTAAGTAAATCAGCACCATCCAAACATAAAATCAGCACTGTCCAAACATTGTCTAGCACCGTCTAGCACAATTTGGACGGTGTGGATGAAATAAATAGATAAATCAAGGTGGACCACACTGGACTGCCTGGATGTAACATGTATACAAGCAAGGTGGGCCCCACCCCTCACACGTGCAGTACGTGTGGAGTGGGCCCACAATTGCCAAACAGATGGACAATGGGGATAATAAATACATCTGCTGAGGGTCCCACCGTCCAACAGTTGCTGGACGGTGCAAGATAAGACTCATACATCAAGGTGGTGTCCACCGTCAGATGAATGGACAAATGAAACACGTACATCAAAGGTGGGGTCCACGACCGTGTAACGCCCTGAAAATCGAGGGTCGAGCATAAACTCAACTCTCGAGTTCCAGAACATCACTTATGCAACAAAATGAATGATGATTGAATGTTGACTGTATTAGAGTAGTGAACATGAGTGAGATTAAGCCAAAACAACATATCATACTCCAGAGACAGTTAAAGTTGCAAGCGGAAGATTGTAATAGGTAGACAAAATATATAAACTATGATGAGTCTCCAGAGTGTGATAACATTTCCAGGTTAACTAATTACAAGGACAATTCTAAAATATACCTAATGTGATGACGTGTAAAGTCTCCTATCCCAAATACCATAGCCCCGTCAGTACAATACCAGGTCTTCATAGACCTGTCAGAGAGATACAGATAGGAGAACTCCTCCTCATCACCATAGAAGTAGTCCGGCTCTGCTTCACAAGCATCGCCATCACCCGAAACTCAACAAACTGTTTGGTGTGTACAACACCGTCCCGTAACGTGGGAGTGAGTAGCTAACTCGGTGGAACAATAAAGCATAAGTTATCATGTTATCAATACGGTACCAAGCAAGAATGATAAAGCAAGAAATCAAACACTCCTAGTTACTCGATTAATGCAAGTATGAATGTAGGTATGATGGATGCCCTCACCGACATACTCCCTCATGCGACACCATCTCACGTTCGCGCATGCTTACATCCCACAAAGTGCTCCATCTTCCTGGCACATGCGATGCATGATGAGCATGATTACCGAGTTTTTAATTAGTCCATTTCAAACAGATAGGATTGGGAAACTAAGGTACCTCCTCTTGTATCATTCCCAAACATGATCCATTCTAGGGTCGTCATCCTAGTTAATATCGACGATGGTGTGTTTTCTAGGTCACCGCAGAGGCCGCTGTGGTCGTTACGCACAAAGGTCGCACCACTCCCCATCACCCCTTAAACGATTCATCACTATACGTAAACAGCCTAGTTCATACTCTATATATCGCGGCGAACCCTAAGGCACGCCGCAACTTCGAATATGCTCGGTCACTACAAAGGGTCGCTGTGGTCAGTTACGCACAAAGGTTGCACCACTCCCCATCACCTTATCAATGTAGGCCGACAGCGCGAATATAGTGTCCCATACCACCATAATCGGCTCACGAGTTAAGTTGCTCACCGGGTCACTACGGGAGGCACGTAGCCCCAGCGTAGGCCGACGGCCTCGACCACGGTGTCCCATACCACCATGCCCGGCTCATGAGTCTTAGCGGATCGAGGTACCATGGTTAAAAGGGTTTTCACCGGTAAGTTTGGTACCCCAGGTTCAAGCATTAGTGACCAAACATGGTGAACATACAAAAGACAGATCGAGTTGCTCGACGAGCTCGCCTAGCCCGAGCGCACAACAAGTTAAACGACATGAAGTGCATAAGCACTTCGCGTGGCCAACCACTATCGCTAACCGAAGTACGACTCGAGTTCGTCGAACACATCTCACGTGGCAAATGAATCACACCACGAATTCAATTCTAATACCGATTGTCTGGACTATAATCATAGCCCCAAGCACAATCACTTGTCATCCTTAGCATATGGAGTAAAGCATGATAGACAAAGTAATTCAAGCATGATAAATAAAGTAATTCAAACATGCTAGTAGGCATGTTATAAGCATATTATAGAGCATGATATAAAGCATGTTGTAAAGAACAACACAAGCATGAGTTTGTATATATTCAATTCCTAATCACATAGCTATTCAAGGAAATCATACACATAGTTAAAGGAGTTGAGAATCATACCTCAACACCCTTAAACATTACAATTTACTAACTACTACTCATTCAGACATTTCAACAAACACTTTAAAATACGTGAATCAACATACATGACATATGTTGATCACAGAGGTATAAGGCCAAATCCTTTCACTAGGGAGTTACCCCAATCATAACACGCATACACCCATGACGGATAGTCATGGCAAGCAGAAACCAAATTCCATATTCATTGATCATTTCCACAAACACTTGGGCCACACATTTTAGCATATATAGTGTGTATTGGCGTATGCGTGATTTAGGCAAATCCTTTTCACAAAAGGGGTATTGCCAATACAACAATCAATTATCCATGACAATTAGTCATATGAGCACGAATGAGAATTCTATACTCATTCAATCATTTTCACAACACTTAGAATACACTATTACAACATACATGGTGTATGTTAGCAAAACATGTATTAGGGCTATCCTTTAGCCAAGTGAGTATTTTATCCATGTATAATATATTACTACAAAGACAAATAATCATGATAAATACATCTCCAAAATTTATACGTATACTGTTTTCTAGAATACGCATTTTCAACATACATACATAGTGTATACAAGCAAACATGTATTACTAGCGATTCCCTTCGCCAAGTAAATATTTTATACGCACATAATATATTTATACGAGAATTAATCATGACAAACACATCGCTAAAATATACATGTATACGGTACTTCTTACAATACCGTATTTCTACATACATAGTGTTTATTAGTAAATATGTATTTAGGCGAATCCTTTCGCCAAATAAGTATTTTATCCATATGTCATATATCCATACGACAAATAAACATGTCAAACACATTTTCATAAAAAATACGTATATGGTATTTTATACAAATACCTAGAGTATGTGAAATTCCAAATTCTACAATTATAATCGAAACAGAAAACGGAAAGCACTTTGTACATGTGCAATTGCATGCAGATCATGAATCTACCATTATCTGACATTGAAAGCGTTGAAAACCGCAACTTATACACTTAAAGTCCTCACCTTTGCCTTTGGAACCAAAACGAATCAGCAAGGGTAGTAGAACTTCCGTATACGGGAGATTTCTAGCCTAAAGAGCGGAATCGGTTAGTTGTTACGCAACCTACATCGATCCCACCACAAATCAGACCTAGGGTTAGGGTTTCTTACCTTCAAATGAGACGGAAAACGCCTAGAATAGGGCGGTGTAGGCCGTGTAACAAGCCAAAGCAGTTGGAGGGAAATCGGCAACAATCTCCAAGTCTTTCTCTCTCTTTTCTCTCTCTCCCTCTAGGGTTTTCTCCAAAATTCGTATGGCTGTTCTAAGCTCCTTTTATAGCCACAAACATTACGAATTTAGACTCAGGTTCAAGGGGTACTGCTAATATAGGATTTTCGTCACTTTTTCAGCTCAAAAGGGAAGTTCTGGTGGCCCTCCCTGAACCAAACGTCAGACTTAAGCTCACCATCGATGGATCTACGTGGGATTACGTTTTTGACTCGATCGGATACCTAGATCGCACGTGGCGGACCACTTTCAGTTCGACGGTCAGTGGGCCACGATCAGAAATTTCAAGTACATATAAATGTTCCTGAAATTTTTCTTAATCCGAGGGTGTAATTTGGTCTGATTCTGACGGTCGGTTGCTTAATCGACGACGTCAACGAATGATGCGAGATCACTATTCCAGATATTTATTTTGGATGGGAATAGTGTTTTTCACACTCCCTCGCTCCGAATCGAAACGAATGGCCATGGAACATCGGATGGAGCCGATTTTTGAGATGATTGTTAAGCCCAGTGGGGCGGTCCTAGTTCCTTAGCCGGGTTAATCGGACCGATGTGCGATCTAGACCTAATACGAAGTTTCGTTTCATTCGAGAGCAGACGGGAAATGAGTTTGGTTCTAAACTTTAGGGTAACCTAGCGCCAATGATTCTACAAGTTTTGGGTCTTGCAGAACGTATTTAAAGCGATTCGAACGGATTTCGTAGCTAATCTGGTTTCACACCTAGTTACTTTGTCTCATTTCTAAAGGATTTAGTCCTAAGTGAATTAGTCGTCGAGGTGGTACTCAGGCCTTTGGAGTTGGTATATAAAGTGATCCAAGTTATACTACTTAGCTAGTTTAAGATAGTGTCTAGGGTGAAAGTTATTAGAAAAATTGGAAGATCAAGGTGATGAAGGGTGAGGTTTGTGAAGGAAATGAGTTCAAAGGCGACTTTAGACTTTGGGATTCAGTTCTGACAAGTTAATGAGGTATTACGATCGACCCATTGCCTAAGGTCATCTAATCCCAGGTTGGCAAAAATTCGGGGCGTTACAGACCGTGTCCAGGGATGGACGGTGTGGATACAATAAATATATCAAGGTGGTCGCCACCGTCCAGACCACCGGACAGTGTAGATATACAATACATACATTGAGTGTGGGGTCCACAACATCGTCCAAAGGTGGTCCAGCACTGTCTAGACATTCTGGATGGTGTGGATGAAAATATACATCATGGCTGGTGTCCACAACGCCATCTAACCTGTCCAACACTGTCCAAACATTGGACGGTATGGATCAAAACACATACGTCAATACAGGGCCCCATAGCACCGTGTACGGTGTAGATAAATCACATAGATTACGGTGGGTACACGTGGTGGCCTACCAGAGATTTGAATCTGTCACATCCAGGGCCATGCCTGGATTGTCACGCCCCAAACTCAGAAACCGGGCTCACAAAATTTTCGATCGCCGAATCCGGCGCCGACAGCCTCCGTAGAACCCCATTCTCGGCATGTTCCGATCCTGAGATGCTACAAGGAGGATTTCCAACATCAGTTTAATTCGTAATAAGCATAACCAAAGGCATAACCCACCAAGAACAACCAAAAGCTCCATCATATTTCTACTATGATAAAAAACTTTATAAGTACAATGAGCATAAAGGGAAATACAATGATGATAGATGAAAAGCTCCAAGCTCTGTGCTCCTGCCTCAGCACTGCTACGATCCAACGTCACCTGCACGCAACGGTCGTGCATAAGTTTACAGAAAGCTTAGAGGGTGGTGAAAGTGTGTGCGTAAGGTAGTAATGCAATTATGAAATATCAGAGTAATGCGGAACATGCTGGTGAATCCATGAATACCGTTAGCCGTACCAAGGCTATGCGATGCAACGCATGAATGATGTCGGCCGTACCAAGGCCATCCGATGTAAGATGCAACTCAAGCATATGAATCCTCATCTAAATCCATATATCAATACGACTCAAATCTGTAATATCACCGGGGTCTAGTATACTCTAAACCAGATTGCCGCCTCATCACGCACAATAAGGTAAGTGGAAGAGACCTCACTATCCGCCTGCTAATATTGGGCTCAGCTCGTCGATAGTGGACTCATTCCTCGAGCTGGTCAGACTCAGCCTAACATTGCCCCCTCCTCTCGGGTGGGTAAGGCCACACCCCCTTCCAACCGACCACGACACAGTGGAAAGCGCGACCTTTTGGTAATCAGTCCTCGACGCTTTTGCACCCACTCGGTCTAGAAGTTGGAGCAACCTCCTGGTACCATAAGGGTTTAGGGACTTTTAACCTAGGGATATCTATAGCACCCCATGTAGAACAAGATTTTCGGTATACAATCCTGCTAACCACGATATGCCTGTGGCGGCTATGGCCCTGATGTTGCTAGGACATACAGTACACATGTCACACGATGCAAGATGCATGAATCACGCAATCCAATCATGCAGCAATCTTGCACGTATCGCGCGCTCATGTAGGGCAACTCCGCCTATCCGGGATCCCCTAATCAATCCGCCCGAAGGCATATGCAATGATCAGTCACTTCTCATATCAAGCATACATATAATGCGTATGATCGTGAATCATGAACTATACTAAACATGTTATACAGTGATAGATGTTGTTCATAACAAGGATGGGCCTATACGGCCTACAGGTATGGGCCCTAGGGAGAATTATAATGAGGACATTTAACTAACATTATTCTTACAATGTGGACGTCAAATCAACATTTCTCCCAAGGTACGACCTACACTGTAACGGCCACACACATTCATTACATTGGGCCTCGCTTATGGGCCTCACATACATCACATCGGGTCTCGAATACACATCAGGTGGGCCTCGCACCTGGGCCTCAAATACATCACAATGGGCCTCCTATGTCAAGCGGGCCACATCACTTGGGCCGCGTTATATGGGCGGTACCAACGGCTCCATGTATATCAAATAGGCCATACTGATGGGCCTCATTTATATCAAATCGGGCCCAACCTTATGTATATTTGAAATCCGACCTATTCATAAGTTAACATAGAGATAAATGAAGTGAAAACAACATCAGCTGATTGGAAACCGCTACGGCCCTTAGAAGTTTGAACGGTGGATGTCACTGTCCACAATTAAATGGTGGGGGCCACTCGAACTTTAGATCTGATTCATTCATTTTCCCACACTATAAAATGATTTCACAAATGGTTGGACAGCATGGATATAACACATGCCCATGGTGGGCCCACCGTTCAAGGTAGTGGACGGTGTCGATACACATCAATGTGGGGCCTGCTAGCTTGTTGCCAACAAAGGAGCAGCTGGATGGCTGCTACACAGGCAGCCGATTGCACTTAGGAAGGCAAAGGTGGGCCTCGTGTAGGGCCCACCACCATGCATTATCATATATAATATATAATATTAAATATAATATATTATTATTAACATCTGATGTCCTTAGTAGTGGGACCCACATAACTTGTTATCACAAGATGGCAGTGGGCCCCACCATTAAAAACAGATGGATGGCTTGTGTTGAAACACACACATCAGGTGGGACTTGCAGCTCACTGACGTTAAGAGAGAGAGAGAGATAGAGAAGAGAGAGCAGCACGTGGCTACCTCTCCTCCTTTTCTTTCCCTTATTCTTTTCTTTTCTTTTTTTTTTCTCTGACACAAGTAGAGACACCACATACACCACAGAGGTGGGTCCCACGTATGCGAGCTGTGTGGCCCCACCGTTGAGGTTTGCCAAACATCTAACCCATCGGTCAGATGCACCATTCCAGTGTGGGCCTAGGTCTAAAAAATCAAGCTAGTCCGTGATTTGTGTGGGCCGCATCGGATACAACAGTTGAGAGGGCTACCCTCCATTTAAAACATTCATATTCATTTATCGGGCCCACCGAGATGGGTTTCACAAATCCAGCCCACCCATCATGGGTGTCCCACTTAAATGAAGGGTCAGGCCAAGTTTCAGCCGCACCAAAACTTAGGTGGGTCCCACGTAGGCCACCCCTCACAGGGATGGATACCAAGACCTCACGTGTTGAAACAAGGTATCTCCACTCCGCCTGCCAGTTGAGCTATTGGATCTTGCGGAGTTACATGCATCCAGGAGGGCTTCACAGGGATGTGGGTCCCACCTTCTGGATGGTGGACACTTCACACACATCACGGTGTGGCCCACCTAATGGATAGACGGCTTGGATGGATCCCCTGACCCCCACCGTCAGTTACACACCCATGTCAGTACACATGTGTCAGTGCACACTTCATGTTATCTATAGCCACTGTCAGTCCACACTTCATGTTAGCTACCCCCACTAATCGACGGGGTGGGCATACACCTCATTAAGGTGGGTCCCACATGGCCCACTCGTTTGATCAGTTTGATATTTGTGCTTTACCCATGTCCAGCGGTGCACATGCCACCCATTAAATAGTGGGGTCCACATCAATGGATGGCATGGACAAGGTCATGCACCAAGTGGGCCACAAGCCATCATACATAAAGGAAAAGGGAGAGAGAGAGAGATCGGTGAGGATGGAGGGGCCCTGCCACTATGGGCCCCTCTTACATACAACATACATCAAGGTGGGTCCCACATATATGGACCTTTAATCAAGCAAAATGAATAGAAAACAAAGATCTAAGATCACCCACTGGCTTCTGCTTGCACCCTAGGCTTCCTTAGCTCCTTAGCTTCGATTCCAATGGAGGAGATGAGGTTTGGATGGTTGAGATGAGAGATGAAAGTGTAGGAAATGGGCCACACTTGTTGCTTGAGAAAGCTTGGAGAAGCTTGGGACGTGTGAAGTTTTCTTGGGTTGCTTGGAATGTATTTTGAAAATGAAGAGAGAGAAGGTTGTAAAGAGAGAGGGATAGATGGGTGGAGTGATGGATGTGTAAAAACTTTTTGACTTTTGTGGTTTTTGGTGTAAGAAAGGTATGGGTTTGTAAGAAACTTTTTGACTTTGGGGTTGCTTGGGAAATGGTGAAAGGTGATGTGTACTTGACATGTACTTGACATGATGGGCTTGATTGATTGATGGATTGATGTGACATGTCATAGAGATTCTCTCGGAATTCATACGCGCGACGTTTTTCTCGCACCGAACGCTGGCTCACATCTCCTAGTCAGAGTATCGGCTCGGCGCGCGAGTCGCGGCATCGGAACCACGGCGACGGTGCGGTCGCTAAGGTACTAGTCTTAGGTTGAGTCGACTCAAGTTGACGGCGTATGAATCAGGGTCGCGAGCAAATGCCGGCTAAGGGTCGAAGGCTGTTGGAATTCGACCGGAAAGACCGAGGAAGTTTACGAAACGGTACGGTGTAGGATACGGGTCTTATATGGATGGACGGCATGGAGAAATACATACATCATGGGTAGGCTCCACCTACCACCGTCCAAGTAAAGACGGTGGATATAACACACGTACATCAAGGTGGGTCCCACCCCCACATGTGTGGCATGTGAGGGTGGGTCCCACACGTCCACTGAAATGGATGGATGGTGAATAGAATACATACATTAAGTAGGTCCCACCGTGCACCATCCAGTCCACTAGACGGTGTTGATATCACACATACCTCGTGATGGTCCACACAATGGATGGTGTGTATCAAACTTCTGATGGGTCCCACCGATCTGGGTAGATGGACAGAGAGGATATAAAATAAATACATCAAGGTGGCCTTGCACGCTGCAGGTGGGCCTAGCACCGTCCAAACTGATCCAGCACCGTCCAGATGGCCTGGACGGTGTAGATAAAATAAATACATCACGGTGTGGCCTCACAAAGACCGCCGACGTCTTCACAAAGTAGATAAAATCTTTGTTGGTCGCCGCATGATAGCCTAACAGATGGACGGCTTGGAGGTAAGGGATCCACAGATCTTGGATCTTGCTACGTCCATATTGGTGTACAGTTTAAATACAACACATACCTCATGATTGACCCATAAAACTTGCTAGCGTCCTACAGTAGCTGGTTGCTACTGGCCCACCGTCCAGATGATGGACGGTTGGGATCAACAGATACATCACGGTGGTCCGACATGCTGCGCTCAGCACGTCATCAAAGTCGGCCCCACATCCCATGCATGGACGGGGTGGACAACATATAAACATCAAGTTGTGACCCACATGGATGGGTCCACCGTCAGATGGACGGTGTTGATAAAACCCATACATCAAGGTCAGCCTTACCCAGCACATCCAGATGGACGGCTGGATGGCTAGATGGCATGGGTTTACTGATCAGGTGGGCCACCTCATCTCCAAAAAAAAAAGGAAAGAAAGAGAGAGAGAGAGAGAGAGAGAGAGAAATCAGAGTAACGGAGGGACCTCGCCACTATGGGTCCCTCCTTGATACCAATCATACATCAAGATGGGTCCCACCGTAGGTGGGCCGTCAAATCATCAAAACCAAACAAAAGCACCCACTGTTAGATCTCTTCTTCCTTCTTCCACCAATGCATGCTAAAGCTCCAATGAATTAATTTCAACGGTTGAGATGGATCATGGACGGTGGGATTGGGTGGTAGGGAGTGGGCCACACTAGCTTCTCTCATGGAGAGCCATGGACGGTTGCTTGAAAATGGAGAATGGGGAGAGAGAGAGAGAGAGAGAGAGAGAGAGAGAGAGAGAGAGAGAGAGAGAGAGAGATGGGTGAGTGAGTGATAGAGTGATGAGGAGTGAGTGATGTGTACTTGACATATAAGGGTGTGTAAGAGAGAGAGTTGACTTCCGGGGGGTTGTTTATACTTGACTGATGTGTACTTGATTGATGGGATTGATGTGATGTTCTCTTAAGTTTGTAAATGCGCAGCGTTTTCCTCGAACTGAACGCCAGCCCACATCTCCTGGCCTGGGTATCGCCTCAGTGCGCGAGACGCGGCGTTGGAACCGTAGCGACAGCGCGGTTGCTAAGGTACAAGTTTTGAGTCGAGCCGAATTTGATATACGGGACACGACTCAGGATCGCGCGTAAAAGCCAATAACAGATTACTGGTCGCCGGAATTCGACCGCAGAAGCCTAAGGAACAGAACGGTCTAGGATACGGGTCTTACACTACTTGTAACATCGAAGGATATTCGATGTCATCGCTGGTTTTCGATATTTGTCAATATCATCAAAGGACCTATTGAAGATGCACGTAGTTTTGCGTAAGTGCACGATTTGTTTCATATTCCAGTTAGGTAGTATATATACCAGGTGTAATTAGGATTAGAGCAAAGATTAGAAGTAATTATGGCTTTTTACGGTATTCTAACAAGTTCAAGGGCATAGCTAGGAATTCAGGAAAATTTGATGACAAATTATATTGAAAAAATCTACTATTTCTTGTAATATTATTTTTGTAGTGCATCACTCGTCACTTTATACTGTGATTTTTTTTCATAAGAATTTTTCGAGGTAAAATTTAAATTATCTTCTTATTAAATTTATTTGTGCAATCATAATTACTTATTTTGCTCCATGTGCTTTGCAAGTCTTAACAAAGATACCTTAATGTGAGAAAATTAGCATTCGGATTTTGTACTCATTATGCCATCTGCACGGGAGTGGCGTTTGCACGCGTTTGTCTAGGTGCAACCAACTTCTTGTGATCCGGACTGTTGATCTAGTGGGCCAGTGTACGGATGGACCACAGACCAAAAATCAAATGACCGGACAATTCTCTGCACCAAATTGTTGCAAGTTGTACATACTCAATGCGTATGGCTTTTCTCTAATCGTTCCTTTTCCTGGCCAGGTATTGGATGGTAAATGAAGTATAATCTCGTTCCCTATCAGGATACCGCCATATGATTGTCACTGTTTGCCACTTGTAACACAGGGAAATGCACACCACACGGAATCCCTGAATTGCATCTGGTTCCCTGCAAGAATTTGGTAGACTTTGAAATCCACTATACATGTCAGCCCCACGTTGATGCATGCTTTATCTATATCATCCATCCGTATATATATGCCTTTTACACGTGACTTTCTTTTTATATTTGTGAATAAGTGAACAACATCAGTTGTGAATTTGGTCCATTGATTACAAATCCAGTGCCTAATAAACATGATTTCGCTTTAATCCTATGTTCTCGGTGCAAAAATTTTATCCTAAACATGGGATTGGAAGGCTACGATACCATTTTATTCCACATATGCAATTATTACTGTGCAATGATAATGTTAATTGCATCTAATAAAATTCAATACCATTCAATTCCATGACCAAACATGCCATGAAGGAAATGCCAACCGTTGAAACCTTCTCAGGCCTATGGTGATGTTTATATGTCATCCAAACCGTTCATAAACTCATTCTCATTTGAATGACTGGAACGTATTGAAAACATAATAAAAGTTAGCTTCATCTGCCTAATTTACCGAATCATGCCCTGAAATGGGCTGGAAAAAACGGATGGACTAGTTGGATTTCACAAACATCACGGTGGCCCCACCTAGCTCAGGAGGGCTCGCAGGCAGTCCGCGTCCAACTGCGTGGAACTTTCATGGCGCGACCTGCGCAGGACCCCGTTAAAAGCCAGCCAAGCCGAGCCGATTACAGACTTGACGGCGTTATGTACGGCCAGAAGCTCTTGCAAGCAACTTTCACCAGAAAGCGATGGTTTAACAGACCTGCCGCCGTTTTCGGGCAAGGCAAAAACACAACTTTAAAATCACCCGTCCATTCTTCGACACGTGGTACATTCTATCGCAATCCATCGGAATTTGCTGCAACACCTGTTTTACGTACCGCGTAAAACACCCATGTTTTGTGAGGTTAACCAGTTATCTAAAAAAAATCCTTCCCGTCCATCAGATTCTCCCCACCGTTACTCTTCATTTAAAAATAACCCGTAGAAACGGTTGATCTAAAAATCTGGATCACCCTCTACTTTTCATGACACTGATCGGATAGGCCCTAGTCCTGTACAAAGGGTGAGCAAAGAAGACCCTGGCTATACCGGGGGACCCTCCGATGCCTAAGTCGGGTCAAGGAAATCGAGGTTTAAGTTGAAAGGTCGAGGGATATAGTAAGATATTGTGTACCTATAGCCATGGTGTCTCCATGTATTTATACCTGACTGTATGATGAACTGGATCCGTTGATCACGGCACGATTCATTCAATCAATTGGATTTTCGGATCGTGAGGATGTTATGTGCAATCCAAGGATCATGCGCTGTATCATGTACATCGCGCATATCCGTGCCCGAAATATTCGACCACGTCTTCTTATGGTAGTTTCCAAGTTTAACTTAACACATAATATCCTTGCATTTCCCCGACCACGGCATGCAGCAGCTTCCTTTGGAAGGGTGTAGGGTGAGGATGGAGGCGAGGGCTCGACCTCCTTTCAATAGAAGGTGAGGATGAGAATGAGAGTGAGGGGTCGGCTCGGCCATCCTTTCTCGGAACGTAGGTTGTTGATTCGATTGTCAACCTCAGAGTAGAAGCCTCCTTTATGACTTGTTGCGATCTTTCTATTTATGCTTCGCGACCACTGCTTGTTCGCCCGGCTGGGCTAGTATGGCTTCAGCCTTTGAAATCATATAGATGGCTCAGATCTTCCCATAACAGAAACGACTCAGAATGACCACAATGAAGAGAACAATGGAGATAGGATGCTAACCATTGGTTTGTGTGTGGGCCGATCATGGTGTCTATCCTTCATCAAGCCCGTTCATCTGGTGTGAGTCACTAGGATTAAGGGTAGATGTGAAAAATAGCCTGATCAAATACTCACTGTTACCATTAGTATGACCCATTAATTTGAAGCAATTTTACATTGTTACCGTTAATACGGCACATATAAGCTTTTTATTCGGTTGATATTTTTTATGTACAGTGAAAATAATGTCTATAAACTGATGGACGGATTAGATTTAAATATGAAAATTTGTGGGACCCACATAGGCGTTTTACGCTACGCGGGGAACAAGTGTTGTAGAACATTCGGGTTCGAAGGATAGAAGCTCTCTCCTCTGTTTCTCTTCGATACGAATCTTGACCACTGCTTCACCGACACCTGTCATCTCTTCGGCGTGTACGGGAGTGAGCTCGTGAGCGTATCAGTGTTACCCTGGTAACGAGTCAGCGGGTGTTTCCCTGAAAGTGGGGCCCACCTTCATGTTTATATTGTATATCCACCCATCCATTAGTTTTTTAAAGTTGCTTTAGGTCATGGCAACAAAAATTAAGCAGTTCCAAATCTCAAGTGGGCCACATTAGTAGGGATTGAACGCCCACCATTAAAAACTTTTTGGGCCACAAATATTAGCTGATAGTTGTGTTTTCCCTTCATCCATGCCTTTGTGACCTTATCAACAGATTAGATGGCAAATAAATTACGGTTGGGCCTAGGAATTTTTTAATGGTGGACGTGTAATCACCGCTCTTTCCTTCGGTGTGGCCCACTTGAGATTTCTCTCTCTTTTATTTTTGGGAAGAATGAGCAGAAAAGCTACGACACATACATTAATATGGACGCAGTGGATATATGACACATTCATTAAAATGGACTCTACGGTTAGGACAACACTTGCTGCGAAGACGGATTGCATCCGACATAGTGTCGGACCTATCAACGTCCGACCATATCTGCGTGGGGGCACTGTGATGTACCTGGTTATCCTCGCAGTTCATCGAGCGGGTGATTGGTGATGGGTTATTTTGACCCATCTTCGACCGGTCGAGAGCCCTGCTCGACTGGTCGAAGGCTGATGGTCGATCGGTCGAAGTTCGAGTCGAGAACTTTGACTTAAAGTCTAGCGAGTAATTTTGCTGTTTTTTACTGTAGCCAGGACTGGTCGAAGGCCAGCTACGACTGGTCGAAGGTGGGCTACGACCAGTCGAAGACTAGCTAGGACTAGTTGAAGGTTATGCAGTTTGTTCCGCGATTTTGCGCAAAACTGCAGATTTGAGTCCTTTCGCAACTGGGATGCGGAAAGGAGTTTTCCAAAACTATAAAAGGGGTTGCCTAGGGTTTTTCTAGGTATCACAGAAAATAGCAAGAGGGTTTCCTAAAGCTTTGCAAGGGATTTGTTAAAGGGTTTATGGTTATCAAGGTGAGAGAGAGGGAGAAAGAGAGAGAGGAAGCTTATAGAAGGGAGGTTCTGCTCGTGGAGGTTTTCTACTTTGCAATTTATATCTCAGCACTTCTATGTCCTCATAATCGGTTAGATCTCTCCATTTTCTCTATTTCTCTTATTGTTTATCCACTCCTGCGTGAGTGAAGAAGATTGTAACGTTCTACTTCATAGTGGATTGTTGATCTGGATGAGGTCCCGTGGTTTTTACCTCTTTGAGGGTTTTCCACGTAAAAATCTCTTGTGTGGTGTGTGATTGATGCTTTGATTTATTTCATTGCTTTATTATCCATAATTCTGGTTTGTTTTGGGAGGCTAGATCCTAAGGTTTGTGCAAGGCATCCCAACAAAGTGGTATCAAAGCTAAGTTCATTGAACGGGTAGGATCGGTTTTGAATTATGGAAGGTGGCTCAAGGATGATCAGCCTCAATGGTTCTAACTGGACCATATGGAAGGCTAAGATGGAGGACTTGCTTTATTGCAAGGACCTATATTCTCCAATCTCAGGCATATCAGCAAAATCCAAGGATATGGTGATGATGATTGGAAGAAGATGGACCGAAAGGTGGTGGGGTTTATTAGACAATGGTTGGATGATTTGTGTTCCACCATGTGTCTATGGAAACCTCAAATTAAAGCTTATGCCTAAAATTACAAGGGCTGTATGAGAGGAAGACAACCGGTAATAAGATATTTCTGATAAGGCGACTTGTAAATCTCAAGTTCAAGGATGGTGGTTCTGTGGCCGAGCACATGAATGAGGTCAGCAATATAGTGAACCAACTCACCTCTATGAAGATGGTCCTGGATGTTGAATTGCAGGCTTTACTATTGCTTAGTTCATTGCCTGACAGTTGGGAGACATTGGTGGTGTCTCTAAGTAACTCCGCGCCAGACGGAAAGATATCCATGGACCAGGTAACCAGTTGTCTCTTCAATGAGGAGACAATGAGGAAGTCTAAGGGGTCTACTCAGCAAGAGGCTCTTGTGACGCAGGAACGGGGGAGAGAAACGAATAGGAAGGGCGGGAAGGCCCGAGATAAATCAAGAGGCAAGTCGAGTAACAGAAAAGAGGTTGAATGCTGGAATTGTGGCAAGAAGGGCCACTACAAGCATGAATGTCGTGGTAAGAAAAACGACAAGAAAGGAATTGGGAAGGAAGATGAATCAGATTCCACTGCGGCCGTTTCAGATGGCGACATGGTAGTTATTCTTTCTACAGATCACGATGTATGTCTCACGGCTACGAGTCAGGGCACCGACTGGGTGATAGACTCGGGAGCTTCTTTTCATATGACTCCACATAGGGACTCCTTCACAAGCTACAAGTCGGTGACTATGGGGACTGTGAAGATGGGAAATTCTCAGCATATCAAAGATCGTGGGAGTTGGTGATATTTGTGTGAAACCGATGTGGGTACACATTGGTTCTCGAGGATGTGAGGCATATCCCGGACCTTCGCCTCAACTTGATGTCGATGAGAAGGTTGGATGATGATGGCTATGAAAGCCGGTTTTTTGGTGGGTGATGGAAGCTCATTAAGGGTTCGTTGATCGTGGCTAGAGGAAAGAAGTGTTACACCCTGTACAAGGCAAGTGTCAGTATGTGCAAGGGTGGATTGAACACAGCGGAAGATTCAGCTATTGACATGTGGCATAGACGTCTAGGCCACATGAGTGAAAAAGGGCTTCAGCTACTAGCAAGGAAGCAGCTCCTTCCAGACGTGACAGGTATGCCTCTCAAAACCTGTCTTGATTGTTTATCAGGGAAACAACATAGAGTTTCATTTATTAAATCTGCTTCTCATGTTAATAAAGTGCATGCATTAGATTTGGTTTATTCTGATGTTTGTGGTCCTATGAGGACAAAAACCTTGGGCGGGGCATTGTATTTTATCACTTTTATAGATGATACATCTAGGAGGGTTTGGGTTTATGCTTTGAAATCCAAGGACGAGGTCTTTGGTGTGTTTAAATTGTTTCATGCTATGGTCGAGAGAGAGAGACAGGTAGACCATTGAAGTGCATCCGCACCGACAATGGTGGTGAATACATTGGTGACTTTCATGAGTGTTGCAAGTCCCTGGGTATACGTATGAACAGACGGTTCATAAGACCCCCTAGCAAAATGGTGTAGCTGAGCGAATGAATCGTACCATTGTTGAGAGAATCAGGTGCATGTTATCCTATGTGAAATTGCCCAAGACGTTATGGGGAGAAGTAATGCGCACTGGCGGGGTATTTGATAATTAGTTCTCATTCGGCCCAATTGAAGGAAGAAGTACTTGAGAAGGTGTGGGCGGATAGGATCCATCGTACAGTCATCTTAGGGTGTTTAGATGCAGGGCATCCGTTCATGTACCAAAGGACGAGAGGTCCAAGCTCGATATAAATATCAGGCAGTGTGTGTTCTTAGGGTACGGTGATGAAAAATTTAGTTACAGGTTATGGGATCCGACCGAGAAGAAGCTCGTCAGGAGAAGAGATGTGGTTTTCTTTGAAGGTCAGTGTATCGAAGACATTGGTAAGCCAGAGAAGAACCAGCCTAGTTCAGGTGAGCTAGAGGACATGGATCCGATTACTCCTCCCGTGGTGCCTGATGACGGGGGAGTACAGCAAGGTGCAGAGGACGAGAGAGTTCCTTCAGAAGATGGACCGGGGAGCAGCCCCCACTTGATCCACTGTTGAGCCAGGTGAGGAGGTCATCTGGGACAGATGGCCGTCCAAGAGGTACTCGCCGCATGAGTACATTATGCTAACCGATGGGGGAGAGCCAGAAGATTATTTTGAGGCCCTAGCCGACGAGCATAAGGAGGAGTTGTTGAAAGCTATGCAAGAGGAGATGAAATCCTTGCATAAGAATCACACCTATGACATGGTGAAATTGTCTAAGGGCAAGAAAGCTTTGAGCAACAAGTGGGTGTTCAGAAAGAAGGTTGAGCAGAAGAATTCATAGACGAGGTTTAAGGCCGGACTTGTGGTGAAAGGGTTTGGTCAGAGAAAAGGCATAGACTTCGAGGAGATATTCTCACCAGTGGTAAAGATGACATCCATACAGGTGTTGCTTGGGTTGGCGGCTAGCATGGATATAGAGATAGAGCAGTTAGATGTTAAAACTGTCTTTCTCTATGGTGACCTGGAAGAAGAGATCTACATGCACCAAC
Organism: Magnolia changhungtana; assembly: GCA_030180095.1. Lineage (NCBI taxonomy): Eukaryota > Viridiplantae > Streptophyta > Magnoliopsida > Magnoliales > Magnoliaceae > Magnolia > Magnolia changhungtana. The sequence continues at coordinate 1,453,483 of JASAUF010000489.1, forward strand.
CAGAGGGGTTCGAAGTCAAGGGCAAGGAGCATATGGTGTGTAGGCTGAGGAAGAGCTTGTATGGGCTGAAATAAGCTCCACGGCAATGGTACAAGAAGTTTGACTCGTTTATGTTGAAACATGGGTATGTATGACAGAACGAGAGTCGGACCATTGTGTGTTCACGCGTAAGTTCTCAGATGGTGATTTCTTAGTTCTACTGTTATATGTTGATGACATGCTCATCATGGGAAAAGACATCAAGAAGATTGACAGGCTGAAACAGGAGTTGGGCAAGTCTTTTGTGATGAAAGACTTGGGCCCAGCTAGACAGATCCTAGGAATGGAGATAACCCGTGTGCAGTGAGAGAAGCTTTGGCATCACAAGAGCGGTATATTGAGAAAGTTTTAGAGTGTTCAATATGAATGCAATGGTTTGGCCAAGGTCTAACGGATGGTCACTTAAGATTGAGCGACAGACAGTGTCCCAAGACGAAGGCAGAGATAGAAGAGATGCAGAAAATACCCTACGTGTCAGCTGTAGGAAGTTTGATGTATACTATGGTGTGTACACGCCCAGACATAGCATATGCGGTTGGTGTTGTCAGCCGGTACCTTGCCAATCCTGGCAAAGAGCATTGGGCAGCGGTGAAATGGATACTACGGTATCTAAGAAGCTCATCCAGGTTGAGCCTATGCTATGGTGACGGAAAACCTATGTTAGAGGGCTACACAAATGCAGATATGGCAGGTGACATAGACTCCAGGAAGTCTACATCGGGGTTCATGTTCACGTTTGCAGGGAGAGCGGTTTCTTGGCAGAGCAATCTACAGAAGGTCGTAGCATTATCGACGATAGAGGCCGAATACATTACAGTCACAGAAGCATGTAAAGAGATGCTTTGGATGAAATGGTTCCTACAGGAACTTAGCCTAAAGAAGGAGGAGCACGTGGTCTATTGCGATAGTCAGAGTGCTATACACTTGAGCAAGAATCCAAGTCAGCATTCCAAGTCGAAACACATTGAGATACGGTATCACTGGATCAGGGATACTTTGGAACAGAAGGTGTTACAGCTTGAGAAAGTCCACACGGACGATAATGGGTCAGACATGATGACCAAGGCTTTGCTCAAGGGCAAATTTGAGGTTTGTAGAAACCTGGCTGGCTTGAAGAAGGTGGATCCCTCCTGGGTCAAAAAGGGAGAGATTTGATGGGTTATTTTGACCCATCTTCGACCGGTCGAGAGCCCTGCTCGACTGGTCGAAGGCTGGTGGTCGACCGGTCGAAGTTCGAGTCGAGAACTTCGACTTAAAGTCCAGCAAGTAATTTTGCTATTTTTTACTATAGCCAGGACTGGTCGAAGGCCAGCTACGACTGGTCGAAGGTGGGCTACAACTAGTCGAAGACTAGCTAGGACTAGTCGAAGGTTACGCAGTTTGTTCCGCGATTTTGCGCAAAACTACGGAGCATATGGTGTGTAGGCTGAGGAAGAGCTTGTATGGGCTGAAATAAGCTCCACGGCAATGGTACAAGAAGTTTGACTCGTTTATGTTGAAACATGGGTATGACAGAACGGAGTCGGACTACTGTGTGTTCACGCGTAAGTTCTCAGATGGTGATTTCTTAGTTCTACTGTTATATGTTGATGACATGCTCATCATGGGAAAAGACATCAAGAAGATTGACAGGCTGAAACAGGAGTTGGGCAAGTCTTTTGTGATGAAAGACTTGGGCCCAGCTAGACAGATCCTAGGAATGGAGATAACCCGTGATGAAGCGAGGAAGCTTTGGGGTCATCCACAAGAGCGGTATATTGAGAAAGTTTTAGAGCGTTCAATATGAATGCAGCGAAGCCGGTCAGTACTCCACTGGATGGTCACTTAAGATTGAGCGACAGACAATGTCCCAAGACGAAGGCAGAGATGGAAGAGATGCAGAAAATATCCTACGTGTCAGCTGTAGGAAGTTTGATGTATGCTATGGTATGTACACGCCCAGACATAGCATATGCGGTTGGTGTTGTCAGCCGGTACCTTGCCAATCCTGGCAAAGAGCATTGGGCAGCGGTGAAATGGATACTACGGTATCTAAGAGGCTCATCCAGGTTGAGCCTATGCTATGGTGACGGAAAACCTATGTTAGAGGGCTACACAAATGCAGATATGGCAGGTGACATAGACTCCAGGAAGTCTACATCGGGGTTCATGTTCACGTTTGCAGGGGGAGCGGTTTCTTGGCAGAGCAAGCTACAGAAGGTCGTAGCATTGTCGACGATAGAGGCCGAATACATTACAGTCACAGAAGCATGTAAAGAGATGCTTTGGATGAAAAGGTTCCTACAGGAACTTAGCCTAAAGCAGGAGGAGCACGTGGTCTATTGCGATAGTCAGAGTGCTATACACTTGAGCAAGAATCCAAGTCAGCATTCCAAGTCGAAACACATTGAGATACGGTATCACTGGATCAGGGATACTTTGGAACAAAAGGTGTTACAGCTTGAGAAAGTCCACACGGACGATAATGGGTCAGACATGATGACCAAGGCTTTGCTCAAGGGCAAATTTGAGGTTTGTAGAAACCTAGCTGACTTGAAGAAGGTGGATCCCTCCTGGGTCAAAAAGGGAGAGATTTGATGGGTTATTTTGACCCATCTTCGACCGGTCGAGAGCCCTGCTCGACTGGTCGAAGGCTGGTGGTCGACCGGTCGAAGTTCGAGTCGAGAACTTCGACTTAAAGTCCAGCGAGTAATTTTGCTATTTTTTACTGTAGCCAGGACTGGTCGAAGGCCAGCTACGACTGGTCGAAGGTGGGCTACGACCAGTCGAAGACTAGCTAGGACTAGTCGAAGGTTACGCAGTTTGTTCCGCGATTTTGCGCGAAACTACGGATTTGAGTCCTTTCGCAACTGGGATGCAGAAAGGAGTTTCCCAAAACTATAAAAGGGGTTGCCTAAGGTTTTTTTAGGTATCACAGAAAATAACAAGAGGGTTTCCTAAAGCTTTGCAAGGGATTTGCTAAAGAGTTTAGGGCTATCAACGTGAGAGAGAGGGAGAAAGAGAGTGAGGAAGCTTATAGAAGGGAGGTTCTGCTCGTGGAGGTTTTCTACTTTGCAATTTATATCTCAGTACTTCTATGTCCTCATAATCGGTTAGATCTCTCTGTTTTCTCTATTTCTCTTATTGTTTATCCACTCCTGCGTGAGTGAAGAAGATTGTAACGTTCTACTTCATAGTGGATTGTTGATCTGGACGAGGTCCAGTGGTTTTTACCTCTTTGAGGGTTTTCCATGTAAAAATCTCTTGTGTGGTGTGTGATTGATGCTTTGATTTATTTCATTGCTTTATTATCCATAATTCTGGTTTGTTTCGGGAGGCTTGATCCTAAGGTTTGTGCAAGGCATCCCAACAATTGGCGCATGGTACTGGGAAGGATTAGGTGGGATGGGATTAAAAAAACAAATTAATACATATGGCAAGGATTGCCACTGGGATTAGCTTAATTTCATGTTATGTTTGTAACATGATGGTACATTGAATGGATATACTTACTATCTTTTGAAACTACTAGAATAATACATATGTGTTATATCTGAACAGTTCATCTATCCTGTAACCTCATTCATTGCGTGGGCCTAAAAATGAGACCAATCCAAAACTTATGTGGCCCCAAAGAAGTTTTCAATTGTAGGTATTTAATCCCCGCTGCTTTCTATGGTGGGGTCCACTTGAGCTTTAGATCTACTTGATTTTTTGGCCCATGCTTTAAAATGATCTCAAAAAATGGGTGGAGGGTGAGGATATACCCCACACATTATGGTGGGACCTACACAACTTGCTAACATTGTGTAAAATTGGCACAGGACCCATGCAATTCCATCTAATTTATTCCAATCTTCCCCTACATTGCGTGGAATTCGCACGGACCAAATGCAATTCCATCCCACCTAATCCCATCTAATACCATGCCCCAAGATTAAGTAGGATGGGATTAAAAAAAGGTAATTATTACATATGGCAGGAATTGTGCCCGTTACCGCGGGGGTAAGCTTAATTCTATGCTATGTTTGTAATATGGTAGTATATTGAAAGAATATACCCACCATCGTTTGAAACTATTGAGAATAACACACGTGTTATATCCAAACCGTTCATCTGTTTTGTAACCTCATTTTATGGCATGGGCCTAAAAATGAGGCAGATCTAAAACTTTGTGGCCACAAAGAAGTTTTCAACGGTAGGTATTCAATCCCCATAACTTTCTATGGTGGGGTCCACTTGAGCTTTAGATCTACCTGTTTTTTGGCCCATGCTCTAAAATGATCTCAAAAAATGGGTGGATGGTGTGGATATGGCCCACACATCATGGTGGGACGTACACAACTTGCTAACATTAAGTGAAATTGGCACAGACCAATGCAATTCCATCTAATCTAATTCCAAGCTTATCCATTCTTCCTAAAATTGAGTGGAATTGGCACAGGACCAAATGCAATTCCATGACACCTAATCCCATCTAATACCATGCGCAAAATGCCCCCTAGAGGATCTTGTTAACATATGGGCAAAAAATAAGGCAGATCCAATGTAATGGTGGACCATACCAGAGATTACTCTTGCATTTAATGGGTTGCACGTTTAATGAAACCTGTTGATGCAGATTTCTAGTCAACCCTCATCGGACCTTTGACTACACAAATGAGACTCTGACTGTAGCAAGACCCTTGGATGCCTAAATCAGAATTATGTAAAATTGTGTCCACTAGAGATGAGGGTTTACAGGTGCATGGAGTTGAGTGTGCATACCTTTCACCATTGAAGGGGTTTTTATTTATAGACCCGCGGAGTTGATTACGTGGATAAAAACGCCCCTTAATTATGGGCATGCATTCAGCGTACGTTTCTCAACCGTTTCGCGAGATCTCCGGTGAATATAAGATCAAGTAGTCGAGATTTGAAATCACCTGGTGGAAGAACGAGACCGAGGCCGAACATCCGAGCTGACCTATACAGTCATTCTGAGGAGGGGTTTTCTGACCTGGACCCTCTGGTGGGCTGTGGTCAAGCTCTGAAAATATATGGTTGGAGGTCGAGGCTAACCAGCCGAGCTGATTTTCACGGTCGTCCAGAGGAAGAGCTCGTTGAGCTGGGCCGTTTGGTTGACTATGGTTGAATGTCATGATCAGATTACCGACCTGCCTGCGTCTGAGCACTGAGACCGAGCTCCCTTCGTTGGTGAAACAAGCGACATCTCAGATGACCATCCTTTTCATCTTATCATACGGGGTAGGACTTCGGAAAGAACCGTGGGAGGGCTCGGTGTTCATCCTCTTCCAAAGAAGGTGGAGGCACTTCATTTCCTGGCGAACAGGGCCGTTGGGTGGACATATCTCATAGAATAGATTATCATTTTCTGGACGTTGAGGAGCTCCTTGGTCATGGATGACACTAACCAACCACGTGACATGCTTAGATATTCGAGTCGACCTCGTTCTTCTGACCATTTCATTTTTACCCATAACAGTAGCCCCCTACTTTCGAGCTAACCATGGTGGGCTCAGGAAGTTGGTGTAGTGAAGTCAGATCAATGACATCTGTATATGGGAGGTTGGGTCAGTTCACCATAAATACGAAGAGAGGCGACATGCACGAAGATCAATGAGGATATTTAATGATGGTATGGCCAGCTCGAGGCGGCGTGCGCTGGCAAGGCACCTTTTTGCTTCCCGACCTATGGGGTGTGGGCGCATGACATCGCATGGGAAGTCGGGTCGTTTAGCGAGTGGGAGATCTCCATGTAGCAGCATGCACATGCTGAGGAGCCTATTCGATTGCCGCATTATATGTGAGCAATCAATGCAGTCGATCGAGCTCCATATAAAAAGGAGAAAACCCTACTCATCCCAACCATTTGCTCCCACTGCTCCCTCCCGACTTCTCGGACTTTGAGATTTCCGGTTAGTTAGAAATCTTTCCTTCGGCGAGCTCCATTTCTTCCAATCTCCTTCATCTCTGCCTCTTCTTTCATTTTTCTTTCTCATTTCTACTTTCCGTCAGATACCGACCGAAAATGTCTGATATGTTAGATGATTGGGATGAGCCCATGGCCTTCTAGGGTGACTCTGGGCCGGAGAGTTGGGACTCTCAGCTGGGGCCTTCAAATGATCCACCATCTCCAATCCCATTATTGGATGATGAGGAAATCATGCCGGCCTCAACCGTGAGGGCGCTGGTCTGGCCCTTGGCAGAGCGGCCTGTAGAGGCCGAGGTGGGATCTAATCCAGCTGAGGGAGAGGCAGCTCGGTCCCCCTCGGATGGGTCTGAGAAGATCTGTCTATTTGGGTCGAGATTAAAGGAATCCGACCTTATGCAGATCAGGTCAGAGTACCATATACCCAACTTGGTGGTACTCTGAGCTCCTGTACTTGGCGAAAGTTCGGGTAACCCAAGCGAGGGAGAGGTGGCCATGTATCTGGTAGCCTTACAATGCAGTCTCAGACTTCCCCTCTAACGAATCATTAAGGAAGTCATCTTTCACTTGAGATTGGGCCCTGGCCAAATGATCTCGAACACCTGGAGGTCTTTGCTGGGGGCCTACACTATGTGGTTTTAGCTTGGGCAAACCCAAGTTGACCACTAACAAATTTCTCCATCTGTACTAGACAAAGTCCAGACTGAAGCACATGAATTGGTACTACTTCTTGGCTTGGTCGGGCAAGGGCAAGGCCCTTATCACAGAGAACCCGTCCTCCAATAAAAATTGGAAGCACAAGTGGATCTAGGCGTCTGGAGACTGGGAAGCTCCAACAACTGCTGGGTTGCTGCCTCGGGTTCCGACCCGCTTTGCCAACCCAAGTCGGGTATATCCGAATTGTTGACTTTGTTGCTTGTATTCGCTTTATTTTGTTTCTAATTCTTTTTTCCTCTAGTTTATGATCGGCTTTCGTTGTTTATGCAGCAATGGCTGATTAACTCGCCCCACCAAACAAGGCCATGCTCCTTCTGACGTCGATCTGGCTCAGAAGAAGACGACCTCGAAGAGGAGGGCGGTCATCCCTCCCGTTTAGCTGCAGTGGAAGGTTGGCATTGGGCTCTGGTCAGCTTGCAGCGGGGCAGTTGAGCTCGGCTGCTTGGGTCACTCCTACCACCACAAATCCACTGGCGACCTTAGAGGTTGTAACACCCCATACATTGGAGTACTCGGGTGTTACCATGCAATGTAACTTAGTATAAATACAAATCTAGCTTAAGCGAAAATCCACCAACATTCCATTGTAAATTCAACCATTGAGATTGGTTGAATGGGCAAGGTGTCGAATATTAGTAATTTGACATCCATGCACCGTATCCCAATTAACGTTTAAAGTTAGTTAGGGTTTAGGTACATGAATCATGACGGTTGACCTACCATGAGGGCAATTTTGCTTGGAAGTAGGCCTTACAATTCAATTTAGAATAATAATAATAATAATAATAATAATAATAATAATAATAATAATAATAATAATAATAATAACAATAATAATAGTAATAGTAATAACGATAATAATAATAAATGTTGAATTAACCCTAATAAAAACATTTAATGTTCTAAAATCATAGAATGGGTGGTCCCAGTCACCTAAATAAATTCTTAAGTACCTTTTAACCATTGATGATCGAATTGGAATTGATCTGACTGTCGAATTGTCATAATAGACACTTAAAATCATTGATCGATTCGTATGGCCCACCTGAGCCTTGGATCTACCCCATGCTTCGTCGAGGGCACTAATTGAACCCCTAGAACCTAATGGACGGAGTGGATTTCCTACAAGCACCTCCATGGGCCCCACATTGGTGTGCATGTACACCGTGGATGACATACACGCAGTACGCCAGACCGCTGGACCAGTTAAACTGGCATTGACCTGCAGAAAATCTCAAATTGCTGAGATTTCCCGCCCGGGGCAGATTTGAACGAACGACGTTTGTTTTGGTCGAGATGTGGCCCACTTACGACTACCACCTTCGTGATCTGAGCCGTCCATCATGACGGGATGCCAAATCTAACCAAGACCAAGCTGTTTGTGTGAACCCATATGCACGTGCGTGCTCACGAAGATAGGCGCGAGCGGACAAGCCTGTAAGCGGGAGTGTGCTTTCAACCTCTCCAAATTTGATCCATGGTGATCGAGGTGGACCACCTTGAGACGATCCAGACTGTCCATGTCACACCCCAAACTCGAAAATCGGGCTCATAAAATTCTCGATTGCCGAGTCCATCGCCGACAGCCTCCGTAGTACCCCATTCTCGGCTCCCAACGCTCATACGCCAAATTCCGATCCTGGGATCCTATAAGGAGGATTTTCAGGATGAATTTTTTTTTTTTTTTTGTAATGGAGCATAACCATAAGCATAACCAAGTCACAAAACAACATCACCACATATCCACTATAACAAAAACTTCGAGTACAATGCAGAAAGGGAAATACAATATGAAGATATCAAAGAAAACTCCAAAAACTTCAGAAGACTGTTGCACGCTCCGAGCTCAACGCTGCAGCAACCTAACGCCACTTGCACGCATCTATAGTGCATGAGCTTATAGAAAGCTTAGAGGGTGGTGAAAGTGTGTGTAAGGCGAGTGCCAAGTATACAATATCAGAGTAATGCGAAAATATGCGGTAAGTCCAAGAATGCTATCAGCTGTACCAAAGTTATGTGGTGCAAGGCATGAATGCTATCTGCTATACCAAGGTCATGCGATGCGAGGCCTATGTAGCCGAATGTCATATGCAAAATGTAAAGTAAGCATGCCAGTACTCATCAAGTACACATATCAGTACAGTTCCTCTCTAGATATCACCGGGGTCTAATACACCTCACACTGACTGCCTCCTCCCTAGCTGCACAGTCAAGCAAGTGGAAGATACCACACTATCCGCCTGACCAGTAGTCTGCCAATACCTACCCGGCTCGTCGATAGCAGACACATTTGCGAGCTGGTCAAACTCAGCCTAGCTTATAGCCCCCTCACTCAGGTGGATAAGGACACACCTCCTTCCAACCGATCACGACACAGTGGGAGACGCGGCCTACTGATATTCGGCACTCAGGCGCTCGTGTATCCACTCAGTCTAGACGTAGGAGCAACTCCTAGTACCAAAAAGGTTCTGAAATTTTCACGCAAGGACATCCTAAGTAACCACAATGCTAGAACTAATATTTTCGGTATCTGATATGACCATCCACGATGTATCTATGGATGCTACGGCCTTGATGGCGCTAGGGCGTACAGTGATCAAGTCACACATATGCGAGATGCATGAGTCACACCTTTCAAACATACAACAATCTCGCGTGTACCACACTCTCATGTCGGGCACTCCGTCTCATAAGGAGTCCCATAAATTCTCAGCCCAATGGCTTATGCTATGATCAAACATACCTCATATCAAGCATACATATGATGCGTATAGGCATGAATCATGGAGTTATACTAAGCATTTTATAAAGTAATAAACTATCCTTACAATGCAAATGGGCCTAGACGGCCTACACACAACACGTATGGGCCTATCAATGAGCCCTAAGGAGAGTCGTAATGCAGACATTTAACCAACATTATTCTTATAATGTGGACGTCAAACCAACATTGCTCCCAAGGCATGGCCCGCCATAAATATTATTACATAAACCATGGAGGAATCTCACATTGCAATGGACCTTAGGTACATGCCATTGGGCCTTAAATACATCAAATGGGCCACATCACATGGGCCTTATGTATATCAAATGGGCCACACCAATTGGGCCTTACTAATGTGCCTTAAGTGCATTACAATGGACTATAACCCATGGGCCTTGATTACCTCACAATGGGCCTCAACCCATGGGCCTTAATGCATCATAATGGGCCTTAACCTGCGGGCCTTAGAATACATCAAAAGGGCCTAATCTCATGGGCCTTATATATGCACCAAGGTGGGCCTTAAAAATGGCCACAAATACATACATACATATATGTGAATCATGTCAAAGGATCAACCGATCCTTACTTCAAATAATAGTGGTGGGACCCACTTGAACCACGGATCTGACTCATTCTCTCATACTATAAAATGAGCTTTTAAAATGGATGGACAGGTTGGATGCAACACATGCATCATGTAGGTAGACCCACCATTATATATATATATATATATATATATATATATATATATATATATATGTGGGAAAAGGTACAATGCACTGGAGCTGACTTTAACATCCCATGAGGTCGAGTGGGTCTCACCGTGATGCGTTTCGAACATCAACACTATCAGTCAGATGCACTAGCCCATCGTGGGCCTAGGTCTCAAAAATCAAGTCAATCCGTGACTTATGTGGGCCACACCACATACAAAAGTTGAGAGGTGTTGTGCACCATTAAACATTCATAATCATTCTTTTGGGCCCCCCAAGATGTGGTTAGCAAATCCAGCCCACCCATTATGTGTGTCCCACTTATATGAGGGTTCAGACCAAGTTTCAGGCGCATGCAAATCCCAGGTGGGGCCCACTGTCCACGGCAGTGGACGGTGCAATAAAACACATACATTAACGTGGGCTCCACCGTCCGCTGGACGGTGGGAATAAAACACGTACATCACTGTGGGCTCCATGTGGGGCCCACCATAACGTTTACTTTCCATCCAACCTGTTAATAAGGTCACACAGACCTGGAATGAAGGGGAAAAACAAATTTCATCTTGATGCAAAACTTCTGTGGACCCAAAATGGGTTTCAATGGCATACATTCAATCCACACTGTTTCCTCTGATGTGGGCCACCTGAGTGTTGGATGTGTCTGATTTTTGGAAGGTGGCCCACCGCCCTGAGGTCCCACCATATGAACAGATTGGATGACAAATAAACATCAAGGCGGGGCCCACCTGCTCGTCCGTTAACACGTAGGACGCCTGCGCGTCCTTTTCTCTGACAGCAGCAGCAGAAATGCTGTTGTTGTTGTTGTTTTTTTTTTTTTGAAAACCAAGTCCCCTGAGGTTTTTCACGTGTGGGGTCGGCATTGGAAGCATTTGCCCCACCCAATGGACTCTATACTCCATAAGCATTCCATCAAGCCCAATATTGGGCATCTTTCGAAATGAAGATAAATTTAAGTGCGTTTAAACGGTGAAAATCATTGTTTTCTAAGGTATGGCCCACCAGTTACTCGGATCAGATTCGTTTTTCAGCTCAACGGGTAAAATGAGTTGGGGAAAAGGATGGACGGCTTGGATTGAACACATGCATCGAGGTGAGGGTTATGTAAATGGGCCACCCCATAAGCTTGGAAAGAGCTAATATTTGTGTTTTCCAAATTCACGTCCAGCGTCCAGGGACATTGGATGGTTGGACATGGCACATACATTTGAGGTGAGCCTGCTTAGGTGGGCCGCTACATGGAGGGTGGTGTTGGTACAATACATATAGAGTGGGCCCCACTTATAGATGGCTTGGATACAATACATGCCTCATGGTGGGGTCCATCCGGGTGGGCCACATAATCACACCAACATCACATGAAGAGAAGAATAAAAGGAGAGAGAGAGAGAGAGAGAGAGAGAGAGAGAGAGAGAGATACACGTGTGATGGAGGGACCCCGGCACTATGGGCCCTCCTTGCATCCAATCATACATCAAGTGATAATCAAGGTGGCCATCGGCCACATCTTAGGGTCCCAAGTGAGATCCATACCATTGATCGGTAGGCCTCACTTAGCCCATCATAAAAACATGAAAGTCTAGCCTAACAAGCACCCACCGTTGATCTTCTTGGTCCGTTGGAACGCCTATCTCCTTGTGCTTCTCTTTGATGGTGGAAGATGAGAAATGGATGGTTAGGATGGAAGATCTTAGGATGGAAAAGTGGGCCACACAAACTCTTTTCTCTCTTACATGAAATGCTTGTACGTGTGGTGCTTTTGTTTGGAATTGTGAAGGAAAAGAGAGAGAGGTGTGGTGGTTGTAAGAGAGATGTGAGTGATGGGTGAAAGGGTGAGTGATGGGTGAGGTGAGTGATGTGTTGACTTTTGGGGTTTGCTTGACTTGTGGAGAAAGAAAGCATGGGGGTGCTTTGTACTTGACATGAGAGGTGATTGATGGGATTGATTTGACATGTTGTAGAGATTCTCTTGGGATTGCAAATGCACGGCGTTTCTTCGAAATAAATGCTGGCCCACCTCTTCTGGCTTGGGTATCGGATTGGTGCGTGAGTTGCGGTGACGGTACGGTTGCAATGATACAGGTCTCGGATTAAGCCGACTCAATTCTACAGGATACGACTTAGGTTCGATCGCAAACGTCGGTTATACGTTGTAGGTTGCCGAAATTCGACGGGAAGGATTGCGGAAGTCGACGGAACAGTACGGACTAGGATACAACTCTTATAGTCCATTAGGTAGAGGACTTCCGTTTGACCCTAACCACATCGCCCGTACACACTCATGCACACGTGCATGAACACAACGAATGGTGTGCGTGGTTGAAGATTTTCAAAAAATGGATTTCCTTCCATTTCTCCCTACCATGAGGGCAATCCGTGTGCATTCCCTCCTACCCATCCCAGCCGTCCCTCGAGAGTGAATCCGCACCCTCTCTTTTAGCGCCAGAAAGGGGCAGAAAATTTCCCTACTGATCGAGAAAGGTGGTCGGGAGCCTGCCTATTCAGGAAAACACGCCTGGCTCGATCCCGGACGTCCGCGTGCTCTTAGTATCCTCCCCAACAAATCAGGGACGTCCGTCCTAGGGTGACAACACCATTTTCAGCAGAGAAAATGAGAACTCCATGAGATATTGGTGGCGGCCGAAGATATTGGAAGAGTATCACTCGTGCAGGGAAGTACAGATAAAAGATAGACCCCACAATGATCAGAGGGCCCATCCGGTCCGTCCAAAAGACTCAGATCATTGGATATGGCCATAGATGAAAATCTGTCGTTATCAGCCAGGTCATCTTCCCCGCTAGATCTGCAGATTTGCATTGCTTTTCCAGTGGGCAATAGTGATGGGAATCCATCCCTCATAGCAGATCAAACGCATGCACGCATGGAGCTGAAAAGAGGACGTGGGTTGAGCTGTATCAATCTCGACTGTTTGCTACCACAGTGCAGGCAAACCCTAAGGCTATAAATAGGGCCCTACTCTCTCAGGATCCCTACAAAAAATCCATGAAAGAAAGGAGAGAAATAAAGGGAGAAAGAGAGGAAAAATAGGAGAGGAAATAGAGAGAGAAGGAGCCCAAGCTTCGTGCGAGTGCCGCAACCCACCGAGTTGGCTCGGTCTGCTCAAATCGGACTGGGTTAGGTAGCTCGACGCCTCTATCATAGAAAGGAAGAAGAGACGAGGGTAGAGAGGGTTGAGGTGGTGCACCCACAACATTGCAGTTCTACCACCGAATTGCTGCTGAGCTTGGATCTGGGTTTGTGCCACTCGCGGCTGACTCGACTAAGTTTGGAACGGGGAGAGTTGTGGTTCGTATGTGGGTTTTGTTGGGTGAGTTTTGGTCTAGCAGCCTTACTGGACATGTCAGCGGGTGAGAGAGGGGGAGTGAGAGCGAGTTGCACTCACTGCCGAGTTGAATAGACTCGACTCACTGGGGCATGAGTCGAGTTGAGATTTAGTCCAGATGTTGCTAGACTTGTGATGTGAGGAGGGAGAAGAATAGAGAAAGAGAGAGTGATAAGAAGAAGAAGATAGGACAGGAAGTGTGTGCATGTATAACCTCGACTTTGCCCAACTCGTGGGTTGATTATCGAGTTGACTCACTGCAAAAGCGATGGTTGGCAGGTTTGAAACCAAGTCCAGTTAGGTCGGGTTAGGCGTGGGTCTGACCTGGTCATCCCTTGAAAGAGGAAGAAGAAGAGACCATGAAGGAGGAGGAGAGACTGATTAGTGAGTGAGTCGACTCAGCTAGAACTGAGTAGACTCAGTCAAGTTAGGTTTGGGCATAGTCCTGATGTTCCGGGTTTCCCAGCATGTGGGAAACCAATAGGAAGAGAAAAAGAAAGAGTAAAGTGGGTGGTTGTGTGAGCTGAATCAACTCAGTCTTCAAGTTGAGACGGGCCGAGTTGACTCAGTAGAGTTCACTGAGTCTAGCAACTAAAATGGTTGCGCTAGGGCTGTTTAGGTCCAGTTATTGCAGTAAGCCAAGTTGGTGGCTAGTTTCAAAGGAAGACTCTGGTTGGGGCCGAGTTAACTCGCTGGACGTTGAGTTGAGCTACACTTATCTCATGTCGAGGATCCAAGTCTAATGGCGTGTGCACTTCCTAAGAACGTTAAAAGGTGAGTCGACAAATTAAGGTGATGAATTTTCCCCTTGAGATTTCCATTTTCCCATTAGCTTAAGTAATAGTTTTTATTTTAATTTATAACTGATATCTCCATTTCATAATCACATGTGTTAGTTGTTGGAATTAAATTACTACGTTACATGCTTAATGTTTATCCTGTATATTTAATCATGCTTGTGGAATTACTTGTGGATTGCTTATGGAACTTAAACTGGTACATCAGTGGGAAACACCCACCTATATGTGTACACCCATACTTGGGATGTAACCCGATTGGTTGTGATTATAATGGACCTTCAGCTTAGTGGTTATTGAATAGTGATTTAAATTGACCATTGATGTGGGCCTACCATCCTGGGTTGTTGTGTCCAATGGTTTTCAAAGATGGTCTTTTATCGCATGGTTTTGATACTCGCCCTATAGGTCCTATTTCGATAATTGCCCTAGGCGTCTTGTTTTGATATCACCCTATGTGGCTTTGTTCTGGTATTTTTTCTATATGGGTTCAATGTTTTATACCGTGCAATCATGCGATGGTAAGCCCCATGTACAGTAATATGATTGGCCAACTAGTCGACAAGTTTCCATTAAACATCCTAAGATGGTAGTCTCATAGGCCAAGGATGGTGGTCATGTGATACTATGCTCGAGCCATCGGCCTATGCTGGGCCAAGAGCTCCCCGTAGTGAACGGAGCTTAATTAAATTGGCTGAGTGTAATTTGATTAATAACGGGTTGGCTAATCATGCATACATGACATATTACGATAGCTTGGATCATTATGCTCATGCGATTATGCTGAGTGTTGTGCTAATGACCAGTCATTCGATTTATAATGATGACTTGGATCATCATGCCCATGCGATTACGTTGAGTGTTATGCTGATGACCAGTCATATTGATGGGTGAAGAGCCCAATGTTCGACTGGATGTTTTTCCTAGGTTGATGATGTCCTATTGGATGTTTTTCCCAGGTCGATGATTGCATGAGTGACGAGCTCACTGTCCGCACGAATGAGCATCCCCGGGACGATAATTGCATTCATGCATCCATGCATCTAATAAGACCTATATCATGTATTGTTTTGTATGCTTTTCTTTATAACTCTACTTACCTAATATGGCGGTGTGTAATCTTGAGGAGAATTCACACTGAGATGGCCGCTCATCTATCAAATAAATATAACTGTACAGGTAGCACAGGTGGCTTAAGTGATTTTCAGGTTCGGGCTGATGAGGAGCCGGATTCAAGTGTCAGGGTTGCATGACTGTATCTATCTTGTGAAGCTGAGGGATCTTGTGGCTCAAATTTACTTGCATTCTACTATTTCTTATGTATTGGATCATGTAATTCTTGTATTTGTTAATTTTGGAGACATTGGTTTGTATAAGTCATTATGGGTAGCTTCTTGTATATTTGAATGATAATGAAATTTTCCTTTATGTTGATTTGTCCATACTACGCTTATCTGCTTACTCTGATAATTTAAAAAAATAAAAATAAATGTACACTCGAATTTGACCATATTTTAAGGTTAACACTCGGTTTTTTGGGACACGAGTCATATACTCGGGTCCTGAAAAATCGGGGCGTTACAAAGGTGGTCAATATGAAATTTTCCCTAGCACGGCAGGTCACCCCTTCCACTGAATCTAAGGCTTCCGGGATTCAGGTTGAGCCAATTGATGGGGCTCAGCTCTATGCGGCCCAAGTCCAGGTGAGCAGCTCGTCTGATCGACAGAAGGGTGGTACCTAGGGGGGCCCTCGTCCCGAGTTGACCTATACACAAGCATCCTTCCTTGGATAGCTCGGCACGTTTCGGATGTCAAGATTGCTGAGGCAATGGAAACCCACCTGATTACTTTCATGGGTTAGGCGGTCGCAACTCTTTATAAGGTAGAGCTCTTCCTCTATCTTATAGTTTCTTTTGTGGTCTGGTGCTATCTGATGCACACTATCTTCTTTTCAGCTTGCTTCCATCCCCTTATCTACTCGCAACAAGATGATACGTGTTGGGAAGGAATGCGAGGAGGTAGAGGCGAAACTTAGGAACTAGACTGTTGACGCTGATCAACTTTGATCAACCTTAGAGAAATATGGGGAGGAGCTATCTACTCTGAAGATTCAGGTGGAGGAGCTGATGGCTTTGGTGGCCCAAGTGGAGGATGCCCGGAAAGGGGAGGTCTAGGCGAAGACTGATCTGGAGGTGGTGTGATCGCACCTTAATGTAACGAAGGCCAAGGTCGCCAAGCTGAAGGCTGAGCTGGCCGAGGTGAAGGTCAACTCGGCAGCGAAGCTGAAGGAAGTAGAGGCGTCCATCCAAGCGGCAACAGTGGAGGAATTCAAGTCCTCCAAAGAACGAGCAGAGGAGAAAGATTTGATCTACAATTTCGGGTATGAAAAATGTCTTGAGGACATCAAGGAGAGGTACCCTGAGCTCGAGTAGTCTTGAAGACAATCTTGCTAAGGAACCGACCGCACAGGGGGCCGAGGACTCGACCTTACCATAAGTTGAGCAGCCTCCTTAGGAGAATTAACTTCTCCTAGCTTCTTATTTTTGTACTCCTTGCCATGTAATCATCTTTCTATCAATTGAAGAAGGTTTTTTTTTTTTTTTCAATGTTCGTCGCGCATTATGTTTTTGAGTTTCAGTAGATTGGTCATCGTACTTGAATTGCATCAGTAGGTCAGTTGTATCATTCGAGTGGTCGAAATATTTAGGAGATCTTAAGCTCTTCCCTTTAAGGGAATTTTGCCCATGTAAGACAGATCAATTAGCTGCAATGACATTTTCATAAAGGTCCAAGCAGTTTGATTAAGCGGATTATTTTCCCTTGCACTAAGTGAGATCCGTACAGTAGATCACATAGGTCCAAGTAGCGAAAACGATTACTAGTCTGACCTCTTCTCTAAGGGTCGGACAACTAGTGAGAGGACTGCTGTCCCTTGTACTAAGGGAAATCCTTAGTAGGCCATATAGTCCATGTAATTTGAATAGTGCAGACAACGAGTAGCATTTAAAATTTCCCAACCTTGGAATTTTTATTATAGATTTTGACCTAGTAGGTCAATCGTTTCCAACTTGAGACTTAATCAGTCTTCATGGATAGTAGATCTTCAAATGCTCGATGTTCCAAGGTTGTCCCTTCATGTCTTCAAGCCAATAAGTCCCAGGTCGGGTCATGCCCCTTATCTTGTAGGTCGGGATCCTTGGTATTTTGTAAGGTTTTACAGAGGACCAAATCTCCTAGTTGAAACATGTGTATCTTTACTCAGGATTTGTATAATCGGGTGACCTTCTGTTGCCAAGTCGTGACCTTGAGTTGAGCTTGCTCCCTTCCCTCTTCGAGCAGGTCAAGACTAAGGGTCATCTGCTCTGCATTCTGAGCTTCATTATAGGAACGAACACAAGCTTTGGGGAGTTGCATTTCGACTGGAATGATGACCTCTACTCCAAAGGCTAGGGAAAATGGGGTTTCTCCTATACACGTGCGAGCAGTAGTTTGGTATGCCCAAAGCATATAAGGGATCTCCTTGGCCCATGCTCCTTTAGCCTTCTTAAGCCTGGTTTTGAGGTGGTTTTTGATGATTTTGTTGAGCGCCTCTACCTGGCCATTAGTTTGAGGGTGTCGAGGAGACGAGTAGGCATTGTGGACCCCGAGCCTCTCACACATTTCTTAGAACCAATCATTGTTGAACTGCTTACTGTTATCCGAGATGATTGTTTATGGAATTCCTTATCGGCAGACTATATTTTTCCAAACGAAATCAATGATCTTAGCCAATGGCTCGACTTTGGCCCATTTGGTGTAGTAGTTAACCGCGACGACAGCGTACTTGGTCTGACCTTTACCTGTTGGTAGTGGGCTGATGATGTTTATCCCCCATTGGGTGGACGACCATGGTCCGATCATGAGGGTCAGCCGCTCGTGTGGCTGATGAGATATCGCTCTAAATCGTTGACACTTATCATATTTTTGAGTATACTGCTTAGCGTGTTTTTGAATGATGGGCTAAAAGTACCCTTGTTAGATGACCTTGTGAGCAAGATCACGACTACTAGAGTGGTTGATGCAGATTCCCTTGTGTATCTCTTTCAGAACATAGTTAACTTCCTCAGGTCGAAGGCATTATAGATAGGGCAAGGCACTACCAAAAAAGTGAGCAAAGGCTATGGACTATGTAGGTTTTTAGCTACGGATTAAATCCGTAGCTATATTACTATGGATTTAATCCGTAGTTAAAACCTACTTAATTTGTAGCTAAAACATACCTCCCCCATTAGACTTTATTAAAGAATGATGATGCTTAAGGAGCTTCATGGGGTGCATTGCAATATATTAGTTTTATCTAAGCCATCCATAAATTTTAAAATAATATTTCAGTGCAAGAGCCCAAAAAGTAGAAAGATCAAAAGTTTAAGTGGACCACACCATAAGAAATAATGAAAAATATATTTATATCGTTAATATATGGTGTGGTCCATATATATCTTCGATCTGACTCATTTTTTGGATAAACCCTCAAAAGGAGCCGTTAAAATGAATGGACGGAGTGGATAGATAGAATACACAACGGTGGGCCGCACAAGTTCGAAATTAAATCAGGATGGGGATGTCCGTTAGCGCTCCTCTCCCGCGCACACCTAAATTCCCAAAACCAAAACCCCCCCCCCCCCACCTCTCTCTCTCTCTCTCTCTCTCTCTCTCGCACTCACCCTTTCCCTTTCCTTCGCCCTCTCGCAATCTCTCGCACTCCCTCATCCTCTCTTTGTCACTCAGTCCCATTTCCCTCTCTTTGTTTCCCAACCTCTCTGTCTCTCTCGTTAGGGTTTTCAAAACCCCATTTCGCCGCAAACTCACCATTGATCTGTGAGCACATTCCGTGCTAGGGTTTTTGAAACCCCTTTCGTCTAACCCTCATCACTGCCACAGCTCATCTACCAGCCGCAACCCCTGTGACCATAGCCTTCGCTCGCAGCTACCGCCCCTGTTCGTGTTTGCTTGATCCTCTAAGGAGTCCCAGGTGGTTAGAAGGTCGGCAATGCCTACTGAGAGCTGTATTGCCTTGAGCATGACATCCAGGTCAGTGAGTTTACCTCAGATCTGAGATCTTTTTCATTAGATCTCTGCATTTTCTTCCCTTTTATTTTGATTTTCCTTGATTTCTCGCCAGATTTAGGTTTCTTATGTGATATATGGTGTAGATCTCTTGAAAAAAATGATCGATCTCTTTATGGACCGTTGATAAAATGCTCTATTCTCCACAGATCTAGGTTTCATGTGTGATATATGGTGGAGATATCTTGAAAAGAATGGTCGATATCTTCCTATAGATCACTGATAAAATGCTTTATATCCTGCAATGGTTTTTCAGAAAAAGGGTTTTTTAGATATGATCTTTGATTATGGTGAAAATTTCAGTACCTTATGTTTTCAGACATAATGATCATAGTTTGTCACTACTGTTTCATCGTGGATTATGCCTTCCTATTGAAATGAAATGCTTCAGCATTTTGTCCTTTTTGGGCGTTTAGTTTCAGAATGGATGGATGCATTTAGTCGCTTTTTGTTTCTCCTAGAAGAGAGAATTTCACATGTTTTTAATCTTCCCAGACCACTATGAATGTTTCTTTTAATGAGAATGTCCCTCAAGCATGGTGTGCCGTAAAGGTCATTACGTGGAGGTAAGTTGTCCACATTGCCTTTGATGTGTGTATTTGATGATCATGTGTGGTGAGGTAAGCCATCCAACTTCTTGGATCTATTTAAGATCAGCTAAGGTACAAAACTTGTGCTGAACATATGGATCTGAACATAATGGGCCATGACCAAAGATCAGTCCAATTGGACAATCCTAGCTGCTTGATTTGAGGAAAAAGGCAGGTCCTTGGGCCCTGTTCTAATTGAGAATTTAGGATGGTTTGATAGGCTTGATTTTTTAAACCATGCTCATGTATGGTGATATTGTACAAGTCTGCCATACATTCTTGTGGCAACTTGTGTGTAAAAATGCGTACAGGTCTGATAGGCTTGATTTTTAATTCATCAAAATCTATTTTGGGTTTTCTTTTCATTTTCTATTGATTTGTATTTTGGGTTTCCTTTCAATTTCCATCTAATGGTTTTTTGGGTTTTGATTAATATTGGTTTCTTGGGTCTTCATCAATACGTTTTCTTTTGATTCCCTCAATCATCAATAGAAATCAAGCAACAACAAGTTGTAATCTTATTTTCTCAATGCAGAAATCCAATGAGAATGCTGCTCAAATGTAGAGATCTAATGAGAAAATCATCACTGGCATATGCGAACAGCTCATGAATTTCTTTATTTTAAACTTAGTTTTATAAGTTTATGATCTGTGATTTGAATTCTGCATTTGGATGTCTTTAAATGGTTGTTTCATGAAATGGAGAGCCAATAGTGGTATTTATGATAATTGCATATTGGGCTCTGTTATGGGCCATATATGGTCATCTAAAATCTTTATTTTTCCTTTTTGATTAATTGTTTTTCTGCTTAGCATCCATTGGTGTCACAGCTTCCTTTCTATGATACACAGGCACCTAGAAATTGCATACATGGCATACAAGTATCCATTTTCAAAGGTCAGGATTATTCGACCAATCTGATTGTAAGATGTGACTTATTGACAGTCAGTTCCACAATTTAGTCAGTTTACTTTAACTTAATAATTAATATATGCCACAGACAAGGTGATGGGGGTGTTTCCTTTTAAAGGAGCATGTTTTCTGGTAATGTTAGTTGCTTCTCCTATTAAATGAGAATTTAAGATGTTTGGGGGATCCATAAAAAATTATATTTTTGGAAACTGAGTTCCTGACTTTTGTTTTATGCTAGAAATCTAGACAATGTAGACTACCTCTAATCAAGCACACAATTGTAGCTAAGTATGGACGGATAGGGACAACACTCTCCACGTGTGGAATTAGCAAACCTCCTGAATACATATAGTGGGCTCACATGGATGGACGATCTAAATAATGATGAAACAGTAAATGCATCCAATATGTTGAGAATGAATTGCACTAAACCATTCCTAAACCACAAATCATTTCCAAAATGCAAATGCAAATGCACACAAGATAGGTTTTGTCATGTGTGCATGTATGTGCCCGCTCCCTTTTCAACATGAACTAATTCCTTACTATTATTAACAGGGAGCTCATAGGCCCTACCATGTACATTAGGCTAATGGGTGATGGACAACCCCTTGGTCGGTACAACGACATGTAGGCAGGGTGATGTTCTAAGGTAACTTATCTAAGTTTCTCTGTTTCTCCATCATGTTTTTCCTATAACGACTTGTTTCCTAAGATGAATTTGTTTTTCCCTCTAAAGCAACAAATTTAGGTGTAACTGACAAACCAGAATTGTAGGGTTCAACATGAAAGTAGTCAAACCAGAATTTTATTTTGGAAATGATTGGTTGCATTGGCACCATGAGGTAGAAGTGTTAAATAACATCTATCAATTTTCCTTTTTCCCCCAAATTCATGAGAGAAGTCTATTACTCTACATAAGTAATTTAAATTAAATTACATGTTTTAGGAACTTCTTTTTTTTTCACGGATTCAATTATTTAAATATCATATTGGTTAGGCCTGGGCTTTCTCTAGCTTGAATTTTGAACTGTTTAGGTTGGGTCTGATGGGCAAGGGCTATTCAAAATTTTGATTTTCCTTGGCCAATTTGGATCCATTGATAGTCCCATCCATCCCTATTTCTCAATTTTTATATGTGAGTTCTGTCTGTGGTTTTTGTATTTGATATCATTAGCATGTTGTGTCCGATTGTGGATAGGAAATTCTTAATATTTGGAATATGAGGCTAATTCATGGATGGTTAAAATGAGACTTACAAGAACCACTAACTTCAAGTGGGAGAGTTTTGGACACAGGGCTGCCTACGTGGTAACTATTTCTCAACCTCTTTTTGGATTTCATTATTTTCTTTTTTCCTTCTTTAGGAGTCACAGATTTCAGGGAATCTCATGGACTGGTCAAAAGAATAGTACTTTAGCTACGTAGGCACACACATCAACATGATACATGTTTACATAAGACACACACATCTTTGGTATTTATGTTTAAATAGTTTTAAGATTGTCAATTCTAATTCCATGCTTTATTGTTCTTAGTCTCACTAGTTGAAATTTGAGTAGCATACTCTTGCTTCAAATGCTCATCCTCTGCTCATATTTTGTTATCGACACTTGAAGTTACTGAGCTTGATCAAATAATAAATCTTGTTCTTGAATTTGATGAACATGTTATGTAATGTGCGCATGATCAAAATGGAAACCATGCAGTGAAAAGTAAGGCATGCACATTAAGTTTGGAGAAATGAGGGTCTTTTTCTCATAGAAGAGTGATCTTTTTTATATTGGTCCAAGTCATGTTCATATATAGTGTGGGCTACCTAATGAATGGTCTGGAAGTCTGGCATGCATGCCATCCAATGATGGGGATGAGCCTTTGCATGATAGCTCTTATATATACGGCCTGCATTCTATCAAAACATATGGTATGCAATGAGATCATGTAGAAAAGAAACTCTTCATTGAAGGTAGCCATATCAGTCTCAAACTTTATTTGGTTCAAGAGCTTGATCAAATGCTGCATGAACGAACACATGAATCCATAACATTTTCAAAAGACTTCCACTTTAGTTTCACATTAGCCAAAACCTATAACCTTGGTTAGGGTTTGGGTTGAAAGTACGAGTGCGGGAGTCGACGCTTTTGGAGTCCGAACTCATTCTTTTGAAAAATAGAAAAATGGGAATATTAGTAAATATAGATTTTCTTGTTAAGAAGAAAATGAAAGGTAAAGAAGAGACATAACTGAAACTTTGCACTGTGAAAAGTAATATTAACCATCTTACTTTCCCCGTTGAATTTGACGTATAGGAAATGAACCTTTTCCAAAAAACCATGGATTTAAAACCATTAAATCCTTCTCAGAAATCTGAGTTTATTAAACTGAATTGAGTTATTATAATTCAATTTTGTTGGATATCCAAATGCAAGGTTCCATGAATTTAGCAAATGAATTCATTCTAACCCATTTTGTTGAATATCCAAATGCAAGGATTTATTATTATTATTATTATTATTATTATTCAAATAATTATGCTGACCTGCCGTCTCGCGACGTTCAAAAGTATTTTTGTGATATGCAATAGCTTTTCAGAATTCATATGTAGGTGCATACTTGTGCTCATTCACATGGACTTTGACTATCTTTCTTAAATTTCTTTTGTTTTTCTAATTTTTGTATTTAGTTTTAAATTTCTAGGCCCTAAAATAAGATTTGAGGTGCCATCAACAATGCTAACAGAATCCTCCAGGTCAGATTGTTGATTGGACCTGATTTTATTTAAATGATCTTGATAATCCATTTTATTTAAATGAGCAGACCCGGATGTGCGTTCGAGCTATCCGGATGTTGAGCGGAGGTCCTTAGAATGTAGGAACCGCTGTTATGACCATGATGAAGTTGTCCATTTCCTATGGACAGCATTGGAGTGGCCTGACTATTTGGACAGGCTATGTTTATATCTGTATTTACTTAAAATTAATGGAGCAGGATATGCATCGGAGCTATCCGGATGTTGAGAGAGGTCCTTAGAAGGTGAGAACCGCTGTTATGACCATGATGAAGCTGTCCATTTCTAATGGACAACATTGGAGTGGCTTGGCCGTTTGGACAGGCCGTGTTTATGTATTTGCTCGAAATTAATCGAGCAGACCCAGATGTGCGTCGGAGCTATCCGGATGAGCGGGGGTCCCTGGAAGGTAAAAACCGCTGTTATAACCATGATGAAGCTGTCCATTTCCTATGAACAATATTGGAGGGGCATGACCATTTGGACAGGCTGTGTTTATGTATTTGCTCGAAATTAATGGAATAGACCCGGATGTGCGTCGGAGCTATCCGGATGAGCGGGGGTCTCTACAAGGTGAGAACCGCTGTTATGACCATGATGAAGCTGTCCATTTCCTATGGACAGCATTGGAGGGCCCTGGCCATTTGGACAGGTCGTGTTTATATCTGTATTTGCAGGTACCACACCCTTAACCAAAACCACACCCTAAACCTATAACCTAACCTAAACCTATTCTCAATTCCCTAAAGCTATAACCTATAACCTATAACCTAAACCTAACCTAAACCAAAAACCTATAACCTTAACCTAAATCTATTCTCAAATCCCAAAACCTATACCTATAACCTAAGCCTAAACCTTAACCTTAAACATAAACCTATACTTATAACCTATAACCTAAACCTAAACCTAAACCTATAACCTAAACCTAGACCTTAACCTAAACATAAACCTATACTTATAACCTATAACCTAAACCTAAACCTAAACCTAAACCTATAACCTAAACCTTAACCTAAACCTAAACCTATAACCTTAAGCAAAACCAAAACCTATAACCTAAACCTTAATGCTTTATAACCTATAACCTATAACTAAACTTATAACCTATAACCAA
This sequence comes from Magnolia changhungtana, assembly GCA_030180095.1. Taxonomy (NCBI): domain Eukaryota; kingdom Viridiplantae; phylum Streptophyta; class Magnoliopsida; order Magnoliales; family Magnoliaceae; genus Magnolia; species Magnolia changhungtana. The sequence goes on from JASAUF010000489.1 coordinate 1,478,306, forward strand.
ACCTTAACCTTAAACCTAAACCTAAACCTAAACCTAAAACCTAAATGTATTCTCAAATCCTTAAACCTAAAACATACACTTAATCCTAATCTCAACTAACCCCTAACCTAAACCTAAACCTAAAAAACCTAAATGTATTCTCAAATCCCTAAACCTAAACCTACACCTAATCCTAATCTCAACTCCCTAACCTAAACCTAAACCTAAACTTGAAAACCCAAACTTAAACCCGATCCGAACCCGAACCGATTTCCTAAACCCAATCCCGAACTGAACTCGATTTCTAAACCTAAACCTTAAACCTTAACCTATAACCTATACTTATAACCTTAACCTAAACCTATTCTCAAATCCCAAAACCTATACCTATAACCTAAACCTAGACCTTAACCTAAACATAAACCTATACTTATAACCTATAACCTAAACCTAAACCTTAACCTATAACCTAACCTAAACCTATACTTATAACCTCAACCTATTCTCAAATCCCAAGACCCATAACCTAAACCTATAACCTATAACCTAAACCCGAACCCAAACCCGAACCCAAACCCGAACCCAAATCCCTAAACCTTAATCTAAACATATAACTATAACCTATAACCTAAGCCTATACCTAAACCTTAAACTTGAAAACCCAAACCTAAACCCGAATCCGAACCCAATTTCCTAAACCTAAACCTTAACCTATAACCTAAACTTGAAAACCCAAACGTAAACCCAATCCCAAACCCGAACCCGATTTCCTAAACCTAAACTTAAACTCGATCATGAACCCGAACCCTAGATTTCCTAAACCTAAACCTTAACCTATAACCTATACTTATAACCTTAACCTAAACCTATTCTCAAATCCCAAAACCTATACCTATAACCTAGACCTTAACCTAAACATAAACCTATACTTAAAACCTATAACCTAAACCTAAACCTAAACCTTAACCTATAATAACCTAAACCTATTCTCAAATCCCAAAACCCATAACTTAAACGTAAACCTTAACCTAAACCCAAACCCGAACCCGAACCCGAATCCTAAACCTTAACCTAAACATATAACCTATAACCTATAACCTAAGCCTATACCTAAACCTAAACTTGAAAACCCAAACCTAAACCCGATCCGAACTCGAACCCAAACCCGATTTCCTAAACCTAAACCTTAACCTATAAGCTAAACTTGAACTTGACTAACCCAAACTTAAACTCAATCCAGAACCCGAACCCGAACCCGATTTCTAAACTCAAACCTAAACCCGATCCCAACCCGAACCCACTTCCTAAACCTAAACCTTAACCTATAACCTATACTTATAACCTTAACCTAAACCTATTCTCAAATCCCAAAACCTATACCTATAACCTAAACCTAGACCTTAACCTAAACATAAACCTATACTTATAACCTATAACCTAAACCTAAACCTAAACCTAAACCTATAACCCAACCTAAACCTATACTTATAACCTAAACCTATTCTCAAATCCAGAACCCATAACCAAAACCTAAACCTTAACCTAAACCTATAACCTATAACCTAAACCCGAACCGAACCCGAATCCCTAAACCTTAACCTAAACATATAACCTATAACCTATAACCTAAGCTTATACCTAAACCTAAACTTGAAAATCCAAACCTAAACCCAATCCTGAACCCGAACCTGATTTCCTAAACCTAAACCTTAACCTATAGCCTATACTTATAACCTTAACCAAAACCTATTCTCAAATCTCAAAACCTATACCTATAACCTAAACCTAGACCTTAACCTAAACATAAACCTATTCTTATAACCTAAACCTAAACCTAAACCTAAACCTTAGCCTATAACCCAACCTAAACCTATACTTATAACCTAAACCTATTCTCAAATCCCATAACCCATAACCTAAACCTAAACCTTAACCTAAACCTATAACCTATAACCTACAACCTAAACCTAAAAAACCTATAACATAAACTCGAAACCGAATCTAAACCTAAACCTAAACATATAACCTATAACCTATAACCTAAGCCTATACCTAAACCTAACCTTGAAAACCCAAACCTAAACCGATCCCGAACCGAACCCAATTTCTAAACCTAAACCTTAACCTATAACCTAAACTTGAAAACCCAAACTTAAACCCAATCCCGAACCTGAACCCGATTTTCTAAACCCAAACCTAAACCTAATCCCGAACCCTAACTTGATTTCCTAAACCTAAACCTTAACCTATAACCTATACTTATAACCTTAACCTAAACCTATTCTCAAATCCCAAAACCTATACCTATAACCTAAACCTAGACCTTAACCTAAACATAAACCTATACTTAAACCTATAACTATAACCTAAACCTAAACCTAAACCTAAACCTTAACCTATAACCCAACCTAAACCTATACTTATAACTTAAACCTATTCTCAAAATCCCAAAACCCATAACCTAAACCTAAACCTTAACCTAAACCTATAACCTATAACCTAAACCAAACCTATAACCTAAACTTGAACCCAAACCCGAACCCGAATCCCTAAACCTTAACCTAAACATATAACCTATAACCTATAACCTAAGCCTATACCTAAACCTAAACTTGAAAACCCAAACCTAAACCCGATCCCGAACCTGAACCCGATTTCCTAAACCTAAACCTTAACCTATAACCTAAACTTGAAAACTTAAACTTAAACCCAATCCCGAACAGAACCTGATTTCCTAAACCCAATCCCGAACCCGAACCCAATTTCCTAAACCTAAACCTTAACCTATAACCTATAGTTATAACCTTAACCTAAACATATTCTTAAATCCCAAAACCTATAACCTAAATGTAAACCTATACTTATAACCTAAACCTAAACCTTAACCTATAACCCAACCTAAACCTATTCTCAAATCCTAAACCCATAACCTAAACCTAAACCTTAACCTAAACCAAAACTCAGAACCTAAACCCAAACCCAAACCCGAACACGAACTCGAACCCTAATCCCTAAACCTTAACCTAAACATATAACCTATAACCTATAACCTAAGCCTATACCTAAACCTAAACTTGAAAACCCAAACCTAAACCCGATCCCAAACCCAAACCCATTTCCTAAACCTAAACCTAAACCTTAACCTATAACCTAAACTTGAAAACTTAAACTTAAACCCAATCCCGAACCCGAACCCGAACCCGATTTCTAAACCCAAACCTAAACCCGATCCCAAACCCGAACCCGATTTCTAAACCTAAACCTAAACCTTAACCTATAACCTAAACTTGAAAACCCAAACATAAACCCAATCCAGAACCCGAACCCGATTTCCTAAACCCAAACCTAAACCCGATCCCCGAACCCGATTTCCTAAACCTAAACCTTAACCTATAACCTATTCTTATAGCCTTAACCTATACCTATTCTCAAATTCCAAAACCTATACCTATAACATAAACATAAACCTATACTTATAACCTATAACCTAAACCTTAACCTATAACCCAACCTAAACTTATACTTATAACCTAAATCTATTCTCAAATCCCAAAACCCATAACCTAAACCTAAACCTTAACCTAAACCAAAACCTATAACCTAAACCCGAACCCGAATCCCTAAACCTTAACCTAAACATATAACCTATAATCTATAACCTAATCCTATACCTAAACCTAAACTTGAAAACCCAAACGTAAACCCGATCCGAACCCAAACCCGATTTCCTAAACCTAAACCTTAATCTATAACCTAAACTTAAACCCAATCCCGAACCCGAACCCGATTTCTTAACCTATAACCTATAACATATAACCTTAACCTAAACCTATAACCTAAACCTATAATCTTAACCAAAACCAAAACCTATAACCTAAACCTTAACCATAACCTATAACCAAAACTTATAACCTATAACCAAACCTTAACCTAAACCTAAACCTGTAACCTAAACCTAAAACCTAAATGTATTCTCAAATCCCTAAAACCTAAACATACACCTAATCCTAATCTCACTCCCTAACCTAAACCTAAACCTATAACCTACTCCTATAACCTAAACCTAAAACCTAAATGTATTCTCAAATCCCTAAACCTAAACCTACACCTAATCCTAATCTCAACTCCCTAACCTAAACCTAAACCTAAACTTGAAAACCCAAACCTAAACCGATCCAGAACCCGAACCCGATTTCCTAAACCCAATCACGAACCCGAACCCGATTTCCTAAACCCAAACCTAAACCCAATCACGAACCCGAACCCGATTTCCTAACCTAAGCCTTAACCTATAACCTATAACATATAACCTAAACCTAAACCTTAACCTAAACCTATAACCTAAACCTTAACCTAAACCTAAACCTATAACCTTAACCTAAACCAAAACCTATAACCTAAATCTTAACCTATAACCTATAACCTATAACCAAAACTTATAACCTATAACCAAACCTAAACCTAAACCTATAACTTAAACCTATAACCTAAATGTATTCTCAAATCCTAAACCTAAACATACACCTAACCTAATCTCAACTCCCTAACCTAAACCTAAACCTATAACCTAAACCTAAAACCTAAATGTATTCTCAAATCCCTAAACCTAAACCTACACCTAATCCTAATCTCAACTCCTAACCTAAACCTAAAGCTAAACTTGAAAACCCAAACCTAAACTCGATCCCGAACCCGAACCCTATTTTCTAAACCCAAACCTAAACCCAATCCCGAACCCGATTTTCTAAACCTAAACCTTAACCTATAACCTATACTTATAGCCTTAACCTAAACCTATTCTCAAATCCCAAAACCTATACCTACAACCTAAACCTAGACCTTAACCTAAACATAAACCTATACTTATAGCCTATAACCTAAACCTTAACCTATAACGCAACCTAAACCTATTCTCAAATTCCAAAACCCATAACCTAAACCTAAACCTTACCTAAACCTTAACCTATAACCCAACCTAAACTTATTCTCAAATCCCAAACCCATAACCTAAACCTAAACCTTAACCTATAACCCAACCTAAACCTATTCTCAAATCCCAAAACCCATAACCTAAACCTAAACCTAAACCAAAACCTATAACCTAAACGCAAACCCAAACCCGAACCCGAAGCCAAACTTGAATCCCTAAACCTTAACCTAAACATATAACCTATAACCTAAGCCTATACCTAAACTTAAACTTGAAAACCCAAACCTAAACCCGATCCCGAACCTGAACCCGATTTCCTGAACCTAAACCTAAACCTAAACCTATACCTAAACTTAAACTTGAAAACCCAAACCTAAACCCGATCCCGAACCTGAACCCGATTTCCTGAACCTAAACCTAAACCTAAACCTATAACCTAAAACATTAACATAAACTTATAACCTAAACCATATGGTGAGACCATTCCTTGGAAAGTGGGTACTTGTGGATACCGATGGTCCTCCTTGTGGAAATCGTCCAAACGTTTATTTTGGCCCTACAAACCATATGGTGAGACCATTTCTTTTGTGTCAATTTCATTCCTCGTTGAGTTTTTATTAATTCATTAAGAAAAAAAAGAATAAAAATGGTTATACATGATGCACTTCTTTCACTTTATTTTTCTTTCCCCCAATGGTCATTCTGATTTATGAATGCCATGACTATTTGTAGGATGATGGAATATACGAAGCTATTGCAAGAAGTGACTTTGTCATTATTAGAGTTGCATTTTGAGACAACTCTTCAAAGTACTACATAAATGACCGTGGGAGTAATTTTACAGAGGTCACTAAGAAATTGAAAGAAAAATGAGTGGACTTGGACAACAATCAATTTTTGATTCTTTAGGTGGGTGATGGTTGAAAATGGCCTATTTACTTGTGAAAAAAATATCATACCGTCAAAATATATCTTCTCTTTCAATTCTTTATCATTGAAATTTTAAGGTGAAGTTGAGCAAATTTCTCTAATGAAGCCAAAGATTTGTATTTTTAGCATTATTGTAATTATAATTAATTGTAATTGTAATCGATTGAATGAAGAATTGTAATTAATTGTAATTGATTGAATGAAGGATTGTAATTGATTGTAATGGAATGAATGAATGATTATGTAGGTGGTAATTGAATGAACAAATGGTGATATATATATATATATATATATTTTAATGTATGAAATAGCTACAAATATTGACCGTAGCCAGTTATCCGACAGCTATAGCCATTATTAAATTTGGCATATTGCTATGGACTTTTAGCTACAAATAATATCCGTACCTGTTTGTGTTTTTGCTACAGATATAATTGCTATGGATTATATCAATAGCTATTGGAATCTATAGCTACAGATTAAATCCGTAGCTATAGGTTCGAGACCTATTGTTATGGTACCTACGACTACAGTCGTGTTACGGACTAAAACCCCGGCCATAGGTCTATGGCTATGAATTTTATCCATAGCCTTTGTCCAGTTTTTTGGTAATGGGGAGAACCCTTTTTTTGTAAAGGAGGTCTCCTACCATGGTATATCGAGCTTACCTAACTCGAATTCTACGCATCTCAAGCTTGTCCTCGGGCAGCGTGCCTTCTCGAAGATATTCAACGATCGAATCCATGCAGCTCGAGGCTGAGCTGATGGGGCAAGCTACTTCCGGGTCGGGCTCATTAATTCTCAAGTCGGGTAGGAACTTGATGGGGATTGAGCCTGGGATGTCGTCCTTAGTTGGCGTGGCCAACTTCGCTAGTGCATCCACATTGAAATTCTCTGCTCTGGGGACCAGGATGACTTCATATTTTTGGATTTTGATAATGAGTTCACTGGCCTTCTGAAGATAGGCAATCATTTTCTCTTCTTTGGCCTAATACTCACTGGCAACCAAGTTCACATCTATGGACTTTTAGGATCTAGGGCCCCATTACCGCTGCTAACCCAAGCCTGACAAGCAACACTTCATATTCTACCACGTTATTCAACGTTTGAAATCCAAATCTTAAGGCATATTGTGTGCAGGTTTGGTCGGGTGCCTCGAGGACTATCCTGGCCCCGCTGCCTTTAGAGTTGGAAGAACTGTCGACGTATAATGTCCGGACCACTTGGTTGGCCTTGATCATCTGGTCGGCTTTGACTAGTTGGTCAACCACACTCTTTGGACCGGTTGGGGTTCCCGGGTTCTGCCCATTAGCGAATTTGATGAGGAAGTCGGCCACCGCTTAACCGTTGATGGGGGTCCGGGGTTGATATCTAATGTCGAATTCACTAAGTTTGATAGTCCATTTTGCGATCATTCTTGACACCTCAGGCTTCTGAAGTACACAGAGAAGAGGTTGAGTGGTTAACTATTATACGTGGGCTTAGAAGTAAGGGCGGAGGCGACGAGACTACACGACTAAGTCTAGGGCAAGCTTTTCAATGTATGGGTATCTGGTCTTGGCTGGAACCAATGTTTACTGACATAGTAGACGGGGAGCTGCTTCCTCCCTTGCTCTCGAATAAGAGTTGAGCTGACCGCCACGGTCGAGATTGTCAGGTAGAGCAGTAGTGGCTCTCCTTGCTTGGGCATGGAAAGTAGCGGAGGTGAACTTAAGTATTGCTTGAGTTGTTAGAAGGCCAACTCGCAGTCCTCTGTCCATTCCACCTTCTATTTTCCTTTCAACTGTTGGAAGAAAGGAAGGCACTTATCAGTGGCTCGGGAGACGAAGCGATTAAGTGCAGCAACCCTTCCAGTGAGGCATTGAATTTCTTTCATCGTCTCGGGCGAGCTCATATCCAATAGGGCTCAGATCTTGTTAGAGTTTGCCTCAATTCCCCTTTGGCCGAGCAGAAAGCTAAGAAATTTTCTCGAGTTGACACTGAAGGCGCACTTGCTCGGGTTCAGTTTTATCTGATATTTTCGCAAGATTGTGAACATCTCCTCGAGGTCGACAGTATAACCTATAGCTTTGATGCTTTTGACGAGCATGTCGTCGACGTAAACCTCCATGGAGTGCCCAATCTGTTGAACAAACATTTTATTGACTAGTTGTTGGTACGTAGCTCCAGCATTCTTCAACCTGAAGGGCATCACTCTGTAGCACTAGAGCCCCTTTCCGGTGATAAAGGTGGTCTTTTGCTTGTCGTGTGGATGCATGATGATTTGATTGTAACTTGAGTATACATCCATGAAGCTTAAGAGCTCGTGTCCTGCAGTGTTGTCGACCAGCCAGTCGATCCTCGGGAGAGGAAATCTATCCTCAGGACAGGCCTTGTTCAGGTCTGTGTAGTCGACACAGATCCATAGTTTCCCATTGAAATTTTTCATCAAGTCGACGTTGGCGATTTAGTCGGGATAATATATCTCCTCAATGAATCCAACCTCCAGGAGCTTTCCGACCTCCTCTCCAATCATGACATATCATTCTGGTTCGAACGCTCGTCGCTTCTGCCTCACTGATCGGTGGTTGAGATCAACGTTTAACTTGTGGACCTCTACTTCCAGGTTGATGTCGGCATGTCTTGGTGGGACCAAGTGAAAATGTTGGCATGGCGTCAGAGGAGGTCCATGATCTCGTCCCGCATATCTGGAGCTAGCGATGAGTTAACTTGTATAGTGCGGGTCGAATCATACTCTTCCCGGGGATAGAGGGAAGCAATGGTCACCGCGCGGTGCTGCGTCTTCACTCTTAAGGCTGTGGAATAATAATAGCGAGCTTCAAGCTAGTCTCCCCAGATCTTCCTAACGCTATGCTCGGTTGGAAACTTCATCGTGAAATGGTAAGTTGAAACTGCCACCCTCATGGTATTGAGGGATGGTCGTCCGAGGATCACATTATAGACAGAGGGATAGTTGACCACCAAAAAGTTGATCAGTGTAGTGGTTGGGTTCTGTCCATCCCCCACAATGACCGGAAGTTGTATAGATCCCTTAGAGGTGACCCTGTCTCCCGCAATTCCGAGCAGTGGGGTATTGACAGGTCAGAGTTGAGACCTCTCAATTCCCATTTTGTCGAAGGTGTCGACAAAGAGGATGTCAGCCGAGCTGCCAGTATCCATAAGAATGCAATATACTTTTCAGTTAGCTATGGTCATGTAACAGCCCAGCTTTTCAGGGACCGTGTAGGAACTCGGCTCCCGAATTCGCAAGTGCCACGGGTGCCTTAATGGGCTTCAGATTTTAATTACATTTGGGTGATCTCATAAACAATAGAGAGTTTAGCAAGGCATGAAGCATAAGTAAGTCATAAAGCAGTATCGAGTGCCACTAAATATAAAAGTATCAAACCCACAAGTCCAAAATCATCTAAATAGGGAACTAGGTGTCACCCATACATGACCCAAAATGACTAGAGCCCTGACCCATACCCCGCGGTAGCCCGAACTTGACTAGAAGGATCCGTCGAAAGTTTGGAAGCATGGAAGCTCCTTTACCTCATCCATACTCACCCCGCTCAGCTCGTCGAGCTCCGCCTCACTTGCATCTAATGATGTGTCTGGCTAGTGTTTTAAAACACCGTCCCAGAGTGGGAGTGAGTAGCTAACTCAGTGGTTACTATTAGCCTTAAGTTACAACAAGCATCAATTATATGATAAATTTAATGAAAGACATACATTCACAAATCCCTAACTAGTCTTGTTAATGTATATATATATATATATGTATTATGATATGATACATGACCTCGTAACAATACTCCCTCGAGCGACTTCATCTCACAGTCACGCATGACCAACACTCCCTCATTGCGACCTCAACTATCGAGTCGTCAAATATTAGCTAATGCGATGCATGAATAATGTTAGCCGAGTATTTAATTAATTCCGTTCATCTAGCAGATTGGAGAAACTGGTACACCCCACATATCATTGCCCTCAACTGGTTACGGGCTAAGGCCCCTTAACATGCGAGGCCAGGACCCAGCGATCCTTGATCCCATCGGGTTCCCCATCCTCGATTTTAAGCACATGGGGAGTGCTGAGAAGAGGGATCACTCACGGTCACTACAGGGAGGCTCGTCACCCCAGCGTAGGCCGACAGCTGAGACACGGTATCCCATTCCACCATGCCCAGCTCTCGAGTCTATGGATCGATTTCGAATGGTTATCAATAGGCTTCAATGGTTGAAGGGTGTTCGAGGTTCCACACAGGTGTGAGCAGACAAGGTTAACAAATATGGTTGGTCAGTAAGTGGACTAGACCATGCGAGTTCAGGCAAGTGCGTGACGAATGACATCGAGTACAAGCGACCCATGTAGTCTAACTACAATCACCCATTCGCATCTGTCCAAATCCGCTGGTTTAGTGGCAAGATGGTCCTACCAACAGGACCACCTCCTCCACCTCAGCTCCCTAACCAACCTAGGGGTTGGATGATATTCAATAATATTCCAACAATTCAGGATTCATCTTTTACACGAGTGAAGTCATGCTCTCATACATTAAACAAAAAATCTAGATTTTTCTACAATACAACTACTAACAAAATAAGAAATTAATGTGCATATGTGTTGTGATGGGTTACTAAAAAGATCAAGAGTTATACATCATTCATAGCACAAACATACAATCAGGATTTATGTAAGCACCAACATAGAACAATGATTTTATGCAATCATACATGTCACAAGGAAGGTTATACTAAAATCATATATGGGATGAACATGCCACACGAAAATTTAACCTAATCATGTTGAAGAACAAATAAACAACATTTAATCATTTCATGAAATTTAGGGAGACCTATCATGTAGGGTCTTGGCTAGGTTATCTCTATAGATTACTCAAGCACATCATCCTAAAACTCATAATCATTAAACTCATAGTAAAATTGGTGCTACGCCACCTAAGGATAATAGTCCGCACCTTAAGAGGAGACTTCTATTCTTCGAGATCTTAGGATTTGAGGATTTGGGTAAAACCATCAATTCCTAAATCAAAATTAAGAAAAACAACATTAATGACTAGAAATCTACACTATGTTGCTTAATTAAAGGAAAAATATACCATCCTTACCTCCAATTCTTGGCATGGGTGGATTTGGTGGAGGTTTTGTAGTAGTCACCGGTTTGGTTGAGGAAATACCAACCCCACAAGTATCGAGATTCCCTTGACTCACACAAATACTCTCTCCCTTATCTTCCTCTTCATTTTCTCTCCATCTCTCTTTCTCTCTCTTCTCCTTCACCCAAGGTAGGGCATGAAATTCGTATGGGAGAAGGGGGTGCCTAAATGAGGCCCTTTAATAGTGTCAGATTTGGTGTAAATGGCCCCAATGGATAGGTTTTTACTATATTAGCCCTATGAGAGGGTCTTTCTAACCTCTAGGGCCCACTATAGGGCGTACATATTGATATACACCGTAGAATAGTTAGCCCTAATGATGATCTACATATGGATATGATCGGCCCGCCATTTGGATGTGTCGATCGATAGATCTGATTAGACGTCTGTTCAACAGTCACCGATAGTCGATCGGGGCCACAACTATACGGATATGAGCAGAGAAATATCCTTACTCCACGTGTGAAGTTTGGTTGTAAACTGATGGTTCGAAATCCTTAACTTTGCATAAGAGTAGACGATCCAATTCACTTAAGTTTCAGCTTCTTCCTTTAGGGTATTTACACATCTCATGCACCCGTCCTTTGGCTCAAGTTGAGCGATTCTGAATAGTACATAGGTCCAACTCCCACGATGGACGTCAAGTCCAGTAAGACGGATATTATTCTATACTTTTGGAACTAGTGGCCCACCAACAAGCGGTCTAGAGCTTGTTCGGAAAATCGGGGCATTTCTGGAATGAATTAGGTTTAAGATTTCTCGTGGGCAATGATTAGGGTTTGGATTAATTATGTTCATAGTGTGAGCTATTTATAGCCAGTGAAAGTGGAGATTTGGTCATAATTACTCTAAACAGTTGATTTTTGGCTAAAAGAGTAACGGGGTTGATTTGGTCTATTAGTCAAGATCCAGGCCTTATCTGACTCAGCTTTGGTTAGATCTTTAATTTAGTTATGATCGTCTTGATTAGTTAGCGATAGGTCGGTTAGATTTGGGCCCTATGTGAGTAAATCATGGGGCTAAACTTGATGTTCAAGTGATTGGGTGGATTCATTGGCTTCCTACGGTTGATTAATTGGACTTGTGCGGTTCTTTACTGGTACCACTTATGTATAAACTAACATTGAGTGCAAATGGTTAGTAAGTGATAATATAAGTTAATTATATAAAAAAAATTTAAGGATTTTTGGAAATCTAAAACAGTGAAAATTCAGGACATTACAGGTCATGGCCACGACTAGAGCGTCATCGTGAGGGTGGGAGATTCTGCGGGCGTCCTCCTCGGTGAAGGTCAATTCACAAGGGAGAATTTTTTACTCTTTTGGTGGTCTGTAGGTGAGGTGGATGTGGTGTTCTGAGCTGTTGTGACTGACGCTTTGGGCATGAGCTCCGCGTGCTCGGTTTGAGTCTCCTCCTCCTACAAGCCTACCAAAGAAGTTGCGGATCTCACCTGTAGCCTCATTGTTGTTTCCATTGCCAAGTTGCTCGTTCCTCTGATCTTCCCTCATGTCGAATGAGGTCTTCAATCTCCTCCTTGAGGTCGAAGCAATCACTAGTTGTGGTCATGGTGGAAGAGGCAATACTTCATTTATCTCGCTTGTCGACGTTGGTCCTCATCCGGTTCAGCCACTTCAAGAGTCTTTTGTCCCAAACTTCCATGAAGACTTCCTCGAGCATACCATTAAGCGGAGTGTAAGAGCGAAATCTGCTCTCAGGTCATCTTCTCGAACGTTCACCTTGAGTCGGATCGTCGTTTCTTCTACATTTGTTACGTGAGTCGATGCTTGTCCCTGCTTAAAAAGTTTTTCCCTAACCGAGCCCCTTGTACTCCGGGTGGCTTTCCGTGAGCTGAAAAGCTCCTCAACATTGGAGTATTTTTTAGCTTAGTTGAGGAGTTCGGCCAATGTCATCGGGGGATTCTTTCCGAATGAGAATAGGAATCTCCCCTCCTTAAGGTCGACCATCATAGTAGCTAGGGCCCTCCACTTGCATCACTTTCAAGTTGAAGCGTTTGATGCGGTCCTTCAACAACTCGTCTTCCTTTTGATTAATAGTAAGGCGGTGAGTCACTGGCTTTCAACTTTCTTTTCCTCTGATGAAGTTGGTAATGAAGGCTTTACTGAGCTGTATTAATGAGCTGATGGACTTCGGTTTCAATTATCAAAACCATTTTCGAGCTGCTCTTGACAAAGTTAAGGAGAATGCCCTGTACATCACCGAGGCCGAGGCACCATGAAGTTCCATCCATTCCCTGAAAGATTCTAGATGTTCGGCCGGGTCGGTGGATCCAGAGTAAGGGAAATCTATGACATCCTGAATTTGGGTGGGAGCTGAGCCTGCATGATGTCGTCCGTGAACGGTAACTCAGTTTCCTCCAACATAGCTTCTATTCACGTCAAAGCGTGCGTGCGATAGGCTTGACATATGTCACCGATCTGACCTCATAGCTCTTTGAGTTCAGCCTCCTAGGGGTCCTCGTTCTCGGCCATTGTCCTCATATGCCATTGCCTCTTCTTCTTCAACATATGATGTAGGTCGGAGGCAGCCAGCGTTGAAATGTCCAAGGCATGGGAGGCTGCATAGCTCAACATCTCAAGGGACAGTTTGTTCCTCTAGGAGCCGACGGGCGCTTGAGATGGCATAGAGACTTCAGTAGTTATCCAAGCATCAGCTTCCTCAGCCCCTTGGTTGGGGGAGGGCTATATCTCTCCAACATCTGCCTTATCTGACCAATATTACTAGTCAAAGCTTTAACTTGATGCTCCAGAGAGACAAGTTGATCTCCCTGACTCTGGGACCGCTAGACTAGACCTGCAGGTGCAGAATCAGTTTGAAGTTAGGAGGGTGAGTCTCGATGGTCCATAAACTATTCTGCCAGTGCAGGATTGTGTGCAACAGTAGTGGTCTGAGCCTTCCTTCTCCCTTTCGCCATTATAGGGTCCCTGTAGATGATGGGAATGTCTTTCAATGTCGTTCTCATAGATGGCGCTAAACTGTTGATGCAGATTTCTGGTCAACCCTCACTGGACCTTCGAGTACTTGCTCACGAAGAAGATAAAGGAGACCTTGTCTGTAGTAAGGGGACCCTCCGATGCCTAAATAGGAATCAAGCAAAACTGGGTCCAGTAGAGATGAGGGTTCATAGGTGTGTGGAGTTAAGTGTGCATACATTTCTCCATTAAAGGGGTTCTTATTTATAGCCTCGCGGAGTTGATTACATGGATAAAAATGTCCCTTAATCACGGGTGTGCATTCAACGTACGTTTCTCAACCGTTTTGTGAGATCTCCGGTGGAGATAAGATCAAGTAGTCGAGATTTGAAATCATGCGATGGAAGACTGAGGCCAAGGTCGAGCATTCGAGCTGACCTATATAGCCGTTCTGAGGAGGAGTTTTCCGACCTAGACCCTCTTGTGGGCCATGGTCGAGCTCTAAAAACATATGGTAGGAGGTCGAGGCCAACTAGCCAAGCTTATCTTCATAGCCATCCTGAGGAAGACCTCCCTGAGCTAGGCCCTTTCGTTGACTATCGTCCTGATTGGATTACCGACTTGCCCGTGTTCGTGCACTGAGACCCAGCTCCCTTCCTTGGTGAAAAAAGTAACGTCTCGGATGACCATCCTCTTCATCTTATCATACGGGTTAGGACTTCGAAAATGGTCGTAGAGAGATTGGTGTTCATCCTCTTCTAAAGAAGGTGGAGGCACTTCATTTCCTAACGAATAAGGTCATCAAGTGGACAGATCTCATACAATAGTTACCACTTTCTGGCCCGTTGAGGAGCTCCTTGGTCATGATTAGCACTAACCGACCACCCGACGTGCTTAGATATCCGAGCCGACCTCATTCTTCTGACCACTTCATTTTTACCTATAACACACCCAAACCTACTATTCAGTGTGGACCACTGGAGTGCTGGATCTCCACAATTTTAGGCCCATATCTTAACATGATTTGAGAAAAGGTTTGGATGGCCTGGATAAACAGATACGTCATGGTGACCCCCACATAGATCTGGTCGGATGTTGCTAGATCTGACCTGGGTCGAACGTAGTACGCTAATGTTTTACTAAGGTAACACTTAATCCACTCCTGTGCGACTGACCGTGATGGTCCATTCGACCCATTCCTAAGTTGATTGCCACTGGTGTGAAAGGAGAACACAAATATTAGCTTAATCAAAACCTTCTGTAGGCCCCAATAAAATTTAAATGATGGTCCTTCAGTCCTATTATTTCTTATGGTGTGGCCCACTTGGTTATTATATGTAAGACCCATATCGTAGACCGTACTGTTCCGTCGGTTTTCGTGATCCTTTCGGTTGAATTCCGGCAATGCTCGACTCATATCCGACGTTGCGTGCGATCTTAAGCCGAGTCCTGCCTACCGAAGGTGGCTCGATCCGAAACTCGTACCTTGGCGATCGCGCCGTCCCCGCGGTTCCAACGCCACGACTCACGCACCGAACCGATACCTAGGTGGGAAGATGTCAGTCAGCGTTCGGTTCGAAGAAATGCCGCACGTTGCGAATCTCGAGGGAATCTCTACGAGATGTCCCATCAATTAAGTCAAGTACACCATCATACCTCCATGCCACCTCACCCAACAACAAGTACACACAACCCATCCTTCTTTTTTCAAAAGTCCACTCTCTCTTCCATCACCATATCTCCTTTACAAAAATTTCAAAGCAAACCATTCCTCCTTTTTACAAAAATCAAACAAACCCATGCCTCATTAACTACACCCATTCCCTCCACCCATTCCTTCCATTACTTCTCTCTCTCCCTCATTCTTTTCTCAAAAAAAAAATCCCATGGAAAATTCCATGAGAAATCCAAGCTCTCTCTTTCCCTCTCCCAAAACTCCAAGTGTGGCCCACCCTCTCATCTCTCATCCACACCATTAAAAGTCCATCATCCACCATTGAACGCGAAGGCAAGGAGCTTACAAGTTTAAGGGAGCAAGAAGGAGGCCAACAAGGTGGGTGTAATACCGTTGCTTTCAATTTTAAGGGCCCACTTATTGTGGGACCCACATGATGTATGTATTGTTTAAGGGAGGGTCCATTAGTGGCGGGGTCCCACCCTCCTTCACCGTCACTCTCTCTCTCTCTCTCTCTCTCTCTCTCTCTCTCTCTCTCTCTTCTTCTCTCTTTTACCCATTGGGTGTGGTGGGCCCCACCATTTAGAGTTCCATTTATACCATCCATCATGAATGGTGGGACCCACCATGAAATACCCTGATCCATAGCTCAACTGGTAGACTGAGTGGATATACCTCATTTTAACACTTGAGGCCTTGGTATCTATCCCTAGTCGAGGTGGCTAATGTGGATGGGACCCACCATGAGGTCTGTGTCCGTGGGACCCACCATGAGGTCCGTGTATAACGTCCAGCGTCTCTGGACGCTGGACGTGAAGGACGTGTATGTATAAAAAAAATTTTTTGCTTTTAGAGTGGGCCACCCATACAGGCTCCACTTTGATGTTCATGCATGATCCAAACCATCCATCCCAATTTTTGCATTATTTTAGGCGTTGAGCCAAAGTTTTAAGGTGATCCGATCACCGGGTGGGTCATACCATCTAAAACCATGTGAAAACATGCCAGAACATATAAATGTACTTGGTGGGACCCACCTGGAGTTTGGATGCAGCTGAAACTTAGTCTGGACGGCCAGACAAGTGGGACACACATAATGGGTGGATTGGATTGTGAATCACATCTCGGTAGGCCCCAAAAAAAAAAAATGGAAAGCCGGACGTGGGCTTCTTCTTGCGCCCGGTCACGCGGCGGACGGACGGGCTGGGCCTCACGGCCCAGCTGTGGACCCCACCATGATGCTTTTCGACCATCAACACCGTGCATTTGATTACTCCCCTTTGGCTATGGGGTGTCCCCAAAAATCAACCCTATACGGAATTCGGGTGGGCCATACCCTCTAAAACCATGTGAGCACATGGCTAAACATATAAAAGTACTTGGTGGGACCCACCTGAGGTTTGGATACAGCTGAGACTCGGTCTGGACGGCCAGACTAGTGGGGCACACAGATTGGGCGGTCTGGATTCGTCCAAAATGGACCCCACTTACCACAAAAAAAGCAGCCTTCTTAACGCTTTAGTGCGATAACGCTCTGCGGGTGTGAATGAGGCGGGAATCCACGGCTCCCTGCCGTGGGCCCCACATGATGTGTGAGTTTCATCCATGCCGTCCATCTATTTGATGAGATCATTTTAAGGCACGAGCCCAAAAATGAGGTAAATTCCAATCTCAAGTGGACCACGTTACAGGAAACGGTGTTCATGGGGCTGACCCCATGAACAGTTTGGACGGCATATAAACTTTGCGGTGCGCCCCTCCCTGGCAGTGTGGCCCCTGGATAGGTTGGGTGACAAATAAACATTCCGGTGGGCCTTGGTCCATATGACCATATAAACAGATTGGATAGGAAAATAAACATTATGGTAAGCCCGCTATTGAGGCCCACTTAGATGCATATGGGTCCATGTACTTAGGCCCATCTTGATGTATTTTTTTAGGCCCATTTGATACATATAGAGCTTATGTGATTGGGCTCATTTTAACACATTCTCGGGCCCATGGATGATGGCCCATTGCAATGTACCTAAGGCCCATTGGTGAGGTTCATTGAGGTGGCCCACTTGATGAATATAAGGCCTATGAGATACGGCCCATTTGATGTATTTAGGGCCCAGTGGGATGTACCTAAGGCACATTGCAATGTGTGATTCCACCAGGATTTATTTAATGGTATTTGAGGTGAGCCGAGCCTTGGGGACAATGTTGGTTTGACGTCCACATTGTACGAGTAATGTTGGTTCGATGTCCACATTATAACTCTCCCTGAGGCCACTGATAGGCCCGTATCTGTTTCATGTAGGCCATATAGGCCCATCTTCATTGAGAGGATATTTTATTGCTTTATAACATGTTTAGCACGGCCCATGATTCATAATCATACGCATCATATGTATGCTTGAGATGAGGAGTGTCTGATCATAGCATATGCCTTGGTAGCAGCCCATTGTTTACGGGCTCCCTGATAGGCGGTGTTGCCCTACATGAGCGCGTGCTTCACGCAGGATGGTTGCATGATTGGTAATGTGGTTCATGCATTTGCATCTGTATGATTGAGATATGCCCTAGCAACATCAGGGCCATAGCCTCCACAGATATATCGTGGTTGGCTGGTTGGATACCAAAAAATCTTGTTCCAAGCAATTTGGGCGCCATAGATGTCCCTGGGTGAGAGTCCCTGAACCCGATGGTACCAGAGGATGACTACAACGTCGAGACCGAGTGGATATACGAGCGCACGAGGGTCGAATACCATGAGGCCGCGTCTCCCACTGTGTCGTGGTCGGTTGGAAAGGAGTGGTGACCTTACTCGCCCGAGAGCAGGGGGCATTACTAGGCTGAGTTTGACCAGCTCGAAAATGGGTTCGCTATCGACGTGCCGCATAGGTATTGGCTAACTATTGGCCAGGCGGATAGTGACGTTTCTTACGCTCACTTGGACTGTGCTGCTTGGAGAGAGACAGTGCCATTTGGAGTGTACTGAACCCCGGTGATTATCCGGGACCGAGAACAAGATGCGATTTGATGCTCTAGTGAGGAGTTGCATTGGTATGAGGATTGGCATGCTTGACTTGCATATTGCATCACATGGCCTTGATATGGCCGATAGCATTCACATCTTGTACTGCATAGCCTTGGTACGGCTGGTTGCATTTACGTACTCATCAACATGATTCCGCATTACTCCGGCATTGCATTCTGAGCACGTTCACATACACTTACACCGCCCTCTAAGCTTTCTATAAGCTTATGCACGATTGATGCGTGCAGGTGACGCCAGGACGCAGCTGTAGTCTCGCCGTTGTTGGAGCGTGCCGCCGAGCTTTTGGAGTTTTTGTTATTTGTACTATCTTGTATTTCCCTTTCTACGCACTGTATTCAAAGTTTTTGTTCATAGTGGATTTTGTGATGGTGTTCTTGTGGTTATTGTTCGTGGGTTATGCTTGTGGTTATGCTCATTACGAATCAAATGGATTATTAGAAATCCTCCTTGTAGCATCCGGGATCGGAACCTGGTATATGGGTGTCAGGAGCCGAGAATGGGGTACTACGGAGGCTGTCGACGCCGGGTTCGGCTATCGGGAATCTTGTGAGCCCGGTCTCCTAATTCGGAGCGTGACATTATATTAGGTTCGTTTACGAGCTCTCATTATAAAATTAGGTGGAGAAACTGATGGACGGAGTGGATTTCACACGGACAACACCTGTTGCAGGAAACTCCCATCCTCATGTATTTGATCATCTCTTATCTGGGCTCCCAAGCAACCGACTCGCAATGCGTTTCTCGAGTCGAGGATATGAGCAATGTATTCGGGTCTTTATAACAGTGGCCCCATAGTTCAGCTACTAGAAGGTTGGTCTGATGAAACCATGGTGGATGACCATGCCTCAAAATCTATCTAGATGGGAAGCTTAATCTTGGGCCTTCTTTTACTTAAACGCTGACTTTTACAATTGAACGGCTAGAATTGTCAAATGGGATTATCGGAATGAGAACCGAACATCTATTAGCTTGTGCATGCAACACCTGGGGGCCGCTGAAGATATGAGCTCGACTTGGCTTCTGTTGGGCTTGGAACTGTGCTGGCCGGGAAATAGGGCAGGACATAGGCCTTGTGTCTATAATTTTAGGGTTCGGCTTGAGCTCAAGTCATTTAGTCTAGCCTGACCTTACTCATTCTTTTGCATTTATTTTTGTGTACATGTGTAGCCCAATGTAGCCCTTTTGATAAATGGATAGATTAAGAAAATTTAAGGGAAATATAACGAACGATCAAACCGTCTTAGGCCTGAACCCAACCAATTTAGCTAAGTCTGGCTTGGCCTGCTAAGCCTGTGCCTATGCAAGGTTTAGAATAGGTGCATACCTTGAGTCTTGAGTGTTGGGTCAGGCTCAAACTTGGCCAATCCTGTTTGAAACCCAGGTCATTGCCATATGTTGGTCTCGAATTTGACCATGAGAAATATATGTGTGGATTGCGGGCATGTCAGAATCAATTGGGTTCGATTCAAATCATGACCACCGACTTCTATCATCATGATAGAGCGAGGTTCGGTTATATGTTCGACCATTCATCTATTCAATCAATTGTCGCACTTGTTACTCTGGCAATTCGGGCTCTTCCTCCAATGGGTTCTTTTTGCCTTGAAAATTTAAGGACTTTCGAAGGTATAATAATTGTATAATTGAAACGAAAAAGATTGGAGAGATGGATACGAAGAAATATGTGTGACTTACTATTACAATGGGATCACTAGCCTAGCTGAGAGTAGCAGGGTACTTCTGAGAGCAACATGCTGATGAGCGAAGCAAAGACAATACTGGATATTACAACTACAGTCGGCCCAATGTATGAGCGTAGGTGAATGGATTCCTAATCTAAGGTCTTCCTTCAAATCTAACATGCATGCATAGATGGAAGGGAATTGCAGTTACTGGCTATAGCTACAAGTCGGTCCGACATATTCACAAGGATGAATTGAAACTAGATCTACACTAAGGATCTGCTGCTGCTCAGCAATGGGGAACTAAACTTATATACATAGTGTTGTGTTGGATTTGTAGTTTGATTTTTGGGTTTTGGAGGGGGGAGGCTTGCTTTGGAATTTCTTATGCTATTTATAACTTTCTAAGAGAGATGAGGGAGCAACAGTCGCGCCCTCACGTACAACCAGTTGAGAAAGAGCAGTTACATTCATTGACCATAATCTTATCTTCGCTGGACACTCAGAATGTGTTCTAAGGCTGATGTGGTTGGAATGGTTGCTTACTCTTATCTGAAGATAATGTAAATACCAAAAGCAACCCTAAAAAGATGACGTGTCCTTTAAATCTCTACGCATGCTTCAAAAATATATTTTATGCCACGTGGCTCGATCCACACCGTTTATCTGGACCAGATGAATTTGGTACAAACATTATCCCCTCACATTTCTAGCTATTTAACAAAAAAAAAAAGAGCTAGAAATGTGGTAACACATTAATGAGGTGGCCACCCACACTCTTTACTTCCTCGATAACAAATAACGTTTCTGTCTTTTTATTCTTTCCGCCGTACACTTGTCATGTGTCACATAGAGAATATATTTATGTATCTCTAACACAATTTTTGTCTCAAAATTTGTTTGGATCATCATTGTCACGCCCCAGACCCGGTAACCAGACTCACAAGGAACCCGATGGCTGGTTCCGGCTGCAACAGCCTCCGCAGTACCCCATTCTCGGCTCCTGAGGCAGGTACCGATCATGGGATCCTATAAGGAGGATTTCTATAACAGTATAATCATTCCGATACGAGCATACCCAAGATCACAACAAGTATATCTGGAAATAACAAAGGATACACATCACAAAATCCACTAAAAATTTGAACTTTTACAAGCTTACATCAGGTCCAAAAGGACATACATAAGATAATGGGAAAAGAGAGAAAAGAGTCAGCAACACTAGAGTCCTCAAGCTCAACTCTACTTCACGCTCTGCTGTTACGACGCCTGCCTAGGATCTCCTGCACGCATCAATCGTGCATAAGCTTATAGAAGCTTAGAGGGTGGTGTAAGTGTGTGATAATAATGCACAGAAGAATAATAGGAGATACAGGAAGGAAACATGATCAAAGCCAACACCACCAGCCTTACCAAGGCTGTCATGAATGTAAGAAGCTATACCAAGATAGTACAATAATGCGGGAAACCATACTAAGGCTATATAATGCAATGAGTACTATAATGTAATGAGTACTGGGCGCCATGCCAAGGCGATGCAATGTGAGGCTTACACAGCCGATGTAAATGCAATGCGAAGTAATGTCAATGCTCATATCCAATCCACATATCAAGTACATTTCCATCATAAGAAAATCACCGGGGTCTATTACACTGCTGGATGACTACCTTGGTATACAGACCCCGTACAGTTAAATGAGTGTAAGAGACCTCACTACCCTTCCTGCGAATAGCCAATCACCAGCAAGGCCTGAAGGTAGCGGACCCATTCACGAGCTGGTCAGACTCAGCCTAGCAATGCTTCCTTACATCAGGTGAGTAAGGTCACACCCCTATCCAACCGACTACACGACAGTGGGAGTTACGGCCTAACGGTATAAGGCCCTCGTGCGCTCATATATTCCACCCGGTCACTGTATTGGAGCAGATCCTTGGTACCATGAAAGTTTTAGAAATTTCACCCATGGGCATCCTATGCACCCGGTATGCTCAAGTAACATTTTTCGTATCCAAACATGGCCATCCATGATGTATCTGTGGAGGCTACAACCCTGATAAAGCAAGGGCGATAATGCTCACATGTTATACAATGCCAGATGTATGAATCACACAATCAATCATGCATCAATTTCAAGTATCCAATGTGCTCAAGAGGGAGTACTATGTCTCTCAGAGAAGGTAATATGCAATGCCCAATGACATAATATGACCACACACACACAGTATCAACCAAGCATACAATGATGTACATGGTTATGAGGATAAATTTAATCATACTATATGGTGATATACAATGTCTATTACATTCCTCCTATCCAAGAAGGAACCAAGACTAGGTACTTAGACAATATCCTTAAGGAAATCCAACTTCTAATGGGGGCCCATTTACTTGGGGTAGCCCATGAGACTAAGTATACAAGCTACAGGTCTAAGTAATGTAGAAATGAGCCTAGCAAGAGTCCAAGATGAGTATCCAATCACTCCTAATTACAACCGGGCCTAGAGAAGACCATAATGGGGACATTTAACCACCATTCCCCAAAAAGGCATATCAACCATGAACTATATGGATAAAAGGCCCAAGGCCTACATTTAAGATAAAAATAAAGTTAACCACATACATATATTCCTCATAATAGGCCATAAAAAGATATAATACCACTTTTAACAACATGGGCCGCGAGAGGAAAATTAAGGCCCAAGGCTCAATTCCCAATGACCATAGAATCTATGCATTAAGTTGGACTTGGTGAATAGCCTGCGTACACAATATACGGCCCAAAAATAAGTTTAAGTTTGGATGAAATGGGCCCCACTACATCAGCCCAATAACTAGCAATTTAAGCGGGCAACTAAGGGCCCAATATTATCCTTATCTCAGTCCACAAGTCCATTAAAATGGTGGAAGTCGGCCCAATATATGGCTGCGCTAAGCTGGGACGTCCCAACCCACTCTGGGCCCATGGGATACCCCAAAAATCTGATCTAAGATAGGGTTCTCATGTGATCACTAAAGGTGATCCAAAAGAATACATTGATTAAGCCCAAAGATTATAAGAAAACACAAACATGCAACACGTACACAAGTTCTCGATATGGTGGGTCCCATAGCCAAATAAAGTTTTAACCATAAAATTGTTCATTTAAGGTCCTTTGATAAGCTTTGGGCCCTTTTGACTTCATGGACCTGCTAAGGTCTAAAAGTTCGTTAACTATGTAGAAATAATCTCATGAAGGCCAACTATACTCACTGGGGGATCCCACCAGATGGAGAGTGTGTATATATCATGAAAAGATCAAGTGGGCCTGCTACTGGATTATGAGTCCAGCAACAACCCAAGGCAGAGAGTGCATCCACAATCGGGCAATCTAAGGCTTAGATGGCTTGGACCAAACATGCGTTAAGGTAGGTTCCACATATATACACATTGAGCCTTAAACAAATGGCCCAGGGTCTATGGTGGGCCATAGAAGAACCCATGGGCCTACCTTAGGACCACCCAAGAGGACATCCAACCTCAACTGTTTCCCAAGAGGTAGCCCGTCATTACTCGAACATGAACTAAGGCCCAAGGTCTAAGGCAATCCATGGCCTAGTGGGCTTATACTCAAAGCCCAACACATAGGCAATATGGTGGGCCCTCAAGCAAGGTTGGGCCCAACCATAAAGATTATGAGTCCATTCATTGTGGTGGGCCTAATGGGCAGCTCATTATTCCAACATATGGGTGATCCTTATATTTAAAACAAGTAAGTTGGGCCTCACATCTTGGCCCAAGTATGGTTTACTTTAATGGGCAAGCAAGGGCCCAACTACCTGAGTATTTTGGCCCATAAAACCTATCACAATAGTGTATTAAATATAGACCCAAAGGTCAGGGGTCTATCAAGGAAGTTTCAAGACATTGGGCCTAGGAAACCCAACAGCCAACTATGAATATTGTTCTAAAACCCATTTAAGGTGGGCCTTAAGAGTGTACTAATTAAGCCCAAAAATCTAATCAAGATAGGGCAAGATATGTGTAATAATGTCTCTAAATATGGTGGGTCATGCTGCTCCAAAACATATATTTGTGGGTAGAAACCTTGGGCCAAATGCTGAAATTCCAGCCCACCCACTATCTGGGCTTGCTGGAAAATAAAATTTATTTATAGTATATTTGTTTCTCTGATGGCCCACACACATCACTATGGGCCCCACCGAATGAGAGGGGAAATATGTAACACATATATTCAAGTGGGCCATGCCGTTGGAATGTAGACCCAACAGCCTAAGGTAGGGGCATCCCATAGTAGGTAGTCCTAAGGGCCTGGGTATTTGGCCCAAAACTGACCCAATTTGCAGGCCGCACCACGGTTAGCTTGAATGTCTGTTGGGTTTAAAATTTTGTGGGATGACACATCCATAGGTGGGCCACACTCCCACAAAATTTCAGGATTTTTGGACTCCTATAAATATTTTAATTAATTTAAATGACACAGACTGTCTAGAAAATTGGACTGATCTGGATGTCCCAATATGGTGGGCCTGTCCGGCCCTTTCCACGGTGTTCATAGGTGTCTATTGGCCACAAAATTTTATAGGTGGGTCCTAATATGGGTGGAACACCTATATGTAAATTTTCATAATTTTTAAAAACTTAAAAGTATTTTAATAAATTCTGAATTTACAATCTGTCCAAGGTGAAATGTTGCTGGAAATACCTGTCCTAAATTTGGGTCATTCAAATGGGTGGGTTCTGGGCCTCCAAAATTCTTAAAATTTGGACCCAAGATCCCTCATCAAGTTTACAACAAGGTGGGATCTAGAAATATTTCTGAGAAAATATTTTTTAAAAATTTATTTTTATGGAACTATGCTACTGGACTGCACAACAGAAATTTCTGGAAGCCCTCTATATTGGCCCACCCTTTTGGATGTCCAAATGGGGTCCATTGGCCCTAAAATTTTGCAGGTACGTCCTAACATGAGTCGGACACCTCTCTGAAAAATTTTATAATTTTTAGGATATTAAAAGTATTTTATTTAACTCCTCCAATTTGTTGACAGCAAGGTATTTTAAAAAACAAATTTGTTGTTGAAACAATGATGCTGCCCCTGACTTGTGCACCCCATTAGAGTGGGCCCAGGTCTGTCAAATTTTAAGAAAATGCAAGGCCAACCTTCCTATACAAGTATACAGTAAGGTGGGATCCAAAAAGGTGGCCTACCATTTCAAAATCATGCTAATAATTATGTTTTTCCAGCAAACAGTGTGGCTGGACATTCCAGAAAAATCTGGACCATCTACCCTTCTTGGCCCACCCTTTTGGGTGATCAAATAGGACAAATGAAGGTGAAACTTAACATGCTTCTAGGTAGGGTCCATACCTCCAGAAATAATCAATTAATGGAGGTAAAATATCCTCCAAATCAGTCCATAAACTATGTCAAAGACAACCCAAAAACAGTCCAGAAATTTTCTGGACAGCAAGGTATATCTTGAAATAACTGATCATAACTACTGATTAAAGGGAAAAATACCTCACAAGATTAGTGTTGTGGTCCACCTTAGTGGGCCTCACAAACTTCTAGACAAACCCTTTAACAAAAACCCATTGCATGCATCCAAATAGGAGCAAATAGGGTGTCAACGTCTAAGGAATGAACAACCATGAGCGTCCACCTTGCTTGGATGGTCTGGATATTCCAGGGCCCCTAAGTGGGCCACACACATCAGAAATGAAGGATAGATTTAAGAGAAAAAAGAAAAAATTCGGCCATAAGGGAAAGGCTCCACTACTATTGAGCCCTCCCAAGAAAATCCAACCATACATCATACACCAATATACATCTACCTTATGAATCTCATACATGCATGACTAAAAATAAAATGGATGGTGGGGATGTCATTCCCACCATGATCCTAAGGTCTAGATGACCTTATCATGCAAGAAAATCCAAGGATCCATCATGACGGGGTCCATAAAGGAAAGCCCCATGTATGGGATATGCATGCATGAGGTGGACCGTTTGGCCACAGCTATGGGGATGTGTGGGATCTCCATCATTGATTGGTGGGTCCTACACTCCCCTCATGAATTTTTTTTTTCTTTTTTTAAAGAGAGAGAGATCTCCACTATAAAAATCAGATTTACCACATAAGGAAGCACCCACCTAAGGATCTTCACCAAACTTGGATCACCAAGCTCCAAATGCTCCAAGGAACCAAGATAGATGGATGAGATGGGTTTTCAATGGGGTGATTGAGAGGAAAAAGGAGGAGAAGGGGCTGAAATGGAGGGAAGATGGGCTGGAGAAATGGAGGGAAGTTACTAGGGAAGAAGAGTAGAGAGAGAAAGAGAGAGAAAGAGAGAGAGAGAGAGAGAGAGAGAGAGAGAGAGAGAGAGAGAGAGAGAGACTTTTAAGACTTGTAATGATGAGCTCTCTCTCTCCTAGGCAATGATGGTGGCCTATGGTGATATTAACAAGGCTTAGGGTAATAGCCTTTCTAGAAATCTTAGTCTAGGGTGAAATGATGGCATCGAAAAACGTGCAACCCATGGTAGGGTCCACCAATCATGCAATCAATGACCCATATCGATCAATGCTCATAACTTAAGATGTACATATCGGATCAATGCAAGGGACGCGACATTAGAATCATGGTGATGAGGCAGACATAATGACATAGGTCTTGGGTCAATCCGAGTTGGGTCTACATGACTGAACTTAAGGATGACCGTAAACATTACCCGAGGCGAGGGTCGCGGGTCGCCGAAATTTGACTGGTAAGACCGTGAGACCAAAATGAATGAAATGCATAATCACACACACGCATGCACACATGTAAACTAGGATCGGGTCTCACAATCATGCAACAATTAATGTTATGCATGTGGTGTCTTTATATACGCTATCTTGTCTTTTTTGCTAATTTCTTCTTTGTTTTTGCTTTCAAAACCCCTCATTCTTCATCTATTGCTTATTGTCATTGCTATGAAGAAATCGAAGCTTTCCGACCTTCCAACATCTCCGACCTATTCTTTTACTACTTTTTTAGAGCATCTTTTCCCCTCATTTTCACAGAGGTAATTTTCTCATCCAAATTTGATGATTCGAACCCTACTTTGTATCTTGGGCCTATTTTTCATGCTACCTCTTCGCCCGATATTTCCGGTATCACTCCATTATTCCCAACTAACAAAGAAGAAAACTTTCTGATTACCCATGTATCTTTCGATTAGAAATATTGGGAGTTGGGGAATACTCTTTGAATGTGACAAAACATCCTAGGGAATGGGTCGAATGGTATCAACACGTCAAAAACTGATTCTTTGTTCCTTTGACTAATATTAGGATTGTTGAATGCATTCATCTATTAGCCTACAAAATAGAGCCTAACTCAGCTCTCAAGATATGAATGTTTGCACTTTGACGTCTCTTCTTCCATTAAGATATCAATTCTATCTAGGGTGCATTTTCGACGATCCTTCATTCAATATTTATGGGGTTCAAATATCAAATGGTGCATTTATGGAACAAGAATGCAAGATTGAGGGAGAAGTTACCCATGAGGAGCGTTATGCTTTCCTCCTGATGTAGATTTGTTGGTTTCTGCTTTATGTCAATGCAGAGAAAATAACCAAGGAGTATGTTGGTCTGGTTGATCTTCTCGCGTCTGGTGAACAAATAGCACTTGCTCCTTTCCTTCTTTCTCACTTGTACAGTGGTCTCTATACCCTTTCTTCTGAGGGTCGTAGTCTAATATCTTCTTACAGATATCGCCAAATCAAGGCTTTTGTAAAATCTACCCCTTTTGGTGAATGTTTGAACTATTTCTTCTCTCTTCCGCTTAATCGACCCGATTACTTGTTTTGTTCATATTTGAACAAAGAAATTGACCCCAATTGGTTTACTGACAAACAATTCAACCCAGCCAACGAATATCTAGTTAATGCTCGAAATGCCATTTGGGCTAGCTACCTATTGGCTTGGGACATCTCAATAGGCGACGCTGAAACAAATAGAGGAAATTATGCCCAGAATGGTGTATAATTTTAATCGCCTAATCTTTTAGCCTGACAATTCAGTCAAGGTCAGTCCATTCTGTTCCCATGCTGTTCACTTTCTCTTAACTAAACCATACGCAAGTAGCATCACATTAAAACAACTATAACAATCATTGCCATGCTTTTGAATTACACCAAGACCACAAATTCATAGTCACTGGATTCACTCCCTCAAGGTCCTTCATTAATTAGTTTTTTCAAATCTTGGTGGGCCACGTATTATGGCCTCCGATGGGAACAACAGATTCAATCGGCCTCTAATAAGCTTTCCCTTCCTCCTTCTGCCAAGGGTCCATTGGTTCAAGCTTCATTAACCATTGTTCGACGAAAATGATCTACACCCAAGGAGATTGTTCCTTCCGCCAGTGGCTCAGAATTGCCTCGACGACAAGATCAACCAATAAAGAAAAAGCAAAAGTGTACTACTTCCAGCCCGACCAATCCAGGTAACCTTGAACACATTTCAGCTGTACAACACTTCAAGCATTTTTCTTTATGAAATTTGATCCCCAACATTCTATACCGAACACTAGCCACACATGCAACAAGTTTTACAGCTTTAAGAGTACCTTTATAAAAAGCAACGTGATAAAAAAAATAGAACAAAACCAATGTCTTTGAATTTTTACGAAGCTAAAAGACGCAAGGCTTTGTATTACCCCCCTTAAATGAGGAACCACCACCATCCCCTAGGGTTCAACGTGCATTGGCCAAAATTATCTTAAAGCTTTGACGACGAACATATGTTAGCTTTAGTCGCTTTACAAGGTCAGCACTAACCAAGCTTCCAAATATTCATTATTTTTAAATTTTTGTTATTTTCTAACTAACGATCTTCTCTTATTCTTTATATAATGAGTGCAATGATAATAACTCCTCCCAAGATTACAATCAAAACCATCAAGCCCATTATTATATTGGGAGAAAATGCTCTAGCTCCAGTTGAAGAACCATCATGAGAGACAGGATTGGTCGAAGAACCAATTGTCATAGAAATGACAGAAAGATCAACACATGCCAAAGAGGTTGCACTAGCCTACAATTCGATAATAGAAGAAGTTAATGTTGGAAGTCCAAACCAAAACCAGTGCATCTTCTCACTGTTCGCTGGATTCTCAAGGACCATAAATGATGGAAGAAGCTTCCAGCAACTAGGGTGTTTTTCTCCATGCGACGGTTCAGTTCCAGATGCAGTCTTTTAAATGTTTCTTTTGATATTTGTTATAGCAGTTAATACCTTGCCCCTATAGTCTAATTTAAATGGGCATTTGTGTCTTTTCACCTTGATGGAAAAGTCTATATAAGGGAGCTCATGTAATCCGTTTGGAATCAAGTCAAGTCAGCAAGCTTGTAAGCAATATAAGAATTACAAAGTTTCTCTTCTCTTCTACGTGTCCAGTGAGCTCAAACCCAAGGCTTTGTAAAGCCAAGATAAACTCTGGCTAATATAGCCAACTAACTGGTATCAGAGCCTAGTTGTTTTTCCGGAAGAAGTTTCCAACAGTTTTTTTTTTTTTTTTTTTTTTATTTTAATTTCAGATTGGTGAGCGAAGCTTTTTTTGTTTGAAGTGCCGGTAAATTGTTCCCAGCCGAAAAAATCCGTTAAAAAATCTGTTTTCTTCAAGCCAAAACCAAAATCTGTTTGCAAAGCACATGTCTTTTTTTTGTGAAGTTGCCACGTGTTTTTGTTTTTTCTACCAAAGAAAGAAAAAGCTATTTCAAGACTTTTGAGTCAAAAAAATCAGATCGTAGAATTTTATTTTTTTTCACCTAAAAAATCTATTTAAAAAAAAAAAAAAAAAAACTAGTTATTCCTTCCTTAGAAAATAGAAAAGATGACCAACTCAATCCAGCCACAGGTTCCTACCTTGTCTAAGGACAACTATGAAAGGTGGTGCATCCAAATGAAAGCGTTGTTCGGGTCACAAGAATTATGGGAGATCGTCACTGATGGGTATATAGAACCCACTATGGAGGAAGAAGCCGCCTTCACCAATGAAAAAGACGGCTCTAAAAAATCAAAGGAAGAAAGATAATAAGGCTTTATTCCTCCTCTATCAAGGGTTGGATGAATCAACCTTTGAAAAGATTTCAAGCGACTCAAGCAAGCTTGGGATACTCTTGGCACCATCTTCAAGGGTGTTGATCGAGTAAAGCGGGTTCGTCTTCAAACACTAAGAGCCAAGTTTGAAGCGGTGCACATGAAGGAATGTGAAAGCATCACTGACTACTTCTCACGTCTAATTATTATTATTAATAATTTAAAAAGAAATGGTGAAAAAGTTGAAGACATACGTGTCATTGAAAAGGTACTGCAATCTCTCACAACCAAGTTTGAGCATGTGGTTGTGGCGATCGAAGAATCAAAGGACCTTGAAAAACTGTCCATTGAAGAACTGATGGGATCGTTGCAAGTGCATGAGCAACGAATGCAAAAGAATGCCGGTTCAACGCTTGAACATGCCTTAGAGTCTAAGTTGACTCTAAATGAACAAAAGAATGGTCATACACAACGAGGCGGCCGTGGTACTAGCAATTGTGTAAGAGGCAGAGGGAGTGGATATCATCCAAGCCATCAACAAAATCAACAAAAGTTTACCAGTTTCCGTGGAAGAGGAAATGGTAGAGGCCGATTCACAAGTGGTCGTGAAAACACAAAGAATGTTCAATGCCAAAATTGTAAGAAATTCGGCCATTATGCCTCTGAGTGTTGGAGCAAAGTGGATCAAAATGAACGATCCAACTATGCTGAAGCATCACACCATGAACAAGAAGTCTCCACACTCCTCCTCGCACAAGAAAAGGCATGTGAACAGCCAAATGTGTGGTGTCTTGACACGGGTGCAAGCAACCACATGAGTGGTAACAAAGAACTATTCGTGGAACTCACAGAAGAAGTTCGTGGCGACGTGAGTTTTGGCGACTCATCAAAGGTACTCGTGATTGGCAAAGGAAAAGTTAAAATCTATCAGAAGAATGGTGAGCCAAATTACATCTCTAATGTATATTACGTACCAAACATGAAAAATAATATCCTCAGTATCGGCCAACTCCTTGAGAAGGGGTATGTTATACACATGGAGAACTATTCTCTCTCCATAAGAGATGCTCACAGGAGACTTGTGGCTCAAGTCCAAATGGCGAAGAATCGCATGTTTCCGCTCCATATCAACACAAAGGCTGAGAAGTGTCTTTATGGACTCGTGAAGAATGATTCATGGAGATGGCATCTTCGTTTTGGGCATCTCCATTTCAGTGGCCTCAAACTCTTATCCTCATCAAGCATGGTGCATGGCTTGCCGGCTATTGAAGCTCCAGTGTGTGAGGCGTGCACACTCGGCAAGCAACAAAGGAACTCCTTCCCAAGTGGAGTGTCCAGAAGAGCAAAGGAACTACTTCAGTTGGTTCACACTGATATTTGCAGACCACTTGAAACACCCTCTCTTGGAGGTAATAAATATTTTATTACCTTCATTGATGATTTCAGCAGAAGACTTTTGGTGTATTGCATCAAAGAAAAATCTTTCGCTTTCACTATCTTTAAAATGTTCAAAGCTCGTGTTGAAGTTGAAAGTGGTCACAAAATTAAAGTACTTAGATCTAACAGAGGTGGAGAGTACACCTCAAATGCATATCGAGATTTTTGCAGGGAGCATGACATTAAGCAACAACATACTGTAGATTACACGCTACAATAGAATGGAATTGCGGAACGGAAGAACCGCACCATCCTCGACATGACGAGGACCATGCTGAAGGAAAAAGGCATGCCAAAGAGCTTCTGGGCAGAGGCAGTTGCATGTACTGCCTACCTACTCAATCGGTATCCAACCAAGAGCGTCAGAAACATGACACCACAGGAGGCATAGAGTGGCTACAAACCGAGCGTGGCGCACCTAAGGATCTTTGGGTGTGTCGCCTACGCTCAAGTTCCAGAAGCAAGAAGAAGGAAGCTTGATGATCGTGGCGAAAAATACATTTTCATCGGCTATAGTGAAGCATCTAAAGCCTACAAGCTCTACAATCCACTAACCAATAAAGTAGTGGTGAGTAGAGATGTGGTCTTTAGTGAGGAAGAAGCTTGAAAATGGAACAATGAAGAATCGACCAAAGATATTCTAGTCGAAACTGAAGAACATGAAGAAAGGCATGACCGTCAAGAGCAAATGCCCGCAACACCTTCTTCGGCCGCATCATTAGTACACAGAAGTCCAGAAGTACATTCCATCACTCCTGAAAGCACTCCATCAAGTCAAAATTCGGCCAGCTCGTCCTCACCCATGGCACCCATAAAAATGAAAAGCTTAAGCGACATTTATGAGCAAACCGAAGAGGTCAATCTTTTCTGCATGTATGCAGATAATGAACCTCTAACATTTCAAGAGGCCATAAAAGAAGAATGTTGGAGAATTGCTATAAAAGAAGAAATTTATGCCATTGAGAAAAATGACACATAGGAGTTGACTACGCTTCCTAATGGCCAGAAAACTATTGGTGTCAAATGGGTGTACAAGATCAAGTGAAATGCTGATGGCGAGATCGATCGCTACAAGGCAAGGCTTGTAGCAAAGGGCTATAAACAGAAGTACGGGGTGGACTATGAAGAAGTCTTCGCTCCTGTTGCTCGCCTTGACACTGTGAGGATAATTATCTCCCTTGCAGCCCATCACAGTTGGATGATCTACCAACTAGATGTGAAATCTGCATTCCTGAATGGAATTCTGGAAGAAGCGGTCTATGTTGACCAACCTGAAGGCTTTATTATGCAAGGGGAGGAACACAAGGTGTATCGATCAAAGAAAACCCTCTATGGGTTGAAGTAAGCTGCACGTGCTTGGAATGCACGCATTGACAACTATCTTCAAGAGAACGGCTTCGCCCAATGTCCATATGAGCATGCAGTTTGCATCAAGAAGAATGCTCATAGCGATATACTTATAGCATGCTTGTATGTTGATGATTTGCTGTTTAAAGGAAACAGTCGATCGATGTTTGATGAATTCAAGAAGGCTATGTTTAAGGAGTTCGAGATGACCGACGGAGGTCTCATGTCTTTTTTTCTGGGCATTGAAGTGAAGCAACAACATGGTGGCATCTATATATCTCAAAAGAAGTATGCCAAGGAATTGCTTGAAAAGTTCAAGATGGCAGATTGCAATGCCGTAAACACGCCTGTAGCAACGGGCTTAAAACTGACAAAGGACGGAGAAGGAAGAAGTGTTGACTCGACCATGTTCAAGAGTCTGATTGGAAGCCTAAGGTACCTCACAATCACAAGGCTGGATATCGTCTACAGTGTTGGGCTTCTAAGTAGGTACGTGGAAGCACCAAAAGAATCACATTGGTTAGCCACAAAAAGAATCCTCAGGTACGTCAAAGGAACAATGGAATTCGGTCTTTTCTATCCATACAATGATGAAGCAATGCTATATGGATACTCGGATAAAGTGATCATGAGGTGACCAGAGATGAAAGAAAAAGCACCATTGGCTATGTATTCTATCTCGAGAACGACTGCTTTTACATGGAATTCGAAGAAGCAGAGTGTGGTCGCCCTGTCCACATGTGAAGCAGAGTACGTAGCAGCATCGTCCACTGTTTGTGAAGGAATTTGGTTGAGAAACCTACTAAAGGAGCTGAAACATTTGCAGGAAGAATCCACAGTCATATATGTGGATAATAAGTCGGCAATCGAGCTAGCCAAAAATTCAGTGCAGCATGGAAGAAGCAAACACATTGATGCCCGATACCATTTTCTGAGAGATCATGTGAAGCAGAAAACGATGAAATTGGAGTATTGTCATACTACGGAACAAGTGGCGGATATTTTCACAAAGACATTACCGACAGATGCATTCAAACGACTAAGAACAATGCTCGGAATGAAGCCGGTTTTGGTTTGAAGGGGAGTGTTGGAAGTCCAAACCAAAACCAGTGCATCTTCTCCTTTGCTTCATTTGGATTCTCAAGGACCATAAATGATGGAAGAAGCTTCCAGCAACTAGGGTGTTTTTCTCTATGCGACGGTTCAGTTCCAGATGAAGTCTTTTAAATGTTTCTTTTGATATTTGTTATAGCAGTTAATACCTTGCCCCTATAGTGTAATTTAAATAGGCATTTGTGTCTTTTCACCTTGATGGAAAAGTCTATATAAGGAAGCTCATGTAATCCGTTTGGAATCAAGTCAAGTCAGCAAGCTTGTAAGCAATATAAGAATTACAAAGTTTCTCTTCTCTTCTACGTGTCCAGTGAGCTCAAACCTAAGGCTTTATAAAGCCAAGATAAACTCTGGCTAATATAGCCAACAGTTAAAGCTTCACTTGACTCGTCTCCATTGGTTTGCCGTTTACGGTTACGGCCTTTGTCTATGATACTTGCGGCTAGCCCTTCTCCAATCTTAGAATTTTATGTTTATGATATTGAAGAAGGCCAACATAATTCCATAGTCAATGCTAAGAATTCAGTCGTTGCTCTTAAATAGTTGGATCATATCATCAATTATCTGACTATTTTGGATGATTCTGCTGAGGGGGATGATCTTCTGACCAATATCGTTGAGACTACAGTTTCTTCAAACGTGCCGACGTTGACTTCCTGCCAATTCCCTGAGACAGTGATCATTGAAGAACCCTTCATTGATCCTTCTCCTGCTGTAGCTAAATCTCCACGATTTGGTGAGTCATCTGGCCCATGTCTAACAAAGATTCATTCTTTGGCTGATCATGATGCATCATTCGACATATTCTCACAACTTCTTGAATTTGAACCCATAATTGTCCACCTGACTTGCCTCTACCTTCTGTCATTGAATTACAACCAGAAGTCGAGTTCTTAAAGAAGGAGATTGAGGAATTGTTGGCCCTTCACCTAATCAATTTGGTAGTTGATAGTTAGTTGAAAGCCTTGACTGCTCATATTGACACGCTGGCCTCTTTGAGTCAAGACCTCTCCACTAACTTAGAATCGTTGAAGTGAGCTCTAGTCATTATTAACGACTATAAGTTAGTTC
The DNA here is from genome assembly GCA_030180095.1 of Magnolia changhungtana. Classification (NCBI taxonomy): domain Eukaryota; kingdom Viridiplantae; phylum Streptophyta; class Magnoliopsida; order Magnoliales; family Magnoliaceae; genus Magnolia; species Magnolia changhungtana. Next base: position 1,513,700 of record JASAUF010000489.1, read on the forward strand.
AAGAGGAAATCTACTAGCCCGATGTTTCACTAAAGCTGCATGATCAATTGTTTTCACAAGTGACAGAGTCTTCTCGACAATTGTCAGCTTTGAAGTAACAAACCTAGAACTTAACTGTCGATCGAGATTATATCATCTCCAGAAGGAACGCTGCCCATGTGCAGATGGAAGGAGAAAATTGCCCACAACCACAGAAGAGTTCCAGACTTTGAAAGAAGAAGACTGATGGGGTTTTTTCCCCGTCTTCGACCGGTCTTGAGCCCCGCTCGACAGGTCGTGGGAGGCGCTCGACCGGTCGTAGGTTCGAGCCCTGGCACGACTCAAAGTCTAGCGAGTTCGTGCTGTTTTTTCTCGGAGGCTAAGACCAGTCCTGGAATTCCAGGATCAGTCGAAGGTGGGCTTCGATCGGTCGTGGACAGGCTTCGACTAGTCGAAGGTTACGCAATTTGTTCCGCGATTTTGCGTGAAACTGCAGATTTGAGTCCTTTCGCAACCGGGATGCGAAAGGGAAGTTTCCTAAACTATAAAAGGGGTTGCCTAGGGTTTTTTAGGTATCACAAGAGAATGCAAGAGGGTTTCCTAAAGCTTTATAAGGGATTTGCTAAAGGGTTTAGGGCTATCAAAGGTGAGAGAGAAAGAGGAAGAGAGAGAGGAAGCTTATAGAAGGGAGGTTCTGCTCGTGGAGGTTATCTACTGTGCAATCTATATCTCAGCGCTTCTATGTCCTCGTAATCGGTTAGATCTCTCCGTTTTCTCTATTTCTCTTATTGTTTATCTACTCCTGCATGAGTGAAGAAGGTTGTAAACATTCTACTTCATAGTGGATTGTTGATCTGGACGAGTTCCGTGGTTTTTACCTCTTTGAGGGTTTTCCACGTAAAAATCTCTTGTGTGGTGTGTGGTTGATGCATTGATTATTTTTCATTGCTTTATTATCCATAATTCTGGTTTGTTCTGGAGGGCTAGATCCTAAGGTTTTGTGCAAGGCCCCAATAAAGTGACATCAAAGCTAAGTTCATTGAACGGGTAGGATCGGTTTGGAATTATGGAAGGTGGCTCATCAAGGATGATCAGCCTCAATGGTTCTAACTGGACCATATGAAAGGCTAAGATGGAGGACTTGCTTTATTGCAAGGACCTATATTCTCCAATTTTAGGCATATCAGCAAAATCCAAGGATATGACTGATGATGATTGAAAGAAGATGGACCGAAAGGTGGTAGGGTTTATTAGACAATGGCTGGATGATTCTGTGTTCCACCATGTGTCTACAGAAACCTCAGCCGCTAGCCTATGGTTAAAATTACAAGGGCTATATGAGAGGAAGACAACCAGTAATAAAATTTTTCTGATAAGACGACTTGTGAATCTCAAATTCAAGGATGGTGGTTCTGTGGCCGAGCACATGAATGAGGTTAGCAATATAGTGAACCAACTCACCTCTATGAAGATGGTCCTGGATGATGAACTGCAGGCTTTACTATTGCTTAGTCCATTGCCTGACAGTTGGGAGACATTGGTGGTGTCTCTAAGTAACTCTGAGCCAGACGGAAAGATATCCATGGAACAGGTAACTAGCTGTCTATTCAATGAAGAGACAAGGAGGAAGTCTCAGGGGTCCACTCAGCAAGAGGCCCTTGTGACACAGGAACGAGGGAGAGGAAAGAACAGGAAGGGCGGGAAGGCCCGAGATAAATCAAGAGACAAGTCGAGTAACAGAAAAGATGTTGAATGCTGGAATTGTGGCAAGAAGGGCCACTACAAGCATGAATGTCGTGGTAAGAAGAATGGCAAGAAAGGAAAAGGGAAGGAAGATGAATCAGATTCCACTACGGTCGCTTCAGATGGCGACATGGTAATCATTCTTTCTGCAGATCATGCTGTATGTCTCAGGGCTACGAGTCAGGACACCGATTGGGTGATAGACTCGGGAGCTTCTTTTCATGCGACTCCACACAGGGACTCCTTCACAAGCTACAAGTCGGGTGACTATGGGACTGTGAAGATGGGAAATTCTGGCGTATCAAAAATCGTGGGAGTCGGTGATATTTGTGTGAAAACTGATGTGGGCTGCACATTAGTTCTCAGGGATGTGAGGCATATCCCAGACCTTCGCCTCAACTTGATGTCGACGGGAAGGCTGGATGATGATAGCTATGAAAGCCGGTTTGCTGGTAGGCGATGGAAGCTCATCAAGGGTTCGTTGATCGTGGGCAGAGGGAAGAAATGTTGTACCTTGTACAAAGCAAGTATCAGTATGTGCAAGGGTGGGTTGAACGCAGCGGAAGATTCAGCTATTGACATGTGGCACAGGCGTCTAGGCTACATGAGCGAAAAATGGCTTCAGCTACTAGTGAGGAAGCGGCTCCTTCCAAACGTGACAGGTACACCTCTCAAAACCTGTCTTGATTTTTTATCAGGGAAACAACATAGAGTTTCATTTGTTAAAACTACTTCTCATGTTAATAAAGTGCATGCATTAGATTTGGTTTATTCTGATGTTTGTGGTCCTATAAGAATAAAAACCTTGGGTGGGGCATTGTATTTTGCTACTTTTATAGATGATGCATCTAGGAGGGTTTAGGTTTATGCTTTGAAATCCAAGGACGAGGTCTTTGGTGTGTTTAAATTGTTTCATGCTATGGTCGAGAGAGAGACAGGTAGATCATTGAAGTGCATCCGCACTGACAATGGTGGTGAATACATTGACGACTTTCATGAGTACTGCAAGTCCTTGGTTATACGGCATGAACAGACGGTTCTCAAGACCCCCCAGCATAATGGTGTAGTTGAGCGAATGAATCGCACCATTGTTGAGAGAATCAGATGCATGTTATCCCATGCGAAGTTGCCCAAGACGTTCTGGGGAGAAGCAATGCACACGGCGGTGTATTTGATAAACAGGTCTCCATCAGCCCCATTGAATGGAGAAGTACTTGAGAAGGTGTGGACTGGACAGGATCCATCGTACAATCATCTCAGGGTGTTTGGATGCAGAACATCCGTTCACGTACCAAAGGACGAGAGGTCTAAGCTCGATATGAAGATCAGGCAGTGTGTGTTCTTAGGGTATAGTGATGAAAAGTTCGGTTACAGGTTGTGGGATCCGACCGAGAGGAAGCTCGTCAGGAGCAGAGATGTGGTTTTCTTTAAAGATCAGTGTATAGAAGACATTGGTAAGCCAAAGAAGAACCAGCCTAGTTCAGGTGAGCTAGAGGACATGGATCCGGTTACTCCTCCCATGGTGCCTGATGACGGGGGAGTACAGCAAGGTGCAGAGGACGAGAGAGTTCCTTCAGAAGATGGACCAGGAGAGCAGCCCCCACTTGATCCACCTGTTGAGCCACAGGTGAGGAGGTCATCTAGGGACAGACAGCCATCCAAGAGGTACTCGCCGCATGAGTACATTATGCTAACCGATGGGGGAGAGCCAGAAGATTATTCTGAGGTCCTAGCCGACGAGCATAAGGGGGAGTGGTTGAAAGCTATGCAAGAGGAGATGAAATCCTTGCATAAGAACCACACCTATGACATGGTGAAATTGCCTAAGGACAAGAAAGCTTTAAGCAACAAGTGAGTGTTCAGAAAGAAGATTGAGCAGAAGAATTCACAGACGAGGTTCAAGGTCAGACTTGTGGTGAAAGGTTTTGGTCAGAGGAAAGGCATAAACTTCGAGGAGATATTCTCACCAGTGGTGAAGATGACATCCATACGGGTGTTGCTTGGGTTGGCGGCTAGCATGGATTTAGAGATAGAGCAGTTAGATGTTAAAACTACCTTTCTCCATGGTGACCTGGAAGAAGAGATCTACATGCACCAACCAGAGGGGTTCGAAGTCAAGGGCAAGGAGCATATGGTGTGTAGGCTGAGGAAGAGCTTGTGTGGGCTGAAACAGGCTCCACGGCAATGGTACAAGAACTTCAACTCATTTATGTTGAAACATGGGTATGACAGAATGGAGTCGGACCACTATGTGTTCACGCGCAAGTTCTTAGATGGTGATTTCTTAGTTCTGCTATTATACGTTGATGACATGCTCATCATGGGAAAAGACATCAAGAAGATCGACAGGCTGAAACAGGAGTTGGAAAAGTCTTTTGCAATGAAAGACTTGGGCCCGGCTAGACAGATCTTAGGAATGGAGATAACCCAGACAGAAGCAGTAGGAAGCTCTGGCTGTCACAAGAGTGGTATATTGAGAAACTCCTAGAGCGGTTCAATATGAATGCAGTGAAGTCGGTCAGTACTCCACTAGATGGTCATTTCAGATTGAGTGATAGGCAGTGTCTCAAGACGAAGGCAGAGGTGGAAGAGATGTAGAAGATACCCTACGCGTCAGCGGTAGGAAGTTTGATGTATGCTATGGTGTGTACACGCCCAGACATAGAATATGCGGTTGGTGTTGTCAGCCGGTATCTTGTCAATCCTGGCAAAGAGCATTGGGCTGCGGTGAAATGGATACTACGGTATCTAAGAGGCTCATCCAAGTTGAGCCTATGCTATGGTGACGGTAAACCTGTGTTAGAGGGCTACACAGATGCAGATATGGCAGGTGACATAGACTCCAGGAAGTCTACATCGGGGTTCATGTTCACGTTTGCAAGGGGAGCGGTCTCATGGCAGAGCAAGCTACAGAAGGTCGTAGCATTGTCGACGACAGATGCCGAATACATCGCAGTCACAGAAGCATGTAAAGAGATGCTTTAGATGAAGAAGTTCCTACAGGAACTTAGCCTGAAGCAAGAGGAGCACGTGGTCTATTGCGATAGTCAGAGTGCTACACACTTGAGCAAGAATCCAAGTCAACATTCCAAGTCGAAGCACATAGAGATTTAGTATCACTGGATCAGGGATACTTTGGAATAAAAGGTGTTACAGCTTGAGAAGGTCCACACGGACGATAATGGGTCAGACATGATGACCAAGGCTTTGCTCAAGGGCAAGTTTGAGGTTTGTAGAAACCTGGCTAGCTTGAAGAAGGTAGATCCCTCCTGGGTCAGAAAGGGGGAGATTTGATGGGTTTTTTCCCCATCTTCGACCGGTCTTGAGCCCCGCTCGACCGGTCGTGGGAGGCGCTCGACCGGTCGTGGGAGGCGCTCGACCGGTCGTAGGTTCGAGCCCTGGCACAACTCAAAGTCCAACGAGTTCGTGCTATTTTTTCTTGGAGGTTAAGACTAGTCCTGGAATTCCAGGACCAGTCGAAGGTGGGCTTCGACTGGTCGTGGACAGGCTTCGACCAGTCAAAGGTTACACAGTTTGTTCCGCGATTTTGCGTGAAACTGCGGATTTGATTCCTTTCGCAACCAGGATACGAAAGGGAAGTTTCCTAAACTATAAAAGGGGTTGCCTAGGGTTTTCTAGGTATCACAAGAGAATGCAAGAGGGTTTCCTAAAGCTTTACAAGGGATTTGCTAAAGGGTTTAGGGCTATCAAAGGTGAGAGAAAGAGGAAGAGAGAGAGGAAGCTTATAGAAGGGAGGTTCTACTCGTGAAGGTTATCTACTGTGCAATTTATATCTCAGCGCTTCTATGTCCTCGTAATCGGTTAGATCTCTCCGTTTTCTCTATTTTTCTTATTATTTATCCACTCCTGCGTGAGTGAAGAAGGTTGTAAACGTTCTACTTTATAGTGGATTGTTGATCTGGACGAGGTCCTGTGGTTTTTACCTCTTTGAAGGTTTTTCACGTAAAAATCTCTTATGCAGTGTGTGATTGATGCATTGATTATTTTTTATTGCTTTATTATCCATAAGTTTTGGTTTGTTCTCAAGAACTAGATCCTAAGGTTTTGTGCAAGCCCCAAACAAAGACAATGATCATGGCTATAGATACTGGGATACTTTCAAGACTTGCGAAGCATTGGTCGCCAATGTCTTTTCATTGTCGATCCAAATCATCACTTCTAAACGAGAAATATAGACGCTGCGGGAGGCAAAGAGAGTAGCAATTGGCCAATCGGATGTATTGGCTGAAAGCTACATGGACTTCAAATATTTTAAAATTGGGATATTGTAAACTTTTTTATTTTTATATTTTGGCCAGACATGAGATGGTCTTATAAATTGCATTTTTTTTTTTTTCTTTTGTCGAATACGCATCAACAAGTCTGCTTTGTCATCTTTTTGCTCAATTATTATATTCGACCAAGCAAGATTTTTATTGCTTTCTTGGCCCATCTAACCTGACAGGCAATCATCAGTCTGATGTGATAGACATCCACTGCCATTGTACGATAAACAAGAAATAGGAAACGGATTGGCTACTCCCCCTACACCAGCCCCGGAGCTCGTGGTCGGTGCTCTGTGGGCCCTCCATGATGTATGTGTTTCATCCATTCAGTTCATCTATTTTTTTTAGATCAATTTATAATATTATAAAAAGAAATGATGTATATCCCAGTCTCAAGTGGACCACATTACAAGAAACAGTATTTAATGAACTTCGACCGCTAAAAACTTTTTGGGGGCCATAAAAGTATTGGATCAAGTTGATCTTTGTTTTATCCCTTCATCTAGGTTTTTATGACCTAATCAACGGATTGGATGTCAAATAAACAGTACATCGGGCCTTAGGAGGATTTAAATGATGGATATCCATTTACTATTTTTTTCGTGTGGTATGATCTACTTGAGAATTATATCCCTCCCATTTTTTCCATAAAGGCATATAATGATATTTAAAAATGGATAAACGGAATGGATGAAACACATACATCATGGTGGGGCCCACAGAGCACCGACCACCAGCTCCGGGGCTGGTGTCAGGGGGAGTAGCCAATCCGTTTCCCAAGAAATGGATTATGAAATATGAGAAAGATCCACTGATTGATCTTCCTTCCTCCACGCGTCCTCTCGCTTTAATTACGATGATACATCGCCTAACACATGGGACGCGGATTGGCTACTCCCCCTGACACCAGCCCCGGAGCTAGTGGTCGGTGCTCTGTGGGCCCCACCATGATGTACGTGTTTCATCCATTCCGTTCATCCATTTTTAAAGATCATTTTAGGGCTTGATACCAAAAATGGGAGGGACATAAATCTCAAGTGGATCACACCACAGGAAAAAAAATAGTGAGTGGATATCCATCATTTAAATCCTCCTAAGGCCCGATTTACTGTTTATTTGACATCCAATCCGTTGATTAGGTTATAAAAACCCAGATAAAGGGATAAAACAAATATCAACTTCATCCAATACTTTTATGGCCCCCAAAAAGTTTTTAATGGTCGAAGTTCATTAAACACTGTTTCCTGTAATGTGGTCCACTTGAGACTGGAATATAGCTCATTTTTGGTATCAAGCCCTAAAATGATCTTTAAAAATGTATGAACGGAATGGATGAAACACATACATCATGGTGGGCCCACAGAGCACCGACCACCAGCTCCGGGGCTGGTGTCAGGGGGAGTAGCCAATCCGCGTCCTAACACATGCCTCTATAGGAACAAAACAAAGACTTCCACGTGGCTCCGACCACTGCAATTCTCGATATGGCAGTAATCTTCATTAATACACCCAAAACCTTCCAATGACGCAGATAGATTCATTTGAGACGATCATCTTATCACCTAGCCGCAAGGCTTTTCTTCAACATCGCCTTCGATGCTACCCAGCTAACTTGGTTTAGCTAAGAAATTGAGAGGAAGAGTAAAAACCATATGACAATTCACTTTTAATGATAGAGTGTTCCAAATGTGATAGTTGTCGGCATCTATTTGTCAGTATTTCTTCAATTAACAAATCCTCTTCTAAGGAGTTATAGTTGCTTACATCTTTTTCCAATGAGCTATTTTGCCAGGTTTTGACGGTAGGTTTTTGCTCATCTTGTTCGGTTTGCATACTTGGACTTGGAGCGACTGCTTTGGCTTTCTGTTTCTTGCTCAAGTTGTTAGTCCAAGTCCAATTCCGACCAAAGACTTGTCAACCATACATAGTCAATCTCTCTGATCTATTATGGGTATGATTTTGCATTTCAGTGAACTTTTTCCCCACCCTTTGTTGATGCTAGTGGCATTTTTTAGTCACTATCATTTCCTGCGGATATTGTGAATTTTTTGGATGGACGACCTTGACCCATTGGTTGACCTTAGACATGGTCGGTTTAACCATCCTTGGTCATTTTTCGTCATAAGTTTTGGAATTGTTCCACTACTTCACATCTGAGACGGTCTTCTTTGATATTCTCTAATAGTGTTATGACCATGTATATTACCTTGTCTCTTCGGCCAATGAAATACTTTTGTCGAATGCTGCGGTTGAATATCGCCATGGCATATTTCGCACAGTCTATTTTCCTTGACCATTGACTCGTTACCAGAATAACCCTGCCCGTAGTGTTTTTATCGGGCTTAGCTCTCTTACTGACATAATTCGGTCAATGACCATGTTACTACTTTGCTGATGTAAGATCTACTTTGTCTCGGGGAATTTATGTTTTTTAAATTCATAGTGACCATGTTGATTTCCATGGTCGGAGGAATTGGGTTGGCGTCAACCAACATAGCCTCATTCTCTCACTTTGAAAACTTGAGGATTCCAAAATCTATGTTGTCAAGCATCATGTTCTTGAAAGTAATATAATTTCTAGTTGAGTAAGATCACGAGCCATGCCAGTTATAGTACTATATTTTCTTCAATTCTTCCGCTTAATGAATTCTTTACTTTGGCAAAAGTTTTATGAGTTTGCCAGCTAATCAATTATTAAATATTTCATCATCTTTAGTAATATCAAAGGAATATCGCCTATTTTGTTTTACAATTCCTTTGACGAAATTAGAGCATTGATGAGATGATTCATCATTTGCCTTCGTTGAGGCTATACAAACAAATGGTTTGTTTGAGGTTTACTTCAACCAAAGCTATTTCATTGTTTGGATCACGATAATAAGTTCTTGATGATGAATTTTTCTTTTGGTTCTCTTCTCGTAGAAGCAATTTGTATGTGGTCGCTCTATCTAATAAATTAACCAAATCTTCAAAATCCATTTCTTTGAACTTTTTCGAAGTTCAATATTCAGTCATTCAACAGTCAGTTTAATGAACCGAGCTTCTGAAAGAAAGACTTGACATTTGTTCTTTTCCTTTTTTACTCGAGTTATGTATTTCTCAACTGGTTCATTGGGTAGCTTCCTAAGGTGAGATAAATCGGCCAAAGAAAAATCAAGTTTAGTCTAATAAAATTGAGTATGGAACATTTGTACAATATTTTGCAAAGATTGATCTGAATTCGCTGGCAAATTAATATACCATGTAAATGTTGTGTCAGTTAACAAATTTGTGAACCATTTCAATTTTACATATCATTGGTAAAAAATTCACCACATTGTGCAGTGAAATGGACAACGTGTTCTACCATGGACTAACTTGTATCTCTAGAGAATAATGAAAACTTCATTTTTTTGTACATCTCGGTACCTTAGCAAGTCGATCAACCTAATCTGGGTACAACTTATGATAAATAGGACGGTTAGTGTGACGACCATGGCGTTGGTCGGTTACCTCATTTCTCAAATTGATGAAGTCTTCTTGGCCTACCTTAGGGAGTCTAGGATTAATCGTTGAAGGAAATTGTATGCCTTGGGTAAGTTGCACCACTAGAACATGCATGTACCCAAGTGCTTCATTGTTTGGCATGATCATCCCTATAGTGGGTATGCCATGATTTATGTCATTTTCATTTGGGTCGTTGAATCGACTATTTTTTTCATTCCTCTTGATGCCTACCTGAGGTGGCATATTTTAGCCTACTAAATTTGGGTCTGGCTAAATATTACATGGAGGTATATTCGGTAGTTCTGGGAGAACATTGCCGAATCTAAGTATTTCTTGATTATACTGACAGTGATCAAGAAACCTGTCGTTGAGGAATATTATAAGCCTGTTTATAGCTTCAACCTGAGCCCTAGAATATTTGGCTTACACCCTTCTTTGTTCAGCTAGTTCTCGGAAGTTAACATTATAACTTCCTAAAACTCCATTAAAATCTATAGAGTTGTTTTTGGATGATGATCCTACTTTCATAATAGTTAGAAATGAAGGGTTAGGGATCTCTTGTTCGGCATGCATTGTAAATGCTTCAGGAGCCTATTCTTTGACACTTTCACTAACTCGAGTAGATTGCTTACTCATGTTGTTAAAAAATTCAATTAAAAATTGCACACTTGTTTCATTGGGCGTGCAAAAATGGCATTGATCTCGATTTCAGCCATGCGGAACACGTGTGTGGATTGTGGACGTGCAAAAACCAATTGAGACTAATTCAAACCGTGACCACTAACCCATGATGTCGAGATAAAGCAAGGTTCGATCGTATTCTTGACTATTCGTCTACTCAGCCAACTATCACACACTCGTTACGTAGGCGATTGGCAAAGGTTGGGGCTTTTCCTCCAATGAGCTTTTTTTTCCTTGAAAATTTAAGGACTTTCAAAGGTATAATATTGTATGGTTGAAATGAAAAATATTAGAGAGAGATGATGCTAAGAAAGACGTGTGACTTACCACTATATTGGGATCACCGGCCTGGCTGAGAGAAGTATGACACTTCTAGGAGTAGCATGCTAATCAACGAGGTAAAGACAATGCTGGAGCTTACAATTACAGTCAGGCCAACGTATGAGCGTAGGCGAAAGGATCCCAAAGCTAAGGTCTTTCTTCAGATCTGACATGTAAGCGCATATAGAAGGGACTTACAGATACTAGTTATAGCTAAGAGTCAGTCTGGCGTATTCACGGGGACATACATAAACTAGATATACACTAAGAGTCTATTGTTGCTGAGCAATGGGGATCTAAATGTAGATACACAGTTTTGTGCCAGATTTGTAGTTTGATTTTTGGGTTTTGGAGAGAGTGGGGTTGCTTTAGATCTACTTCTACTATTTATAGATTTTCTGAAGAGATGAGGGAACAACCGCTCCTCTACATGACACTTTCACTTGTTACCAGCTGGGAAAGAGAAGTTACATTCATCACTGACCATGATCTTATAATCGTTGGATGCTCAGAATGTGCTATAGGGTTGACGTGGCTGGAACAATTACTTAATCTTATCTAAAAATAATTTAAATGCCAAAAACAATCTTGAAGAGATGATATGTCCTTTAAATCTTTGCGCACGCTTCTCAAATATCTTATATACCACGTGACTCGATTTGCACCGTTTATCTAGTATAGATAAATTTTGATACAAACACCATCCTTAGGCTTAGGTGATCAATTTTTCCATTGGAATTTGGTCTACCAACAGTAGGAAGTGATAGATCAACGGTGAGAATCATTGAACTATGCCATGCTCGCATATTTTCATCCATAGGGACACATCATTATGTGATCATAGGAATTTTTGTAATCATCGGCTTTATGAGGCTTACCATGATGCCTAGTCATGTCCATTCCAACTCTCTTTGCATAATCCATGTTAATAAAAGTCACATAGATTCAAAATTCAAGTGGGCCACACTTTAAGAAAGAATGGGGATTAAATGCTTATCCTTGAAACCTTCTTTAAAGACACAACTTTTGGAACACATGCGTACTTGTTTGTCTCTTCAACCCAATAGCAATTACATTATAAATGGATTAGAGGACATGTAAGCATTGGAAGTGGATTGCTTACTAAGTAACTTAATACCCTATAACATACTGAGTAAATTCCGTGGGGCCCACCGTGATGTGTGTGTCTTATCCATGCTATTCATTCATTTTACTAGTTAATTTTGGGACATGATCCCTATAGACATCCCACTCTAAACAAGATTAAAACTATTCATTGACTTCAATTAAGCTTCAATCAAAAGTATTCATATGGCTCGACACTCGTCGTACGATTGTATAGGCTAGACATGGTACGACTTAGGGCAAGTTTTGGAAAGCAGCCAATGGGGCGAATCAACTGATTGGGTAGTTAATCGAACTATTTCCTCGCACAACCGTCTAGGACTCCAGGGCATTCAAATGTGCAACATTATGATAAAAGTTACTCCTGGGCTGACCTTAAGACCCCAAAAAGCCTAAAAGGGAAGCTCAGGAAGGCAAAAAAACATGAGCCAAAATAGATTAATGGCACGGATTATGGAACTATAGCCCGATTGGCCCAATTTCGACCATTTCACCTAAGGTGCTAATGAGTCACAGACCAACCAAACCACATTTTCAATACTCAAACGACATTAATATCATAGGAAAATCTAGTTGAGGGATCCCTGAGGTACTTTAAAAACAACCACAGGATCCGATTGGTCGTCGCTAGAGCAGACAATTGGTCAGGTGGAAGGAGAAGCACCACAACCCCAAAACACTAGTGAAACACCGCATGTGCATGGAAATTTAGATACCTTGAAAAGGGATTTCCCTGGCCATAATTACGACTCCCCCCTATAAAAGGGTTGCAGGCCACAACATCTGCAGTGTATTGGAAAACAGATGGATACCTAAAAATGACCAATGAAGGGATGTTATTAGGTTTTTTTTAACCCTATTTAAGGGCTTGCTGTAAATAGGCAAAGGGAACAGAGGATGAGAAAAGGTAGAGGTTGTGGGAAGGCTCGATCTTTATTGAAGCATTGTTCGAGAGCCGTTCCTCAAGCCTAGTCGTAGTTGCAACTAGGGTTGTACACGAACCGGGCTAGCCCGGTTAACTCCCTCCACTCAGCCCGACCATCGGCCCGACCCAGAATTGAGTTCGGTCTGGGATGGGCCATTTTCTTCAGCTCGAAACTAAGTTCGGGCCGAGTTCGAACAAGTCCTAGTTCGGCCCGACTCGACCGTTTACATACACACACACACACATATATATTCCTAAATCCTTACCCTAACCATTTAAGACAAAGAAGTGAGAACGCCGCCCGACCCTAAACCCTAAAACTCTCAATATCTCTCTCCCTCTCTCTCTCTCTCTCATCCCTCTCTCTCTCTCAATCTCTCTCTGTCCCCCTCTCTCTCAATCTCTCTCTCCCTCTCTCTCAATCTCTCTTGACTTTTGGGATAGTTCACCGCTCATCTTTGAAGTGACAGTGACTCATCCACCTCACAGGTGTCATAGATTTACAGCAATCCAGGCTGTCCAAATCGTGGGTCCCTTTGTAGATGGAGAAGAGTTAAAAAATCACGTAAATTGGAAGGTCGTAACCATTTAAGTTTGACAATTGAAACATTTTAACCATTCATTTGATAGCCGCTGACTGGATAGCTTGGATAGTTTGACATGTTTCAAGTTATGCACTGTCCACAATGAGACGTATAACTTGAACGGCCTAGATTCACCAAAATACAAAAAAGGAATTATAATGTCCTAATTAGTTAGATTTTTTGTGGAGTCTATAGTTCAACTATCTAAACCATTGATCGAGGGCCTTGTAATGGGATACGGATTACCTGTCAAAGCCCTTCCTATGAACTTGCTGTAAGGTCCGAAACTGGCCCGAACTCGGCCCGAACTCGTCCAATTGCTGACCGGGCCGAGTTCGAGCTAGACATGTTGGCCCGATGACAGGACCGGGCCGGGTTGAGCCTAGTTCGACTTGGTTTGGCCTGATGTATACCCCTAGTTGCAACATGCCATTACTTAAAGCTATATGTGTCTAAACCTATCTCAATCCTCTACCGTTTCAAAAAAAAAAAAAATTTACCCCTACAAAGCCACTCTTTCTAACTGATGTACGAATCATCTAAAGTCGAAGAAGATATTGAAGTTAAAAGAGTATGGTTAAAACGAGGACATCTGGCCATCCCTTTTGCAAAGAAAAGAGTATCGAATTTTTCATTTTCTTTCTCACATTTCAAATCAATTTATATTCCAATCAACACATTCCAAATACATCAGCAATATACACTTGTCTTTTTATTTTATTCATGCGATCATCTCCTATCTACCTTTTTTTATTATTATTTTAATTTGTCTACCTTGGGTCTTAAATTGTGTGAAGTAAGGTTAAGTTTTGTTTATTTTCTTTTTGCACGCCCAGAGTTTTAACTCTTTGAAGCATGACTACACGCAGCGATGCTAAAATTAATTTTGTTGAATCCCAAAAAAATGTTATAAAATCTCATAAAGAAGAAACCACACATCGTGCGGACAGAAAATGGTTCCTTACCCCTTCTTATTACGTAATTGAAACCCTTAATCAAAATGTAAGGTCGCAGACCAACTGTATGAGTCACTTAAGTTAGGGATCTTATAATTTTCTGACTTTTAAGCAATTTTACCATTATCAACCGGCCGTGGATTCCAAGCTTTAATAGGCTAATGGTAACTCTATATCAAATACAATTTTACATATCAGTTCTATTATGGGAAGATCTGAGCCCCTTCAATTCCAAGGAGTGACACCACCGTAATCCAATCGGACACATAAGAGTTAATCTGGAATGGTAAATGCTACTGATAGGAAGCAAGATTCTCGGTTCGGTCGTAGTCACGCTCCTGCTCCGAGGGAAGTCGTCGGCTCGGAGTAATTAAAGATCAAGGCAGTCAGTATGAAGATCATGCTAGGATTCACTTGCGAGACCTTGGGCCATCCCATTCGCTTGACCGGAGATAAATCATTCGATCACTTACATCTGTGTTACTCGTAACTGAGAAATTCAACTCAACGGAACAAGTACGATGTCCACCTCGGAGCACAGAGGGGAGATCTCTAGAATACCTGACAGACATGTGAGGCCGGAGCTCGGCTTAGACTCAGAGCGCGGTCCTCACTTAATAACCTGATAATGAAAGCCCATGAGGACACTAGTCTAGGCCTGTGGCTCGGAGTCAAGCCTCTCCAGCTGGAATTCCTGAGCCGAGGCCGAGAAGGGACGTGGATGCTCCATGTGCCAAACTAAGAAACTACCTTAAACAGACACGACCGATTGTTTCGCCCGCAGATACGCACGATACGCTACACGATCCCTGGATTACGGATAATATCTCCACGATCAGAGTATCCCACTGATTGAGTGAATCGTGCCGAGATTAATGGACCCGGACCATCCGATAGTCAGGTATAAATATAATGAGACTCCATTGCTATAGGTATGCAACATCTCACACCGTCTCTCTACAATCAACTTAGACCCAGATTCCTTTGACCTGACTTAGGCATCGGAGGGTCCCCCGGCTTAGCCAGGGTCTCTTTTGCTCACTCTCTGTGTAGGATTAGGGTTCCTTGGAGGTTCGCCATATCGAGCGGAGGGTGGTCCAGATTTTCACATCAAAATTTTTTGGCACCATCTGTAAGAATCTAATACGAAAGGTCAGGTTCCTGTTCTTAAGCATAATGGCAAGAGGAAAGAAGAAAGTGGTAGTTGCGGAACCGGAGCAAAATGATCAGATCTGTTCCTCTTCGCTACTTCACGTTAAATCGGCTCTAGGGCCTTCCCAATGTTCTCGCAATTAGGCAAGCAAGTATCGAGCTATATAAAGTGAGATACAAGCCCTACGTGATAAAATTAACCAGATGAAGCAGCAACGGGAGCCGCAACCACATCCCACTCAAGAAAACCTTGTTCTAGAACCGGTCAGTCCAGTTTTGGAAGCTCATTCCGCGCCGAGGAGTATGAGACCCGAGGGGCCTCAACATCAGCCCGTTTGGGCGCCTGCTTCGGTTCAGAATCCTCCCCCGACTCAAATCCGGGTTCCGGCTTGAAACACAGTAACTCGAACTCCGATGGATGCTTTAGTCACCTCAGCCCTGACACCAATAGATCTCCGCCATGAATTAGAAAGGAGGATGGGAAGGAGAACTCCCGAAGTAGAAAACACACAAGAGATAGTGGCGAAAAACAAGGACCCATGGGAAGCACAGTTTGTAGAGCTCAACAACAAGGTTCTGACATTAGAAGCAACAGCCGTTGTCAGTTCCTGCTACTATTCAAACAATGATGGAAGAGACCGACCCTCCCTTCACCTCTGTAATCATGAACGAGGTGATGCCACAGAGGTTCCAGATACCTCTCATCATCCAATACTCTAGGTCTGATGACCCATTCGAGCACATAAAGGCTTATCGTTCGTGGATGCAAATCTAGACAGCAACGGATGCGATGATGTGCAAAGAGTTTTCGATCACACTCACAGGATCCGCTCGGAATTGGTACCGTCAGCTCAAAACCAATTCCATTGGTTCCTTCGCGGAACTTAGCAGATTATTCCTTACCCAGTTTATAAGCGGTAAGAAGAGTCGAAAATTGAATACTCATCTATTCACCATCAAGCAAGAGCCTAAGGAATCATTGAAGAACTACATCGCTCGCTTCAATGAGAAAGCATTACAAGTGAAAGACTACGACGATAAGATGACACTCTCAGTCGTGTTCAGTGGGTTGAAAGAATGAAAGTTCACCTTCTCCATTGGAAAGAATCCACTAAAAATGTTAGCCGACCTCATCGCCAGAGCTCAGAAGTATGCTAACGCCGAGGAATTCTCTAACTCAAGCAAAAGTGTTCAAGTGAGAGCTGACTAAAAAGGGGAAGAGGACAAGGAATGAAGAACCTCAGCCATCCAGCAAAGTACTAGATGACCACGCTCCTCGCGATCGTCGTCTGAGCAAAAAACCTGGGGGTAAATTTCGTTCATACACCCCTCTCAACACATCTACCAAGTAGATTCTACTAGATATCAGAGGGTATAAGCTCCTGAATTGGCCTGTTTATATGAGGGCCGACCCAGATCATCAAGACAATGCAAGTATTATCACTTCTATCAGGATCATGGCCATAACACAGCCGATTGCGTGGATCTCAAAGATGAGATCGAAGCCCTTATTCATAAGGGACATTTGTACCGATATACCAAAGAAGAGAGAACCGCTTGAAAGAAGAGCGAGAGCAGCTGAAATTTGCACCATCTTCAGTGGCTCATCTGATGGAGGAGATTCTAACAGAGCTCAAAAATCCCACTCTCGGAAGTCTGATCCAAAACACTATGTCCACATGACTAAGTGGCCAAGCAAAGAACTCCGGGTCAGCCCATGCAGTATGACCTTCTCGGAGGATGATGCACATGGGATCTAGCATCCATACGATGACGCCTGAGTGAGCACAATGACCATAGCCAACCACAAGGTGTTCCGCATCCCGGTCGACACTAGAAGCTCAACAGATGTGATCTACTTTGAAGCTTTCAAGAGAATGGGGATTCCAAGGTCGTGCCTTAGACCTGTGAAGACCACCCTACACGGCTTTGCCAGAGAAAGGGTGATCTCCGATGGAGCCATCTCCCTCCCTGTGTCTACGGGAGAAGGACGACATCAAGTCACCCTCATGGTGAACTTCCTTATTGTCAATGTGTCATCGATACACAATGTCATTCTGAGCACATCTTATCTCAATGCAATGAGGGCAGTCGTATTCACTTATCATCTGATGATGAAATTCCCCGCCGAGGGGGTATAAGCTATCTCCGAGGTGATCTGCGCGAAGCTCGAAGATGTTATGCGATAGCGATGAAGAAAGGGTCCGTGAAATAAGCACTCACCATCAATGTTCTATATCCCAGAGGACCTGCAGAGGACTCATCTATGGAAGACCTGAAAAAAGTACCGCTCGACGGGGCAGACCCAAGCTACACAATTCAGCTCGGAACATCGCTGAATTCTGAGTAGCGCTCCAAGATGCTAGCCTTCCTACGACAGCACAGGGATGTCTTTGCATGGTCACATGAGGACATGCCCGAGATTTCTCCGGAGGTCATGGTCCATAAGCTGAATGTGGACCCAGATCACAAACCCGTAAAACAAAAGAGAAGACCATTCGATGCTGAACGATATAAAGCTATAGCCGATGAAGTCTCTATTCTGCTCGGTGCTAGTTTCATAAAGGAAGTACACTATATCGATTGGATCGCAAACATGGTCCTCATCAAGAAAGCCAATGAAAAGTGGTAGGTCTGTGTAAATTACTCGGATCTGAACAAAGCCTGTCCGAAGGATAGCTTTCCATTACCTCGGATCGATTAGCTGGTGGATAACACACGGGGCATCAATTACTCTCCTTCCTGGATGCTTACTCCGGATATAACCAGATCGTAATGCATCCGCCAGACAGGCAAAAGACTACCTTTGTCACTGATAAGGGACTCTACCGTTACTGGGTCATGCCATTTGGCTTGAAGAACGTTGGGACCACATATCAAAGGCTGGTGAATCAAATGTTCGCCAAACAGATCGGGCATACTATGGAAGTTTACGTCGACGACATGCTTGTTAAGAGCATCAAGGCATCCGATCACTTGGCAAATCTCGGAGAAACCTTTGCCACCCTCCAAGAGTACCAGATGAAGCTGAATCCCGTGAAGTGCATCTTCGGAGTTAGCTCTAATAAATTCCTCAGGTTTCAAGTCAGCCAGAGGGGTATTGAAGTGAACCCCGACAAGATCAAAGCTCTCCTCGATATGAACTCACCTCAGACTATCAAAGAAATAAAATGCCTCACCGGACAAGTAGCAGCGCTCAGGCGGTTCATATCCAGAGCCACAGATAAGCGCCTCCCCTTCTTTCAGCAATTGAAGGGTCATAAGAAGGCAGAATGGACGTCAGAATATGAATAAGCTTTTTAGCAGCTGAAACAGTATCTAGGTTTGCCGCCCCTACTGTCTAAACCTGAAGAAGGTGAGCCCCTATTCTTGTATCTTGCGGTCTAGGCCTTGGCTATCAGCTCGACCTTGATCAGAGAAGTAGGGGGCAAGCAACATCTCGTATACTATGTAAGCAAAGCCATGATGCCAGCCAAAACGAGATATCCACCTCTGGAGAAGTTAGCACTCTGTATCGTTGTCTTAGCTCGGAGGTTATGTCCGTACTTCTAAGCTCATTCCGTCGTCATCTTAACCGATTCTCCTCTTAAGCAAGTCCTCCAGAGGCCCGAAGTGTCGGGTCAACTAACTAAGTGGGTCATCGAACATGAGGAGTTCGATATCTAGTTCCGACCAAGAACGACAATTAAGGGCCAAGCTGTGGCTGACTTCATTGCCGAATTCACTGCCTCGGATGGAGAGGGGATCAGCGCCGAAGTATAGGTGGCTCCTTCGCTTGTTCCTCCAAGTAATTAAGGGACGGATCAAGAGACTGTATCAAAGCCAGGATGGGTTCTCTATGTGGACGGATCATCTAATGTCAAATGTGTTAGGGTAGGAATCATCCTGGTCGTGCCCGATTCTACGCCCATCCAGTATGCGATCAGACTTGGTTTCAAGGCCTCTAACAATAAGGCAGAATATGAGGCTCTGCTGGCTGGACTTAGACTGGTAGCCAAGTTTGGGGGTCTAGTCTCTCCAAGTGCCATGTAATTCTCAGTTGGTGGTAAATCATATCTCAAACAAATACGAGGCTAAGGAGACTAAGATGGTGGCTTACTTGGCCGAAGCAAGAAAATTGATAAAAAGATTCTAGAGCTGCACTATCAGTCAGATTCCTAGGACGGAGAATTCCTGTGCCAATGCCCTAGCGAAACTAGCCTCAGCCACAGAAGGAAAGATCCCGAGAGTTATTCCCGTGGAGTTCATAGAACATCCGAGCATCGATTAGGCGGAGAAGAAAACAGTCAATCCAGTAAATGATACTCCAAGCTAGATGGACCCGATTTATAGCTACCTCACATCTGGTGACGTTCCCTCGGATAGGTTGGAAGCTAAGCACCTGAGAGTCAGAGCGGCACGGTACGTAGTCCTGGACGGGATATTATACAAAAAAGGGCATTCACAACCCATCTCAGGTGTCTTCGATCTGATGAAGCAGAATATGTGATTTGGGAAATTTATAAAGGCATCTGTGGAAATCATTCTGACGGTCGAGCCCTGGCTCTGAAAATATTCCGCCAAGGATATTTTTTGGCCGACCATCAGGGAGGACTCGAAGAACTATGTTCAAAAATGTGACAAATGTAAATAGTACGCGACTATGCCGAGGCAACCTGCGGAAGAAATGACTCCTATGAGCAATCCGTGGTCATTCGCTTAGTGGGGGATCGACATCATCAGACCTTTACCTACAAAAAAGGGGCAATTCAAGTTCGTCATTGTCGTAGTCGACTACTTCACCAAGTGGGCCGATGTAACGCCTCGATTTCTAAAACCTGAGTACGAGACTCGCTTCAAAAATCTGGGAGTTTATAAATCAGAGGACCAGCGGAAGTACAAACTCAGAGTGCGATAGCAAAAGGAAGTATATATAATCATGTGAGCACGAATATTTGACCCACCCAGCTGGGGGTCTTAGTTACAAAATTTTCATGAGTTCCAAAACACTAAACCACTAAAATTAAAATATTAAACTACTGATTAAGTTCGAAATACGCCGCTGCTTCTTATTCCCACTCATCATCATATTACTCTCCCTCAGGCTCCACGGTCGCGCCATCAAGGCCAACATCGTCATCCTCTACATCCACCCCTGCATATTCTGTACGGTTGGATAGTTGATGAATGAGTGGCCGCTCAGTGTGAATTCCCCTCAAGATTACACATCGCCGCCTTAGTAAATATAGTTTAAAAGAAAACAAGCGGTAATCCAAAACAGGCAATATGTAATCTTATTAGATGCATGGATGTATGCACATCGACCTAGGGATGCACATCCAGTCGGACTTAGACTCATCACCATGTAATCATCGACCTGGGAATGATCATTTGGTCGGAACAGGGGTCGATAGTTGATGGTCTAGGAGCTAGCGAAACGATACCCAACAATTCTAGGACACATGCTACAGAATGCAGAATTAGTCATCCGTCATCGCCAATATGCTATGAAAGCATGATTAGCCAGCCATTATTAATCCAGTTACAATCAGCCAATTTAAGTAACTCAATGGTCACTACGGGGGGCTTTTCACCCAGCGTAGGCCGACAGCTCGAGCATAGTGTCCCATGACCACCATCCCCTGCTCATGAGGTTCTCCACCTTGGGATGTTTTAATAGGGTACCTTGATCAAAATGACACCAGTTCAAGGGTCCTATTTCCCAACACATTTTGTCTAATTATATCCTAAGTGCGGCTTGCATATAATTATGGAATCCTCCATGTGTACCATCAAAAGATTATATACAGAGGCAATCAAGTTAACATGTGAAAACATATGACTTCAAATAAAACATGTAAGGAAGCATCATGAGTTAATAACTATTGTTATATGCTACCAAGTCATGTGAATAGTGGTCATTGTTCAAGGATTAACTAGCATGTGAGCAAGTATCACAATAGTGGTAGTCTAGTGCAAACTACGTTTAGCTAATTTAGAAATGGAAAGCCCAAGGGGAATGTCATCACCTGTATGGTAGTGTTCACGAACTTGGTCCGAGTTTTCTTGTGGCCTAGGGTCACCCAACGAGTCTCCTAAAATCAAAACTTATATCTGTCGAGCATTTCCATAGTTTTGTCCAACTAATTGTTCACTCCCCAAGTATAGGGTTGTGATGTAGTAATAAAACTCGGTGAGACCGAGATCGAATCCATAGGGACTGAAACCTGTACGTTATCTGAAAATAACTAGAACTAGAACTAGTATGAGATGAAATCTAAATTGAGTGTAATTTGAAAAATAATGGTGAAATATTTAATCTAAAACTTCAGAAAATTCAGAGAAAGGGAACTAGGGATTCAGAGGATCCACTTGTAGAGATCAGGGAGATCTTATGCCTGCTTCAAGAATCATGGAAATTAGACTGAACTTATTTGATATAATGTTCAGAAGATGAAAGGTATATGAATTAGAATGGATTCCATCACCAAACCATGCCCAAGAGACAAAGCAAACAACAGAATTAAACTAATTACCAACCAATCAACAATGTATGAAGGCTAGGAAGGGTACCGACATCCAACCATGCCCAGGAGACGATGGTGAACAACAGGGCTTCCTGACGTCATAAACATAAAGAGGAAAAGAACATGCTTAAAGCCATCGCAGACCCATTGTAATTTCAGTCACAACAGACCATTAAAGACTAAAAACATTCCTTTAAAATCACACTAACATTAACATGAATTCAGTCTTACACAAAAGGCACAATCAACAGGTCCTCCCATCATGCTACAAGCTTCACCTCTTAGCCCTAGCTAAGAGGTTTAGCCACACATGGATGGGTTAGATCTCATAATAAAATAGAGAAAAGAAAGAAGAAAAAGAAGAAAGGAAATTAAAACCCGTACTTTTGCTCCTGTCTCTCTCTCTCTCTCCTCCTCCTCTTCACGTCCGGTCCAAACTCCCAGGATATTTCACCCAGCCTCCCTCTGTTTCCTTTTATAGAGCTGATATGTCAGTCATTTTATCATGGAGAGAGACAGACAGCTGCTTCCGCAGAGTGATACGCAGCAACAGCGAATGCATCACCAATTTGTTTTTGAATCAAAACCACGGCTGCACATGCGAGATCTAAGACGTACAGTTGTCTTAGCTATGGTCGGTCTCACCTTGTGAGTATTTTGGACGGTCCAGATCGTCGGACCGATCCTCATCATGACTGCAAAACTGTCCATGAAATCTGGTCTTCGGACGTGCTGTAACAGGCCACGCGTAATAGAGCTTACACTGAAATGATTGTGGGGCCCAGGATCAGCGGTGCGTGGGAAATCCATACTGTCCATTGGGTTTCTCAAAACACCAGTCAGGAAGAATCAGTTTTATATTGATTTCGGTGTGGTCCACCAGATCTTTAAATTTACCGTCCGTTCTGTGTTTGGAAGATCGAACACCAATCTCTGATGTATCTTAAACTTTCGCCTCCTAGGATGTGTTTATGAGGCCATTTCAGGCCTTATTGACAGTTCAGATTATTCGTATCACCAACCATGGTGACCCACTAGAATGGACCGTAACGTTTGATTGCGAAACAAAATTTCCAAATTCGCTCCGTGATGATTTGTGGGCCCCAGATTGACAGTGATGGAGAAATCCATGCCGACCATTAGATTTCCAACGAAAAACCGTTCAGATATGACTGGTTTTGAACAAGTTTTGGTGTGACCCACCGATCTCTCTGCTCCGCCATCCATTATGCGTTGAAGCCTTCGTGTAGATGTAGCATAGGAGAAATTCAGGAAAACAGCCCCCGGTACGGTCGGTTTTTCCTTCTGAGTGCATTGGATGGCTTGGATCAGCCGTCCAGATGACAAAGGTGGGCCATGCATCCTCCCAGCGGACGGCCCTGTGTACGTGGAAATAGAGATTTCCATTCTCTGTTTAAGAGAGTCGGTCAAACCGACTTTGACTAGGTTGGTTGGTTCAGTGCACCGCCCGTGCATGGTTTCTGTATGCTCTGGCCACGCAAAGTGGGCCCCATCTTGATGATCCATAGGGATCTACTCCATCCATCCACTTTTCTATCTCTTTTAAGGGGTCGAGCTCGAGTTTGAAGTGTATCTAAATATCAGGTGGCTCCAAATCAGAGATTTAACGGGCTGATCTAGTCGTCAGACCACTTCTGTAGGGATCTGAGGCCTGAATTTTGATGTGTACGGCTCATTTATAGTCCTCAGGCCCTGTATGAGGTTTCGAGCCGAATGGATGGTGAGAACCCTGTGATCTTGCATTCTGGCTGACTTTCAGGCTACTTGATCTTCAGTTCCTCAGTTTTCTTGGATCTCTGGTATTGATCTTAGTCCCTTGGAGTCCGTCCCTTGCCTTGGTGTCATCAGAGCATTAAATCCTAGCTTTAAGCACCCTTTCTCAGTCCCAGCTTGTAATTACACCCTGTATCACAAACGAGATTAAATCGGACCATTAAACAGCATCATGCTCGTAAATCCAGGTAGTAAATGGGGTCTAATATGCAATATTTGACCCTCAACACAACCCCCAACCAGCATTTTGCTAGTCCCGAGCAAAGTATGTGAAAAATAAATTGAGAATTACAGGACAATCTCTATGAAACCGAGTGATATTTTTGAAGAACGATTCAGATATGAGAAATCTAAAATTCATGAATGTTGAATATCAATTTCTCTTGGCCTCTCATGCACGGTGAATTTCATAATCAAGTTCAAATATTAATTCATAAACTAGAATAATTCTAAACATTGAGTTCCATGGGTGTATAGTGAAATCTCGGCCTATCATCATTAAGAGATCAAATTGTCGATTTCATGATATCATTAATAACCAATCAGAAAATTCATAACTACCATCACCTAAACCAGAACTTTACCTCACAGATCATTCTTCCATTTTTCTAGTTTTTTTTTTTTTTTTTTTAGAATGACAAGATGGGAATCAAATTTTCACTTATAGGGAGCAAACCTATGGTGAAACTAGTCGCCCAACTCTTTCCAACTGTTAATCATGGAAAATCGAATCCATACCTATAGGGAGCAAACTCATGGTGCAATTCTTTTTTATACCCTGATGGCCAAATCTTTTAGGCTGGTTTCTTTCATGCTCAGTGATTACCAAATGAACCCTTCAGTTTCAGACTGAAATCTTAATGTGTAAGCGAGATGTATCCTGTGAAATCATGACTCAATCAATGTTTACAACTTCTAATCATGGATTAATAATTCAACCTTAACTGTGAAATCTAACAGACAACTGAATCCAAGAGTAGTAAATCACCAACATTCCATATCATGTAATTCTAAATAAAAGATGGTCGTCAAATCACTTCGTATTCACAAGAAATTTCAGAAAAATTTAAAAATTTTCAGAAAAATTTAAAAATTTTCACGAATTTTGCTTAAGACCAAGAAAATGCTGATTAGGTCACCTAATCCCCACCCCAACCAAAAATCCACATTGTCCTCAATGTAAAAAGATATAAGCATGCCACGCACATGGGACAACGAAAGTAAAAGAGAAGTGATGGGAAGATAGTACCTAGATGACGAATCGAGAGACTTTTCCAAAAATATCAGCGAGAGAGTAAGTCAACGAAAGGAGAAACCAACATAAGTAAAACACAAATAACAAAAATAAACTCCTACCTATACCACTTTCGCAGGTGCTCTCGATTGCATTTAGCATATGCAACAAGCCTTTAAACCCCTAGGTTGCCCCTAGTGGACGAAAGTTGTAGTCTCGTGAGGTTTGCATGATAATGTTACCCACAAACATTGAACTAACTAGGAAAATGAAATAAATTGAAAAGTGGGTTGCCTCCCAGAGGGCTAAGTTTAACGTCTTCACCGGACAAAGCAACTACCCTAGTCCTATGCAAACAGAAACCTACCTATACCTCCATCAGACTAGGAGATCATTCCTGGTAAACAGGATCAGTCAGAGGCATGGACATGTCCTCTGGATCAAATTTCTCGACAAATGGCTTTAAGCGATGTCCATTTACTTTAAACTCCTTGCCATTGTCAGGGTCTCTTATCTCGACGGCCCCATGAGGATATGCAGTAACAACAATGTAAGGGTCGGTCCAACGAGATCGAAGCTTACCCGGAAAGAGATGTAATCGAGAATTATACAAAAGGACTTTCTGGCCTGGTGTGAATGATTTTCGTAGAATATGTTGGTCATGAAACACCTTCATCCTGTCCTTGTAAATTCTCGAGTTCTCGTATGCGTCGTTCCGGATTTCTTCAAGTTCATTTAATTGAAGTTTACGTATGGCGGACATTATTGATTGAAATTTAGATTTTTGATCGCCCGATGAGGCTCTATGTTCCAACTCCACCGGCAAGTGGCAAGCCTTCCCATAGACGAGTCTAAAGGGAGACATTCCAATAGGAGTTTTAAAAGCAGTACGGTATGCCCATAAGGCATCGGTCAATCGAATTGACCAATCCTTATGGTCAGAGTTAACCGTTTTCTCCAAAATGTGTTTGATCTCCCTGTTAGAAATCTCAGCTTGCCCACTTATCTGTGGGTGATATGGGGTGGTCACCTTATGAGAGATACCATATTTCTTCATTAAACTCTCGAATGGCTTATTACAAAAGTGTGAACCCCCATCACTAATAATGGCTCGAGGCGTTCCAAATCGGGAAAGGATGTTTTCTTTTAAGAATTTAATGACCGTGCGATGGTCATTAGTTTGACATGGAATCGCTTCGACCCATTTAGTGACATATTCTACGGTAAGCAAAATATATAAATTTTCAAAAGATTGGGGGAATGGCCCCATGAAATCGATGCCCCAACAATCAAATGCCTCTATGATAAGAATGGGATTCAAGGGCATCATATTTCGACGGGACAATGCTCCCAATTTCTGACAACACTCACAAGCTTTACAAAACTCATGAGTGTCCCTGAACATAGTGGGCCGATAGAATCCACACTACAGAATCTTGGCCGTGGTCTTTTTTACAGAAAAGTGACCACCACAGGCCTGTGAGTGACAGAAGGAGATGACACTCTGATGCTCATCGTCTGGCACACATCTCCTCAAGATTTGGTCTGGGCAATATTTAAACAAGTACGGATCATCCTAGAAGAAGTTGCGCACCTCGGTGAAAAATTTCTTCTTATCTTGCGCAGTCTAATGTGTCGGTATGGAACCTGTGGCAAGATAATTAGCGATGTCAGCGAACCAAGGTGAATGAGAGACTCTAAACAACTGTTCATCAGGGAACATGTCATTGATATGGGTCGCCTCAAGGGAATCAGAGGTATTAAGGGGAGAAAGGTGATCGGCCACTACATTCTCTACTCCTTTTTTATCTTTAATTTTCAAATCAAATTCTTGGAGTAGAAAGATCCATCATATCAAACGGGGCTTAAAATCATTCTTAGAAAGAAGATACTTAAGTGTCGCAAGATCTGTATAGATAATGATCTTGGATCCAATCAAATAGGACCTAAATTTGTCCAAGGCGAACACTACGGCTAAGAGTTCTTTTTCCGTAGTCGAGTAGTTCACTTGGGCAGGATTTAAAGTCCTACTGGCGTAATGGATGACGTAGGGCCTCTTATCTTTTCTCTGGCTTAGAACCGCTCCAAGAGCATAATCAGAAGCGTCGCACATAAGCTCAAAAGGAAGGCTCCAGTCGGGTGGCTGCATGATGGGTGCAGTGGTTAACATACCTTTAAGCTTGGTGAAAGCTTCCTGGCATTGCTCAGTCCACTCGTATGGAGCATCCTTTTGAAGAAGATTACATAAAGGACGAGAGAGGAGACTAAAGTCCTTTATGAATCGCTCATGTAAAATCTGCGTGTCCTAAGAAGGATCGCACGTCCCTCGATGTTCTTGGGTGGAGGTAGGTTAGAGATAAGATCGATTTTTGCCTTATCTACCTCAATTCCCTTGGACGAGATGATATGTCCAAGGACAATCCCCTTATGAACCATGAAATGACACTTCTCCCAATTAAGTACCAAGTTTTTTCTTCACATCTTTTCAGACACATTTAAGACTTTCCAAGCACTTGCTTTGAAAGATGAACCATAGACAGAGAAATCGTCCATGAAGACCTCTAGATATTGCCCCACCATATCGAAAAGATACTCAAACATACATCGTTGAAGGTGGCGGGGGCATTACATAGTCCAAATGGCATCCTTCGTAAGTAAAGGTGCCATAGGGACATGTAAATGTGGTCTTTCTGGTCCTCGGGGCGATTTCAATCTAATTGTAGCCGAATACCCATCAAGGAAAGCTTGATGTAGGAATGACTGGCTAGCCTTTCTAAGATTTGATCAATGAAGGGCAAAGGAAAGTGATCCTTCCTTGTGACAGTATTCAACTTTCTGTAGTCAATGCACATTCTCCAACCAGTAGTGACTCTAGTTGGCACCAGTTCATTATTAGCATTGGCTACGATGATGATTCCAGACTTCTTAGGAACTACTTGAGTTGGACTCACCCATTGACTATCAGATATGGGGTATATAATACCCACATCCAATAGTTTAAGAACCTCGGCCTTAACCACTTCCTTCATATTTGGATTTAGTCTACGTTGTGGTTGCTGAGCGGTCTTCGCATTATCCTCAAGATATATGTGGTGAGTACAAATCGAGGGATCGATTCCCTTGAGGTCCGCTATCGTCCATCCTAAGGCTCCTTTATGCTCAATGAGAGTAGATATGAGCATACTCTCCTGTTCTTTCTCCAGGTGAGCAGAGATCACCACCGGGTATGTCTCATCTTGACCTAAATAGGCATATTTCAAATCAGAGGGCAAAAGTTTTAGGTCAAGCTTCAGTGCCTTGAGATTAGACGGTAGAGACACTACATCAGTTTGTGGCAATTCTTCAAATTGTGGCCTCCACCGGTTAACTTCAAGTACCGGTGCAGTATCAAGCAAGGCACACGTCTCCCTAATCATATCATCATCAAACTCATGGGAGTGGGCCAAGCACGTCTCTAGAGGATCAGAGGATAAGGTAAGGGGTGTCCTATCTTCCACGAAAGTATCGATCATGTTAATGTCGTGGGCATCGTCATCATCCTCTGAGTTGCTGCCGTTATTAAAAAAAATATTTGACTCCAATGTCAAATTTCCAAACGACATAGTCATGACACCATTCCTGTAATTGATGATTGCATTTGACGTGGCAAGGAATGGGCGACCAAGAATGATGGGAATTTGAGTGCTCATGTTATTGATGGGTTCGGTGTCCAAGATGATAAAATCTACAGGGTAGTAAAATCTATCGACTTGGACTAACACATCCTCAATAATCCCTCTTGGTACACAAACAGTTCGATCGGCAAGTTGTAGTGTGGTTAGGGTGGGTTTTAACTCACCCAATCCTAACTGTTTGTATATCGAGTAGGGAATCAGATTGACGCTCGCTCCTAAGTCAAGAAGTGCGTGATCAATTCGATGGCTCCCGATTACACATGATATGGTTGGGCTACCGGGATCCTTGAATTTCTGCAGCACGTTTTGCTTCAGGATGACACTCACTTTCTCAGTCAAGAAGATCTTCTTTTGAATACTCTGCCGTCTTTTGGTCGTGCATAGGTCTTTCAGAAATTTTGCATATGAAGGAACTTGTTTTACAACATCAAGTAGAGGAATGTTGACTTTTACTTGTTTCAACACCTCCAGAATATCCTGAGAGTTAGAAAGACGTTTTGGTGCAACCAACCGTTGGGGGAACGGAGCAACTGGCTTTTCTAAAAGTTCTGGTTCTAATTTTTGTGGGACATCACTAGATCCATCATTATTTTCCTCTTCTGGTTCTTGAGGCTTTTCGGGCCTAACCGGAAGGGTTTTATCAATGATCTTCCCACTCCTAAGAGTGGTGATGGATTTAGCGTGCTCCATTTGATTTGAAGAGTGGGATCATTTATCTTGTATTGTAGGATTGGGGAGCGGTTGTGCGTGCAAAGATCCCCTTTTCTATAACCGTCATACGTGAATCTATTTTTTGCATAAAGTTTGTAAGTCCATGCATTGCCTGAGCCAGCTCTTGTATGGAATTTTGAACTGGTTCTTCTTGAGGTTTTCCCTGATTTGGATTTTGATTGAAGAAACTTTGAGGGGTAGCAGTTTGTCCATTCCTCCAACTAAAATTTGGATGATTTCTCCAACCAGGATTATATGTATTAGAGGTAGATCCATTGAAAGGTCTTTGATAGTTATTTACGGCATTAGCTTGCTCATTCAACACTCCTCGAAAGGCAGATATTGTAGGACAATTTTCAGTTGTGTGAATGTTGCAATCACAGATGCCGCAAACAATTTCATTAACCTTATCCTTCTTTTCTTCCATGGCCTCGACTCTTCGTATGAGATTAGTCACTTTAAAATTTACATCATCCTCTTCTTTCAGGAGATACACTCCACCTTTCTCCTTAGATTGAGTTGGCCTAGACGTAGTGTTTGATTTTGGGTAATGGTCCCAAGATTGTGCATTTTCGGCAAGTCTATCGAGATAATCCCATAGCTCATCGACCTCTTTATTCATGAATTCTCCATTACACATTGTCTCGACCAGTTGGCGCATAGAAGATGTTAGTCCATCATAGAAAAAATTTGTAATGCGCCACATTTCAAAGCCGTGTTGTGGGCATGAACTGACAAGATCCTTGAACCTTTCCCAACATTGGTAGAATGTTTCATCTTCCTTTTGGGCGAAGTTCATGATTGCTTTTCTGAGGGTAATCGTTTTATGGTGTGGGAAAATTTTCTTTATGAATTCCCTCTGCAAATCATTCCATGTGCCAATGGATCTAGGACGCAGTGAATACAACCACGTCTTAGCCTTCTCTTTCAAGGAAAAAGGAAAGAGTTTCAGCCTGATTGTATCCTCGGATACATTGGGAAAGTATAAGGTGGCTATAATCTCATCGAACTCTTTCAAATGTAAGTATGGACTTTCTGATTCAAGCCCATGAAATTTAGGAAGGAGTTGGATAACTCCTGGCTTGATGTCCATCTGTCCTGTGTTTTCAGGAAAAATCATACATGAGGGCGTACTCACCCCCACCGGTTGTAAATAATCCCGTAAAGTACGAGGCGGGGGTGCTTGATGCACCTCATTCTCATCATGTACTTCCTCATCCATATATTGAGGTAGTGCTTGGGGTTGATTTGCAGCCATAACCTCAATTAACTCAGGGAATTCGAGCGATGTCTAATCCTACGATGGACAGTCAACCCCTCAACTAATCCTCCTTCAGTCAAGAGACGTCGAGTGTCGTCACGAGCCCACTTGGGCATGAAACACTCGTAGTCCTCAATCACAATCAAATTCTAAACCTAATCCTAAGAAAGAAAATGAAAATCTAGAAAGAAAGAGAGGGTTGGAAGGAAGTTACCAAATTGGAGTCCCTAAGCTAAAGACCTGCAAAACAAAACAAAATAAGTTAGTTTCTAAATAGAAGAAGTTTCTAAAGCAAACCAAATCTAAAGAGTTAGAAAATCTAAACAATTAGAAAGAGTTTACCAAATTAGAAGTTCTATCTTAACAACCTACAGAATAGGAAATAGGTTAGTTCTATGAATCAAATAGAAAATAAAATTAAAATTAGTAAAATCCTAATTCTTAAACTAACTCTAAATCCAATTAATTTCAGAAAATCGTAGCCGTCAGTCCCCGGCAACGGCGCAAAAAACTTGTTCACTCTCCAAGTATAGGGTTGTGATGTAGTAATAAAACTCGGTGAGACCGAGGTCGAATCCACAGGGACTGAAACCTGTACGTTATCTGAAAATAACTAGAACTAGAACTAGTATGAGATGAAATCTAAATTGAGTGTAATTTAAAAAATAATGGTGAAATATTTAATCTAAAACTTCAGAAAATTTAGAGAAAGGGAACTAGGGATTCAGAGGATCCACTTGTAGAGATCAGGGAGATCTTATGCCTGCTTCAAGAATCATGGAAATTAGATTGAACTTATTTGATATAATGTTCAGAAGATGAAAGGTATATGAATTAGAATGGATTCCATCACCAAACCATGCCCAGGAGACAAAGCAAACAACAGAATTAAACTAATTACCAACCAATCAACAATGTATGAAGGCTAGGAAGGGTACCAGACATCCAACCATGCCTAGGAGACGATGGTGAACAACGAGAGGCTTACGACATCATAAACATAAAGAGGAAAAGAACATGCTTAAAGCCATCGCAGACCCATTGTAATTTCAGTCATAACAGACCATTAAAGACTAAAAACATTCCTTTAAAATCACACTAACATCAACATGAATTCAGTCTTACACAAAAGGCACAATCAACAGGTCCTCCCATCACGCTACAAGCTTCACCTCTTAGCCCTAGCTAAGAGGTTTAGCCACACATGAATGGGCTAGATCTCATAATAAAATAGAGAAAAGAAAGAAGAATAAGAAGAAAGGAAATTAAAACCCGTCCTTTTGCTCCTGTCTCTCTCTCTCTCTCCTCCTCCTCCTCTTCACGTCCGGTCCAAACTCCCAGGATATTTCACCCAGCCTCCCTCTGTTTCCTTTTATAGAGCTGATATGTCAGTCGTTTTATCATGGAGAGAGACGGACAGCTGCTTCCACAAAGTGATACGCAGCAACAGCGAATGCATCACCAATTTGTTTTTGAATCAAAACCACGGCTGCACATGCGAGATCTAAGACGTACAGTTGTCTTAGCTATGGTCGGTCCCACCTTGTGAGTATTTTGGACGGTCCAGATCGTCGGACCGATCCTCATCATGACTGCAAAACTATCCGCGAAATCTGGTCTTCGGACGTGCTGTAACAGGCCACGCGTAACAGAGCTTACGCTGAAATGATTGTGGGGCCCAGGATCAGCGGTGAGCGGGAAATCCATACTGTTCATTGGGTTTTTCTCAAAACACCAGTCAGGAAGAATCAGTTTTATATTGATTTCGGTGTGGTCCACCAGATCTTTAAATTTACCGTCCATTATGTGTTTGGAAGATCGAACACCAATCTCTGATGTATCTTAAACTTTCGCCTCCTAGGACGTGTTTATGAGGCCATTTCAGGCCTTATTGACGGTTCAGATTATCCGTATCACCGACCATGGTGACCCACTAGAATGGACCGCAACGTTTGATTGCGAAACAGAATTTCCAAATTCGCTCCGTGATGATTTGTGGGCCCCAGATTGACAGTGATGGAGAAATCCATGCCGACCATTAGATTTCCAACGAAAAATCGTTCAGATATGACTGGTTTTGGACAAGTTTTGGTGTGACCTACCAATCTCTCTACTCCGCCATCCATTATGCATTGAAGCCTTCGTGTAGATGTAGCATCGGAGAAATTTAGGAAAACAGCCCCCGGTACGGTCAGTTTTTCCTTCTGAGTGCATTGGATGGCTTGGATCAGCCGTCCAGATGACGAAGGTGGGCCATGCATCCTCCTAGCGGACGGCCCTGTGTACGTGGAAACAGAGATTTTCATTCTCTGTTTAAGAGAGTCGGTCAAACCGACTTTGACTGGGTTGGTTGGTTCAGTGCACCGCCCGTGCATGGTTTCTGTATGCTCTGGCC
Organism: Magnolia changhungtana; assembly: GCA_030180095.1. Classification (NCBI taxonomy): domain Eukaryota; kingdom Viridiplantae; phylum Streptophyta; class Magnoliopsida; order Magnoliales; family Magnoliaceae; genus Magnolia; species Magnolia changhungtana. The sequence continues at coordinate 1,546,513 of JASAUF010000489.1, forward strand.
ACGCAAAGTGGGCCCCATCTTGATGATCCATAGGGATCTACTCCATCCATCCACTTTTCTATCTCTTTTAAGGGGTCGAGCTCGAGTTTGAAGTGTATCTAAATATCAGGTGGCTTCAAATCAGAGATTTAACGGGCTGATCTAGTCGTCGGACCACTTCTGCAGGGATCTGAGGCCTGAATTTTGATGTGTACGGCTCATTTATGGTCCTCAGGCCCTGTATGAGGTTTCGAGCCGAATGGATAGTGAGAACCCTGTGATCTTGCATTCTGGCTGACTTTCAGACTACTTGATCTTCAGTTCCTCAGCTTTCTTGGATCTCTGGTGTTGATCTTAGTCCCTTGGAGTCCGTCCCTTGCCTTGGTGTCATCAGAGCATTAAATCCCAGCTTTAAGCACCCTTTCTCAGTCCCAGCTCGTAATTACACCCTGTATCACAAACGAGATTAAATCGGACCATTAAACAGCATCATGCTCGTAAATCCAGGCAGTAAATGGGGTCTAATATGCAATATTTGTCCCTCAACACTAATGTGACAGTCCAAAGGGACACCAAGGCCTTCTAGGTTTTGTGTTAGGCCCACCCTATTTACCCAAGCAAGGTGGCCCAACTGGGCTCAAACTCTTCACCACTATAAGTCGAACTTGGCCCATTTTGGCCCTAGGTGTTGGGTCCAAATTTGACCCAAGTGGGACTGGCTCATGCATCATGTTAGGTGGATGGAGTACATATGTTATAGGCCAGTGACCTCACCATGTTGTATATTGTGTTTCGTCTCTAGAGACTATCTAGAGCATTCTTCAAGAGGATAGATCAAATTGAAAGATCACTGGATCGTAACACAAATAACAGTGGTGGTAATGATTTCTACTGTTGAAACCCCTCAGGGCCTACCATGACATTTTATCTTCCATCCAGTCTAGTCATATGGTTTTGGCTTAAAAGAATAGCAACATCGTATTGATCAGAATTTTTGGTGCTCCTAAGAGGGCTTCAATGGTGGATGCTCATCCCAATATTTTCTACAGTGTGGTCCACATGGTATCAAATCTGTCCTATTTTTCTTTGCCTCAAGCCTTAGGCTGGCTCTTCCAATAGGATGGACAGTTTGGATAAACCACACCATCACGCATGCCCCCTGACCTGGATGGTCTGGAGGGTGCATAAGTTCATTGCAATGAGATGGGCCACGCCCAAACCTTGGATGGTCTGATTTTTTTAACACATGCATTTGGTGGTTTTCTCAGGTACGGCACAAAGGGATGGTGCCGATGTGATTGTGTCAATGTGAGTCCCACACAGGGCCCACCTTATATGTCTAATATATATATAAATATTATGTCAATGCCACCTACACTTGGTATATATATTTAAGTATTATATATCACATGTGTCTGACATATACTTAAATATTATATTATGCATCTAATGTATAGTTAATTATTATATATCATATGTATCTGATGTATATTCCAATATCATACCAACGTGGGTCCCACATGGGGCTCACTACGTGTACATGCTATAATATAAGTATACCTATATATTGAAATAAGAGGCCCAGCGCTGGAGTCCATTGATGGATGGTCAGGATGCAATCCACGTACATCACGTTGCTTTGATGGATCTCATATACTAGTGGTACTTTATGTAATATAAATTAAAGTTTACATGCACGTACAGGTGTATATATTTGCATATATGTATTTTTATTTTTATATTTTTTTGAATGACCAGGGCCTGATGTCCTTTGATGGACGGCCTGGACGAGCCACATCATCAAGGTGGGGGCCACATATGTGGCCCACCAACTATTGTAGGGTGAGGTCCACCAGCTGATGCAGGGTGCGGCCCACCTGCATTTATGCAGGGCCTAAGACCAGGGCAGCCCATCAGTTTTGGGTGAACCCACCTGCATTTTGGTGAGGCCCGAACTACCATGAAGCAGGCCTCGTTCCCATGTATAACATCCCTTAGTTTAGCTGTTTTGAGGCCGCTTTCATGCTGAAAAATAGTTATTTCTCAGCCTAAATTCATATTAAAAAAAGACCTGATAACAGGTCTATTCCCGACCATTTCCAAGCTGAAGATTAGCTGCTATCAGGCTGTCTTCCGAGTTGAAAAGCCTGCTAGACTCCGATCACATTTTTAATCGTTTTCAGCTGAGAACTTAGCAGCTTACAGGTTGCATCCTTAACTCCGTTTTCATGTAGACTATCGATTGTTTTCAACATGCACTCCCTTTCATTTTCAAACTGGTTTTCACCTGTTCTCTGGACTGGATGTGTAGCTGTTCACAGGCTGTGTTCTCAGCTGTTTTTCAGCTAAGACCCACTGTTTATAAGTCTGAAGGATGCCAGTTTCCACTCCACATGCAGCTCACTCCTGGGCTAAGTTTCAGCCCCTAGCTGGGGCCATTCCCATGCCATTGTTTGGCTCCAAGCAGAGCCTGTACTTAGGCTGGTTCGGCCTTAAAACAGCGCCTAAATGCAGGCTACTTTCAGCTTCAAAACAGAGCCTGTCTTTGGCTATATGTTTAGTCCTTGCTGATGGGTGTTATGCAGCCATGATCATGCGTGGGTGAGGTGTGGTGGAGCCCTGGCTTGGGTTTATTTTAGAGTTCAAAAAAAAGTGGAGGGAAGGTTCAACCTGTTTCAGTCGGGTCCGACCCAAGCTTGGGCTGACACACACACACCCACCTTCTTCTCATTCTTCCTCTCTTTTCTTTCTCTCTCCCACTCAAGTGGTGTTGCTGTGGACTCTCACTGACTTGGCTCGGTCCGTTTCTCACGGACTGAGTGGAGGCAGTGCGTGCCAAGCTCACCTGGCACTCACTTATTCGCTTTGTTTCCTCCCTCCTCCCTCTCTGTGTGGAATCTAGGAGAGCTGAACCTCCCCATTTATAGGCAGGGAGAGAAGAGACCCAATGGCTGAGATTTATTCTGCAAATCCCCAAGTGAAGGCCGTCGGTACTGCCTCTGTTTTTTTTTCCCGAAATGGAAAACGTGGCTGTAATTCCTCCTAGTTTGGGTCATTTTTGGTTTGAGAGAGAGAGAGAGTTCTCCCAGGTTAGCGTCGGCACATCAGCAATCCTTTGGGTAAATCGACGCCGCTCTCCCCATAACATCAGCGGTCTGATCACCTTCTGTTTATCCATGATAAAACGGACGGCCAGGGATCGATTCCCTTCATTTGTCGAGGGGGGGGGGGCACCACCTTATAAGGTTTTGTTGGGGTGGGCCCCACCGACAAAATGGACGGTCTGGATTGTCCGGAAAGTGGCCAGGGTGGCCCACTTTGAAGCTCAAAGCCAACATTTTTGAACAGGGTGTGGGCGGGAATGTTTTTGAGAAATTTGGTATTTTAGTTCGATCAAACGCTGTTTGACCACAAGTAGTTGTCCAGTGCACATCGTGCACTAGTGTTTGGGGTGTACGTGCACCTAACTTTTGGGGCACATCACGGCTTTGGTGCTTGATCTGCTCCGATCTATTGTCCTGGGGTCCAGTCATAAAGGTCTCGGTCTATTTTAGGGTGGGGCTAACGCCCAGGTGGGCCATATCATACCATTCAGGGCCTCATTTCACTCATATATCATGATCCAAAGGTCTGATAGGTCTGAGTTTTTGGTTTAACGGTTGAATCAGGATTCAAGGGGTTTTAAGTGCTTTGCTGGCCATAATTTATTCTCCCAAGGTTGTTAATGGGTGTATTGCATCAATGTGACTCAGTTGATTTGTTTATAGCCTATTTTAATTTAAGAGTTTGCTGAGTTTTTTACCTTTCAGCTGGTGTTGGGTTCGACTTGGCTCATTTGGATCATGGTGGTTGGCTTCATCATCGAACGGGAGTCCCGACCTGCGGTGTGAAGTTTAAGTTATCTCACCTAATCGTCTTGAATTTCAATAACCGAAGTCATTAGGGGTAACACCCGAGTATCAAAGGTACGGGGTGTTATAGTAGAGGCTAAGCCCATTGCAAAGATGATGGAACAAAAGGTGATCGATTTTGTATGGAAAAACATCATCTATCAGTTCAGGATTTCATGCACCATTATGTCTAATAACGGCAGAAGTTTGACAACAACAAGTTCCGAAGTATGTGCCAAGGGCTTGGTAACACGAACACTTATTCTTTGCCTCGACCCCCACAATCAAATGGACAGGTAGAGGCAGTTAACAAGGTCATCAAACACTATCTCAAAACAAAATTAGGGAAAGCGAAAGGTAACTGGGCTGAGGAGCTCCCATTCGTCCTCTGGGCTTACGAGATTACGACTCAATCATCCACTAGAGAAACTTCGTTCTCACTTTCCTACGGTTTAGAGGCAATAGTGCCAGTCGAGATCGGCCTCCCTATATCTCGGGTCAGAAATTATCAGGAGAATCAAAACCCCAAGCAAATCACAGCCAACCTGGATCTACTTGAAGAAGCCAGAGACATCTCTAAACTCCGAGTCGCTGCTCGACATCAACAGGTGGCACGATTTTACAATTCTAAGGTCAAGACCAGGTGATTCTGTCCAGGAGACTTAGTCCTTCGCCAAGTCTTCCAAAACACTGCAGAACCAGGGGCTGGGGCACTCGGGCCTAACTGGGAAGGGCCTTACCGAGTGGTCCGATCGACCAAACCGGGCTCCTACCACTTAGAAGATTCAAGGGCCGTCAGCTCCCCCACCCCTAGAATGACAAGCACATAAAAATTTACTATCCTTGAGGAAATGGCCTTTAAGGCCCCCAATAAATGTACGCCTTCGAGCGAATAGCCTTTAAGGCTCTCAATAAAATGCACATCTCTTCCTATCTACACGAACGATTTATCTACTACGAAAAAGTTGCCCCTCATATACAGGGACGGACTTAATGAACTGATCCGTTAAAGAAGGGATTAGAACATTATCCCACAAAAAATTCTACAAGGCATCCCCTGATAGTCAGGAGAAAAGCTGATGGGCGACCCGACTCCCCGAAAGAGGGGTTGGCTCATCGCCCGACTAACAGATATACTAAAATTCGCTTGCCAATCATGGGAGGAGCCGACCCCATAGGGGTCCGGACCGAGCAACTGCAATACCACAAAGTTTAAAGTTCTACGAAATGACATTGAAATGGGCTAACCCATTAAGGAGTTGGCTTGGCAATGTCCCGAAATGGACCAACCTGTCAGCGAATCAGCTCGGCGATCAACAATCATCATCCGAGAACCAACTACGAATTAACATATTTTAAAAATAAAAAATCATCATCCACACGCCCTTTCCAGAGGGCCAGAAAATATCATCCACCGAATCATTCATCAAAAAGACTTAAGTTCAAAAGAGCTATAAAAAGAAAAATATTGGAAACTAGTCAGTCGGAGGAGGAGGAGCTTGGGAGCCAGGGACCTGTTCCACATGAGCATCTTCAGAGGGCTTCTCTCCTACATCTTCGGACATCAGAGGCTCAAGGTTAAGGTCCAAGTACAAATCCTGAACAGCCTCAATGCAAGCATCAAAACCACAGTTATAAAATTTGGTGGCTTTGGCGGCCCTCTCCTCTGAAGCCTTGAAGTCATCCATTACAGCCGCCACCACCAAGCAAGGGAGGCCTCGTCCTCAGCTCGCTGAGCCTCCTTCGACCAGGAGATGGCTCGACTCTGTTCTTCCACCGCCTCAACTCTGGTCTGCTCTAGCACTTCCCCCAATCAGGCGTTCTCCTTAGCAAGCGAGTCTGCGTGAGCCCTGGGTCGAGTTATCTCGGCTGCAACAGTGCCACATTGAGCTTCAAGATCACCCACGACCCCCGGTAGTTGAAGCTCTCGAGCCCTCCCGTCATCCAGCTGCCGATGCAGCTCCGCCTGTTTCATCCGGAGGAAGGCAACCTCATCTCGCAAGGTTCCAACCTCGCCCCTGAGGGTTTCCACCTCAGCTTCTTTCTTCGTAAGCTCCCTCAATCTCTCCCTAGTCAGAAGGAGTCTCGGGATGGACTGAATAAAAACAAGAGAATGAGCGTTTAAAAGCAGTAAAAACCGAAGGTAAGGAAAGTCAATAGAAGTACCCGATAATGGACGAAAGTCATGTCATTGACAAAACACTCATCCAATTTGGCAAAAAGGCCGGCAATCTCCTCCTCCGGGCCATGCTTGGAAGCCCAGCGGACCAAACAGGACATGTGATAGCCCGGCTGAAACCTCTCTCCGCTCGTTCCCACTTGAGCCGATCCTGCCGCTTCCTCGGCCCCAGTCCTGCTGCCTGCTGAGGCCTAAGCCTCAGCCCCGAGATCATTCCCGACCTCGGGAGGGGAGAGCATGGCATCAACCATCCGAACGGCTTCTTCATGTTCGGATGAGAAGGGAACGGCTATGCAGGGCTTGGGGGCTGTGGGAGGTGCTTTAGCGACCCGAGGGGTGACGGCGGGGGGAACAGTGGAAGCTAAAGCATTATCAGCAGCGACCTCAGCCGCGACAGGCACTGCAACTGAAGCTGCAGCAACAAAAATTGAAGATATAGTGGGAGCTGCAGTGACAAAAATTGGGGCCGAGGGGCCCTCACCACGAGGAGCCGCCTGCCTCCTCCGAATAGTCGTCTTTGTTCGGGGCTCGGCTCTCAACATTTCGTCAACGTTGGGGGCGGCTTTCCTCTTCCGGGACCCAGCTGCCTCGACCATGCCTGTGTGTAAAGCAACGAATCAGCAACCAAGTCAAGAGGTTTAGTCCTCTCAAGGAAAGAAGCACAAGATAAACTTACTGAAGGAAGTGGGGAGAGGTTTGGACTTGCAAAGTCCGGACCAATGAAGATTGGTGGCTATGATCAAATCTGACCAGGAGTGGAGGTCTTCTGAGCGTGCCCTGGCCTTAGCAACCTGATTCTTCAGGTCTGAGGTAAGGAGAGACGAACCTCTCAGAAAATCTACAAAAATAAAAAGAAAGCTTTAGTTCAACTACAACAGAAGGGAGAAGGATATGAAAAGAAATATGTGCAAGGTCTGACCTGGTGTAGTGAATCGGGTGGAGACCAAAGTCATCAAGTTTTCGAGCTCTACCGTCGGTGCCTCCCATTCTCCCGAAGCCTAGAACCATTTATTCTTCTAGTCCTTGTTAGAGGATGGAAGATTCATGACCAGCCCCGACCCCTTACTGCCTCGAGTCGCGAAGTAGTACCATGGCTCTTGGCTGTCATGCTTGACCAAGTACAAGCTTACTAACTCCTTTAGTGTCAGCTCCAGGTTCCCAACTTGATGTCAAATGATGAAGGAAGAAATCAAAACCCTCCAGGAGTTGGGGGTGAGTTGGCCGGGAGCTAGTTTTAGGTAAGCAGTCAGGGATAGGACGAAAGGGTGCATGGGGAGTTAGAGCCCACATTGAACGCGCAAAGAAAAATGGTGACTTCTCCTTCAGCAGGCGCACCGGTGGTGTCAAGGGGCTTTGACACCCTTATCTGCATGGAGTTTGGGATCTCAAATTCTAAACGGATCCACCCATTTAAGACTACGTCAATACGGAACCTCCCGGGACGACCTCCGAGGCTTGCCCGCTCGCAGGCATCTCTATGACTCCTATAGTCAAGTCTTGAGGGGCTTGGGTGGCTTTCTTCTTGCCGACCCGGTGAGTCCGAGCACCTGCCTCTTTGTTTCTTTGGGGCTGAGGGAAGAAAGACACTGCTTTCAAGGGGCCTTCAGATACACCTCTCCTGTCATCCGAGCTCGCCGACTTGGAGTCATCATAGTCTTCTCAGACCATATCTATATCGAACGACATCTCATAGAAAAGAGATAGAAAAGTGCTAGAAGAAGGGAAGACTCATTGGACGGTCACCGAGAATCGCCTTTACCAGAAACCTTTGATCAGCCAGAATCGCCTCCCCGGAAGTTTCAAGTCTGTCGGAATTGCCCTCGCTGAAAATCGCCTCCTCAGATAACCAGCAAACACACGAATTCGAAAATACAGAAATGAGGGGCGTTTTCAGAGAGCTAAGGTTTATATAGCCTATAAAGAATCCTCGCATTAATGGCTAGGCATGATGGTCACAACCGAATCGTTGCGAGCTAACTCCGTGACTGTAACGACCCGTAAATTTTCGTACATTGGGTCGAGTACCACCTCGACCAGAAATCACGTAGGATTAAATTCTTTAGAAATTTAACAAAGTTAACTAAGTACTAAACTCGATTAGCCATGAAATCCGTTAGGATCGCTTTAAATACGATCTGCAAGACCCAAAAGTTACAGAATCATTGTTATTTAGGTTACCCTAAAGTTTAGAACCAAACTCATTTCCCGTCTGCTCTCGGGAATGAAATGAAACTTCGTATTAGGTCTAGATCGCACATCGGAAGTCCGATTAACCCGAAGCTAAGGAACTAGGACCGCCCCACTGGGCTTAACAATCATCTCAAAAATCAGCTCCATCCGATGTTCCATGGCCATTCGCTTCGATCCGGAGCGAGGGTATGTGAAAAACACTATTCCCATTCCAAAATAAATATCTGGAATAGTGATCTGGCATCATTCGTTGACGCGTCAGTATTAAGCAACCTGACCGTCAGAATCAGACCAAATTACACCCTCGGATTAAGAAAAATTTCAGGAACATTTACATGTACTTGGAATTTCTGATCGTGGCCCACTGACCGTCGAACTGAAAGTGGTCCACCACGTGCGATCTGGGAATCCGATCGAGTCAAAAAATGTAATCCCACGTAGATCCATAGATGGTGAGCTTAAGTCTGACGTTTGGTTTAAGGAGGGCCACTAGAACCTCCCTTTTGAGCTGGAAAAGTGAAATGCCTATATAAGCAGTCACCCTTGAAACTGAGTCTAGTTTGGGAATGTTTTTGGCTATAAAAGGGGCTTAGAACAGCCCCTCTCACAGCCATACGAATTTGGGATTTTAACCCTAGAGAGAGAGAGAGAAAAGAGGGAGAATAGTTTGGAATTTGTGGGAGATCTTCCTCCTACTGCTTTGGATTGTTACACGGCCTACACCGCCCTGTTCTAGGCGCTTTCCCGGTTGTATCCATCCCATTTGAAGGTAAGAAACCCTAACCCTAGGTCTGATTTAAGGTAGGATCGTTGTGGGTTATGAAAAAGCTAACCGATTCCGCTCTTTAGGCTAGAAATCTCCCGTATACAGAAGTTCTTCTACCCTTGCTGATTCGTTGCGTTTCCAAAGGCAAAGGTGAGGACTTTAAGTGTATAAGTTACGGTTTTCAACGCTTTCAATGTCAGATAATGGTAGATTCATGATCTGCTTGCAAGTGCACATGTACAAAGTGCTTTAGTTTCTGTTTCGATTAACGTTGCAAAATATGGAATTTCACATACTCTAGGTATACGTAGAAATACCGTATACGTATTTTTTTTGGATAAATGTTTGACATGTTTATTTAATATATGATTATATAATATATGAATAAAATACTAGTTCGGCGAAAGGAATCACCAAAATATATGTTCACTTGTAAATGCGACGTATGCTGAAATTGTGTATTTTAGAAATACCGTATACGTATTTCTTTTGGAATAATGTTTGACATATTTATTTAATATATGCTTATACAATACATGAATAAAATACCAGTTTGGCGAAAGGAATCGCCGCAATCTATGTTCGCTTGTAAACACTATGTATGTTGAAATTGCGTATTCTAGAAATACCGCATATGTATAAATTTTGGAAATGTAATTGTCATGATTATTTGTCGTATGAATATGGTATGCGCGGATAAAATAACCGCTTGGCGAAAGAATAGCCCTAATACGCATTTGTTAACATACGTCGTGTATGTTGGAATAGTGTATTCTAAGTGTTCGCGTAGATGCTTGTGTGTGTAAATGTTTGTGTGTTAGTGCCTTAGAGAGGTGCTGATATGGGATTCCCGACTCCCTTAGAGACATGTAGGACCCCCCTCCACGCGGTGGTTCGCTATAACCACTCACTTGTGATGTGTATGTAATCGTATCCCTATGTGTATAGTGCTTTACAACATGCTTTACAACATGCTTTACTTCATGCTTTACTTCATGCTTTATAACATGCCTGCTAATATGCTGTATTGCTTGTTTATCATGCTTTACTCCACATGCTATTGATGAGAACTGTTTGAGTTTGGGACTATGTCTATAGTCCAAACATTCGGTACCAGACTTGAGGTTGTGGCTGAGATTCATATCGCCACAACGGACGTGCCTGGCGAAACCGAGTCGTACTTCGGTTGGCGATAGTGGTTGGCCACACGGAGTGCTTTTGCGCTCCATATCGCTCAACTTGTGGTGCGCTCGAGCTAGTCAGGCCCGTCAAGTAAACCGGAGTGTATATGTATGTTCACCATGTTTGGTCGCTCTTGCTTGAACCTAGGGTACCAAACTTACCAGTGGCGATCCCGTTAACCATGGTACCTCGATCGCTAAGACGCATGAGCCGGACATGGTGGTATGGGACACCGTGGTCGGTGTCGGCCTACGCCGGGGTCATGTGCCTCCCGTAGTGACTATTGCGCAACCAAACTTGTGAGCCGATTATGGTGGTATGGGACACTATATTCGATTTGTCGATACTTACGGCGAGAGCCGAGTACGGTGAGACACGTGCTCGTCTTGACGGCGACGAGTCCTCCGTAGTATCTTCGAGTATACTCTAAGTGTCCGTGATTGGCGGACGAGTCTTTCACAAAGTAACTAGAGTATGAGTTGAGCCGAGTACGGTGAGACACGTACTTGGTGACGGCTAGTGATTGAGCCAAGTACGGTGAGATATGTACTTGAGCCGACGGCTGACAATTGAGCCGCATACGGTGAGATCTATCCGTATCCCGTTGACGGGTGACGAGCCCTTTGCGATGCCTTCACTACGCTTCTCAAACCATAATATCGTATGAGATTAGCTAGGATTGACGACCCTAGAATGGATCATGTTTGGGAATGATATAAGGGAGGTACCTTAGTTTCCCAATCTTCTTTGGTTGAAATGGATTAATAAAAACTTGGTAATCATGAGCATCATCGCACCGCATGTGCTTTGTAGATGTGGCGCACCGAGGGAGTTAGCATTCACGAACGTAAGATGATGTCGCTTGAGGGTGGTTTGCAAGGGCATCTGACATCATGTCATATCATTTTTGCACTTAACAAGAGTAATTAGAAATGTTTGATTTGTACCGCATTATCATTACTGCTTGATTGATTTGATAACATGTTAACCTATGCTTTATTGTTCCACTGAGTTAGCTACTCACTCCCACGTTACGGGACGGTGTTTGCAACACCCACCAGACTCTGTCGCAGGTGTAGATGGCGCCTCTGTTCAGGAGCCGGAGCTTGACTTCGAGGAGGATCAGGAGGAGTTCTCCTTTATGCAGTAATCTGACGGCTATGCTTAGGCCGGCTGCATCGCGGGATTTTCAGGGCCTCTCTTGAGGATTGTATTTTAATTTTTTGACTTAGAAACAATACATGTATATTGGTACTCAGTTAGTACTCATACTCTGGAGTTCATAAAATTTTGTTACTTTACATATTTTGAATATAAAATTTCAGTCTTCCGCTTGCCTTTATACAATTGAACTGGAGTATGATTTACTGTTTTGGTATAATCTCATTCATGTTTATTGCTCTAACTCAGACAACATTTAACCATCATTGTGTATGTTGCATAAGTGATGCGTTGGAACTCGGGAGTTGAGTTCATACTCGACCCCTGATTTTCAGGGCGTTACAAGTTGGTATCAGAGCATGATTTTGATTAAACCGGACCTGAGTTATGTCCCCACTACGTACGCTGACACATTATACTTAGGAGGGTGCGTAAAACCTAGCAACAGTCTTAGGGTCTCCCGATTTCGCCGTTCGGCGAAGTTCATTGCAAATGGACAGTTTGATCGAGTTCGTACTCGATCCCGACCGCACTTAAGGACCCCAAGTCACTCTTAGACTGTCTATTGACGTGTCCAGGTCACAATCCACCAAAAATTAGTCGTTAAAAATCAGGAAAAATCAGATTAGATCAGAAATTTACCGGAACTAACCGTTCTGGCACTAAACTGAGTCGGGGGCCCCTCCACGTTAATCCACTAACCCCCCAGACTGAACCAGGGTGCATTTGGCACCCTGGACATGTGGCAAACAGAGCCCCACCGCGGCGGCGCGGTTCCGGCCAAGTCCGACCGCGGCGGCGCCGCGGCTCGGGCGACGGACCGCGGTCCGGTGGCTTTTTCGGCGTGGGTCCAAGGCCTAGGTTGGTCGACCTGACCCCCTCTATCCCTTGGCACATGCCATTTTGGCAATAGATTAGGGTTTAAGGGGCTGGAGCACCCCACTCTCCCATTTCTCCCTTTTCAAGCACCTCCACCCCCATTTTCGATTTTCCTCAAAAACCCATCCCTCCAAACTTTCAAATCTTCCATTTTCTTCCATAACTCACACATCCCAACCTTCCACAACAGCCCTAGCTTCCTCCTTTCCCCATTTTCTCAAGTTGGAGCTCTCATACCCCTCCTTAGAGCTCAAAAATCGGGTAATCTACTAACCCATTCCATTCTCTTCTTGTTTCTCCTTCATTTCCTACCTCTAGTGCTCCTTCCACACCCATTGGATTGTTGTTTGTGGAGGATCAAAGAGATCAGCCCCTTGTTCCCCCATTTTGGCAATTTTCCATGGCCCTCCTTGGTGTGGTGGCTACCATTTTTTCCATTTCCTCCATCCTATCTCTCATGGGAAAGAGGAAAACGGCCGATGGCAGGCCCAAGTAGGCCACCCATTCCGAAGAAGATCCGATGTTGGGGCGGCACAAGCACCGTGCGGGAGTTTAGGTCGAAGTGAGACACGGATCGACCATCCCGCCTTGAAATGCTTATCAGAAAGGCATTGAATATGGGCGCTTCGCGGGCCGCAAGGTTGTGTTTGAAGCTCATGTGGATGAAAGGATGTTCGGGCTACACCCAGATGATGGACCACTTGGTGGATATCGGATGGAATTCTATTTTTGAAGGCGAGTCTCCCACATGTGAGAACACGGTTCGCGCTTTCTACGCTCACATCGTGGACTCATCTGTAGAGCCTCTTCGGTTCTTGTCTCTGTGAGGGGCATAAGGCGCACAATCACTTTGTGGATGAGGTGGTTCGAATCACGAAGATCCCGCTTGGTCAAGTGCATCCTAGTGATGACTTCTCTAGAAGTGCGCGGGAAAGGGATCGTCGCACTTGTGATTTCTCGTGGTCGTAGGGTTACTTGGAAGCGAGGAAATTGTATTGCGGTGACAAAGATGACCAGAAGACTTCCATTTACTCCATCACATTTTCACTTACAATGTATACCCACGGTGGGGTAATGGCACGCACGGAGTATACTCGGGTGATGGTGGATTTTCGTACAAGATGGGACGCGGGGACAACATATGCCTACCCACATTCATCCTATCGAGATAGTTCATGTTGTTCGTTACGCCGGGGAACGATCTTTCGCTCCCATTTGGCCGTCGTCGCAAGATGGCTCGTGATGTAGGCTCTGATTAAATATGGAGGATCTTGCACCGGTCAGGAGTCATAAGTGAAGCGACACTCAAGAATATGAAGATCGGCCCTCAACAGCGGCAAGCTCGACTCGACGAGTCTGGAAATGAGTCGGATAGCGCCGGCGAGGAGAGTGTTGACCTCCAGGCAGAGAGTGATGAGGAGCGTGGTGATGACATACAGGAAGAAGAATCTGAGGCTCAGGACAGGAGAGTTCACCCCCTGCGGCTCAGGAGCAGGGTGTGGATCGAGATGCTTTTGATGCGCGATTGGCCCGTCTTGAGGAGGGGCAAGCCGCCCTGCAGCAAGAGATTGGTCAAGTTCGAACCAAGCTTGAAGAGAATGAAGCCTACATGAAGAAGAGTTTCAAGAAGATGTCCCGTACGTTGAAGGTCATCCTGTGCTGTGCGCAGGATAAGAATGCTCCTCCTCCACCGCCTACTTCGGATGCTTAGTCATCCATGTTGTTGTATGTTGTGTTTGCTTTGGTTACCGCGATAGGCGGTTTATGTTTTCATGTAGATGAAGTAGTAGATAGTAACATGTTTTAGGTGTTTGATGTAATGGATGTGTTGGCTATGATGTGAATTCTGTCGTGATTCATGTAACTCTATATTCCATGTATTATGACAATTTTGGGTAAATGAAAAGCATATAGCCTCTTTTGTTTTGATGATGTGTGGAATGCTTAAGTGCTTTATGGAGTGTATTGTGCCTTATCTCACAAATGATCTACCCTATGTTGTCTAGGGCATGCCGCGGCAGTATACGCGGAGAACGGCACACCTCCTTCTGACTGGCTCTATGGACCAGACTCCTTCTGGTAGTAGCGGTCCTGCGGACCGAGGGTTGGGATCTCGATCGGCCTCGTGGTCTCTGGGTGGACGCCACCTTACACGCCCCGGTCCATGAGCGATGTCGGCCGTCTTCTTCTGCGCAGCATGACTCTCAGGCTGCTCCGCCGACTGATAGGTTTGAGCAGCTGATGATGATGATGCATCGAGCAGACGGCCACCCGGCGGCTTATGGCCACTATCGGCGAGGCCTTGTCCCGTGGTGGTAGTGCGACTCCACCTACGACATCCGCACATCACGATGAGCATTTTGAGCCTCTGCTCGGGTTGAGGATGTGCCTCGCCCCACCCGTCGCACCTCCTCTTTGGAGAGGTCGGTACTCGTGGTTTACTCGAGCGATTTCGGCGCTTGAGGCCTCCCTCATTTATGGGTTCTCACGGACCCAGGAGGCGAGTTACGGCTTGACCGCATCTCTAAGATGATTCGGATGCTACATTGCTCTCGGAGCGGAGAGCGAGTGGGGCGGCCGCTTTCATGTTTGAGAGGAGGCCGGTTTACGGTGGGACGAGCGTCTCTTGCGCACGGTCGGCGTGATTTCGTGTGGACTGGGAGGCTTTGAGTCTCGGTTCCACGAGAAGTATTACCGCAGGACGTATCGGCATGAGCGGGAGGAAGAGTTTACGTGCCTCGGGCGGGGAGGCATGACGATCACGGAGTACGAGCACCGCTTCACGAGTTGGGCCGCTTTGTCCCGACTATCTTGGTGGATGAGCGGATGCGGATGCGTCGTTTCTCCTTGGGTTTGCGGCCAGGAGATACGGTCGAGGATATCTTGCCACGGTATTCCTACATATGCGGCGTTGGTCCACATGTCTACATGACGGCCGAGCGGGATGTGGACCGTTTGGCAGATCACGTGGTACTATGGTTGCGAGACCGCGGCGGGATTTACTGAGAGCGAGGCCTATCTTAGGCAAGAGGCCTCGGGTGATTCTCCCCCGGGGCCGCGGCGCAGTTATTCACATGAGACGCCGTTGGTGACCACACGTTTTGGGGAAACACGGACACCTTCTTTGAGAGCGCTTCTCGCGCATGAGGGCTAGCGGATTTGCGCCACGCAGAGGTGGGTCGCCCTTACCCACGAGCCATATCGGCTCGCCGCTACTGGGACCGTTCACGCACATCCTTCATTCCGACCTCCGTGCCATCCTTGAGCCGCCACAGCGACCCTTGGCTCCTCGGCCGAACCGCCGACGTGACGGGCTCGCGTTCATACGCTGTGGTGAGGCACACGAGACGTCGGTTTCGGCTCGACGGCTTTCGAGGTACGGCTTTTATTCATGGCACTCCGTTTCTTTATTGGTGGACACTTGGGTCCACCACTTCTATTGTTTCTTGTGGGCGGTGAAACGCCTATCTTTGCATACGATTCCCACTAAGGGAATGAGACTCACTCTCTTCTTCTAGGGACACATTCGGATGTCACACGGTTATGCGAGGGTTGCTCGGTAGTTTTGGGTAGTAGCACAGTGCTCGTCGACCTCATTGTTGCTCCACTATGGCACTACGACGTTATCCTTGGTATGGATTGGCTCACCAGGATGAGGGTGGAGATAGATTGCGATACTCGGATCGTGACGGCCTATGGACCTGACGGCACAGCTTTCACGTTCCCAGTGCAGGTCAGTTGGCCCTGTCGAGTTGATTGCTATGCTGCTTTACTTGTGCCGATTGATGGTCCGACGGTAGATGGTACGCCGTGGTTCGAGAATTTGCAGGCGTGTTTGAGACTATCCTGGTTTACCTCCTCGGCGTGAGATTGATTTTACGATTGACCTTATGCACAGTGCGACGCCCATCTCGTTGCTTGGACTTATCGTATGCCTCCATGTGAGATGGAGGAGCTGCAGAAACAGATTGACGAACTTGTAGAGAAAGGTTTTATTCGACCTAGTGTGTCTCCTTGAGGAGCACCTGTGTTGTTCGTGAAGAAGAAGGACGGGTCGCTACGGTTGTGTATTGATTATCGTAGGTTGAACCAGGTCACGGTGAAGAACAAGTATCATTTGCCCAGGATTGATGATTTGTTCGATCAGTTGAGGGGGGCGAAGTATTTCTCGAAGATTGACCTTCAGTCAGGGTACCACCAGTTGCGCGTGAGAGAGGAGGACGTGCAGAAGACAGCCTTCAAGACGTGCTTTGGGCACTATAAGTTCTTGGTGATGTCGTTCGGTCTGACGAACGCACCAGCCGTGTTCATGGATCTGATGAACCGGGTATTTCGGCCCTTCCTTTACCGATTCGTCATCGTCTTTATTGATGACATTTTGATATACTCTACGAGTCGTGAGGAGCACGAGGAGCACTTACGAGCGGTATTGGATACGAAGAAGAACCAGTTGTTCGCGCATGATATAAGAAGTGCGACTTAGCGGGAGGAAGTCAAGTTCTGGGACATGTAGTGTCCAAGGAAGGGATATGATGGACCTTGCTAAGGTAGGCTGCGGTCGGGATTGCGTGAGGCTTGAATCGGTTCTTGAGGTGAGGAGTTTCCTTGGTGCACATTTGGGTACTGAGACTCTTCATTCGGGATTTCTCGAAGATCACCAGGCCATTGTCTCAGTTGACTCGGAAGGACCTGAAGTTCGCCTGGAATGAGAAGGCGGAGGCAGCTTTTAAGGAGCTGAAGGATAAGTTGATGTCCGCCCCTGTGCTAATATTGCCAAAGCAAGGGGTGAAATACACGGTATATACTGACACGTCTCGCGTTGGTTTGGGTTGTGTTCTGATGCAGAAGGATAGGGTGATTTCGTATGCCTCGAGACAATTAAGGAAGCACGAGGAGAATTACCCTACACATGACTGAGTTGGCGGTGTCATCTTTGCATTGAAGCTCTGGAGATATTACCTCTACGGTGAGGAGTTCGAGGCTGCGACCACAAGAGCCTTAAATACATATTCACGGCGGGATTTGAATATGAGACGGGGGCCGATGGATGGAGACCTTGAAGGACTTCAAGTTCGAGGTTTCCTACCATCTGGCAAGGCAAACCTTGTGGCGGGCGACGTGGCTGAGCCGCAAGAAGGCGTGCATTTGCGGCACGGCGATGATAGCCGAGTGGGACATGATGGAGTTTGTGCGGGACTTGACGAGAGACTCACTTTGTCGAGGAGCCTTTTGAGTGTGTTGCGCACGTTCGGGTGCGACCACTTATTGACGACGGGATTGTTGAGGCCCAGAGAGGGCGATATACTGGTGTCGAGCTTCGAGCGAGCTAGCGACGCCGTGGACTCAGTGGAGAGTTGGTTCGATGGGGTTTACGATTCGTGGCCGCCTATGTGTTCTGATGTGGGCGACTTGAGACGCGAGCTTCTCGAGTCCGCCCATAACTCGAAGTTTGCGATGCATCTGGTAGCACGAAGATGTACCGGGATATGAGACGGACGTATTGGTGGGATAACATGAAGGCCCACATTGCGAGTATGTGTCTCGATGTCGACGTGCCGGCGGGTCGAGGTGAGAACATCGCCGACCTCATGGACTACCGGCCCATGCACATAGCGGAGTGGAAGTGGGACTTCATCTCCATGGACTTCATATCGGGGTTGCCGAGAAGACGAGGAAGGGGCATGATTCCATTTGGGTGATTGTGGACCGGTTGACCAAATCGGCCCATTTCCTCCCTATCAGAGTTACGAACTCTGCACACGAGCTGGCTAGATTGTACATCAGGGAGATCGTCCGTCTGCACGGGGTTCCTTTGGAGATCGTGTCGGACAAAGACACGCGGTTCACATCTATCTTCTGGACTCGTATCCAGGAGGCGATGGGTGTGAAGTTGAAGTTCAGTACAGCGTTTCATCCTCGGGCGATGGGCAGACAGAGCGGGTGAATCGGTCTGGAGGATATGTTGCGAGCATGTGTGTTGGACTTCAAGGACAGTGGGATATTTGTCTTCCGTACGCGAGTTCGCCTACAACAACGGCTTCCCGGGGGACTATTGGCATGGCCCCATATGAGGCTCTATATGGTCGACCTTGTAGGGCACCGTCTTGTTGGGCGAGAGGTTGGAGAGCGTAGTACGATTGACCGGAGTTGGTACGGGCGACTACGAGAGAAGGTAGACATTATCGGGCGTCGATTACTCACGGCGCGGAGCGAGCGGGAAGAGTTACGCCGTACGAGGCGGCGGCCGGCGGAGTTCGAGGTCGGGGATCATGTGTTCCTTCGGGTTTCCCCTATGAAGGAGTCCTTCGGTTCGGGAAGAAGGGAAGCTCACACCAGAGGTTTATCGGTCCATTTCGGATCTTGGATCGAGTGGGTGATGTGGCGTATCGTCTCGCCTTGCCTACACCACTTGCTTCCGTACACAACGTATTTCATGTATTTATCTTTGAAGAAGTATGTTCTGATCCTTCGCATATCATCGGATGGGAGCAGTACGGTTGAGTGAGGATGCTACGTACGGCTGCGCCGACGCGTATCCTTGATAGGAAGGAGCGAGGGTACTACGTAGCAAGGTCATCCCACTTGTGAAGGTGCTTTGGACACATCATTCCGAGGAGGAAGCTACGGGGAGGCGAGGCGAGGTCGGGAAGAACTACCCTCGGCTTCTCGAGGAGTACGAAAAGGTATAAATTTCGAGGATGAAATTTTTTTTTGTTTAAGGGGGTAGGTGTAACGACCAGTAAATTTCCGTACATTGGGTCGAGTACCACCTCGACCAGAGAAATCACGTAGGATTAAATTCTTTAGAAATTTAACAAAGTTAACTAAGTACTAAACTCGATTAGCCATGAAATCCGTTAGGATCGCTTTAAATACGATCTGCAAGACCCAAAAGTTGCAGAATCATTGACGCTAGGTTACCCTAAAGTTTAGAACCAAACTCATTTCCGTCTGCTCTCGGGAATGAAACGAAACTTTGTATTAGGTCTAGATCGCATATCGGAAGTCCGATTAACCCGAAGCTAAGGAACTAGGACCGCCCCACTGGGCTTAACAATCATCTCAAAAATCAGCTCCATCCGATGTTCCATAGCCATTCGCTTCGATCCGGAGCGAGGGTATGTGAAAAACACTATTCCCATTCCAAAATAAATATCTGGAATAGTGATCTGGCATCATTCGTTGACGCGTCAGTATTAAGCAACCTGACCGTCAGAATCAGACCAAATTACACCCTCGGATTAAGAAAAATTTGGGAACATTTACATGTACTTGGAATTTCGATCGTGGCCCCGACCGTCGGCGAAAGTGGTCCGCCACGTGCGATCTGGGAATCGATCGAGTCAAAAACGTAATCCCACGTAGATCCATAGATGGTGAGCTTAAGTCGACGTTTGGTTCAAGGAGGAGGGCCACTAGAACCTCCCTTTTGAAATTTGGAAAAGTGGCGAAATGCCTATATAAGTAGTCACCCTTGAAAGCGAGTCTAGTTTGGAAATGTTTTTGCTATAAAAGGGGCTTAGAACAGCCCCTCTCACTGCCATACAATTTGGGATTTTAACCCTAGAGAGAGAGAGAGAGAAAAGAGGAGAATAGTTTGGGATTTGTGGGAGATCTTCCTCCTACTACTTTGGATTGTTACACGGCCTACACCTTCTGTTATAGGCGCTTTCCGGCGGTATCCATCCCATTTGAAGGTAAGAAACCCTAACCCTAGGTCGATTTAAGGTAGGATCGTTGTGGGTTATGAAAAAGCTAACCGATTCTCGCTCTTTAGGCTAGAAATCTCCAGGTATCTGACGAAGTTCTTCTACCCTTCTTGCGATTCGTTGCGTTTCCAAAGGCAAAGGTGAGGACTTTAAGTGTATAAGTTACGGTTTTCAACGCTTTCAATGTCGGATAATGGTAGATTCATGATACGCTTGCAATTGCACATGTACAAAGTGCTTTAGTTTCTGTTTCGATTAACGTTGCAAAATATGGAATTTCACATACTCTAGGTATACGTAGAAATACCGTATCGTATTTTTTTGGATAAATGTTTGACATGTTTATTTAATATATGATTATATAATATATGAATAAAATACTAGTTTCGGCGAAAGGAATCATGCCAAAATATATGTTCACTTGTAAATGCGACGTATCTTTGAAATTGTGTATTTTAGAAATACCGTATCGTATTTCTTTTGGAATAATGTTTGACATATTTATTTAATATATGCTTATACAATACATGAATAAAATACCGGTTTGGCGAAAGGAATCGCCCATAATCTATGTTCGCTTGTAAACACTATGTATGTTGAAATTGCGTATTCTAGAAATACCGTATATGTATAAATTTTGGAAATGTAATTGTCATGATTATTTGTCGTATGAATATGGTATGCGCGGATAAAATAACCGCTTGGCGAAAGAATAGCCCTAATACGCATTTGTTAACATACGTCGTGTATGTTGGAATAGTGTATTCTAAGTGTTCGCGTAGATGCTTGTGTGTGTAAATGTTTGTGTGTTAGTGCCTTAGAGAGGTGCTGATATGGGATTCCCAACTCCCTTAGAGACATGTAGGACCCCCCTCCACGCGGTGGTTCGCTATAACCACTCACTTGTGATGTGTATGTAATCGTATCCCTATGTGTATAGTGCTTTACAACATGCTTTACAACATGCTTTACTTCATGCTTTACTTCATGCTTTATAACATGCCTGCTAATATGTTGTATTGCTTGTTTATCATGCTTTACTCCACATGCTTATTGATGAGAAGCTGTTTGAGTTTGGGACTATGCCTATAGTCCAAACATTGTACCGAGACTTGAGGTTGTGGTGAGATTCATATCGCCACAACGGACGTGTCTGGCGAACAGTCGTACTTCGGTTGGCGATAGTGGTTGGCCACACGGAGTGCACTGCGCTCCATATCGCTCAACTTGTGGTGCGCTCGAGCTAGTCGTGCCCGTCAAGTAAACCGAGTGTATATGTATGTTCACCATGTTTGGTCATTCTTGCTTGAACCTAGGGTACCAAACTTACCGGTGGCGATCCGTTAACCATGGTACCTCGATCCGCTAAGACGCATGAGCCGGGACATGGTGGTATGGGACACCGTGGTCGAAAGCTGTCGGCCTACTGGTTGGGGTTATGTGCCTCCCGTAGTGACCATTGCGCAACCAAACTCGTGAGCCAATTATGGTGGTATGGGACACTATATTAATTTGTCGATACTTACTGGCGAGAGCCGAGTACAGTGAGACACTGTGCTCGTCTTGTGACGGCGACGAGTCCTCCAAGTAGTATCTTCGAGTATACTCAAGTGTCTGTGATTGGCGACGAGTCTTTCATGTAACTAGAATATGAGTTGAGCCGAGTACGGTGAGACATGTACTGGTGACGGCTAGTGATTGAGCCAAGTACGGTGAGATATGTACTTGAGCTGACGGCCAGCAATTGAGCCGCATACGGTGAGATCTGTATCCGCGCTGACGGGTGACGAGCCCTTTGCGATGCCTTCACTACGCTTCTCAAACCATAATATCGTAGGATTGACGACCCTAGAATGGATCATGTTTGGGAATGATATAAGGGAGGTACCTTAGTTTCCCAATACTGCTGGTTGAAATGGATTAATAAAAACTTGGTAATCATGAGCATCATCGCACCGCATGTGCTTTGTAGATGTGGCGCACTGAGGGAGTTAGCATTCGCGAACGTAAGATGATGTCGCTTGAGGGTGGTTTGGCAAGGGCATACAGCATCATGCCATATCATTTTTGCACTTAACAAGAGTAATTAGAAATGTTTGATTTGTCGCGTTATCATTCTTGCTTGATTGATTTGATAACATGTTAACCTATGCTTTATTATTCCACCGAGTTAGCTACTCACTCCCACGTTACGGGACGGTGTTTGCAACACCCACCGGACTCTGTCGCGGTGTAGATGGCGCCTACGTTCGGGAGCCGGAGCTCGATTTCGAGGAGGATCGGGAGGAGTTCTCCTTTTATGCGGACTACGACGGCTATGCTTAGGCCTACTGCATCGCGGATTTTCAGGGCCTCTCTTGAGGATTGTATTTTGATTTTTTGACTTAGAAACAATACATGTATATTGGTACTCAGTTAGTACTCATACTCTGGAGTTCATAAAATTTTGTTACTTTACATATTTTGAGTATAAAATTTCAGTCTTCCGCTTGCCTTTATACAATTGAACTGGAGTATGATTTACTGTTTTGGTATAATCTCATTCATGTTTATTGCTCTAACTCAGACAACATTTAACCATCATTGTGTATGTTGCATAAGTGATGCGTTGGAACTCGGGAGTTGAGTTCATACTCGACCCCCGATTTTCAGGGCGTTACAGTGACACATGTGGTTGCATGTCACTGTCTCAAGCTCTGTCAGGCCGCGTGCTACTAGCATTGGGCAACGAACTTTGGGTAGCAGAAACGGCGCTCGAGCAAAGGAAGTGTCACTCAAACGTTTCCTAAGACATACGTGGTAGTTAGCCATAGGCTCAACAACGATTCAAAATCTTAACCGTTGCCACGCATCCCCTGGAGGTTAACCTGTGGATGAGAAACACCGATGATGCATCTCTTCAACACAGGAATCATAATTACAACCGCACGCGTAGAATGTATGATAGGGTTAACCGTTGATCTTCCCCGTATATTTACTCTCCGAGTCCGTGTCTGAACTTGGAGATAGGGGGCTTCTGTTATGGGAAGATCCGAGCCCCTTAAATTTCGAGGAGTGACACCACCCTAATCCGATCGGACACAGAGTTAATCTTGAATGGTAAATGCTACCGATAGGAAGGAAGATTCCTAATTCCGTCGTAGTCGCGCTCCTGCTCCGTGGGAAGTCGTTGGTTCAGAGTAATTCAAGATCAAGGCAGTCAGTATGAAGATCATGTTAGGATTTACTTACGAGACCTTAGGCCATCCCATTCGCTCGACCGGAGACAAATCATTCGATCACTTACATCTATATTACTCGTAATTGAGAAATTCAACTCGATGGAACAAGTACGACGCCTACCTCGGAGCACGAAGGGGAGATCTCCAGAATACTCGACAGACATGTGAGGTCGGAGCTTGGCTCCGACTCAGGGCACAGTCCTTACTTAACAACCTGACAGTGAAAGCTCATGAGCACGCTAGTCTAGGGCCGAGGCTCGGAGTCAGGCCTCCCTGGCAGGAAGTCCCGAGCCGAGGCTAAGGCCGAGGCCGAGGTGGGACGTGGACGCTCCATGCGCCAAACTAAGAAACTACCTTAAGCAGACACGACCGATTGTTTCGCCTGCAGATTCGCACGATACGCTACATGATCCCCGAATTACGGATAATATCTCCAAGATCACAGTATCCCACTAATTGAGTGAATCGTGCTGAGATTAACGGACCCGGACCGTCCGATAGTCAAGTATAAGTACAATGAGACTCCATTGCTATAGGTACGCAACATCTCACACCCTCTCTCTATAATCAACTTAGACCCAGATTCCCTTGACCTGACTTAGGCATTGGAGGGTCCCCCAACTTAGCCAGGGTCTCCTTTGCTCACTCTCTGTGCAGGACCAGGGTTCCTTAGAGGTTCGCCATATCGAGCGGAGGGTGGTCCAGATTTTGACATCAACAAGTTCCACATAAAATCAAACCACACCATAGCAACAAGGAGAAAGCTGAGGAAGCAAGAGCATTTCACATTTTGGCATGCGCAGTGCAATTAAAAGCCCCAAATTAAAGCATATCCAAAGCTGAGGTAGAGCACATCGTAGAAATGGTGCCCCCTGGGTTGAAAACTTCCTAGGGCGGATGTAAGTTTTGAATCACAGTGTAGAAATGGTGTGATTTGAAAGCCCACGGTTGAAAACTTCTTACGGTCCATAGAAGTTTTGAATAAGGCTGATATTTTTATTTTCCTATGTTAATGTGTGTGTGACCGTATGAGTAGGTTGGATTACAAACTAAAAACATCACTTTGGCCTTAAAGAAGATTTCGAGGTGGACGGCCGTTATCTCCACTGTTTCCATTGGTGTAGTTCACTCAGGTGTTGAATATGCTACAATTCTGAGCTCATTTCCTTAAAATGAGTTGGGAAAATGGATGGACGGCGTGGATAAGATGCATACATCCTAATGCCCCCCATAAAGTTACCTAGTACGCAATCAGCTTCACAAACGTTACTTTAGACGCAGTAATGTTTTAACGTTGGAGGTCTCATCCCCACCGTTCCTTTGGTGTTGGCCACTGGAGTTTTGTATACCAATGAGGGAGTGGATTAGGTGATACCTGGCCTCACCGAAGATGGTGCGGCCCTTACCTGGAGTCCACCTTGATGTATGTGTTCTGCATCCACGCCGTTCATCCGATTTTTCCAGATTCTTTTAGGACATGATCCTAACAGCCAAGAAGATTCAAACCTCAGGGTGACCATACTCTAAGGGCTTGTTTGGCCGGGCAGATCCCATCCCAGGATTTTCAGTAGGCGGTTGGCTACTCCCCCTTACACCAGCCCTGTGGCTGGTCGTCGGTGCTCTGTGGGTCCCACCATGATGTACGTGTTTCATCCCATCTGTTCAACCATTTTTACAGATCATATTAGGACTTGATACAAAATATGATAGGGATATAAATCTTAGGCGGGCTACACCACAGGACAAAAAATGGTGTGGGATATTCACAATTAAAATCCTTCATCAGGCCCACTGTACTGTTTACTTGACATCCAACCTGTTGATATTGTCAAGAAGACCCAGATGAAGGGTAAAACTAAATGCATGCAACAATCCAAATTAATATGGCCCATCAAAACTCTTTTAATGGTCAAAAGGAATCTGGTTGTTTCCTGTAATGTGGTTCACTTGAGATTGAGATGTGCTTCATGTTTTTTTTCATCATATCATAAAATGATATGTAAAAATATATGGACATCATAGATGACACACATACATCATGGTGGGCCCTACGGAGCACCGACCACCAGCCAATGGCTGGTGCCAGGGGGAGTAGCCAATCCTTTCCCGCTGCAATGGTCTTATGTGGGCCCCACCCTGCCGTCGTAAGGGTTACTCTCTCCAAAAAATGGTTAGAAAACTATACAATATGCATATATAAAAACCCATACACTCTAGGTAGATATGCAATGAAAGATAGCAAAAAAAAAAAAAAAAAAAAAAAAAACCATACAATCTGAGATAAAGGTAAAGAAAGCTAAGCTAAAGAAAGCTAGGAAAACATAAAATCAAACTCCTCCAAAAAAATAAAACAAAAACAAAAAAATCCAAAAAATAATATTCATTATGTTACAAAACCACTATAGCTATAATTTAATAAAGATAAACAGGGCGAAGAAAATAACGAGAATGCCAATCAAAAGTCCACATAAACTCTCTTCACAGGATGGGCCGAGATCATCAGTCGTCGTGGATCTAGAAACCCTGCCACGGGTCGACTGATGGATAGACGAAGTCGACGAACGATGGATGTCGACCTCATCTAACTGTGCAGCAACATAAACCGCATGAGTTTCTGTCACAGAACGCACTTGTGTACTAGTCCCACCGAAGTAACTCTCCCAGTAAGAAACCGCTTCCCTCAAATTCTTGAATGCCCGGTGTCTCCCACTGCTGAATCCTTCAACCTCCCACCTAGCATTGTCCCACGTCGTATAAATGCCCGGTCGACGGCCAACGAGAACAACATAGTATTTCTCCTTTGCCATCTGCATTGACGTGTATATTAGTACCATGTTCAAGGTGCGAGAAGTCTGAATGTGCATATATTAAAAAAGTCAAATTGTCCCATGACAAATAAATCAACAATACGATCTTACGATTTGAATTTCTATTAACTTAATACGTATCCTTCGTCCATACAATGTGTGTGGATCTATCTGTCATAATTTACTGAGCAACAAGCATGTGATGGAACATATATCAAATATATTAAACTAGAAAATCAGAGTTTTCCCACGTCTATCAAATTGGTATACACAATATACCAATTTGGTCATCCAAACATTTAAAAAAAAAAAAAAAAAAAAAAGACATCAAACAAATAGTCCCCAGCAGTTAAAAATTTATTACAGTCCCATAAAACAACAGATCAGCACAACGACGGGTAAGAGCATGTCAGATCGACCCAACTCCTGCATTGAGATCATTCTCGCGGAGTGTTCTCCTCAGCCACTCAACGCGCCTCTCGAGTCAAAGACTGACAAAAAGCGATGCCATATTCTCGTCCCTGCTCAACAGTTGCCCAATTTCGATAAATTCCGAGTTGCTCAACCCTTGCACCTCCTCAAGAACATCAAGTACCTTTGTAGTACGATTTACCTCCTTACTGAGGCCAAAATCACGCATTGCCTTTGCAACGGTATTAAGGGAGATGCCGAGTACATCGCAGGGACGAGGAGGCCGCATACGTTTCTTTGATGCACCCCTATCTCTGTTACAGTCAGACTCTGGAGTCCGACTAGAAGTGCCACGGGTTCCGCGTCTTCCCATCGATGGAGTATCTGATGAAAAATTTCCACCTGGCGAGTCCGTAATGTGGCCCTCAGAGAGGTCAATGGTATCCTCCAGATCATCTTCAGCGTCTCTCCAGAACTCATTGAGATCTCGCTGAATCCTAGAGGATGACGTGGCCATAGTCATACTTCCTTGCGCATATTGCCCAGTTGCTTGATCGAAGCCGACGATGACAGCAAGGTCATCCATTCTGTCAATCATTTTCCCGCGTAGATGTGTAGCACGCGGGTGAGACTGCAACCGTAGAATGTAGTTGTAAGTTAGGAAAATTATATTCAAATGATGGGTTTGTGAATGTCTTATGGATGATACATTTATATAATTCATACCTTCAGGTAATCCTCCCAAACCTCATCAGGGGCCGTAACGACCATGCGCTCATTATCCCATCTGAACCCACTAGTTGCTAGCATGTCCCTGATCACCATATATTCGTGCTTGTAATACCTCAGACGGTTCTGCACATTCTGCCAGTTGACAGGTTGGTCCGTATGCTTCATGACCTCTTCTGCTGTTACTTGGTAGGCTTCCCTCTTGAAACCATTATCTGCCTTACGTCTCAAAGCAACCTGTTCTAGCAGGACGTTGAAAAGCACTTGATCCATTTCAGCACTCCATTTAATTTTAGCCGCTCGAGACAGAGGCTCAGCGAGGGATTTCACTGTCTTCCCACGTGATGAACTTCGCGTCGGCATCACAGGTGTCCTAAGCTGTGATTGTGTCGATGTTGAACTATCATTAGACCTTGGGTCTGCCATGTCACCTATGCATGCAGCACATGTCAAGTAAACATTAATTACATTCAAAGTCAATCTTCTTCTGCTGAGAACATGAGACATTCTTGAGCAAAAAGATGGTGCATCCATGTGCAACACAGCTATATTTCCATAGTTAAATAATAAATATTACGAGGACAATAGTATTGTTCGGTTTACAGGTAAAGTTGCAAAAGGGAGAAGCAAAAGTAAATTGACTATCTACTCCTACTGTTCTGTTGCGCATCTGCCCACATTCGAGCAGCAATATCATCCCGCACATGATTCCAAGCATCCTTTTCTTGTTGAGTGACGCGTAGCAACCATTGCCTTTCGTCATTTGTTGACACCTCATGAGGTGTTGGGTTACTCTCCTCTACAGGAAAAGATCCATCATCACGAGACTGAAGTACGGATCGTATGAAATTGTGTAGAACGCAGCACGTTACAACAATTTTCACTTGTGTGTGAAACTCATACGGAATGGTCGTCTTCAATATGGGAAATCTGTTTTTCAGTACACCAAAATAACGCTCGATTGCATATTACGTAATTATGCATGTCGGTAATTAAACAGCTTCTTCATATTCGCAGGCACTCTCCCGGTTCGATACTCTTGTAAGTGGTATCGCACGCCGCGGTATGGAGCCATAAAATCGGGTGAATGCGCATATCCAGCGTCAACAGCATAGTATTTCCCTACACATTTAAATGAATGTTCCATCAAATGGACACTGGAATATTTTGTGAATATGAAATGTATGGGTCATCTAGGAGAGATGTAACCAATACCATGCGGGACATGTAATGGATCATCTGATCGGGTCAGAGCACTGTGTAGCACCCGTGCATCCGAGGCTGAACCCTCCTAACTAGCTAATATGCAAAGAAAATTCATGTCAAATGAACATGCCGCGAGTACATTTTGTGAGAGAAATGCCTTTCGATTGTGGAAGCTCGCATGATCTACAAACTGGACCAGAGCCGGTATATGTGTCCCGTTAATTGCACCAACACAGTCCTATATGCATTATGTCAAATTTATTTTAGGGTCGGATTTGTTATTCAGGGTATGAGTATAGCAACGTACATATACATTGATTGTCATTGAAATTGATACCTGAAAGTATGGAGCCCAACTGATATTCATTTGAATCTCGGGTGGTGTCTCTGAGCTTGGCTGTTTAATAAACTCTGGGTATAATGATACAATAGAATCCAAAACGCGGTTAAAGTGACGGCTAACGGTTTCCCCGGATCGAATAAATCTGTGCCCTATGACCCTATTGCGAACTTATGGCCAACTATATGAAGGAACATAACCACCTGTTCTTCGAGACTGACATGACGGGAGTCACGCAAATGTGTCTTCTCGCGAAGTGTAGTACACAACTCAAAGAAAGCATCTCGACTCATCCTGAGTTGAGCTATACAATCCACTTCTGTCGCCCGAATTATAGAGTTGATGAACCTCGCCCGCTCATCATCTCCTTGTCGCGCCGACTATCTGAACATATATACGCGACAGTATTCCCCTACAACTGATACACAAGCTGTCATCGCTTGCATGACAATAGCCATTTCCCTCTCTTCTTCCTCTGCACTGTCCATTCCAGGTCCAAATGTGCACCAACCCTGATGGATTTTATAAGTTGTAAAAAACTTACATCACGACAGGTATCAAAGTGATAGGGTAGTCTGATATTTTAATATTCGAGGCAAAATGTAGTCGTTCATTTAATGAATGAGTTGGATCTAATGCATGTTCTTCTTCGGGTAAGTCACAAACCTCCTCGTTCATTAGACGAGTGTCCACAAATCAGATGTTAGGATATCTCAACCAATTTGATTTTGAGACCTCGACGTAAGCGATGGTGTGTTATGTGTTCTAAATTTTAGTTGGTTTAGTTTGAATTAATGAATGTCAGGTCTACAATTAGAGAGTGCCTTTTGTTTCTTCTACAAAATTTGTAATTTTGAATCAGTGACGGTTAGGATGTGTACTGATGTACGAGTCCAGCCCAAACATTGAAATTTTTCCATATAAACTAAGCCGCAAATTGTTGTCGCCATCACAGCAATGAGAATGATGTCAAAATGCTCTCAAAATTGCTTAGTTCACATACTATGGAGGATAGATGGCTGTTTCCCCTCATTTGAATGAATGACCAAACTTTTCACCTGCAAATGAGTTAAGTGCAAGGCTTGGGCTGAGGGGTTGATCTCCTCCGCTAATACGTACCCAGCCTATCCCATGCAATATGTAAACATGTAATAGAGCAAACCTCTTACATGAGTTATGAAACTTCTCTTGTGTTTTAACTACCAGACTTGCAATGGAACATGCTCCTGGTATGCTGGTATGTACTGGAAATTGTACACATGACATGGATGACATGCATGTAATTCAAAGTAAATCATATGGATCCACTGTAGATGGGCCCCACCATTAAGATCACCGAGAACAAAAACAAGTCTCCTCCTCAGGTGTGCCAGAATATTAGAATGGATGGACATCCAACAGTCTAACTCAATGCAAGTGTAGACCATTTCGCAAGAAAATAAGCTTAATCTTTTACGTCTAAGACCGAATAGAATACCGGGCTTCAAGTTCAGATGCGGTACAGACCTGGATATCAACTGAAAGTAGCAAGTGTGATAGACGAATTTCGCATTCTAATCGAAGTAGTAGATTCCGCAACCTAAAACTAGGGAAATATAACAGCAAATTAGGACTAATTGGACCTTTCAATATCCAACTCCAACACAAAGAAATGAAGCCTGCATACACGATGAAGATGACGAATCACATCACTGACTAAGGAGGTCCATGGATGTCCCGATATCATATAACGTATCAGGCAAGTCAAAATCCATATGAGTCCATTCAGTACAGATCCAGGATTCCAAGCATAAGACCATGACATCAGAACTGAACATCA
The DNA here is from genome assembly GCA_030180095.1 of Magnolia changhungtana. Lineage (NCBI taxonomy): Eukaryota > Viridiplantae > Streptophyta > Magnoliopsida > Magnoliales > Magnoliaceae > Magnolia > Magnolia changhungtana. The sequence goes on from JASAUF010000489.1 coordinate 1,576,981, forward strand.
TCATGATCCAATGCACCAATCCGATCAACACAGTTTTCTTTTTTCTTTTTTTTTAAGATGCGATAACAACAATATATTAACAGCACGCAGACCCATACAGAGTTCAACTCTATTGGGTGAAATTTGTTTTATAACCAATGGAACCTGAGCAGACCCCATGTTCATGAAACCAAGAAAACATACGCGTGCTTAAGCTTTTTAGGAATAAACAGTGGCAAATGAAATGATTGGATCTATATAATACTTGACTTTATGAGAGGAGAGCTATTTTTTAGCAATATCTGACTTTGTTTCTGATGGTACATGTCTAATGAAGGATATCCACCATGATACCATGATTTTATCATTTGTCGAGCCCTCTGCGCCATGCATCTATCTTGCATCCCAACTGATATAATGTTATTTATTTTGCAAGGCTGCTTCAATTTTGTTGAAGAAACTGGGCATGCAGCTTACGGTAGGGGAAAGGAGGAGATGATCAGGAGGGACCCCTGAACCAGTATGAATCTACATGTCAGTCCATAGATGCCAGTGAGCTGCATCACTCTTCCATTGAGCTTTCCTCTCCTCCCATTCATAACAATAAAGGCAACATGAACATTGTGAAAGCTTTAGTTTGCTCCCAAAATTCCTTTTCCTTTCTCGAGTTAGATATTATCATAGATATATCAATACTATTTTCTTATATTGCTTTTGATGGAACCATAACTTTTATCTAAAATAAGGTTAAATGTCTTATAATTTCAATTTTTTCCTGTCTATGCAGTTAACTCCTTGGCCGGTCATTATTTACAAAATATCAAAAGTTGATGGTACGAGTCAATCTAACTGGACTTGCTCATGTGTGGTAGTTGCAGGTTGTTTGTAGCACACATGCTAATTTAGGATATGTGTTATAGAAATGGGCATTCATCTGGTAAGGAACACTATCATCAAGCTAACACAAACATTAGGTTGGTCGACTCATCAGATAGGCCGTGCATGACATGAACATTGAATATGGACCATTGGTCATTTTTTCCAATGGTCCATTTTTCTCATACAAGTGTGGCCCGCCTACTGAGTAGAGCAATATGATTTTTGGGCTTGAGCATTAGCATAGTGTGCCATTACTTGTCATGCTCTGACTATTGGAACCAATCAAATAGGATGAAATGAAGATCATGCCATGAAGAGAATCTAATCCTTTTAATATGTCAAACAAGAGAGTCAAAAAAAAGAATGGCAAAGGAATCTGGAAAACAATGGATAGAAAAAAAGACATGCAGGAATCTTTCACATAAAACAGAATAAACCACTTCAACACTCCTATAAATTTTTTTTTTTTGTTACCTTCTTACTACTCCTACTTTCAGTTCCCATCAACCACCTGTTATTCGAGACTCAGGTGATAAGGTGCTATATTGGAAATAGCCCACCAGATGTATATATACACACTTCAACATCAACATATTCCAAGAAACAGAGTAAGTTAGGCCATGATTCAGGTTGGCAAGTACATTTGGAGCAAATATAAATAACAATTCTACTACCCAATTATATATGTTTTGAGATCGAATAGCTGATACAACGTACTTGTATAGAAATGCTCATGAATCTGATAGTGAATCTGTATGTCAACATCTAAATCAATTCAATCGGATTCTACAATATGAGATATCTGAAACTGAAATCAGATGTGGGCCTTACAGACTATATACATATATTATGCAAGCTGGATCTACAAATCTGCATATAAGGCTGATATGGAACAATACATACATACCTGTGCAAACTATATTTGAATTTGTTTCCGTACTGAAACTGAATCACAACATGTATAACAATAGAGATTGTTATACAATTAAAATCCTATGTGTGTTGCTACAGGTACAATGGAAGAATTTCTGATTTGTCTCTGGAAAAACCGTCCAGTTGTTGTGATTCATAACCTCTCTCACCATCAAATAAACAGTGAGGGATTCATTCCAAGTTGTATACCCAGAACTCATGTTTTACCTACCTCAGATCCCCATCATTTTCATGTATGACATGAATGTCACTCAATAGCATTATGAGGAGCATAGCTACCCATGACATTTTAACAGGAACTCTGATGAAAGAAAACAAAATAAGAAAATAAAAATAAAATTACGTGCATCATACCTTTGTGGCTCAACAAACCTGGACGGTCAATTCATCAGGTATTTATACATTAGTTACAACAATACACAACTTCAAAATATAGCTCTGAGATTTATAATAGAAGATAAGAATGGACAAACAGTTTATTTACTTTAAGGTTTGTAGAGAAATACAGATCAAAGATCTACATAGAGCACCACATGTATATTCAAATGGATGGATCATAGCAAGCAATAGAATATGTCCAAATCGAAAAGAACGTGACCAACATTAGCTGTCGCACCACATGTACATGGACATCATAAAATAGAGAGGGAGAGATGGATGGAAATAAATCAAAAGATAACTGAATCAGTATCAAAGAATCGGGAATCCATAAGTGCTTCATTGCCCAATGGATTACAGCAATCACATTGGAAACACGAAAATCATATCGCAAATACATTTAAGATGCCCAAGACATACGATGAAAATTGCTCGATTTCATCTCTATCATAACCCACCTCAGACCATGAATTTGTAGAATCACGTCGGCAAATACCAAGCCATCAAACAGTCCAGGAGATACTATTTTGGACGCCGAAAGGTAATGACAACCCCAAATCGCAAAACCCCCAAATTATGGCTTTCAATTCATTCTAGGAATCAACTTGCTGGGAGCAGAAAATCCCGTAGAGGAAGGCGTTAATATTATCAAATCCACCAAATAAGACACACAGGTAGCAAAACCCCTAAATGGAAAGTATAAAACCATAATACATTGAACATGTAAGGAGGAAAACAGCTAGAGTAATGCATCAACACTGAAATCCGGCAGCAGAACATGCAAGTAGCAAAACCCCTAAATGAGAAGCTTCAATCCATAACAACATGCAGACATGCAGGGACCAAAACCCCTAGAGGAAGGCATCAACAGTGAAATCCGCCAACAACATCGTCCAGAAGACATTGAAATCCGAAACGGGAGATGAGAACGTGCACGAGGCAGAAGCCCCAAATTTTAGGAGAAATTGAGGGCTACACCATACATGCATGAAGAAATCCCCAATCAGGAAAGTATGAGGGGCCTGTTAACAAATGAATGTCAAATGCTAAGATGAAAGAAGCATAGATAGAGGCATGCATACAGAGGGAGATGAACGCATACCTTCCTTGCGCAATCCCTCAGATGAAACTCACAGGGACACAGACTCTATGGAAGGCGGGTATTTGTACGCTTACCAGATTCGCGCGCGAATCATGAACTCCCGCCATCTCCAACGACTTCCTGACCGCTGCCATCACTCGATCCCGTCGGTCCGTACACGGGATGGGAGAGGCTTCCACGGGATGGGCTCGAAGTCGCAGCGAGGGATGGCAGGCGATCCCGAGAGCGATTTCGCAATCCCTCATTTCAACCACCGACATAGAGTTACGCCGCGGGATATATGTTGCCCCAAATAGCGCGTGAGATGGACGGTAGGATTAAAGCGATCCCATCCCACGGTAATCCCGTGGGATCTGCCCGGCCAAAACGGTCCCTAAGAAACAGTGGTGATTGAACGCCAGGCCATTAAAAACTTATTTGAGCTCATCTTAATGTTCCTGTAGTGTTTATTTGTCATCCAATCCGTAAATAAGGTCACATATGCCTGAATGAAGGGGAAAAAAAATATATCAGCTTGATCCAAAACTTTCATGGCCGATTAATGGTCAATATCTACTGTTTCCCATGTTATGGTCCACTTAATTATTGAATCTACTTCATTTTTAGGAAAATATCCTAAAATGATCTAAAAAATGGATGGACAGCGTAGATACAGAATACATACATCAAGGTGGGCACCATAGTAAGGGCCGCACCGTCACTTGATCCGCTCCCAATATAGAGATCACAGAGATGACATGAAGGGAATTCCGGTGATACCGGGGGCCTACTTGGCCGGTTGGATTGGAAGGGATTAGATGGTAGTGGAAGGGATTGGATGGTCAATCCCAGGAATGGCCGGGCGTGCCAAACAGTGTCGGTGATCTGATCCAAATCCGATGGATCCTCAGACAATCCACTGACAACACCATCATTACCATTAAATCCCATCCAATCCATCTTAATCCGATCAAATTAGACTTCCGCCAGTTTGGTTTGGGATTGAAAGGGATTGAAATCTTTAATATCCAGATTGGCCGGCCATGCCAAACGGACTGGATGTATCAATCCAGGGATATAACAATCCCATGGATCTCAAGACAATCCGGTGACAACACCATCCTTACTTAGAAATTCACGCCATCCACCCTGATACCATTCACTCACATCCAATCCACCCGGCCAAACGGGCCCTGAGTTACAGGACACTGGCGTCCGGGCCTGAGTATTGACGGAAGCGGATTGGCTGGTGTACCTCACACCAGCTATATTATATTAAGGTAAGTTTTGCGGGTCTAATCACGAGGTATTTATTATATCCAAACCGTCCATCCACTTAACGACCTAGTCTTAAGGCTTAAGAAGAAAAATAAGACAGATATGACTACCAAGTATACCATACTACAAAAAGCAGCGGAGGATTGAACGTCCACTACTGAAACCCTTTTTAAGGTACAGAAGTTTTAGATCAATATGAAATTTGTTTTCTCCTCGTCTTTGGGACCTTACGAACAGATTTGGTTGGAAAATAAGCGTAATGGTTATCGCTACGAATTTTAAAACGGTGAGCATCATAATCTCCGCTGCTATTTGTGGTGTGGTCCATATCATCTTTGGATATGATTTATTTTTTGAATAATGCTCTAAAATGATCTCTAAAAATAGATGAACGGTGTGGATATAATAAATACATCACTGTAGGACCCATGTAACTTTGATCTCCTTTGAACCGTTCGTACAACTCGGAGCTCGAGGAGCGTCAGTGCTCGTCTTCGCACGACACGTACCGTGTGAGGTACACCAGCCAATCCGCTTCCAGTATTGACGGTCATGGTACGGCAGCGTATCACAGTCACGAGGGGTTTGCTGAGCCAAGCCGAGAAGACATTTGGGACGGCACCAAGCCGCGCCGCTGAGAATCCAATGCGGGCCCACGAGATCTTCTGGCGCAGCGACCAACCATGGTATTATCTGCCGGATTTAAGCACGGACGGAGGGATGCTGCTCGAACACGCGAATCTGCAAACGCCAAACACGTGTGGATGTTTCGTATCCGTGCGTCGTCCTGGCCGTTCATTCAGTTAGGTCCGTCTTTTAATCCATCCTTACTGAATAAATAGGAAGGTCCAATCATCCGGTGGGCCACGGACGGTTATCCTTTTAAAATATCACAATATCTAATCATATGGCCACCACCTGATAGTTCCCCAGCATAAGATTTGTACGAAAGAACATCCACCATGGACCTGTCTAATGAGCGGTTCTGATCATCTAATCGTATGTCATTTTTACACCTGTGGTGAGCTTGTGTTTGGCATGTGCAGATTCACGTCAGCTAATAGGATTTTCAGCGTCAAAATTGGAAATTTGGAAGTTTCTGACGCTCCAAGGGTATCGGAGAAAGGGACAGGATTGGTAATTGTTCACCCACATGTTTGAAATTCTTAGATCACGGTATATATGGCATACATTCAATCCTAGACCGTTGAAATGGTAGGACCCTCTATGGATGGGTAACAACTTTAAATTGACGCTGAGAGAGTAAAACCAACCATTCGATCTTTATTTATGATTCGAACCGTTAATAATAAGATATCCAGAAATTCAAATTCAAGAAACTAATTAGATGGATATAATTACTCGATCAGCATGAATTTCGGTACATGATTTATTCATAATGGGCCCACAACTTGGACGGTTCGGATTGAGTCAGATCTGCCACATGACGGTGGATGAGACAAAATACGTTGATAAACTATATACTAGTGTAGTAGACGTGGCAAGTTGATGAATCAATCTGGACCATCTATCTAGTTCCTCCCAATCTCGATGGAGAATAACTCAAATTATACCTAGATCGGATCATCCTATCCATCTGATCAACGGCCTTAAAAAATGTGGCATGACGCAAAGATAGCTGGACGAAACTAAGGTGATGTCTAGGATTATCTGATAGAAAAGATTTTTAAAATGTAGTCCATCCATGATAGCGCACACAAGATGGACGGTTCTGATTGGTTGAAAAAACTTGCTAGGTGTACTTCCGAGAGATCGATCTATCATATTACAATCCTACCAGATGTACTAAACTATAGGTAGCTTTTCTCGGAGGATTTGATAACCAGGAAAGAAATGAAGAAAGAAGGAGCCCATCATAGTCATGGTGTCGTATGATGAGTGGCTAAGAAGATCTTCTTCTTTTGGATAATCTTCTTTTAGAAAAAGGAGAGAAAGGTGTTTGACAAAGTCAGGTAGGAAATATTCGCAATCTTACCTGTTTTACATGTGGATTTGATTTTCGGAATCGTACTTCTATTTGAAAAATGGGAGATATTTGAAGATTTGTTGATTGCACACGTACCAATGTGGAATGGTGGTGTGTGATCTGGACCACTCATCAGCGGCCACTAATTTCCATGACCCAAAATCAGGTGGATCCGTTCATCAAGTGAGCCGCTCTTATTCATTAAAATAGGAAGAAAAAAAATGACCAAGTCTATATTCAGCATGCCTGTGTGATGGTCCTCATGAATGGACTAGATTGGTTTTCGGTGCGTGGATGTGTGGGATGTTGAACAGATTGGTGGAGCAGATTCATGCAAGCTTTGGAATTTTGTATCAAATTCCAATTGCACACATGGCAAACGTGTGGACGAAATGTTATTCTGAGATTTATTTATTTTTCTCTTTTTAGTGGAAGCGGATTGCCTGTGTGGGGTCCACAGAGATGTCCCTGACAAATCCACTCCGTCCATCTGTTTTGAAAGGCCACAATAGGATAGGATTCTAAAAATTAGGAAGATCCAATGCTCAGGTGGGGTACACCAACAAAACAGTGGGAACAACCATGTTTACCGTTGAAACCTTCCCAGAGCTGACTATGATGTTTATATGCCATCCAAACCGTTTATAAAATTATTACCACTCAGATAAACTATAGGAACAAAATCATACTGATACAAAACTTCTGTCATCACTTGGTCTTTACAAACAGATGGACGGAGTAGATTTGTCACTGACATCTCTACGAGCCCCACACAGCTCCGGGCACGGGTCACACGCAATCCACTTCCCTTTTCAGCAAGGCACTGGATACACTCAGTCCAGCGCCACTTGCGTGAGCGGATTAGGTGTTACCCTTTCTGTGGGGCCCACCTTAATGATGTGTTATATATCCATGCCGTTCATCCGTTTCTCCATAGCAGTTTAGGACGTGTTCCCAAACATTAAGCAGATCCAAACACCAGGTGCACCACAACATAGGAAACAGTGGTGATTGTATGTCCACCATTAAAAGCTTCCCAGGGCAAATATCAGATTGATCCAAAACTTGTGGCTCACAGCAAGCTTTTAATGGTCATTCACCACTGTTTCCAGTTGTGTGGTACACATGAGATCTGGATCTACTTAAGATTTTTTTTATCAAGTTCTCAAATGATATAAGAAAACGAATGGACGGCGTGGATATAAAAACAAAAACAAAACAAAAAAATTGGGCCCCACACTGTACCCGTTAGGGTATTACCCGGGTAAAATCTAACCCGCTACCGGAATCCACGGACGTGGATTGAGTACCACCCCAGCCTCTCCCCAGCTCGGAATAGGTGGCGCTAAGGAGCCCACCATACACGTATGGGTTTTTTCACACCATCTATCCATTTTACCATATAAAATCCCAAAATTGAGATAGATCCAAGGCTCAAGTGGACCACACCACCGGAAGCAACGGTCATGATGACGCTACCATGGAAACCTTTCAAAGTCCATCATGATGCGTATTTTACATCTAACCTATTCATAAGGTCACACAGATCTGATTGAAGGCAAAACACAAATATCAGTTTGAACCAAAACTTCCAAACGAAGTTTTTAATAATGGGCATTTAATCCTTACCGGGTGGTCCAACTGAGCCACGGATTTTATCATAAAATGACATGAAAAAATTGATGGACGGTGTGGATAAACATATACATCACAGTGGGCCCAACATGTTCCAAGCTCTGGATAGGTTGGGTAATACCCTATCAGTATTCCACCTTAGAATAGAAAACAAATTACACAATTACGTAAAATTGTGCACACCGTCAATTTAAGAATCGATCGATCAAGCCCCTGCATATTTGATCAATTGAATATGTTTTAAAAAGTTCGAATAATTTATATAAATTTTCTGAATTTTATTGATCGCTCGAACTTCTTAGGTGGATCAACCGAACTTGTCCAAAACTATCCAGAGATTGATCTATCTAATTTGTGGTTTACTCAATTGATCGAGCAGTTTGTTCAGCCGATCGAACTCTCATGTTTCTACATATATTGAAGACATCTAGATAATATTCCCTTCATCCAAATCTGTATTACCTCATCAACAAGTTAAATGACAAATAAACATTAATGCACGCCCTAGGAAGTTTTTAATGATGAGCATTCAATCATCATTGTTTCCTATGGTGTGATCCATTGGAAATTTGAATCCTTATAAGTTTTATGCAAGATAATACATGGCATGGCCCACCTGATTTTTGAATTGAACGAGTTTTGGGAGCAAGAAGAATAGGAAGGGGCACACATGATAGACTAATTAGGTATTATTAAAACATAAAAAAAAAGAGCCCTACATGTTGTACGTTAACCTTAATCTAGAAATGCTTGTATTGCGTCCGGTAAGGATCTTGCCTAAAACCCTTCCTTTCCTTTGTATGCTTGTGGGTAATAAAGAATGCAAATTACAGGGAATAAGATTCAATGAGAAATGATTTCGCTTAGAAATTTAATTTTTAAAATTTGCCCTTTTATGATACAAATTTATAAGATGTGTTATAAGTTTTTCTTTAAAAAAAAATAAATTTTCATTTAATGTCATTTTTTAAAAAGATAGGAAGGACTTTCCTCTCAATCACTCTTTCCCCGTAATACAAGCATAAAGTTGGAAAATCCTTAAAATAGTTTTGTCAGTACAAAAGCATCATAAATAGGATATTTTTCATGGGAATTTGCTTTTCCAAAGTAGATTCATAACACCTTTTAGAATTTCAAGGAGCCAAAGGATCCCTTAATTTGTATACTTGATGCCAACTAGCGGGACAATTATGATTCCAATCAATCATATTTGTTATAGAACCAAATGATTATGGACTCCATTAGTTCTTGAGCTTTTGGAGTATTGGTTAGATTCTTAGCAATTGCTATTAATATCTATTGATGCAGAAAATTGGTTAGCATTCCTTGGACATTTGAATACCCGAACAAGGAATAGATAAAGGAGACCCTGGCTAGAACAGGGGACCCTCCGATGCCAAAGTCAGGCCAAGGAATTTGAGTCTAGTTGAGAGTAGGGTTTTAAGCTTCGAGTCGTATATACCTTTCTCTGTGGAAGGGGCATGTATATATAGGTCCCTCGGAGGCGGTGCCGGGTATAGCAATGAATCCGCCATCAAATACCATATCATACTAGGAAGCTGAGTCGGAGGAAGTGCAGTTGTTCCTGCGAGATCCATGAAGGAAATCTAGAGGAGGATTTTCTGGTAGGTTCCATGCAGTGAGCGGCCAACTAAGCCAAGGTTTGAGACCGAGCTCAACCTTAGACTTAGGCTGACGGAAGTTGAGGTTGAGCTCGAGGTCGGACGGACTAACCTCGAGGTCGGAATCGGTCTTGAATCAAGGATGTAGTTGATGCTGGTTGGATCCAGCTCGACCTTTGAGGTCAAGTGAGCTATGACTTAGCAAGCCTTTTGATGGGAGCCGTCCTCCTGTCTTGAGTCATCCTGGTCAGTTCATTTTTACCCACAACAATATCAATGGCCAACATTTTGTATTTTAGTCACAAAAAGAGTGACCTATGAAAAGGGCAACCTTGATCAGAGTGAAAGCTACAACAATGTCAGCTAAAGGATTACTCGGACAACCAAAATACCCGTGATAAGCTATCTTAGAGTGGAAAAAGGCTAATTGAATAGCTATAATGTAGTCACAAGACCTACAAGTAAAAAAGGTCTAGTAGAAAGGGCTACTTGAAAAACAGGTCAAACATTTGAACCCTACGTTACGTGCATGCCAGGCATATACACGGTCACAATTCACCATGCTACGGCGGGATCCTTGCAATTTTTTCAGTGGTAGCACATCCACAACTATCCAATTACTAAACTGATGATAGTCACAAGTGGGAACGTCACCCGCTAGGTAGATGGCCCCACACTTGATTAGCCTACTCAGCATGCTGCGAATATGGATGGAAAAAACTCTAGGCTTTAAGTTGAAATTGGACCAAAGGTATTACAATAGAATCGATACCACATTTAGGGCCCGTTTGGATATCACCAAATAAGTTACTTTAAAAAAAAAAAAAAAAAAAAAAAAACTTACAACAATAGATAAGTAACTTATTTTAAATAAATTTGATTATGATTAGTTATAAGTAACTTTTTTACTTAAAGGTACTTAATCAATTGAGTAATTTCTTTTAACTTTTCTACTTTTCATAAGTTGTTGAAGAGAGGTAACAAGAAAGACGAAAGAGAGGAGTTAATAAGTATGTTGTTTACTAAACATACTTATTTTCTTAATAAGTACAAAACTAAGATAAGCTACTTGTCACATAAGTAACTTATCTTAAGCAACTTATAATCCAAACGCCCCCCTAGGGATAATTGATTGAAAACCATCCACTCCAAGGGGATACATAATGAGATACTTCTGGGCTTCACAAGCAACTTTCGATATTTGAATGGTATAAAAAGGATGTGGATTGCCTTCAAATCGAGGGCGGTCAAAATCCTCTTGCAGGCATGATGTGTGTAATTTCAAGCATTGTACATGCACTGCATGTGCCAAATAATTCTTATTCTAAATGATAGATAAAAAGCATGAGTAGTTGAGAATACTAGTCAAGTATAACTCAACCAAACAAGATCCCAAAAATCCTTATCAAGAAAGATTGCCCATAAGCTTTCATTACTACCGAACAATCCATGGTTAATTAAACATCTATAGTGAAGTATCATAGGAGTAAGACATCCTGTTGAGAAAAAAGTATCGATGGTGGGAATCGAAATAGAAGAAAAATGAGAAGATCAAACCATGCTTGAAGCACGCATCAAATACGCTTTCCTTGAAGCATTATTCACCTCCTCTCGCTCAGTATGTGATTGTTGATGGGTTACTAGCGAACTACTTCTACGATACGACAAGCCTTGGTGGCTTTGCGTACAACAATTATGAAGATATCAAGAAATTCGATATTCATTTTACCATTTTAGTAGACTGTGTATTGTGAAAACAGAAAACCGACTTCACATACTTGTAGATAGAGAACGGTTAAATTTCTGATGGAGAATTTTTGTATCTAGAAAGAGCAATGCAAGATATGTTTAATAGTCAATTTACATTGAATTTTTTATAGAATGAAGAGTCCTGCCTTTTTACAAAGAGGCGTTTTTGAAAGACACATTTGGAGCCATTCACAACGGTCATATCTCATCCGAAACCATTCACAACGGTCACGTCTTTTATGAAGAGACGCAACTTAACTAAAAAATTATTTTTATGAAGAAACACGATGTAACTCAAAAACGATTTTTATGAAAAAATGTGACTTACCTCATATCGGCTAAACTAACTATTCTCATGACTAAAAGGCACAATAGCAAGATTCGGCTAGCCGAAACTTAATAACGGTAGAAATCCGTTGGCCAATCAGTGGTCTATGTTGGTCGATTATTGAAGCAGACAACCTTGCAATGAACTTATTCATTATGGCAACAACTTAGCCTAATCGCATCGGATCCTATCGGTCCACAGTAGGTCAAGTGGGAGTGCCACTAGCGAAGTGCAAAGTGCACATTTACAGTTATATCGCCTTACTGTTGATGCCACGCATGCATGTGTTCCAATGCGAAACGCAAGCTAGCTTTCTTCTCTCCATCTTCCAAGTAAGAATATTAAAAAACTTAAAGCTTATAAACCCAACTCCTTTAACACTTTCGCTCTGAGCAATATGAGATTAAAACATTTTCAATATAAAGCATGTTGAATTTAAGAAAATGTGAAAGTCTTTAACATTTCTATGATTTTAATTAATCAAAATATTTAAACTAAAATCTGAAGAGTCCTTGAAAGTATGGCCCTGCAATGAATATCAGTAGGCGCAAAAATCAAGATGATAGATTCACCAGGTGGGCCACACCAAGAGAGATGGACAATGGAATCACTCAATGTAAATGTGTGGCCTGCGTTGGAGCTGATTCTTGCGGCCAAGGATCTTCAAGCCTACCTTTTTCAGTGGATGGGACGTCGATCGACACCTACAATGATTTGATGTATGAACTAAATGGAATGTAATCTGGTGGGCCATTGAGAATCAGAGACGGATGGATGTGAACGTTCCTCGACAAAAAGAAGTCCCAAACTCCTCTTTGCAGATGTGTTTAGAGACAAACCGTCTACATCAGTGTCCCAGACAACGTTATCCACCGCAAAAAGCATTAGCTACGCTTTCGTCTCATTCGCCTACAAAGATTTAAGGGCCTTCATAATCCCTATTGCGTGAAAGTAGGTACATTTCTCTTGGTGGTATCAAATGACACGTGGCACTCTTCTAGAAACCACATGAAAACAATGGAGCTTGGACCAGATGCCGTGTGTCAGCATGTGATTGGACAGATGACTCGGGATCTAGCCGTGGTACACTAGGGCATGCTGAGTGGTCAGATGATCTGAACCGTTTATCATATGGACCATCTTCTACACGGCCCACTAGGGCTCAAAAGCTTCCTACTTTACTGAGTTAGTTAATACTTGTTGGGGATTTGTACCGCGGAATCATACAGATGTAGATCTAGGATAGCAATTCAATAGTAACAAGCAATCATAGAAGAACACAGATTTAACATGGAAAACCCTTGCGGGAAAAAACCACGGCACAAAGCGACAGAAATCCACCATGAAAAGAAATTACAAGAGAGAGGACTTATCCGATTCAAGTAACCTTGAATCTCACCCTTGTTACACCCTTTGATAACCCTAGAACCCTTTAGATAGCTTTAGAATACCCTTGAATGCATCTCAATCTTGCATACACCCCTTTATATAAGTTTAGAAATAAATAGACTCGGAATAGGAAACAAAAATCGCAAAATCTACGTTTCCGCAGAAAATCTGCGTAACATCTTCGATGTCATCGAAGGGTCATCGATGTCATCGAGAATGGACCAAAACTGTCCAGTGACCAGGGGTGAAAATTTCTGTGAATTATCGATGGCATCGAGCAACCGTCGATGTCATCAACGACTGGCTTCGATGTCATCGAAACCCTGTTGATATCATTGACAGACTACCAGACAGATTTAAGACATCTGTCTATAACAATCTCTACCATGTCTTCAATCTTCATCCGTGTAGCTTCTTGTCTCATTCTCCTATTTTTGCATTACATCATAGTTTCAATCAATGCTTCTTGTGCACACTCCGTCCTTCTTTTACTCCATCACCAAGCCCAAAGAAGTTGTGCAAATGTTGAACTTCTCTGTAAGAACGACCTTGGTGAGCATGTCTGTTGGATTCACGCTGGTATGAATCTTCTCCAGTGTTACGCCTCCTTCCTCAAGCACCTGTCGGATAAAGTGATGACGAACATCAATGTGTTTAGTACGTGAGTGATAAACAAAATTTTTAGCCAAATTGATAGCGCTCTCGTTATCGCAGTTAATCGGCACGGCCTCCTGCTGAAGTCCCAACTGATTTATCATGCCTCTGAGCCAAACACCTTCTTTAAATGCTTCCGTCACTGCCATATATTCTACTTCGGTCATACAAAGAGCCACCACAAACTGAAGCTTTGACATCGAACTAATTGCTCCACCCGATAGTACAAACGAGTATTCTGAAGTAGACTTCTTGGAATTTATATTGCCTGCGTAGTCGAAATCCACATACCTTACCAACTTTGTCCTTATTTTCTCAAAAGTTAAGACGTAGTCTTTCGTACCTCGAATGTATCGAAGTATCCATTTTACTGCTTCTCAATGTTGTTTACCAGGGTTTGACATGTATCTGCTCACAACACCAACTACCTGTGAAATATCTAGTATTGTACAGACCATGACATACATTAAACTGCCAACGCATTCGAATAAGGCATATAAGATATAACTTGTTTTTCTTCATTCGATTTAGGACATTATTCTGAGGAAAACTTGAAGTGAGCCGTGTGGGGAACGTTCACCGACTTTGCTTGGTCCATCCCATACTTGATTAACACTTTTTCAAGGTATTCTACTTGTGATAACCAAAGCCTGCTCTTCTTCCTGTCTCTATGAATATCTATGCCGAGAACCCTCTTTACAGCTTCCAGATCTTTTATCTCGAATGTCCTTGATAACTGAGTCTTCGGTACGTTGATTTCAGACATATCATGATAGGTGATCAACATATCATCAACAAACAGTACTAGGATGATGAATTTTTCATCACTCAGTGTCTTGTAATAGACACAGTGACTGTATTTACTCCGAGTAAATTTCTGACTCACCATGAAAGAATCAAATTTTTATACCATCGCCTAAAGGCGATTGTTTTCAGTCCATACAACGACCTCATTAACCTGCAAACCTTTTTCTCTACCCCTTTAACTTCGTAGCCCTCTGGTTGCTTCATGTAGATCTACTCTTCCAATTTCCCGTGCAGGAATACAGTCTTAACATCCATCTGTTCCACCTCGAGATCGTATTAGGCAACCAGCGCCAACACAAATCTGATAGATACCTGCTTTACCACCGGCACGAATATCTCTGTAAAGTTGATTCCTTCTCTTTGAGCATAACCCTTCGTTACTAACCTTACTTTGTATATATCATGTTTTCTTTTGAATAACCACTTGCATCCGATCGATTTTCGGCCCACAAGAAGCTCCGCCAACTCCCATGTGTGATTTTTGTGCAATGAGTCAATCTCATCGTCCATAGCCGCCTTCTACTTTTCTGCATCAAGCTCATCAAGAGTCTCTTGA
Source organism: Magnolia changhungtana (assembly GCA_030180095.1). Taxonomy (NCBI): domain Eukaryota; kingdom Viridiplantae; phylum Streptophyta; class Magnoliopsida; order Magnoliales; family Magnoliaceae; genus Magnolia; species Magnolia changhungtana. The sequence continues at coordinate 1,592,236 of JASAUF010000489.1, forward strand.
ATAGTAGACGGGTCTCCCTCATCTGTATCTTGCCGATAACCTGCGATCACGAGGTGGGTTCCTTCTCACAGGTGGCTGCCCCACCTGATTCTGTACCTCTATCTACGCATCTGTCTCTGCCTGAGTATCATTTAAGTCAATCTGAACGTCTACGATCAACCTTTCTGTTTCCTTTTGCTCATCTTGATTATTCTTGCGAAATAGGGAGCTTTCTTCGAATCTAACATCACGGCTAGTGATGACCTTGCGTGTGACCTTGTCGAATAACCTGTAATCTTTCACACCAATGTCATAGCCAACAAAGATGTACTTTTTGGCTCTATGATCTAGCCTCTCTTAACTGACGGTACATGAGAGTAAGCGTCACAACCAAATATGCGTAGATCTGAGTAGTCGATTTTCTGACCACTCCATACTTTCTCTGAAATTTTACATTTAATTGTCGTTGAAGGAGATTGGTTCACCAAATAACAAGTTGTGTTAATGGCCTCTGCCCATAGGTTCTTGCCCAATGCAGCATTACTTAACATGCATCTGGCCCTCTTCAGGAGAGTCCGATTCATTCTCTCAGCCACACCATTTTTCTCAGGCGTGTGGCGCACTGTGTTGTGCCTAATGATCCATTCATCCTTTCAATACTCATTAAACTCAGTGAAAGTAAATCATCCACCATTATCAATCCTTAAAACCTTTATTTTTCGCCATGACTGTTTTTCCACTATTGTCTGGCATTGTTTGAATATGGTGAAAACTTCATATTTACGTTTCATGAAGTAAACCCAAACTTTCTTGGAGTAGTCGTCAATGAATGAAACAAACTATGACGACCCCCAATGGAAACTTCTGGCGATGGCCCCCATACATCAGAGTGCACATAATCAAGCACTCCCTTACAAACATATTTTCCAGATTTAAAAAATAATATAGATTGTTTACCATATATACAATGCTCGCATATATCTAAATCAGAATTTTTAAAAGCTGGAATCAAACATCAATCAGAAAGTACATCACTCGCTCATGTGGCTCAGACGAGCATGCCACATACGTAGAGACGTGGAGTCTGCAATAGCTATTGCCGCTCCACCTGTTGAAGTGCTCCCAATCAACTTGTAAAGGCTTCCATGCCTCTGCGCTCTCATAACCACGAGTGCCCCTTTTGAAACTTTAAGGATACCATCAATACCGGTGAACTTGCACCCTATAGCCTCGAGTGCACCGAGAGAAATCAGACTTTTCTTCATATCAGGAACATGCCTGACGTCAGTCAAGGTACGCTCCATCCCATCAAACATCCTGATGCTCACCATGCCAATAGCCACAACATTACAGGCATTGTCATTACCCATAAAAACCTATCCACCATCACATTCCTTGTAACTGGTAAACCAACTCCGATGAGGAGTCATATGATAAGATGCTCCTGTGTCAAGTATCTACTCGTCTTTATGATTGTCGTGTAAGTGACCAATCATGAAAACAGACAAAACGTCACCACCACTTGATTCTTCATCAGATGTGACCACATTGGCCTCCTTGGAAGAAGTCGCTGAATTTTCTTTCTTCGTTTTAGGATTTCTACAATCCTTCTTCATGTGTCCAGACAACCCACAATTCCAACACTTTAATTTTTCTTTGCCATTGCCCTTGGATTTGGATCTAGGTCTTGAGAACCCTGTACCTCGCTCAGAATCTCTGCCCCTCATAATCAGTGCATCGAAAAATGCCCCCATGTCGCCGTTTAGCTTTCTCATAGCCTTCCCTTGAAGGGCTGAGATAAGGGTGTAACACTTAAGATTTTATTTGCGGTGCACATCGTGTCCCTCAAAGACTCATATGATGTAGAAAGATAATTCAACAATATATATGCTTGTTCCTCATCTTTGACCACTTCCTCCATATCCAGCAATTTGCACATCAATTTATTAAAGTTGCTGATATGGGCTTCTAGATCTCCGCCCTCTGCCATCTTGAAGGTATAAACACTGTAGCTTCAAGTGTATGCGATTTTCAGAGGACTTCTTTGCATAGATGTTTCTAACTTCACCCACAAACTAGCCGCAGTTTTCTCCCTCAAAACATTATAGAGAACCTCATTCGTGAGACATAAACGGATAGAGGCTAAAGCATTACTATCAACGTTTTCTCATTCATCATCTTTTATGACAGATTTCCGCTCCTCAAGAGCCTTAATCTCGCCTTGCTTAGTTAGGCTAATCATCTTAACCTTCCATAACTCAAAATTATTTTTGCCTGAGTACTTCTCAATATCAAACTTGTCATTTCCTATTATTATTAATCCTGCAGATTTAGATCTGTGCCTCAACGATTGCTCTGATACCACTTGTTGGGAATTTGTACCGCGGAATCACATAGATCTAGATCTAGGATAGCAATTCAATAGTAACAAGCAATCACGAAAGAACACAAAGATTTAATGAGAAAAACCCTTGCGGGCAAAAACCACGGCACAAAGTGACAGAAATCCACTATGAAAAGAAATTACATGAGAGAGGACTTGCTCGATTCGAGCAACCTCGAATCTCACCCTTGCCACACCCTTTGATAACCCTAGAACCCTTTAGATAGCTTTAGAATACCCTTAAATACATCTTAATCCTGCATACACCCCTTTTATATAAGTTTAGAAAGAGGTAGACTTGGAATAGGAAACAAAAATCACAAAATCTGCATTTCCGCAAAAAATCTGTGTAACATCTTCGATGTCATCAAAGGGTCATCGATGTCATCGAGAACGGACCAAAACTATCCAGCGACCAGGGGTGAAAAATGTTGTGAATTATAAATGACATCGAGTAACTGTCGATGTCATCAACGACTGGCTTCGATGTCATCGAAACCCTATCGATATCATCGACAGACCACCAGACAAATTTAAGACATCTGTCTATAACAATACTCTAGTAGAGTATTACAGTTCATATACAAATAAATTGAGTGACCTACTGTATTTGGATATCGAAATGGTTTAACAATCCTAACCTCTAAACATTTTTTTTTTTTTTCTGCATCTGGATCTTTGGATCCCTTTCATTTCAACCGTCCATTAAATGTCTACCAATATGGTATAATAGTGGTTAAACTGTTAAAAATGTGGTCCATGGTCCATCTAAATTGTCGCCCACAAGTTGGAAAGTTTAATTAGAGATACATGTATGCCACGTGTACCACCAGCAGAGCAGTATCACTGCAAGTGCTGTGGATGGACCACAGCCGTCCATCACATTTTGCTAGAGTATTGAAGTTTTTGTACCCTGGATCATCTACAGTTTGATTAGGTGGGTGCATGGTTCATTTATCCAAAGAGCTGATACTATAGGCCTTCATCAAGGATGCTCCATGCACCAAAGATCTCCTACTAGAATATCCTAGCCATTGAATCTCTGGGTAGCCACCAAATGAAGGGTTTGGATTTTCCCAACTTTACAAATCGACCATCTTTCTCAGGCTCATGTGGCCCACCTGATCTATGTGCCATCCATTACATATTATACATGGTGCATGTGCTAGATTCAATTCACTCATATGGGTGGGGCCTACTGCGAAAATTCGAGAATTTATCTTTACAAATCGACCAACTTCATTTGAGCAGGACCACTGAAAGCTGGGACCCACTCAATGGGCCCAAGACCCAAATATAAGAAAATGAGGCCGTGAGAGTAACCAACCAAACAATTTCTGGCCCTGACCATATGGGTTATCTCAAAACCAATACAAAATGTTTGTAACTATCTAAAAGCTTGTTTGGGTTCATCTCAAAGCATTAGATCTGCCCTTACAAGTGGGAATTGGGGTTGGACGGTGTTTTGCATGAACCATGCAATAATACATGTTTGAAAAAATGGAAAATGAGGATTGAGATCCATCCATGTTACTCTTGCTGGTGGGTCCCACCCTAGACCACATCTGAATCTGAGGCCCAAGCTCGAATCCGGCTACTATTTTCGGCAAGATCTGGCTGTTCATTAGATGTGCTACATTATGAAATCGGATTGCCTACTGAGTAAACCTGTTGGCCCCCACTCTGAATGTACGTGGTTTATCCACGGTCCCTCCATTTTTCCAGTTCATTTTAGGGGTTGGCCCAAAAGCTAAGTGGACTACACCACAGAACACTGGGAATAATGATTTCCACTGTTGAAACCTTCCTAGGGCCCACAGTGATGGTTATTTGTCATCTAACCTGTTCATAAGATCACACAAACATGGAGGAATAGAAAATACAAATATCAGCTTGATCCAAAACTTATGTGGCCCCCAAGAATTTTTCAATGGCAGACATTCAATTCACACTGTTTCCTGTGGTGTGGTCCACTTGAGCTTTGGATATGCTTCAGTTTTGGGCTCAAGCCCTAAAATTATCTGGTAAAATAAATGAGTGTAGTGGATAAAAAAAACATAAACCACGGTGAGACCTACAGAGTTTACTTATGCATGATATATGACAAAAAAATGCCCTTCAAACTCTAAATGGGCCAGCTCAACTTAGGCCGATGGGTTCTTAGACAGCCCAAGGCCAGACCCTCTAATAAGAGGCCTTAAATTTTTAAGTGTTGCTCCAGCCCAATCCGGCAGGCCATGCACAAAAGATGTCACGCCCCATAATTCGGGTACCCGAGTAAGGCTACCTAATACCCATATTTCAAGCACGTGAACTGAAATTAATATATTATCATTCGTATACAAGTACTTAATTTCACAAGACTATGTACATTCAAAATAAATGAGAGTAACTATTGATTCCAAACTTAATTAAATGACATTATACCAAATCATATATAACTTAAGCAGCAATTAAACTAAATCACTTGTTACATTAACATTTGAAATTTCAAAATATGTCCAATAACAATTCAAACTAATAATAATTGTCCGCTTACCCGAAATATTCTAATTTGACACTTGCATGGTTTAAATTAACGTGAGTATAACAACTCAGTAGGATTGTCTCATATACAAATCTAAAGTTCTAGATTTCACATGTCTTTAAGTAATATATTTGAAACAAACATAACAACGTAACTTATGATAAGATCGAGTAAAGTGAATGCAAATATGATATGCATGCGATACTATTCATAAATTCACACAAATAATCAAATAAACATCTATCATTAATTACAACACCGTACAGTGTATGGCCACGTTGCATTAACGTCCACGCACCGTTACCTAGTGGTAAGGGACCTATTTATACGCTAACTGGTCAGACTATTGCTCCAGTTGTACTTCTGATGTATGTTCACACACACACGATTATACACATGTCGTACACAAAGAAGACTCCGAAGGATCCAATGAGTTCTAAGGTCTTTCACCCAATGGGGATAATTGTCATACTTGCTGGCTTTAGGATCTCTCACCCAAGGGACACAATTGTCCTACTTGCTAATATCATTCTCTTTTTCTTTTTCCATAATTTCATAATAAATAGAGATACACATATATCAATAATGAGTCAAAAATCAGCAATGAAGCGATATAATAAATCAGATTTTCCTATAAGAATACATGTTCTATACAAAATTTACAAAAATCCAATATTGTTAAAATTGAGTCTAAAAAGTTAGGCGGTTTACTATAACAGACTGTAAATTTGGATTTCATGAAGGATACAGGTTGTATTTCGTAACAGGCTTCATATATTTTTATATATTGATAAAACTAATTATTTTCTAAATTTTAAAATAATGTAAAAAAAAATTATAATATTAAAATTCTAACTTAAATAATTAGCTAACCATGTATACTAAAGTTTAGATTAATCGCTAAACACCAAATTCTATAATTCTCAACAATTTCAGAAATCTTCTTAATTTTGTTTGATTAATTTTAAATAGATTTAGTTCTTAATATTTGAATTAAATTCATATTCTAAGTGAGCGTAATTACTATTAATCTCATAAATAGTAACTACAAATTAAATTATAATATAAACTTATAATTTAATTAAACATTTTAAAATAATTCTTGATTTAAGTTAATTAATCAGCTAATATAAAGTCCTGGATTTATATTTTGCATATGTTAAATTTATTTAATTAATTATTCTGAGATTTTAAACAATACATCAAATTAAAAATTTTAAATTTTAAAGAGGATTTATGCAACTAATTTAATTTATATACATGAAATTTTCTTACAATTTATATTTAAGTTAATTAATTTATAACATTAAGTTTTTTCTTCTTCAGAAATTTGTTGATTAATTCGAAGTTAAATATAAATGAATTTCAATTAATTAACAAATCTAGAAATTTAATGTGGGTTTTATACTATTGATGGTAAAGCATTTTAATTCAAAATAGTCTATAATTTCCAACCACTTGAAACTATAAAATTACATAAGAAATTTCAGCAATAATTTAAAATTAATAATTCTTAAAAATTTGTTATTCTAAATTAATTATATATTGAATTTTTATAACAAAATTTAAATTAACAAAAGCATTTACTAATAAAACTCTAAAGATAATAATTATAATATTTATGTTTCAAATAAAATTCTAGAATTATATACACATATACACATACACATATACACACACACACACACACAAAAAATTATATCTAACATTGCAATTGTATTACTTTAAATTTTAAATCAGTTTTAACATTCAACAATAATTTCAAAATAAATTAAACATATTAACAAATAATTCAATAATTTAAGAATAAATTCGTTAAATTAATTTAATTCACAACTAAATGAATCTTAAGTTGCCCAATTATTATAAACTAATAATCTACAGTATATGATTAACTTATATTTAATTATTATAACAATCTATTTTCAATTTATTTCATTAATAAATTTAATTTAATTTAACCACTTGTAAGAAACTTAACTTAATTTTAGATTAAATCATCTAAAATGGATTAATTGTCCTAATATTTAGAATTTAAGTTAGAAGAATTTATTATCCAATATATACATACATATTCAAATTTACATAACCCAAAATTTTAATTTCTAAGTTTGACCAAGAATCGACCCAATTAATCTTAACAATTAAGATTAAAGTTTTAAGTGTTAAATCACATAATTCTAAATAATAAACATATATTAAAATTTAAATTTTCATAAAGTAATTTAGTTTAATTAATTCTAAAGTTCTTAAATTAATTCAAAAAAAAAAAAATAAGGAAAAATAAACTAAACCAAGTGAAGCTAACTTTAACTAAATTTCATAAATAAAATCTTATTAATATTTATTCTAAACAAAATTTATTTAATTTAATTCATCTAACAAAGTTTATTTAAATCGATTAATCTAACCCATAGTGAAGGTCAAAATTTAGTGAATTAAATTTAATTCCAATAATACCTAATTTTAAAAAAGTAGGGTCACATTATAATTAAACTATACAAATTGATATGATTCAATTAATATTAAAATTCGAAAGTAAAATGAAAATATAAACAAAATTTTTGACAATGTTAATTTAAAGCATTAAAAATATTCATAAGATAAATAAATCTATCCAAGCCAATGACACGGAATAATCTAATTAAAATAAAAAGATCAACTAATATATTATATGGAATTTAATTAATTAATTTAAATAAAATACATAAAAATCCGAATTTAAAAACATAAAATAAAAATCTAAAAAGTTCATATCCACATAAGATCACCTACCTTTGAAAAATAATCTGTTAATCCAACTTGACACGGCCTTAATTCAATCTCGATTTCTCTCACTCTCTTGCTATCTCTAGAGTTCTTCTTCTTCTCTCTCTCTCTCTCTCTCTCTCTCTCTCTCTCTCTCTCTCTCTCTCTCTCTCTCTATATATATATATATATATATATATATATATTATATATATATATATATATATATTTAAATCTAATTGTTCGTTTCTGTTTTTTTTTTTTAAGGGAATGAGAAATGAAATGGAAGAGGAGTGGGGTGGCCATGACTGGACAGTCCCATTGATTGGACGGTTCAGATTGGTGGGAGGGTTCCACCATGATGGAGGTTGTGAGATGATGTTGGGTCCAGTACGCATTACTACTCAAAGAAGAAGAGAAAAGGGAGAGAGAGTCGAGGGATGTGGGTTTGGGCGGTGACATGCTTTCGCACGTCACTGCAGATTTTTGTTTTTGTTTTGTTTTTTTTAAGTGGTAAGCCCCACTATGATATCATGATAAATCCATTCCGTCCATCATCTTGGTCAGGCCATGAGGCCAAAAATAAGGCCGATCCAAAACTTAGGTGGGCCACATGAAAGACGGTGGGGTTGGTTCCCACCATTTAAAAAATAAAAAATAAATAAAAAAAAAATAAATAAAAAAATTTATTATATTCTACCCTCCTTAACAAAAATTTCATCCTTGAAATTTAACATACCTAACATATGAAGAGATAAAGGTACTTCTCTCGGATTTCATCCTCTTGCTCCCACAAAACTTCATCATCGTCGTAATGCCCCCACTGAACCTTCACAAGTGGTATTGTTCTTGTTCGAAGTACTTGCTCCTTTCTGTCGATGATGTAAATTGGTTACTTTATATATGAGATATCCTCCCGTATTTTTAACGGCTCTCAGTCAATGATATGCGATGCATCTCTCATACTTTCAAAGCATAGATACATGAAATACATCGTGAACACCGAAAAGCTGAGGAGGTAAGGCTAATTTGTAAGCTATAAGGCTTACTCTCTGCAAGATATCGAATAGTCTGATGTAGCGTGGTACTAATTTTCCATTATTCCCGAATCGCATGACTCTTTTCATCGGGGATACCTTCAGAAATATATAGCCTCCGATGGCGACTCCAAGTCCCTTCGGCGATTATCGACGTAGCTCTTCTGGCGACTCTTAAACGGTACGTAGACGTTCCTTGATGACGGCAATCTTCTCGGTTGTCTATTGCACTAGTTTCGGTTCCAACAATGTTCTTTCACCTACCTCGGTCCAACAACTTGGTGATCTGCAGGGTCTTCCGTGTAAAGCTTTAAATGGTGTCATGCCAATACTGAACTGAAAACTATTATTGTAGGCAAATTCTCCTAAATAGAGGAGAACGTCCCAATTGCCCTTAAAGTCGTGCAAAGCATGTCTTCTAGGATTTGATTTACCCGCTCCATTTGTTCGTCAGTCTACGGATGGAAAGTCGCATTATAGTCTAATGTCGTTCCTAAGGCCTTCTGAAGACTTCCAAAAGCGTGATGTAAACCCGATGTGTCGATCGGATATAATGTACATAAGGATGCCGTGAAGCCTAACGATCTCCTTGATATACCGTTTGCTCAACTCATTTAGGAATAAAGAAATACGTATCAGAAGGAAGTATGCTGACTTTGTTAGCCTATCAACAATCACTTATATCGCATCATGATGACAGCTTGTTTTCGGAAGTCTGACAATAAAATCCATCGATATGTGCTCCCACTTCCACTCTGTGACCTATAATGGTTGTAAAATCCATCGATATGATGACGACTTCTGATGCTCCAATTTAACCTGTTGGCAGGTAAGGCACCTTGCAACTTAGTTGGCTATCTCCCTCTTCATATTGCTCCACCAATATTGACGTCGCACATCACAATACATCTTGGTTCCTCCTGGGTGGGTGGTGGATTTTGTACGGTGCGCCTCATCTAAGATTTCTTGTTTCAATTCAGATATGTCCGAAACACATAACCTCTCTCGAAATCTAATCCGACTATCATAGCCTACTCACCACTCCGAGTTGTCCTTTCCTGCTTCTTCTATTATTCTTTCTTGTAGCCATGCATCATCCTTCTGCGCTTCCATTATTCGTCACACCTATTAAAAAGAAAATTTCAAATAACCACATCCTAATATAAGAATTAAAGGACTAATTAAATGAATAATTAAGAGATTACCTACCAGAGTGGGCTGTACCACTAAGTTATCGATATAAGTCCGAGGTTCCTCGACACGGAGTCTGACGTCAAAATCTTTAACTATATCAAGCGTCTCCCACTCTTTAATCATTAAACTTGTCACCAGCTTACACGTCTTCCTACTTAAAGCGTCAGTTACGACATTTGCCTTGCTTGGATGATAGCAGATGTCAAAATAATAATCCTTCAATAATTTCATCCATCTCCTTTGCCGCATATTTAGGTCATTTTCATAAAAAAGATACTTTAAACTCTTGTAATCCTAGTACAGTTCAAACTGTTCACCATAAATATAGTGCCTCCAAAATTTTAAGGCAAACATACAGCTGCAGGCTTTAAATAGTTAGTGTGATAATTATTCTCATGAGGTCTTAACTGCCTTGATGCGAATATTATTGCTTTACCACTTTGCATTAGCATGCATCCCAACCCTTGATAAGATACATCAGTATATACCACAAATCGTTCCCCTTCGACTTGTAACGAAAGTACTGGAGCTTCCATTAATCGCTTCTTCAATTCAGAGAAAGCTTGCCTACAATTTTCATTCAATTTAAGAGAAGTGTCATTCTTAGTCAAGTTAGTCAATAGTCTTGCTATCTTAAATAATTCCTAAATGAACCTTCTATAATAACCAACTAATCCGAGAAAACTGTGCACTTCCGTTACATTGGTGGAGCTGCTCTCAATTTAACACTACCTCGACTTTCGATGGGTCTACCGACACTCCCTTTTCTAACACCACGTGTCCCAAAAACTTCTTCCAAAAGTCACATTTCGAAGTTTTGCATACAACTCATTGTCCTTTAGAATCTGTAAAGCTATTCGAAGGTGTTTTGCATGATCTTCTTACGTCTTGGAGTATATTAAAATGTCATCTATGAACACTATCATGAATCGATCCAAATATGGTTTGAAGACCATATTCATGAGGTCCATGAATATTGCTGGAGTGTTCGTTAGTCCGAAGGGCATCATTAGAAATTTATAATGGTCGTACCAAGTTCTAAAGGCGATTTTGAGCACATTTTCATCTTTAATCCTCAACTGATGATATCGAGACCGTAAGTTTATCTTTGAAAAGTATTTAGCTCCCTTCAACTGATCAAATAAATCATTTATCATCGGCAGTAGATACTTGTTCTTGATAGTCGCCTTATTAAGTTAACGGTAATTGATGCATAGCCTCAAATATCCATCCTTCTTTCTTACAAATAATACTGGCGTACACCATGACGACATACTAGCCCTAATGAAGCCTTGGTCTTGGAACTGTTGATGTTGCTCCTTTAACTCTCTTAACTCAACAGGAGCCATATGGTATTATGCTTTAGAGATTGGTGCAGTCCTAGGTACCAGATCTATTGTGAAATCAATGTCTCTCTTTGGAAGTAATCCAGGGATATCTTGAAATACTTTTGAAAATTCGTTAACAATTGAAATTTTCTCTACTCCTTTGGGTTCAACTTTCGAGATGGCTAACAAACTAATTGGTACCTCTTCCTTCGCATTTCATGGAATTGTAATGATGGTCGGCCATCGATATTTAATATGACCATTTTTCTAAAACAATCGATTTTGACCCGATATAGAGATAACCAATCCATCCCCAATATTGTGAAATCAATGTCTCTCTTTGGAAGTAATGTTAACAATTGAAATTTTCTCTACTCCTTTGGGTTCAACTTTCGAGATGGCTAACAAACTAATTGGTACCTCTTCCTTCGCATTTCATGGAATTGTAATGATGGTCGGCCATCGATATTTAATATGACCATTTTTCTAAAACAATCGATTTTGACCCGATATAGAGATAACCAATCCATCCCCAATATTGTGAAATCAATGTCTCTCTTTGGAAGTAATCCAGGGATATCTTGAAATACTTTTGAAAATTCGTTAACAATTGAAATTTTCTCTACTCCTTTGGGTTCAACTTTCGAGATGGCTAACAAACTAATTGGTACCTCTTCCTTCGCATTTCATGGAATTGTAATGATGGTCGGCCATCGATATTTAATATGACCATTTTTCTAAAACAATCGATTTTGACCCGATATAGAGATAACCAATCCATCCCCAATATAATGTCGTATTCTCGCATTGGCATAACTATAAAATTAGTTGGTAAATTTACGTTTTCGATCATGATTGGATGAGATTTACAAATCTAACTTAGGTCCACTGAATTACCCAGGGGGTTTACTACTGTTAACTTTTTATCTAATAGAGCAGGCGAGAATCCAAGCAAATATAAAAGGCAATAAGAAATAAATGAATGCAATGCTCCAGAGTTAAATAACGCTCTAGCTAAAGATGAATAAATAACGATTGTACCTTTGACTATATCGTTGGTAGCCTCAATGTCAGGATGTATAATATCATCTGTTGGCGATGCTAGATCCTTATACAGGGGTGCAGCATCATCATAAGTCTGGGTCGTTTCATCCTCGAACTATACTGGAACGTCATAATTTTGAATTGAGCCCTTGTATTGCTGCGCCAAATTCTTGTACGGCTGCACTGTGTCGTCCTCTGATTGTACTAGGGCGTAGACTCGGCGTTGAGCTTGTGGTCGTGGCGTCTAACCTCCCTGCCTCAACTACTGGTATTGCTAAGGTCTAACATGTGGCCGTGACTACTAAGGTGGTCTCTGATATACCGACAAAGGTCCTTACTATGCCTTGGGTACAACTATAACGACCTCTATGGATATGGTTGAGGTGGTCTCGAGGACGACTATGATGCGGAAGGATGTACTGGAGGTCGCTGGGACATAGGCGGTGGTGCATGTTGCTGAAGAGGCCTGAAAGACTGATGTGATGGTCCCGACCTTTGTGGTACTGAGTGGGCTGTGGTCTGGGACAGAAATGAGAGGTGTGATCCTCGTGTCCACAATTATAGCAGAATCCCGAAAATCGTAGTGCAGGAAGTCTTGTCATCGGTCTGGTCATCGATGTTGGTGTTGTTCTCTGCCTCTTAGTTGCATCATGTTGGGCTGGCGATAAGTGCATAGCAGTTCTAGCACCACTCTTTCGTTGATGTCTTTCACCACTGGTAAGGCACGCTCCAACACTTTTGCATAGGTCTTTTGTACGAAAAGGGTCAATCAACTACGAATGGAAGTTCTCAAACCTTCATCAAATTTATGTGTCTTACAGGTTTTATCGAACACCAGGAAAGTTGCAAATCGCAATAGCTGCATGAACTTAGCATCATACCAGCGCACTGTCATGTCACGCTACTCTAATTTCATGAATTCTCCCGCCTTTTGATTCTACACATACAAAGGAAAGTATTTATCATCGAACTTCTCGCAAAACTGGGCCTAGGTCCAGGCTTCAACTCTCGGGTTCACCCTAACAACTGAATCCCACCAATGGTCTACCTCCCCTTCTAGCATGTAAATAGTCAATTCTGCTTTCTGGTATTCATCGCACCTCATAACTGTAAAGATCTTCTCAATATGTTTCTTCCACCATTCGGCCTCAGATAGGTCAAGCTCACCCTTAAATACAGTCGACCTTTGTCTTTTGAACCTTTTCAATAAAGTTCATATCGATTCGTTAAATACGTGAACGGTTTAGGTTTGACCTTGTGCTTGAGTTTGTCTTATCTGATAACCCATAAGAGCCGTAAGATCTCCTATGATTCTAATAATTCCACCAATAAGTGACCCATTTTCAATGACATCGAGCCCGGGAGCTCTTGATGAGGCTCCGACATCAGTATTGTGATCCGTCATAACCTAGTATTAATTAAACATGTAAACTTTAGTGTGTGATAACCCAGGTAAATTGTAGTAACTAAAATTGAATTCTAAATATCATTAATGGAGTGCATACTATTTAATGTCTCTAAGTTAAACCCCACCCTAGGTCCATAGTTTTAATCTAAACTTCTCTTTGATACCAAACAAAAATATGCCACGTCACTGCATAAACCCATGCCCGCGACTCTCCCTTTTTCCTTCTTCTTCGAGCAGTAATGGGTACCGAACCCACCACCATCTCGCAACCTCCATCATATTGGGACTCTCCCACCAATCTAAACTATCCAATCAATGGGACTGTCTAGTCATATCCACCTCACTCCTCTTTCATTATGTTTCTCATTCCCTTACAAAAAAGAAACAAACAATCAGATTAAGAAAAAAAAAAAAAAAAGAACTCTTGTGATAGCAAGAGAGATAGAGATCGAGATTGAATCAAGGCCGTATCAAGTTGGATTAATAGATTATTTTTCAAAGGTAGGTGATCTTATGCAGATCTGAACTTTTTATATTTTTTTATTTTTTTAAATATGAATTTTTATGCATTTTATTTAAATTAATTAATTAATTTTTATATAATAAATTAGTTGATCTTTTTATTTTAATTAGATTATTTTGTGTCTTGGCTTGGATAGATTTATTTACCTTGTGAATCTTTTTAATGCTTTAAATTAACCTTGTCGAAATTTTTATTTATATTTTCATTTTACTTTCAAATTTTAATATTAATTGAATCGGATCAATTTGTATAGTTTAATTATAATGTGACCCTAATTTTTTAAAATTAGGTATTATTGTAATTAAATTTAATTCACTAAATTTTGACATTTGCTATGGGTTATATTAATTGATTTAAATAAATTTGTTAGATTAATTAAATTAAATAAATTTTGTTTAGAATAAATATTAATAAGGTTTTATTTATGAAATTTACTGAAAATCAACTTTACTTGGTTTAATATCATTTTATTTCTTTTTTGAATTAATTTAAGAACTTTAAAATTAATTCAATTAAATGACTTCATGAAAATTTAAATTTTAATATATGTTTATTATTTAGAATTATCTGATTTAACACTTAAAACTTTAATCTTAATGATTAAGATTAATTGTGTCGATTTTTTGTTAAACTTGGAAATTAAAATTTTGAGTTTTGTAAATTTGAATATATATATATATATATATATATATATATATATATATATATATATATATATATATTGGATAATAAATTCTTCCAACTTAGATTCTAAATATTAGGACAACTAATCCATTTTGAATGATTTAATCTAAAATTAAGTCAAGTAACTTACAAGTGGTTAAATTAAACTTAGATGTATTAATGAAATAAATTGAAAATATATTGTTATAATTATTAAATATGAGTTAACCATATATTATAAATTATTAGTTTATAATAATCGGATAACTTAGGATTCATTTAGTTGTGAATTAAATCAATTTAATGGATTTATTCTTAAAATATTGAATTATTTGTTAATATGTTTAATTTATTTTAAAATTATTGTTAAATGCTAAAATTGATTTAAATTTTAAAGTAATAGAATTGCAAGGTTAGATATAATTTTAGAGTGAGTAGATACAAATTAATAAGTTATATATTAAATTGATATATATATATATATATATATATATATATATATATAACAAAAGGAAATAAAATTAATTATTCTAGAATTTTATTTGAAATATAAATATTATTATTATTATCTTTAGAGTTTTATTAGTAGATGTTTTTTGTAAATTTAAATTTTGTTATAAAATTTTAATATATAATTAATTTTAAATAGCAAATTTATAAGAATTATTAATTTTAAATTATTGCTGAATTTTCTTATGTAAATTCATAATATCAAGTTGTTGGAAATTATATACTCTTTTGAAATGAAATGCTTTACCATTAATAGTATAAAACTCACCTTAAATTTCTATATTTGTTAATTAATTTAAATTCATTTATATTTAACTTCGAATTAATTAACAAATTTCTGGAGAAAAAAAAACTTAATATTATAAATTAATTAACTTAAATATAAATTGTAAAAAAATAAAATAAAATAAAAAATCATGTATATAAATTGAATTAGTAGCATAAATCCTCTTAAAAATTTTTAATTTTAAATTTGATGTATTGTTTAAAATCTCATAATAATTAATTCAATAAATTTAACATATACAAAATATAAATCCGGGACTTTATATTAACTGATTAATTAACTTAAATCAAGAATTATTTTAATATGTTTAATTAAATTATAAGTTTATATTATAATTTAATTTGTAGTTACTATTTATGAGATTAATAGTAATTACGCTCGCTTGGAATACGAATTTAATTCAAATATTACGAACTAAATCTATTTAAAATTAATTAAACGAAGTTAAAATGATTTTTGAAATTGTTGAGAATTATAGAATTTGGTGTTTAGCGATTAATCTAAACTTTAGTATATATGGTTAATTAATTATTTAAGTTAAAATTTAAATATTATATAAAAAAATTTATTGTTTCAAAATTTAGAAAATAATTAGTTTTATATATATATATATATATATATATATATAAATATATATATATATATATATATATATATATAACCTTTTATGAAATACAGCCTGTATCCTTCAAGATATCCAAATTTATAGTATATTATAGTAAACAGCCTAACTTTTCAAACAATTTCAGGGACTAAAATTTAACAATATTGAATTTCTGTAAATTTTGTATATAACATGCATTATTATAAGAAAATTTAATTTATTATATCGTTTCATTGCTGATTTTTTTAATCATTCATGACATACGTGCATCTATATTTATTATGAAAAAAAAAAATTAAAAAAAAAATGGTATCAGCAAATAGGGCAATCGTGTCTCTTGGGTGAGGGATCCTAAAGCCAGCAAGTATGGCAATCGTGTCTCTTGGGTAAAAGACCCTATAATCCGTTAGATCCTTCAGAGTTTCTTTTGTGTACGGCGTATGAGTACAATTGTGTGCGCAGACATATGTTAAATGTACAATTGGAACAGTAGTCTAACTAGCAAACGTATAAATGGGTCCCTCACCATAAGGTATCGGTGTGTAGGCATTAATGCAACGTGGTCATGCACCAAGTACGGTTTTGTAATTAATGATGGATGTTTATTTAATTATTTATGTGAATTCATGAAATAGTATCGCATGCATATCATTTTTGCATTCCTTTTACTCGATGTTGTTATAAGTTATGTTATTATATTTGTTTTAAATATATTATTTTACTTGAAGACATGTGAAATATAAAACTTCATATTTGTGCATGAGACGATCCTACTAAGTTGTTATACTCACGTTAATTTAAACCATACAGGTGCAGAGTTGAATATTTTGAGCAGGCAGGCATTTATTATTACTTTGCATTGTTATTAAGCTTGGTTTGAAATTTTAAATGTTAATGTAATAAGTGATTTAGTTTAATTGACTACTTAAATTGTAAATGGTATGGTACAATGTCATTTGATTAAGTTTGGAATTAGTAGTTATCCTTCTTTATTTTGAATGTACATAACCTTGTAGAATTGAGTATTTACTTGTGTATTAATGATAATATATTAATTTTAGCTCATGTGCTTGGAATTTGGGTATTGGATAACCCTACTTAGGTACCCGAATTCTGAGGTGTGACAAAAAACCCTTCTTATCCATCTCTACCCATGGCTGAGCCGCTGTTGAATCCAAAACAAGCATATATAATTCATAGACCATGATTTAGAAACATTCTTGAAAACATTTGTGCACCTCTACATGTGTTAAGACAACCTCGAAAGTTTCGGGGTATTCAGCTCATCAGGTGGACTACAAATGCATGTTCAATGCAGAGGGTCAGCAGTGCTTCTAAACTGTTCATTGTATGCGTGGCGCACCTGATGCACTGCTCAGATGTCTGCCACCACGTGGGGGCACATGCAGGCTCTGGGAAGCTCTATTATCACAACCTACACTCGGGAAAAAAAATATGGGAGAGAAGCAGCGGCTCAGCCACGGGTAGAGATGGATACTAAGGGGATTTGAAACCAAGTGGGCCGTAGTTCAATCAGATTAAAAACACGAAATCCATTGAGTTTTTATTGGGGGGCCATCTCAGATTCCATGTTACAAGGAAATCTAAAAAATGCATGAGATTTTGAAAGGATGTTTTCAAGTGAATGTATGTGTAACGTCACTGAGGGAGTGAAGAAGGAATGGAATTTAGCAACCAGGAGTTGCTAAGAAACTAGGTGTATTGCAAGCAAGGTATTCAAAAATGGTTAGATAACAGCCCTAACAGTAATCGTGGGAGTCATTATGGATTACAGGGCTGTAATGACTGTTATGGAAAAATGGCCATCGTTACGGATTACAGGGCTGTAACCGCTGTTATGGAAAAATGGCTGGCAACAGAAACAGGTTTTTCCGTTTAAAAAAAAAAAAAACTGCAACAGCCGTACACGCATATCGTAATGGTCATTGTGGTGCCTGTTATGGTTGCTGTTACCGTTATGAATACCTTGATTGCTAAGTGGTCTCTCTCAAGCATTGTATATATTACAAACAAAAAACCCAATACACACACACAGAGGAATGCTCACCTGCACACCTTCTTACATGAGCACCCGTGTGCACCTTTGCACATGTTTCTTAGGCACAGAATCTGAACAGTCCACGGGATGCGGCACCCCTTGAAACCTGACAAGCCCAACTTTCCGCCAGATCCAAAACTCTGGTGGGCCATGGCAAAAGGAAACAATTTCCTCCCTTGATTTGCATCTCTTTGCGATAGCCCGCCAAAGTTTTGTATCGGGCTGAAAGCTGGGCTGGTGAGGTTTCAAGGGGTGCCACATCACGTGGACCGTTCAGATTTTGTGCCCATGACACGCATGCTAAGGCGCGCAAGTGAGCATTCCTCTCTCTCTCTCTCTCTCTCTCTCTCTCTCTCTCTCTCTCTCTCTCTCTCTCTATATATATATATATATATATATAGAGAGAGAGAGAGAGTTATTTTTGTTCCTTTGTTGGGGTTTTGATTAAAAAAAAAAAAAAAAAAACTATTTGTTTAGATGATTATGCATGATTTTTTTATGTTTTGTTAGTCAAACATTTCTTAGTTTATATTGTATTTTATTGGAACTATGTGAATCTTATCTCCTAATTTCTATTGTTCTTAATGTTTTCATGGTTATATTTATTCTATTCTAATATTGATTTAAATAAAACATTATTTATTTTGGCACTTAAGTTTCCCATGTCAAGATTTTTGGAGTCTACCTTGCCACACAATTCATGACACTTCGACACATGGCATCTGTGCCACGTGTCCAGCTAACACTGCATCCAATGATCCAGAAAAGTTGTATAGGGAAATTGAAATTTGCTTCCACCATTGCAAGGATGGGGCTTATTGTTGCAGAAGACAGTACTCACCCACATTCGTTTTTCCTTTTCAGCTATATGGAATCTTTCTAATACTCTCATGCTTTTTCTTGTAAGATTTTGGGTGCTCATTTTGATTTAAAGAGAAAAGGAAAAACTGCTCTTTTTCAAGAAAAGAACGAAAGAACAAGAAGGAAAATATGTCATGTCATCGATGTTGTTTGTTGTTTGTGTTTTTTTTTTTTTTTTCACATTCAGTGATGAGGAAATATAGGTCTTGATGCATCACGCATGAATGATGTGCTAAAGATCTGATTCAGTAATAGCAGCAGCCTGTGGTTCTATTATCCAGACCATTGATTTGGTGGGCGGCACAACCCAAAATTCTTCCAGAACAGAAAATACTAACCAATCCTTGGATTTCTTCTCCACACTTTCATGTAGTATTTTGTTAACTGTCTAGTTGCAGGACACTGCTAGAAACATTAGTAACTTCCAATGGATGTATTTTAGGGTGCGTTTGGTGCAATATATCATGATATTTGGCGCAACCAAACACACCCCCTCAATCATCCCTCATCCACGGTGAGGCCCATCAGATCAACAGTCCGGATCACTGAACCATGGGCTCCATCTGTACTTGCTTGGTGCATCAGGATCCAATAATTCCTCCACAGTGACAGACAACCTCCCACCTTAGCGGCGGTAATCAGATGAAAACAAAATTAATATTTTGAATTCCTAAATCAGTTACCCTGTAAACTTTCAGAACTCCAACCAATTTGCACTGTCGACGGAGGGCGCGCCACCGAGGCTGAGCATGCAGGTATACTAGAGGCATTTTCTTCATCCTCATAATATAATTCAGCTTCTGACGCATCTTCACTGTCAGAATCAAATTCAGTTCCAGACAAGTCTTCAACTTCAGAATCAGCTTCTGTCTGTGACTCATCCGCCGAGAAAGCGTCGCTTTCCGAGTCAACATTTCCTCCCTCCATCAATTCTGCCTTGTCCATGTGCCTGGAGCCTTTTCTCTGGTTGACAAAGTCCAGATTGGAATTCCGACAATTTGGGTCACCATAAAGTGCAACATGCCGATAATAGATTTCCAGTTCCTTCTCAGCTATGGCAATGAACCGCCTTACTGACTCAAGTGATTGCTCGTATTTTGATTTTTCAAGTGCCTAGAAATATGCAAAAGCAAAGTCAGGAACACTGGAAAATGATTGTCATTGAACTATCTCCTTGGACGGGACATGTAAAGATTACAATGCATATTTCATGAACAAATCTGGATAATCTTCGGCCGAATCCTTTAGGGCATGTTTAGAAGTAATGAATTACATTAATGCAATCATGGCAAGAGCTTGAATCATTCAATGTATTTGAGTTTCAAGTCCCACGGAATTGGGTTGTGTAGTGTAGAACACAACAGGGAAATCGATATTGCGTGGATGAGGCAAAGTTCTATGGGCCCCACAATGATGTTTGTGTTATAGCCACACTATCCATCCATTTTTTCCATATCATTTTAGGGCATGAGCCGAAAAATGAGGCAGATCCAAAGCTCAAGTGGACCACACCATAGAAAGCAGCGGGGAGAATGGCACCCTCCGTTGAAACCTTCCTAAGGTCCACAATGATGTTTATTTGCCATCCAACCTGTGCATAAGGTGACAAAGACCTGGATGAAGGGAAAATACAGATAACAGCTTGATCCAAAACTTTTGTGGCCCCTAAGAAGTTTTCAATGGTAGGTGTTCAATCCCCACTACTTTCTGTGGTGTAGTCCACTTGAGCTTCAAATCTGCCTCATTTTTGGGTTCAGGCCCTAAAATGATCTGGAAAAACAAACGGAAGGTGTGGATATAACACATACATCATTCTGCTACAATACATGCGTCTATGAGACGTGTTTGACGTAATACAAGGTTTAGTGAAAATGAAGTTTTTGCATTCCAAATGCTGGATTTGCTGGTCGATATTCCTAAGTATTAGCCGACATGTAATGCAGAAGGTAATCATTGCGTTAATGCAATGCAATGCACTACATCATTCCAAACATGCCCTTAGCTTTCTTTGATGCCGAGTCAAGGAATCAGCAGATGCATTACAGTTGATGCAACTTAAACAAAGTATTAGATTCGGGCAATGGAAAACTTAGAAAAACCGGCAGATTGACTAGTCCAGAGAATTACATGATAGTGTAGTTGGTATAGTTATTAGATGGAAATCTGATTTGAGCACAGCACACCCAATCCATATCCAATGTGCTGCACTCAAATTGGACATGTGGAGCTTTCATAAAGTGGGTCCCACTATTGATGAACCACTGCCAGCAAATGGCATGGATTAGAATATCCTATCATCCAAATTATGAAAAGCAATTGTGCACCAATCACGACCCCTTGACTTCAATTTTAAGGTGCAATCTCACAACCAATTGGGTAGGCTTGAGACTGGCAATCTACCCATCCAATTGGTGGACCTTTCCACGTTCAAAGCCGATCATTTAATTTTCACCCCTGCCTCCATTACTAGGTCACTGAATGGATGATGGGACTGATGAATTGTTGAACATGCACCGTCTCCCCACATGTCCAATTTGAGTGTAATACACCAAAAAAGGAAATTGATGCGAAGTGGAGAACTTGGGAAAACCGTGGAAATGAAATTGATTTCAACGGATGTGACGTTTTCCCTCGTTTGTAAAAACAAAGATAGGTGTGGAAATCAATTTCCATTTCCAGAATTTTCCTTATAAAACAAGTAAAATGATTTCCAAAAAAAAAAAAAAAAAAACTGCTAAATATAGATTTTTTATGGCTACGAGAGAACTCTCACTGTTTGACCTTTTAACATTTCGATAGAAATCAAATGTGCTAAAACAAACAGGTTATCATGGTTGCTTTTCCACACATTTCCTTTTCCTCAGATGTGATATCTGGTTTTCCATATCCACCTTTTGGTTTCCATCAATCCAAATAAAACTTGGTTAAATGCGAAGTATATAGAAAATCGTTCGTGGATAAACACAATTACAATAAAAGCTTAAGTACCTGTTTGGATTGGTGGAATCCAAAAAAGTAGGTTTGGAAAGGAAAATGTCACGTTTGAAGAAAACCATAGACAATGTCACCGGTGGAAAAGAATCCTAAAAAAGGTTGTTTGTTTTAGTTTTGGTGATTTCCAGGGAAAAATATAATAGTCAATGGTCCAAAGTGAAATCTGTTTCTCAAATAGCATGGAAATAAGGACTAACAAGTTTCAAAATGGAAAAGGAAAATGGCTTTTTTTTCTGAGGAAAACCGTGGAAATGAAAATAGTTTTCCACATGTTACATTGTCATTGCAATTGGCAGAAAACGTCACATCAATGGAAAATGTTTTCTTTTCCCCAGTTACTTTTTGGATTCCACCAATCCAAACAGTCCCTAAAACTAAATAAATGGCATATGAAGAATACCAAACCAAGAAAAATGGTAAATTAACGGCTCTTCGTAACAGCCAGGTTGAAGTCCACCCAACAAGCCAATTTTTAGAAAATAGTATCCTCATTGAACATATATAGCACACGGCAGTAAAAGAGGAAACAATCAAAACAAATAACGAAAAGAGAGATATTGGGAAACTTTTAAACAAAGGGAGGTTTAGAACATACCCTTTTCTTGGATAGCGTATCTATAGGTGACATGACTTCTGGCTGAACATAATTCTTCCCACGGTAAAATATAATAGTATCATTTCCAATTATCTGAATAGGTGTCCCACCACTCAACCTCGCTATTTCTTTCGCATATTCGTGTACCTGACCAGGTTTACAAGGCTTGCAGATGACCTTAACAGTTTCATGCTTTTTCCAGTGCAAATGCATATTGAGAATAACACCTCCAAAGACCCCTCGCCTGCCAACAGGCACGTAATTAGATTGTTTTTGGGCCATCTTTTTCATGTAGAAGCGTTCCTCGCCTGTCAGGTTTTCTGGTTCACTTATTGGACCTTGAAGCTTGGAAACTTCATATCTTTTGAGCCTTTCAATCAATAATGCTTCTTTGATTTTGGCCTGCAATGGAAACACACTCCATGATTGATAAAACTGAACATTAATTAACTTCTTTTGGAGTATGCTTTCATTAGTCTTATTGACATGCCAGCAGTCTAGAAATACTTAGGGTCTACTGTTCAAAAACCAAGAGTAATGCTCCCCTGCAAACTGCAGCGCAGGGGAGTTTACATGAGAACTTATTGGGAGTTGTTGGGGTGGCCCACGCTGTGATGCTTAGGAGACATCTTCTCTGACCATCAGATGTCTCCTCATAAGCGGGGCGCAAAAATCAGGCCAATCAGAGATTTAGGCGGGCCACACCATAGGGAACATTGTATAGGGGAATGCCCACCCTTCCAACTGTTTCCTGTGGTGTGGCCTACCTGAATCACAGATGGACATGGTTTTTTGGCTCTGGACCTAATATATGGTGATGTCTCTGATGGACATGGTTTTGAGCTCTGGGCCTAATATATGGTGATGTCTTTGATGGACATGGTTTTTGGGCTCTGGGCCTAATATATGGGGACGTCTCTGATGATCAGAGTGGAAAGTGGATATCACATGCCCAGCATGGTGGGCCCCATGCAAAATCAAGGGTGAGTGTCCCCCTCCAACTATTTCCCTTGGTGTGGCTCACCTAAATCATGAATAGGCCTGACTTTTGAGCTCCGCGCCTAACATAGGGTGACCATTGATGGTCAGAATGGATGTTATCTGTACAGCACTAAACCCTGAACATCAAGGGTGGGTGTCCCCGAACCAACTCTTTTCCATGGTGTTGCCCACCCAAAGCATGGATGGAGCTGACATTTGGGCCCTGGGCAAACATGGGCTGACGCATCTGACAGTCAAAGAGGATGTTGCATGCACATCATGGTGTGGGCCACAACAACCATGCCCAAAAGTTCTCACGTAAGCTTCCCTGCGACCGTGACTGCTTGCAGGGGAGCATTACTCTAGATTGCAGACTGGTCTTTAGATCTCTGAATGTCACTCAAACCAAGTCACCAGAAAGCATCTTTTACATAAAGGACAATCTAATTGGGTTTTCATAAAATTGAGTTTGAACAAGCAATATCAACTCAGCCAAGACCAAAGAGATGAGTGAGTTAATTTTGGTTTATACATTATGATGTGTTTGGTTGCACCAAATTTCATGAAATCTGGAGAGCTAAGTTAGATGAGAAACAAATAAACTAGTTGAGTTTCAGCGTGCAACCGGACCGACTATAGCATAGCTAGCATCATCCCAATAAAGCAGACTGAACCACGTTGTGATTTCCTTAGCATTCATATGAGCAGCCGGGCTCCAAATTGCTGTTATGTTACATCCAAGTAGGATTTGAAATGAACATAATGGCAATTTGGGGTAAAATTCCTCAATGCAAATATAAGGAAACACCATCATCATTTCTCATTCCCTCTTGGTTACACTGAGTGTTTAGAACTCTATCAACTTGTGCATCCAAATGTGCACATCACATATTTATTCTCTTGATGGGAAGAAAATCTATGTCAAAGGGCAAAAACAACATATACACATCTGTCAAGAATGAGAACCCATTATGGTACTTATGATGTTTCAAACAACTAAGTTGATATGGAATATAGCAGCAAAGTTTCACTCCAATCAACCATTCAGATTTTATTTTATTTTATTAGACTCACACAGCATATGCTATCCACAAGGAAATGCTCTGATCCGCCAGCTCGGAAGTCTCCGAAAGATCGAAAGATCGTGAAATGCAAATGGAAAAACCTCTTTCTCATGTGAACCAAAGTCCCTCTCAATCCATATGTTATAGGGGAAGAAAGGAATCAGCGCATGAAAACTCATGAGTATAATGTTTGGTGATCCATAAAGGAAAGGCAAAACTTGATGCAACCTTCTGAGTTCAACCTTTCAGACTTCCAAATGCTCTTCCTCTTACAGATTGCCTCTATGGCTATATCTTTTATTGATTAGGCCTAGGACTGCCTAAAGGCACACAAGACGGACCAACCTGCCTCAAGAAACACCATAGGGCCTTACTACAAGGCGTGAATATGAATATCCATATCATATCGACCAATACGGCCGTATCGTATCCGTATCAGCACAAGCCGATATGCGATATGGGGTGGTATCGGCCTGATATGAAAAAACTGACCCGTATGGGCCGATACAAGGTGATACGCCCATAAAAGCCTAATTTTGATTTGATTTTTATTTTTCACTCATGTCTCCTCTTTTCTTTTTCTTGTTTTTTTTTTTTTTTTCATTTAAATCATGGAATAAGTTTAAAACTCATTTTAGGCTAGATCTATACCTATTTTGCGATCGAAACGACTATTATGCGAAAATCAGAAAGAAGGGTAAACCTTCACTTTCCTTTTTATATTTTCATTTTTTTGTTGTTGTTGTATTTTAATGTAATGGGCCCTAGTTCACCAAATCATGCTTGATTCACGTTCAATTAGGGCCCATTTAGTTGACCTTCAATAGGTCAAACCAATAGGTAACATTCTCATCAAAGAATGGTTTGGTACACCGTCCGAAACATGATCAAAACACACACACACACACACAAAAAAAAAAAAAAAAAAAAGATAGATTCTTGGATATCTCTTTTTTTTTCCTAATTTTCTATATTTTTTCATTTTTTCATTTTTAAAAATTCATGACTAATGCAAGCCAATACGGGCTTATAGTACAGCCCAGATACTGATACATGACGTCATATCGTATCATTTTTCCGCCAGACCAAAACGCTGACCAATACCGTCATTCAGAACCATGCTACATGGATAGCAGGCTGGCCAAGGCTTGGGCTTGGGTCCTAGTCAAACCTCACCAGCCGCAGCCTAGCATAGATTGCAGCCTGAGGTCTAAGGAGTGACAAATTTTAGCAAACGGTGTGGCTATAGTTGGCGGTGAACTTGCTTTGGGAAAAAAAAAAACATATTAGTAGCTTATAGCCATGGGAAAGCTACAATTCCAAAGACACGGTACTCATTAGCAAACATCTACTATATGGAGATATTTGTACTTTTTTCACATCCGGCTTCCACAATAAGAGAATGCATGCAAGGAATTGATTGGACTTTCCAAGGCCAAAGACGAATGTAAATCGGGACAACCAATTGCAACAGATATATAAACTAGTTAGGGAGCCCTTGTTCCTTCACCCACTCAAGCACCCAAATACATTCACGTATCTTCTATCTACCCATCTCGATATTTCTTTCTTGATAAATAACTTTTAAGTTCTTTTAAAGCAAAAAAGAAAATGAAATAAGATCCATCAAAGCAATGAATGTGTCCCTACACAAAGATTAGCTTTATGGATTCCTTCCTTAGCAAGAGAATTTGCAATACAATTGGCTTCTCCATGGACCTGACTAAAGGTAATAGATGAACTGATGAAGAAAAACAACGCATTTGCGTTAGTGTCCATGGGTTGAGGCCTTCTATAAGGGTTGAGGCCTTCTATAAGGCTAAGATGGTTGTTCTTGAGGAGTCTCCTTTTGTGATAGGCGGGCTTTCAAAGCGATCTAAAAATAATTCGATCCTGACTTTAATCGTTGTTTCAGCCATACTAGAAATGCTGCTCCCCCCAGCGACCCAACAAAGCAAAGGACAATGATGCCACTCTCATCTCTAACCACCCCTACAATAGCTAGCTCCCTAGGGTTTCCCAATGAAATACATTAACATTAAGTTTCTAGCCAATCACCATCTTCTTCGCTAATCCACAAGTTGTATGAAACTGATTTCCATACTGCCATTGCTTTAAGACTACTAGATTGGCCATCATAGAGAATGTTCCTCAACTAGAGAGAGTGGTCTGAGGAGAACTCATGAAAAATGGTTAAGAACTATCAAAGAGCAATGGAGGATGTTACTTGTCATAAAACCAAAGTTGTGAGAAATCTAAAACCTCTTATATATAAATAAGGTTCTTCATCATCATCATCAAAGCCTTATCCCAACTCTTTGATTTTAATCAACTATGTAATTGACTATTACATAATGTCTGCAAGAGTTTTGTGCTCTCATTGCCAATCCTGAGCCCAAATAAAGGAGGGTTGAACCAGATTGGCAGCCAGAATGAAATTTTGCCACAACATTCACCATGAAACAAGGTTCAGGCCTATATATATTTTCCTTTAGAACAACTAGAAGTCACTGGTATGCAATTGTATGCCAAAGAGCAAAGAAATATACAGGTGTTTTTTTTCCCCCAGCATATTGTGAAATGTAGGGCTGTACACAAACCGAGTTAGCTCAATTAACTCGCTTGACTCGACTCGAAAAAGCTTGATTTGATTCAGTTCAAAACCAAGTTCGAGCTTGTCCGAGCTCGAATCGACTCGGATCGATCCTTAACTCGAATCGAACTCGGATCGAATCAGTTCAATGACTCGGTTATTTTGACATTGACGGTGCTCACCAAGTGTTTGATGAAATGAATCAACGAAGTGTTGTTTCGGGTGCATACATTCTCTGCGGAATCTGCTGGTGGCGAGGAAGGTATGAATACGAAACAAATCACTATTATAAATTTTTATTTTTTATTTTTTTTTTGATGAAATACTTGTAAATTGCTGGTGTTGTTTTGCATACTGTGAGAAATTGAAGGTGCGCTTCATGTGTTTGAGAAAATGTCACACAGACTTGAACTCAGCTCGAACTGGCCCGAACTGCTAACCGAACCGAGACGAGTTGGCCAGTCAGGCTCGAGGAGCCGAGCTCGAGCTGGGGTCAGCTACTGGCCGAGCCGAGTCAAGCTGTGCCAAGATCAACTTGGCTCGACACTTGTACAGCTCTAGTGAAGTGTAAACAGGTATTGAGGTTGGGTCTTGAGCCTCCGCAAATGTAATGTTAGCTCCAGCAGCCAGTTCTGTACAGTGTTCACATGGGGCCCATGGTTTGTTGATCCAGACCATTGATGTGATAGGGCTCACCGTGGACAGTGGATGACCCTAACACTTCAAGTATTCAATCATTTTCCACTGAATGTGGACCGTTATTGTATTTTTTTTTAACCATCAACTCTCGGGTCAAGATTTTGGGGCATTCCCCATCGACGGTGGGGCCACACATCAGACCAAAGAGCTGGATCACCAAAACAATGGGCCCCACGTACAAAATAACGACCCTCTGGAAAAACTTACATTTGCTGAAGCTCACGAGCTTGTCAATCCTATTACATAACAACATAGACTCATTTCATATAAATCAATCTTCAGCTAGAACAGAAAAACATGGACATTCCTATGATGCATCTCGCATTTCTCAGACATGACCTCCAACTGTTTTTCATCAGTCCTTTTTTTTTTCTTTCTTATTTTTAGTTTTCCACCAAAATGAGATCGTTTCGCCATAGTGGGTTAATGACAAACGGTTCATAGATGCAACCCACTTGAATTACAAACCTTCAACAAAGCCATTTCTCCAATGAAAACCTGACCATTGAATTACAGTAAAAATAGTTCTAAAACAAAAACCATTATCAATGGATCGGATTCCACTCACCTTTTCAATCTTGTACTTAATACGGGCCTCTGCATTGGGGAACTTCTGCTTCTTCTTCTTGCCCTTCACGCCGAGCCGCCGTGGGTCCCGCTTATTCGCCATCTTTCTTTTCGTCTTCTCCCTCTTCCTCTGCATCTTCAACCGCTTCTTTGATTTCCACTTCACCCGCTTCGACGGCTCGATTTTCCGCGTTTCGAACTTGGGTTTTCCTTGGGAGATAACGAGATCAACAGCACCATGGCTCAAATGCCTGAAAACCCACGAATTTCTCCATGGGTTGATTGGATTGGACGGTTGAGATGGGCAGAAAATTGATGGATGGTAGTGGAAATTCGACCTGAGGAGAGGAGAAGATTCAAGAGGGGGAAAAAAGAAAAGGAGACGAAGAAGGGTGTTGATTTCAGGGGTAAAAAGTGAATTCAGAGAAAGTGAGGGATGGGAATGGAATTACCTGAAAGGAGGGGTAGGAGATGGAAAACGGAGAAGACGAGAAGAGAGAGAAGATCTTCTGAGGCTGTGAACGAAGCGGTTTGCCATGGCAAGAGCAACGGAAGGTTGTCTTTTATATAAAAGTGAAGTTACGATTACGACCGTGAACTCGGACATAATTGCTAAAATGCCACTTACAAAAACACTTCGAAGCTATTGAATCAAATTCATGTAAATGAAATGAATGGCGAGTGAACGTGTATTTGTCTCTACGGCAATAATTTGGAAGTAAATAAGGTGAAATGCCTTTGTGAACTTCCTTTAAAAGTGCAAGGGTAAACAAAAGTGTCACTATGCACATGTTCATCATACACTGAGTTATGATAATGATACTCCAGGATAATTCAAATATCGACTACATCACTAAAATCAAATAAAAAATAATTCGAACTATCGAAGAGATGGTCATCCAAATGAACGGTTAAAAAATGTTGGCAAGTTACTTGTTTGTGATCCTTACATTTGTGGCCTACCCAAGGCATAATTTTTTTTATTTCCATTTTTTACCAAAGTATATGTTTCAATTGATTTATTAAGATTATTTTATTAAATATTGCATATGTAAACTATGCTCAGATATTAAAGCTGATTAGAGAAATCACATATATTCTCATGAATATATTGGAAAATTCAAATACATTCAAACTCCTCCCACCTACTCCCATCCATATAGAATATTTTGATTTTAAAAATATTTAATTTACTCTCATCAAAATGCAACTATGTAAGCCATTTACAATGACGTTACCTCCAAATCCATTTTCCATTTATAAGCTCCTACATGAGCACTCACGTGGTGAGAAAGAGAAATGGACATAGGATTGGATTTGGACGCTCTCTGGATTCCAAGCTGATAAATGGCATGGATCTTGTTGGTATTTTTTTTTTCAAAGTAAAGAAATGAAAAAGTTAAATTTTTTCAAATATATACAGCAAAATGCTCACTTGTGCGCTAGTTCTCACAAGAAATTGTGAGAATTTTTTAAGAACTCATCTCACGTCATATTAGCTCAAAATTTGAATGGTCCATGTGATGCAACACCCTATGAAACCCCCAAGGCTCAACTTTTATCCTGATCCAAAACCTTGGTGGGTCATGGCAAAATGAAACAATTGCCTCCCTTCATTTGCCTCTCTTTGCTACGACCCACCAAAGTTTTGGATGTAGGTGAAAGTTAAGCCTTCGGGGATTCAAGGGGTGTTGCATCCCATGGATGGTTCAAAGTTTGGACCATGACACATGTGCAAAGGTGCGAAGGTGTGCATGTGAGCATGACTCTCTCTCTCTCTCTCTCTCTCTCTCTCTCTCTCTCTCTCTCTCTCTCTCAACACACACACACATATATGGAGAAATGGTTGTAGCTTTTGGTATTTGTTGGTGCCCATTCTATTATGAATTGTGATCTCTTGTTAGCTTTTGATGTTTGTTGGTGCCCATTTTATTTTGAATTGTGGTCTCTTGCTCAATGGAGCATCCATTAGTTTTGACTTAATGGTGGAATGATGCCATTAATAAAGAGACAACACCTTAAAAGGAAGCAGATTGTGTCCTGGCCCCATGGACAAAAATTAGTTCAAGCAAGGGCTTTGTGGGTTTTATCCAAGCCTTTCGTCCATTTTTCTAGATCTTTTTTGGATCCCAAAAATGATACTACCCTTTGGGGCATACGTGTGTGGTTTTGGAATGGGAATCACTTGTTTCTGAGCATGACGAGTCTATAGTGCATATGCCTGGCTCCCTCGTAGGCTCTGTGACCACTCACCACACCTGCACATGCACAATAATGTGCGCGCCCAAGAGAGTGTGCACACAAACTTTTCATACAACTCACATGTAGAAGATTTAGTAAGGAGATGAAGATCACCATGGAGTGTTGACTTTACACATCTTCCACCATATGTGCACCTACTTTACACCTCACATGCCACCTCACCCCACTCGCTCTCTCTCATCCCTCACACAGACACAAAACTCTACTCATTCTCTTTTTTTTTTTTTTTTTATCTCATCCACCCATCATCCTCCACTAACTCCTCCACTCATTCTATTTCCTTCCATCACCTCTTCATCCACCAATGCATGTGGCCCAACACATGTCATTGCCAATGCATGCTAGCCACTAAGGCCTTCTCTCCCTTCATATGTCACTCATGCTAACCATGAGAGATCTCTCTCTACAAAAGGGAGAACTTCTCCCATTTCCCCATTTTTCTTAAAACAGGAAGGCGTTGTAGAAAATTTCTAAGATAGAGAAAGAGAAGGGGGAGTGAGGGAGATCCTAACACGGGGAGAAGGGGAGGGCTGGGATCCCTAATCTTAATGGGCCCAAGCCATCTAACGATTTAAATCAAGGACTCATCATCATCACCCTTAAAAGGCAATAGGTCACCTTGCACCTCCATGTTCCTTGTTTTTCTTACATTATTGTGTTTGAGTTGGCCCACTCAATGCATGTGCCGATCGGGTCATCCATCCATTGGTGGACCACATTTGGATCAACCATTTAATGTACAAGAGGATCCAACCATCCATGTACATGGTGGACCACCATTGGATCAACCGCTTTGATGCATGCATCCTCTTTAGCTTGGGCACCTCATTTTTTAGATTGTGGGGCCTACTAAGATGTTTATGTCTTTCCTACACCTTCCCATCGGGTGTGGATAGCCCATTGGGAACTAAAACTTTGGCCCATACATGAAGTAGACCTAAACTTGAGTGGGCCTCCTTCGCTACAGGAAATAACAATTTTAAAGTCACTGTTGTGTCCTTCCACGGCCCACGAGGGGTGGGACCCACTGGTGACACATGACAGGGGGTGACCCACTTGCTATGGGATCCACCACCCATTTGTTTGAGAACCACGGTGGGGCCACACCGTCCAGCAGCATGTCCCCACACATGTGGGACCCACCTTGATGTATTTGTTGTATAGCCACGTCGTCCAACCCTGTGAGGGGCCACCTTACTAATGTATGAGGCACCCAAACTTTACATCCACATTGTCTAACCGGTGCGCACCTTTTTTGTGATGTTATGATTTAAAAGTGTGTATTAATGACTTTTTAACAATCCCTCAAGTTTTATTGAAAATTTGACCAATTTCTCAATGTTTTCCCAAGTTCCTCCAAAAAATGTGATACATTACCCAATAAAAACAATATATTCGCGTGGACGCTGGAGGAAGAATTTTTTAGGAGACAGGAGATCAACTCTCATTTCCAGTGGTTGCCTCGCTCGAGGGCTTTCGTTTAGGAGTAAGAAGGTGTTATATTCGATTAGAGTCACTGCTAACTAATTATTTCGATCCTACAGTCATTTGGACCCTATAGAAATGCTTAAAATTGAGAACCCAAAGATCATTAACCCTAAAATGACTTGCGAGTTTGTGTTCTAGATATTCCGAGTAAGGGACCGCAGTTACAAAGAAGGAAGGTGTTAGGCACCCACTCTGCTTGTACAAATGTATGGTCTTTACTTTATAATATCTGACTAATTTTTTAGGAATATGATTAGTTTTTGTGTGCAGAAGATGTAATGCGATACAATGATAGTTATGATTAGTCAATCCAAATTTCTGATGGGTAGGATCTGATTATATCTACAAGTCGCAGAGCATACGTTCAAAATGATATCAGGCAGGGGTGCAAAGTATGTGTAAATGTGATGTATGTGATGCTTGATATTGTATTGATGCTTATGATAAAACGACGGCTAACTAGCTAAAGTTTCTAGTGGGCAGGATCCGATTATATCGGCAAGTCACGAAGCATATGCCCCGCTAGTTAAATACAAGAAAATGATGGAATGCAATGTATATAATAAAATGACTGCTAATTGGCTAAGGTTTTTGGCGGACTTGCTCCGGTTATATCGATAAGCCTCAGAGCATATGCTCGCCAGTTAGATGTGAGAAAACAATGGAATGCAATATGATGATGAAGTAAATGAGGAGCAGGGGTTGAGAAGGGAATGAGTGTTGCACGATGTCAATGCTTTGATTTGATGAAACTAATTAAAGCTTGAACAGTTGGATGAACGATAGTATCACAAGGCTAGATCGATGGGCTTAGTTTTGAACTTAGGTAGCTCAAGAAGACCAGGGTTGGACTCTCTCTCTCTCTCTCTCTCTCTCTCTCTCTCTCTCTCTCTCTCTCTCTCTCTCTCTCTCACACACACACACACACACACACACACACACACACCTGTCATGCCCCAAACCCAGAGATCGGACTCATACGAATCCCGATCGCCGAAATTCGATGCCGACAGCCTCCGTAGTACCCCATTCTTGGTTTCCAGCGCCCATACACCAGATTCCAATCCTGAGATCCTACAAGGAAGATTTTCTAACGTACATTTATCTCGTAAGAACCATAACCATGAGTTTACCCAAATCATAAAGGCAATATCATCATCACATATCCACTAATATAATTATTTGAATACAATGCTGAAAGGGAAATACATATGTCGAAAATCAAAGCTCCAGAGATCTGCTGCATGCTCCAAGCTCCACGCTGTTGCAACCTAACGCTACCTACACGCATCTATCGTGCATAAGCTTATAAAAAGCTTAGTGGGTGGTGAAGTGTGTGCACAAGGTAAGTGTCAAGTAAGCAATAACAGAGTAATCAGAGTAAGCGGAAGTACTGACAAGTCTATGGGTCATACAATATCAAGGTACGCAATGCAAATCAGATATGCAAATGAAGAGTGAAAGAGAGCCAAATATTAGATGTCGAGGATACAATGCCATGAATCATACAATATCGAAATAAGCGGAAATATACTGATAAGTCTATAAGTGCCATCAGCTATACCAAGGCTATGCAATGCAAGACATGAATGCTAACGGTCATATCAATGCGGAAACATGACAACTCAAAATGCTAAGTACTGCGGATGCAATGCAATATGCGGTGCAAATGATATGAACAAGCTGGAGTGAATTCGGGATGATAGTACGTAGTATCGCAAGTTATGGGGTCTATCACAGGGGACTTCTATCCAAACCAGTCTCATACCTAAATATGGATAGCCAAACTCAATGTAATAGACTCCTGATCTCAGGTTAGTCGCGCGCCTAACCGAAATCCTGGCCATGTGAAGGTACACAACAGTTAGTTACGCACCACCAGCCCGAGTGAATAGTGAATGAATGAATGAATGAATATGCAATCCCTACCCAATAAGTCCACATATCAGTACGGTTCCTTTATAGGAAATCACCAGGGTCTATTACACTCCAAACTAGATTGTCACCCCATCGCACGCAATAAGGTGAGTGGAAGAGACCTCACTATCCGCCTGCCAATATCGGGCTCGGCTCGTCGATAGCGGACTCATTGCTCGAGCTGGTCAGACTCAGCCTAGCATTGTCCCCTCCTCTCAGGCCGGTAAGGTTGTATCCCCTTCCAACCGACCACGACATAGTATGAGACGCGGCCTAATGGTATACGACCCTCATGCGTTCATGCATCCACTTGGTCTAGACGTTGGAGCAATCTTTGGAACCAAGAGGGTTTAGGGACTTTCACCCAGGGATATCTATAACACCCCATGTAGAACAGATTTTCGATGTCCCGTTTGGCCATCAACGAAATACCTGTGGAGGCTATGGCCCTGATGTCGCTAGGCCGTAAGGTGGTCATGTCATACAAATGCGAAATGCATGAGTTTTATAGTCCAATCATGCATCAATCCTACGCATATCGTGCGCTCATGTGGGGTAACTCTACCTATCGGGGAGTCCCATGAACAACCTGCCCTATACACATGCAACGGTCAATCACATCTCATAACGAACATGCAGATGATGCATATGAGCATGTATTATGATGTTATGCTATCACATACTCATAATCAGTATCAATAACTGGCCTCAATAATCGTCATCGACAATCAGTCTTGACAATGTGGACATTTAACCAACATTGTCCCCAAGGGGTGACCCACATAGAGCCTAACATATGGTGGACTCATGACCTCACAAACATATGGTGGACTCATGGCCTCACTCAAGAACTTAATACACATCACGATGGGCCTCTCACATGGGCCTAATATACATCATGATGGGCCTCTCACATGGGCCTAATATACATCATAATGGACTCCATCGCTCGGCCCTCAAATGCATCACAATGGGCCTCATCACATAAACCTCATATTCATCCCATTAGGCCTTAAACACGGGCTGAATACACATCACAATGGGCTTCAAATACGGGCCGCATATACATCACATTGGGCCTCAAACACGGGCTGCATATACATCACACAGGTCGAATACACATCACAATGGGCCTCAACTACGGGTTGAATATACATCATATACATCGGCCTCGACAATTGAAATCGGCCTCGACAATCGAAATCGGCATCAACAATCGGAATCGATACTCAGAATCGGCCTCGACAATCGGAGTCGGCCTATACAATAGGCCTCGAAAAATCGGAATCGGCCTCGATACTCGGCCTGGACAAATCGGAATCAGCCTCGATACTCGGCCTCGACAATCGGAATTGGCCTCGACAAATCGGAATCGGCCTCGATACTTGGCCTCGATAATCGGAATCGATTAATAATCGAAATCGGCAAATCGGTCACGTCAATCGCAATCGTCATTTGGCCACGACAATCGGGATCAATCGATAATCAGAATCGGCAAATTGGTCACGTCAATCGGAATTGGTAATCGGTCACGACAATCGGAAATGATCGATAATCAAAATCGACAAATCAGTCACGTCAATCGGAATCGGCAATCGGTCACGACAATCGGAATTGATCGATAATCAGAATCGACAAATCAGTCACGTTAATCGAAATCGGCAATCGGTCACGACAATCAGAATCGATCGATAATAAGAATCGACAAATCGGTCACGTCAATCAGAATCGACAAATGGCCATGATAATCGGAATCGATACTCGAAATCAGCCTCGATACTTGGCCTCGACAATCGGAGTCGGCTTATACAATCGACCTCGACATACAGAATCGGCCTCGTCAATCGGAATCGGCCTCGTCAATCGGACTCGGCCTCGACGATTGGAATCGACAATTGAAATCGGCCCCAACATACAGAATCGACAATCGGTGAGAATAGGCCTAACAAGGCCTAAGGGAAGGTCACAATGTAGACATCCAACCATCATTGCCCATCAATGTGGACATTCAACCAACATTGCTCCCAAGGAGTGGCCCACATAGGGTTAAACATATAATGGGCACATGGCCTCACACAAAGGCCTCATACACATCGCAATGGGCCTCGTACAAGGGCTACATACACATCACTATAGGCCACATCACATGGATCTCGAATTCATCACAATGGCCCTCACTCATAGGCCTCAAATACATCACATTGGGCCTCGCCCACGGGCCTCGAATACATCACATTGGGCCTCTCCCACGGGCCTCGAATACATCATAATGGGCCTCACTCATGGGCGTCAAATACAAGGCAGGTGGGCCCCATCACATGAGTCGCAAATATACATCATGATGGGCCTCACAGATGGGCCGCACCAATGGGCCTCAAGTAGGCCTGGACCACACTAAAAATTAGGGGTGCACACGGTTCGGATCCGGTTCCAAAAGGGATGAGAACTAAAGGTGGCCCCCTTCACATTAACGGTCCATATCGACGGCTGGCAGGACCAATTCATCTACATCCTTGGCCATTCGGTTCCAGTTTCAACGTGTGCACCCCTACTAAAAATCACTTCAATAGTTGCAGGTGTAACATGTGTATCACCGTACACTATCATTCTATGGGGCACATGGCCCACTAATGATGATCAACACTGTCCAAACAATGTTTAGCAAATCAGCACTGTCCAAATACTTGACATGTAAATCAGCACCGTCCAATCATTGTCCAGCACCATGGACGGTGCGGATATGCAACAAATCATTAAGGTGGACCCATGGCTTGCTAACATCAATGCAACAGCCATATAGCTGGTGTGACCTGCCGGCCCACCATCCAGATGAGCAGTTGGATATATCACATGTCATGGTGGGCCACTGATGATCGGTAGGATGAAACATATACACCACAGTGGCCCTACATGGATGGACAATGTAGATTTAAAATATATACATCTATGTGGGCCCCCACACGTGTGCCTATGGAGGGGCGGATGGAATGCATATAACATGATCAGACCCACAGAGCAGTCAGCAGCTCTCCGCTGATGTGGGGCCACCGTTTGGACGGTATCGATGGAATACATACATCGTGGTGGAGTCCACACGTGTGTGGGTCCCACGGCTGCAATGCGGCAGGGATAAAACACATCTATCATGTGTGGGCCACGGATACATGGTATGGATGAAACACACACTTCACGTGATGTCCATGTGTACTGTATTCATGATATAAATATAATATAATAATATAATATATGTAATATTTAAATATCATATTGATGGGAAGTGCTGGACGAACGGTATAAAACTCACGCATGACCGTGGAATCCCACGACAGTTGGATGGACGGTGTGGAATTAAAGCACATACCTCATTGCTGGCCCATGATCCGGACAGGCAGGATGGGACGAGCCTGGATGTACCATACATCATCCAGGTGGCCACATGGAGGGTGCAGATATAACAGATACATTACCGTGGTTCCCGCATGAGTGGGCGGTGTGAATACACCACATTCATCTGGCAGACCTCACCGTCCAGATCTGCTGGACGGTGGGGATGAATTACACAAATCACGGTGGATTCCACCATCCTTGATGGACGGTGGATGCAAAACATACATCAGGTGGGTCCCACGTACATCAGGGCCCACCATCATATGTTTTATATATATATATATATATATATTATTTATTAAAATCTTAAAATCGTCCAGACCCTGGACATCTTTGAGGACATGGGTATGAAATACATCACAGGTGAGTCCCACCTACCACGTCTGGACGGTGGAGACCCTACGCATGCACCTGGGTCCCACCATCCAGCAATGGATGGACGGTGCAGTTTACAATGCATATCGAGGTGGGCTCCATTATGCAGGGATGGATGGAATGAATACACCTGGTGGGTCCACACGTGTGGCCCACCCACTTGTATCACGCTGATATTTGTTTTTCCACTTCACACGATCCAGCAGCAGCTGCTGCTGGTCGTCTCGAGGCTAGACGGTCTTGATGACCATCATCAAGGTGGGCCCAAGAGTCTGGCCAAGATGGATGGATGGGTAGGATATAACGCACACCTCGTGATCAGCCCACCGTCCAGAAATCTGAATGGTGCGGATCTGAAACATACACCACGGTGAGATCCACACAGGTGGATGGTGTGGATCAAACATCATCATGGTGGGCCACATACAAACACACATCCGGTGGCCACACACCTCATTATCACCATAAAATGAGAGAGAGAGAGAGAGAGAGAGAGAGAGAGGGAAAACGAGTGGTGATTGAGGGACCCCGCCATTATGGGCCCCTCTTTGATACAAAACATACATTAAGGTGGGTCCCACCATATGTGGGCCCTTAAATCACAAAATCACAACATAAAATCACCTACCATTCGATCTTCTTGATCCGATGATATCCCTAGCTCCTCGGCTTCGATATGACGGAGGATGATGAAGTTTGGAGGGTTAGGATGAAAGATGTGGGGGTAGGAAGATGGGCCACACCAAGCTCTTCTCATGGAGAGCTTGACGGTTAGGTTACTTGGAGAATGAGGGAGAGAGATGAGCGAGAGAGAGAGAGTTGTAAGAGAGAGAGATGGGAGAGTGATGGGTGAGAGATGGGTGATGGGTGATGGATGTGTACTTGGTTGTAAGAGAGTGTTGACTTTGGGGTTGCTTGGGGATGGGTGAAAGGTGATGTGTACTTGACATAAGATGTGATTGATGTGTACTTGATTGATGGGACATGTTGTAAAGATTTTCTTGGGATTGCAAATGCGCGATATTTTTCTCGAATTGAACGTGGGCCTACATCTCCTGGCCCGGGTATCGCCTCAGCACGTAATACGGGGCGTCGAAACCGCGGCGACGGCGCAGTCGCAAGGGTATAAGTATCGGGTCATGCCGACTCTGGAATACAGGATATGACTCAGGATCGCGCGCAAACGCCGATAACAGATAACGAGTCGTCGAAATTCGACCGGAAAGACCGCGGAAGCCTACGAAACAGTACGGTCTAAGATATGGGCCTTACACACACGCACGCACGCGCGCACGCACTCTTACTCTCATTGGTATAAGGATGGAAGGGGACTCCTTGAGTGAGAATGGATGGTTGAAAATGGGAGTGGATCCTTGAAATAATAAGGGAAGGGGGGCTATATATAGTCTCCAAACTCAGTTTTCTGGTAATTGTTGGTAATCCTAAGGAAAAGGTGGTTAAAGGGTTATGATTAGAAATTATCACGCTGCATCATCTGATGGGTTGGATGTTGAGCTGCACACAAGTCGAACAGACTCAATGGACTCAACCGGTCCGACTTGATCAAACCTGACTTGAATGGCTGAGTCGGGTTCGAATCGAGTGGCCTTAGCTCGATCCGAAATCCGACCAAGTCAAGTTCGA
The DNA here is from genome assembly GCA_030180095.1 of Magnolia changhungtana. Lineage (NCBI taxonomy): Eukaryota > Viridiplantae > Streptophyta > Magnoliopsida > Magnoliales > Magnoliaceae > Magnolia > Magnolia changhungtana. The sequence goes on from JASAUF010000489.1 coordinate 1,631,956, forward strand.
GTTACACAGTAACTCGAATTCGAACTCGATTTGATCAGACTCGACTCAATTCGAAACCCAACTTGATCCCGATTGTTGGTGGTATATAAATAATAATAAAAATATTTCCCTCTACCCTAATCCTACCCGCTGCTCCTGATCGGAAGTAACCCAATCTGAAACCCATTCCGACATAGTAGCACCCGTCTGACCGTCCCTCCTCCTCCTCCTCCTCCTCTTTCTCTCTCCCCTCTCCGCGTCCTTCCTCCCTCAAATTTCAAGCTTCGACAGCAATCTAACTCGATTAATAGGTAATTTCTATTTTAAAAAAAAAAAAAAAATTAGCAATTCATAATTTGTCCAGGATGACTCAGGTAAGCTCGAGCTAGCTCTAGAGCAGCCTGGGCTCGCTATGGTGCATCTGGGATGATTTGAGAGCGGCTTGGGCTCATTATGGACCTGTGGTGCATTCGAGCTGGAACGGGTGCAGTGCGGGCGTGCGGCTGGGCTTGATGTGGACCTGTGGTGCGTCCCGCCTGGCCTAGCTCAGGTGCAGTGAAGTCGAGCTCACCGTGAACCTATGGTGCATCCCACCTGGCCTAGCTTAAGTGCAGTGCGGCCGGGTTCGTTGTGGTGCGTGTGGCCTAGCTCGGGTGCGGTTAAGCTAAAACCTAACCCTAAATCCTAATCCCTAAACCTAAAACCTAACCCTAACCCTAACCCTAACCGTAAACCCTAATCCCTAATCTCTAAACCTAAACCCTATACACTACCTAACCCTAACCCTAAACTCTAAACCCTTATCCACAATCCCTAATCCTTAAACCTAAACCTAAACCCTAAACACTAAAACCTAACCCTAAACCCTAAAACCTAATCCATAAAATCTAAACCCTACCTAACCCCTAACCCTAATCCCTAAACCTAAAACCTAAATCCTAACTCTAAACCCTAAACCTTAAACCTTAAACCCTAAATCCTAAGACTTAAACAACTAAACCTAATCCCTGAACCCTAAATCTTAAATTGCCAATGTGTTTTATTTATTTAAATTAAAAAATTAGTGGTTAATTTTTTAAAATTATAGTTTACATTGATTATTGCTTAGCTTATTATTATGACTTGTGAGTTAGATAATTAGTTGCCCATGTGAGGATTTATACGTGGCTATATATATATATATATATATATATATATTATATATATATATATATATATATATATATATAGTATTTTTGGTGACATAGAAATCGTTTAAATTGTCCCATTTTTTACTGTTCAATGTTAGATAGATAGTATACTTTCATATAACTTATTTAAATATTCATGCCTAATCTGCATTCCATCTCTCAATTTCTCTCTAGATATGTTTCTTCATTTTCATTTCTCATATCAAATATCTTCATGTTGCTTAGATATGGGGAGATGATGTCAGATTTTCGACGTGAGCGTTTAAATGAAATATGAAAGTATTGCAATCTATCCAACCTTGGATAATTGACTAATTTAGGGTTTAGTATAAACTTTTAAGGCATTAGAGTGATAATGCTAATCTGATTTAGTATCTTTCAATTAACAAATGGTTAGTAAGAAAATTTTCAATACTCCCTATGGTTTATCAGTCACATCGCCGATGATCTTGGATAATGAATGATTATGTCTAGAAGATGAAGAGGTGTTCATTGATATTACTACCTCATAGTCACATATTTTAAGAAAAGCATAGTTACAGATTTCAGGAAAAGAAAAAAAAAAAAAAAAAAAAAAAAAAAATGGTAGTGTGGGGAGATTTTAAAGAAGAAACCGTAAAAAATGGCACGGTAAAGATACAATGCAAGTACTGCAAGACTTAATATACTAAACAAGTAGATAGGTCTACCACAACTCTGAATAAACACATTTCGAAGTGTCATAAAAAAGTGAGAAGTTAAACCTTAGGGCAACAAACACTTTCATTTACCCAATCTTTAGTGGGTCCATCACAAAGTACATTGTCCATCTATAAGTATAACAAAGACCATGTGAATGAGTTGACGGACAGATTTATTATTGTCAATGAAAGACTATTTCAGATAATAGAGAGTTATTCTTTTGTCAAATTAGCAAGAGGTCTTAACCCCATATATGAGAATGTATCATGTACAACAATAAAGAGAGTGTGCATGAAGATGTATGCAAGCGAGAAGCTCAAGTTGAAATCAGTTTTCCAAATTAACCTGACATCAGATTTGTGGACGGCATCCAATCAACGAAAAGAGTATATGTCACTGACTTCCTATTACGTTGATGCCGAATGAAGGCTCTGCAAAAGAATTATAAACTTTCGTTATCTTCCGCCTTCTCACACCATATTTATGATTTCAGACCACATCTACAGATGTCTTGTGGAGTGGGGCATTGAGAAGAAAATCTCTTTAATAATTTTAGATAATGTCTCTACAAACGATAGTGTGATAACAAATTTTTAGAACTAGTTTAGGGCCACCAATGACTTGTATTTTGGTAGAAAGATATTTCATGTTAGGTGTTGTGCCCACATCCTAAACTTTATTATATAAGGTGACCTTAAAACAATTATGTCAACAATTGAGAACATAAGAAAAAGTGTGAAATATATACAGGGGTCATCTTCACGATTAAATACATTAAATGAGATTGTAAAACGGTTGAATTTGTCATTTCAGAGAACGATGATGTTAGATGTCATGACACATTGGAATTCAACTTTTGAAATGTTGAATTCAACGATAGCTTTGAGAAATACATTCTCTCACTATGTGAAGCATGATAGTGCGTATCAGTGCTTGCCTTCTCACGATGATTAGACAAGAGTTCGTAAGTTCCTTTCAGTTCTTTACGACTCAACAAAAATTTTTTCAAGAAGCAAGTATCCAACAACAAATATATTTATGTCAAAACTTTGGAGGATAAAAAATGTTTTGTATAGAAGCTGTAATGGATCAGACTTTTTACAATTAATGAATATGGGTATCCAGTTAAAGTTTGATAAGTATTAGTCTAAGTGTAATCTAGTAATGGCTGTTATAGTCGTTATTGATCCTCGATAGAAGATGTTCATAGTTATATTCATCTTTAATAAGTTATATGGTGAGAAGAGTGTCATTGATGTCGATAAAATTCGTGATACAGTTGATGATTTGTACAATTTCTATGTACAAACTTTGGGCGTCGTAAAAGACAATACTGCAGCCACAATTATGACTCCTGAAGTGGGTTCTAGTTCTACTGTTAGTGAACAACGAAACACGATCAATGATTTCATGTCGTTTATGGCACAGGTTGAGACTCAAGTGCAAATAACCCAAACAGAACTTGACCACTATCTCAAGGAGCCACTTGTAAAGAACAAAAGTAAAGAATTTGATGTTTTAGAATGGTGGAAGTCGAAAGTTCGTACTTTACAGTACCATGTGCTCTCATTAATGACACGAGACATTATTAATTCTAATTTCAACAATGACCTCAAAATCTACTTTTAGTATGAGAAGTGAAGTCGTGAACAAGTATCAAAACTCTCGTTAATGGTACGAGACATATTATCAATTTTAATTTCAACAATGACGCCAGAATTTATTTTTAGTATGAGAAGTAAGGTTGTGAACAAGTATCAAAGCTCATTTACATTGAAATTTAGTATGAAAAGTAAGATCGTGAATAAGAATCAAAGCTCATTTACATTGAAATCAATTGAAATACTCATTTGTAAACATGATTAGCTACATTGAAATCAGTTGAAGCACTTATTTATAAACAAGATTGACTGTGTACATACAATGATATTATAGAAGGAAAGAAAATCCCAAATACCAACTTGATAGGTAGGTGTCTCTTTGATGTGACCTACTTCAATTTTGGAGCAGTCCTATTCACGGACACGTCAATGCGGGACATCACAGGCCTTTTTGTTGCACTAGCTCCCTGAAACATTTTGTCGTGGGAAATTGTCCCTCATGATTGGATGCATGGCCCACCAGTTTTCCTTGTTTTTTTGTGGGTTCTATCACAACGTCAATCAAGAAGTATCCTGAATTCCTGATTTAGGGTGCGTCCACCATGACTGACAGTATGGTACATTGGTCTCTCCACGTTATAACGGCATGAATGGTATCCACCCATCCGGGCACTTAAGAAAGGTAACTCCAAAGCCTCTCTTGTAATTACGGGCAGACAGAGGGAGCCTGCTTAATAATAGTGTCACCGGAATGCTCACCATTGTGAAGTGCTAATCTCATGTTTGGCTAGCACCTAAGATTTGCTGCTACCTAAAACTAGACCAAATTATGGCTTGACCATGGCCCACAATTGGAAATCTCATTCTACTTATTCCCATGGCTAAAATAATTAAGTATGATAATGGCAGGGGCCGCGCGAACGCGTACCCCCTCAACCACAAATTATGACGTGCACTCTCCTACTTGAGGAGATGCTAAGCCAACGCCCCTCCTAAGTGCAATGGAGGCCGTTAACCTAGGCCATGGGCCTTCTGGATCACCCAAAGACCCCGTCCAGGTAAGTATGGATCAATGTTGCTATTCCACTTCCTTTTATATATTACTTTTCCAATGCTTCCCTTACTCTCTTCCGATGTGGGATTAAACATGCTACACCTTTCTCATGCTTCCTCTCTATTCTTAGAACATAACAGATCTCATACCCTTCCACTCTCTGATGATTCATACGCATGCACGCGAAAATTGCTCATATAGCACACGTGCCACCCAAATGAATACGTCCAGATCATATATATCCAGGGTCATTAGCCATTTTTACACTGGAATTTTGACCTGGCTCGATGATTGATGATGAATGCATGACCAACGGCGAGGATGAACATAGTCCACGGTCCGAGTTCAAAAAACAGATGTTAAGATCATTCAGTCAATCTATTATTGTCTTATGCCATCGCTAAAGTTAGTCCCACCATTTGGACGGTTTGATTTGAGTATTGTGAATGCCACGTGCAACATCGAGTGCATGAGCGCTTTTTTCATGCACCTCAATTTTCATTGTTAGATTAGATTTTTCAAGTCTCGGTTAGAGCGAGAACACTATTAAATTGTAGCCACTCATCACAACCTTATTCGTCACAGGTTCGATCCAGAGCGTCCATTCGTAGCTGCCACTATGGATGATGGAGAATCAGCCATAAATCACAGTGATGGGAAAATGTTAACCATCTGATTTGGTTAACATTATCCTTTTCAGCCGTCTATTTAACGGCCACTAACAGGTTCGTTAGTATTACCTGATCAGGTGTGATTTTCGATCATGCTCCATCCTCAATAGCCATGAAATCGGATGGTCTGTATGCAATGTATGGTGGATGAATTTCCACCCTCTAAACAATGGGCCCCTAATCACCTGATCGGGTCGAGGAGTCACTTCCTGCGACGTTATCATCTGCGGCCGGTTCCTACACAACATTTATAGAATGAGCTTATCTGAGAACATTGTGGGCCCCACCCTGATGCGTAGATGACATCCCATCCATCCATCCATCCATCCATCCATCCATCCATCATGTGTGTCCAACAATCAGGCTGGTCAAAACTTCAGGTGGCCACACCATGTAAATTAATGCCTAAAAACATGTAAAATAACATCTTGTGGCCCACTTCAATTTTGGAATGGTCTATTTTTTAGTTAGTCGTATGAAAGTTGCATGTTTAACTAGTTACGTGTGAGATATTCACTTTTTTTCTTTAATGAAAACAAATGTTAATTAATCAGAGGTCAGGATCGCCTGATCAATCTAGTAACAGGGCTGCACCACGTCTAAAGTTGGCTCCACTACTTGTCTTGCATGGATCAGTTAAATGTATGGCACGTGTGCAATGACCAAGTGAGTGAACATAGTTCAGGCATTTCGTATAAAATATCTACTCTTTGTATTTTTATTTTTATTTTTATTTATTTATTATTATTATTTGTAATTCGTGATTAGTGGATCATGCAATCCAACTGTTGGCATTTCAACACATGGCCTCGTGCAATTGTCCCACTATTTCCAAAAAATTTCTTATACTGTTTTCTTAGCATGTGTTTGGTTGCTCGAAATATCATGAAACTTTCCAACTGATTGGACTGACCACTCACGGAATTTTGTAATATCTGGAGGACCTGTATGTCACGAAAAACCACCATAATATTGTCGAGAATAGTTGCACACTAAAGAAAAAGGAGCCCAAACAAAACCCAAAAGAAAAAGGGAAAAATAAGAGAACGAGTTATACATGAAAAATACACCCAGATCCATACCTAAGTGGTAGACCAAGTGAAAAGATACCTCGTTTCAACACTGAGGTCATCGTGGTAGACTAAGTGAGAAGATACCTCGTTTCAACACCGAGGTCTTGGTATCCATTCCCCAGGGGGGTGGCTAACAGTGAAGTGTGAACTGACAATGTGACAATGGGTCTACTAACAAGCTAAAAAAAAAAAAAAAAGGGTATATATGAAAAATGGTACTATGAGGTCAACTTTATGGGTGGGTTCCACCGTAATGTGTGAAGGACATCCATTCCATTAATCAGATGCACCCTTCCATGGTTAACTATGGGCAAAAAAATCAGGCCGATATATGATTTGGGTGGGCCACACCATAAACAATGGTTGAGAGTGAATGCCTGCCCATTAAAACCTTTGGGATTGCACATAAAGCCCACCGAGATGTGGTTGTGACATTTAGCCTATCCATTGTGTGTTCCCCACTTGCATGAGGAGCCACACTAGATTTCAGGTCATTTCAAAACTCAAAGTGGGCATTACAAGTGCATTTAGATGTTTTAGGCAAGATTTTCAAGGCTTTATCCCCCAACCTATAGGGTACCTACCAAAATGGACGGCATGGATGTCCATCACATAGCATGGTGAGGCCCACCCCCAACCTAAAGGATACCTACCAAAATGGACGGCATGGATGTCCATCACAAAGCATGGTGAGGCCCACAGAGATCGACCTCATGGGATCCACCCATTGGATTACTCTCATTGTGCATGCCCTAGCTGTATTCTAAGGGAAGTGTGGTAACTCTCAACTTTTTCTTTATTTAAGAGAAGATTGAGGACAGACCTACATTGGAGGTTTGTTATCAGCATGGCTGTCTACATTGATCAAGGGATGAAAATTAAGGTAAGTAATATGTTTTTGTTTATAGAGTTTTGATTCAAGCTGTACACGAGTCAAACTAAGTCAAGCTTAGCACAACTCGCTTGAACAGTAGCTAACCCCGGCTTGAAATTGGCTCGAAATTTTTCGAGCGCCAAAATCCAGCTCGACTCAGTCCAAATCCAATTTCAAGCCAAGGCAAGTCGAGCTTTTCCGAGTTGAGTTGGGCGAGCTGACCGAGCTAACTTGACTCATGTATAGCTCTAGTTTTGATTGTATCATACATGGAGATTCTAGGGCAATTAAAAATTCATTTAGAAATCCTAACACAATGAACAAAGCATTAATAAAGAAAATTTATATAATTCATTGGACTAAAAAGGCATATATTCCAATAATCTCCATTTTAAACTTTATAAATCTAGTAGGATATAATTCTAAATTCCTTTGCATCAACATACCACCTAAAGAACTCTTTGTTCAGTAATCCTTTCGTAAAAGGATCATCTAGGTTGTCATAAGTGCCAATCTTCTTTACTGATATATCTTGATCATGCATAAAATGCCCAACTATATGATATTTCTTCAATATATGCTTTATCCCCTTACTGTTTTTGGGGTTCCTTAGCCTGATTTATAACAATAGTAGTATCATAATCAATGAAGGAAACAACACAGTTCTATGATGGAGTTTGTGGTACACTTGTGTAATTCACTCATGGTGGGACCCAATAGATTCATTGTCAGCATTATACTGTTAAAATCTTCAGGCCACATCATGTAATTCACCTAACAGATACTCCCCCCAGTGGCACCACCTGGGGTAACAGCCCCAGCTCATTCATGAACAATGCCAGAGGTGGAAAAATGATAAGGACCGTTGATCTGGTGGCCACCCCAAGTAAATTTCATAACCAAAATTAGCAAACTATGAAACTATTTTAGCACAACAATATCATTCAAATGGACAGAATCAAGGACATGCACAACCTTTCTCAAGTCCTGAGCTAGGACAAGTTGTGCAATGCCTCTGTTATCCAAATTGTGACTTAATGGGTCCCACCAAAGATGAAAAATTCCTGTGGTTGAACAATCTTAGCACTTCTAACCTTGGCCCACATATAGACGTTTATGAGGAATTACAACACCAGAGATTGGACCATACAACCTCACAATATTGGAATTTTTTGTGACAATGCCCATTCATTGTGAGAGCCAATCAGATATACAGTCTGGATCATCAAGTTATTGGCCCACTTGCACGAGGATCACATAATTCCTCTTGGTGAAATAGGATGGATCAGTTCAATCATTGCATGTTCTTGGCCATGAGCAGTGTGTGCCGTGACCCGCCATATCCCCTATGTAAAATAGGATGGCTAGGATTCTCCACTCGCCCTGTTCTTGACTATAAGCTGTGTATATGGTGATTAGCACACCGTATCAACAGTTCCAATCACCATCTATGACTCCTCCATGTACAATGGCCATCACCTTCCCCCTGTAATTAGATCACCATCATACATTGTAGCAGGATTAGAACATAATTTTCAGTTGGAATCACTTCATAATTTTGAATTAACATGGCTAAAGAGTCATTTATTTTAAATTGCTCGGTGACATCTGAAAATGTATTGTGATGGCAGCACCACCATTTTAATCTAAGTGAATTCTGTGTTTCATGGATGCATCAAGCATATAATGATGAACTTTGATCTTTATTAGGAACGTGGCATTCAAGGAAATATGCAATCCTTTTGTGAAATATAGAGATCAAGTACCTAATATCTTTTCACTAAGGCTGTTGGGAGGATTGATGTGTATTAGGAATCGTTTGGCTTGAAGTAACACTTGCATTTTATACAGAAGGAGCATTTAAGGCTGAATTAGTAAACAACCAAGAAAGTAATTATTGCATTATTCACCAATAAACAAGCCAATAATTACATCATCATCTTATCAGGTCAGGTCGAGGAGAGGCCCAAACCCAACCCATTAAGAATCAGGTCAGGATATTGGACCTAGACGGAACCCATTGAAATTCAGGTTGGGTCCAAGTCAAAACTGGCCAACCCATTTATTTAATAAGTTCGGTCTGGATATAAGAGTATACTGACCTAACCCATTTATCACATGCGTCCCATTTGGGTCGGGTCTAGGTCAGGTATAGGAATTACAATTGAATTTTCATAGAAATATTGTTCCAAACCATCTAATTGGTGATGGGTATCAATTTTGATGGTAAAGAGTGAAATGGCCAGCGGTCCAAATTCAGTGAGTAAAATAAGAAGGTAGTCCAATTAGGGTGACTTTTGGTAGTTTCTCCATCAATAATGGAACATGATTTGCAATGTCCACATTGCCACAAGTAATGGATTGGTAACAGCACTTTAGAAGTGGCTACTTTTTCTTGGGTCTAGATCGGGTCCAATTTAGTATGCCCCGAATTAGGTTGAAGTCGGGTCTGATCAGGTTGATTTTTAGAGGACCCAAACATGCTCCATGGGTCTAAATTTTGCAAAATGGAAAACATGGTTAATCGAGTTGGTTCTGCTCATAAATAATGCATTTAAAAATTCACTTAATGTAGTTAAGTACCGTGTTCAAAATATCGGTATCGTGTTACGTATCACACCCTTGGGATACATATGCATATCGGTTATCGCATGAGATATATCAGTTGTATCGCATAATGTATTGCTGTTGTTGGAAACATGGGGAAACATTGAAAAATGGTCAAAATTTTCAATGAAATTTTAGTGATTGTTAAAAAAGACATCAATACACACTTACAAATCAAAACGTTACAAAAAACAAGTGCACATAATAGGTTTTTGTATGGGGTCATAATCTATGTGCTGTCTAACTGAATTGATGCAAGTATATTCAAAGTTTATTCATATAATTTATAAATGTAAGAAGACGCGTGGAAACACAAGAAATACATTCAAAAGTAAACGAAAAACCACTAGATTAGGTTACATGCATATTTGATTTTATGTTTGGTCACGGATTGCAACCGATTTGCGAGAATTTGGGAAATTCTGATTTTTTTTCAATTTTCCACAACTCGGTCCTCCTCCAAATCTTGAAATCGAAACTCCCAATCCATGATTTTTCATGCAAAACATGAAAAATTATGGATTTGTGACACTGATTTAACATAATTTACAGAAAAAATGATTGAAAATAAATAATGCTCACCGGATCAAACATGCAGGATATATCCCACTAGTTCTGTGTTTCGTATCGCACAGGTGGGATAGAAGATATATCGTGGGATATGTCGGCCAATATCTTCAATATTTAAAACGCTAGTATACATTTTCAAAATTCCTTATTACAAAACCATTTTTCACCGTGTTGGAAATGTCTTAAAATCCCTTTATCAAGATTGCCTTGATTAGACAGCAATGGATGTTTGGATGGATGGATCGAGCAAAGTAAACATTAAGCTTATCCACAATTAAGATTCTCTGGTGTGAAAGAACATGACCGTTGTCTAATGAATTTGGGATTTCCACTTGCTATCCAAACCCCCTAGATTAGGAATCTTACTTTCTACAGTAAAAATGGAAATAATCATGCATGATCATTGCAATTTCTATATCCACACCATGGATTCCACGCAATCCAAACATAATGGAATTATAATCATTTCAATTTTGATTTCTTTTACCAAGGATCTAATCCAAACTGGCACTTAGTTTTCTTGTCTTCTTGATATTGGATCCTATATTTTGTAACTTCACATTGAAAACATGAGGTTTGCTAGACCCACACACAGCCACGTGCAGCCATACTTGCCAACCTGGCACTTGTGCAGAATATCTGAACCGTGTATTAGGGGACCCCACCAGGTAGATGATCTGGCCAAAACATGGCTCGGTCAACAATCAGGCTTATGAAAATAATAAACAGTAAAAAAATTTCAAGTTTTTGACACAGTACTATCTGTTGTCTTTGAACATTGGCCCAAGTGATGGTTAACCAGCCTGATTTTTTGGCTGGATCACATGGTGGGTCCAACCTGATATACAGATGTCCTATAATGTGTGGCTATGTGTGGAGCGATGCATGTGGGCTAGCAAACTTTCTAAAAACATTCCACACTGTTAACAATAGAAGTGGAACTTACTCCCGAGGAGCTCCACTACTGAATCTGTGCTCCCTTGGTCTTATGGATGGAATGAGCGAGTAAAAGGGGAACTGGCAAGCAGTACGCAGCAGAATGAAGAAATGGATTCATTTCATATGCCTTTGTCAGAGCCCAGCAATGCTGTAGAAAAATGTAACAGAATCAAACAATTGATAAGGGTAAAAAACAGAATGGAAGCAATGCACAATTAAACTTGTCACATTTATGGCTTCTAGAGTAAAAATAGTTAGTAAGCAACCATAAATAAGCATTCACATGCTAAAGTAGAGAAGAGGCCTCTCACGCCTTTCACTGCAAAATCACAAATAAATGAGAAATCATTGAGGTAAATTTTCAGGAAATAAATAATAAATTACCCACCATCTTTTGGTGATAGCTAATGGCCCTTGAGTTTCAAAGAAAGGTATTGAAACAATATCATCAAGGACATGCTTGGATGCACCCTCCAAAAAGGCGTTTGAGGCCCTAAATGCCGTTTTGATCAAAACTGATGTTGATATTGTGTGTTTGGATGCACTTGGCAAAAACCCTTCTCAGCTCCCACTTGACAAGGCACTAAAACGCCGACAATACCAAAAAAACACAAACCAATTGGTTTTTGCTGAGTCGACCAAAAAAGCAGGCTTGAAACCTCCTTTTCTCAGAAAAGCCTGCTTTGAGGAAGTGACGCAGGACAACCCTAATTATGATGCATGCTCATGAACATAATTAAACAGCGGAAATAAAAGGAATAAATGATCTAAAATTCTAGCAGTAATCATCATAACTGAGAAAATCATAAAGGAAACATGCAATGGAGCGGGCCATCATCACAACCATGGAGTATGGAATTCAATTATTACTTAGGTTGGATCCGGCGAGGGATGAGACCTCCCGATCTTGCATGGTCACACTCAATCGATCAATGAAGATCACTAGTCCGAAGAACCAAGAAGTTTCTCGGATTAGGGATTTGAGAATTTGAGGGTTTAGGGTTTAGATCGATTCTCAAAGTTTTGATCGAAGAAGGATTAGCCAAAACTAGAAAAGAGAAAGAATGAAATAATTACCTTGAGGAAGTTGGAGGGGCACAAGAAGAAATTAGAAGAAGAAGATCAAGGGAAGAGAAGGAGCACCATTAGACAGAAGAGAAGAAGAGGGCAACCAAAGGGTTTGCTTTTCATTCATCAATAGTTCAAATTCGGATTTAGGGCTTTAGCCCACTTAAATAAGCAAATAAAGACATAAAATTACTAAAATACCCCTAGAATAAGCAAATAAAGATATAAAATTACTAAAAGACCCCTAACTTAAGCAAAAACACGCAAATAACATAAGTGCGGGAAAGTTCGGGCGCTCGGTCTTCTTTCTCCAATCTTCCTTCACATGTGTCTTCCCTGAGTGGGGTCTTCTATATGTCCAATCACATGTGAAAGGTCTTCAGCTCCTCAATAGTCGCCTATCCACAAGGACGACACTTGTGATTGGCGCTTTCTTCGTTGGTACACCTTAAATGCGCTTGTGTCCGCATCAATTCTCCTCGGGTGAGAAAAACTCGACTCCGACGAGTTGAAACTTTTGTAGCGCTCTAGCAGATCTGGATCAATACCCTGCAATGCGTCGCCCGACAGCCACGTAGATTCAGACGACGGTTTGTTCTTCCACTTGACAAGATACCTTTGGAAACCTCCATCTCTCATGGATACTATCTCGTCATCCAAGATTTCCTCAATTTCTTCTTTATGGGTAATGGGTGGAGGAGGGGGTGGAAGGGGTTGGGTAGCAAACTCAGAAAAAGGCCATGAAAGGGACGATGTATCAACAATGGGAGTTTGGGCACGGACTAGATCTTCCACATTAAAAGTTGGATTAATGCCCATTTCGGGTGGAAGGTCAATCCGATACGCGTTGGACCCAACCTTTTGTAATATCTTAAATGGTCCAGCACTACGCGCTTATAATTTTTTAGCAGATCCTTAAGAGAATCGCTCTGGCCTTATTCGCACCATTACATAGTCTCCTTCTTGAAATTCTTGCACTCTACGATGAGAATCAGCTGAAACCTTATAATCATCATTGCTCTTATTTAACCGCTGTCTAATATGTGTATGCAAATCATGAATATGGCATGCAAATGCATCGGCTGACTCAGAAGACCTTTGGGTAACAGACATAGGTAAGAGATCTATGGGCATAACCACTTACAATCTCAAAAGGAATCTCAAAAGGACTATAGGTAAGAGACCTTTGGTTTATAACCACTTACAATCTCAAAAGGACTCAACCCTGTAGATCTATTAACTGACCCATTATAAGCAAGCTCAGCAGTTGGTAAAATTAGGTCCCAAGTCTTAACATGTTCACCCACTAGACAACGTAGAAGATTTCCAAGGCTACGGTTTACCACTTCAGTTTGACCATCTGTTTGTGGGTGGTAAGTAGTAGAAAATTGCAAACGAGTTCCCATAATGTGCCACAGTGTCTTCCAAAAATAGCTAGTAAATCGAACATCACGATCAGACACTGGTTTTAAGTAACCCATGGAGACGCACCAAACCATCAAAAAAGAGACGAGCAACATGAGACGCATCCGACGTCTTCGAACATGGGAGAAAATGCGTCATTTTAGAAAAACGGTCCACAACGACAAAAATGGAATCATGCTTTTTTATAGTCTTGGGAAGCCCAAGCACGAAGTCCATACTAATGTCCTGCCACGGAGCATGTGGCACTGGCAATGGCGTGTACAGCCCGGTATTTTGCTTTCTCTGCTTTGCCAGCTGACATGTTCGACACTGCCCTAAAACTTTGGCTACATCTCGCTTGAGACTTGGCCAATAGAAACGATCTTCCACGAGGGCAATGGTCTTATCACGACCAAAATGGCCGCTATCCCTCCTGAATGAAGCTCCCAGATGAGGAATTCATGAAGGGACATATGAGGAATACAAAGTCTGTCTCCCTTGAAAAGGAAGCCATCTTTAAGAACATATTCACCCATAATATGCTGGTCACTAGAGAGCGACGCGTAAGTACCCCCAAAATCAGAACATATGGGGTATTCATCTTTCAGTTGCTCAAATCCGACTACCTCTACACTCAAGGAGTTGAGCAACGCCACTCTTCTACTAAGGGCATCTGCTGGTTTGTTTTCAACCACAACCTTGTGTTTCAAAACAAACGAATATTCCTGAAGAAACGCTACCTACTTGGCATGCCTTGGGTTGAGTTTCTTCTGAGAATGCAAATATCTCAAAGCCTCATGGTCAGAAAATAAAACGAATTCTTGCGGTAGGAGATAGTGTCGCCAATGTCTCAGGGATTGCACTACCGCATAAAATTCTTTGTCGTAAGTGGAGTATTTTTGTTTTGCCTCATTCGGTTTCTCACTGAAATAGGCCACTGGGTGTCCTTCTTGACTCAACACTCCACCTATATCGACAGGGACGCATCACACGCTACTTCAAAGACTTTAGAAAAGTCGTGTAGACGCATGACAGAGCTTCTACCATCTTACCCTTAATTTTCTTAAAAGCCTGATCAGCGCTGCTTTGACCACACGAACTCTCCCTTTTTCATGCACTCGGTAATGGGAGCCATGATCGTGCTAAAACCCCTAATGAACCAACGATAAAAAGTTGTTAGGCCGTGAAAGCTTTGCACCTCATGAATGTTCCTTGGTTCTGGCCACTCAACTATGACCCTGACTTTTTCAGGGTTTGCGCGCATCCCTTCAGATGACACTATAAATCCTAAGAACACAACTTGGCTAGACATGAATGCACATTTCTTAAGATTAGCGTACAACTTTTCCTTCCTAAGGACACTACAGACCTTCTTTAAATGTTCAAGGTGTGATTCCTTAGTGGTACTATAAATAAGAATATCGTCAAAGTACACCACTAGGAATTTTTCCATGAACGGCCTCAAAGCTTGTGTCATCACCCGCATGAAAGTACTAGGTGCGTTAGTCAAGCCTGAAGGGCATGACCAACCACTCATACAAACCCATCTTTCGTCTTAAACGCCGTCTTCCACTCATCTCACTGGGCGTATATCTGAGTTTGGTGATATCCACTCTTGAGGTCTATCTTAGAGAATATAGTGGACCCTGGCCATCATGTCAGCATATCATCAAGTCTAGGTATAGGGAACCTATACTTGACAAAATAATTTTGTTTATGGCACGATTTGTCCACACACATGCGCCACGTGCCATCTTTCTTTCAAGCGTCAACAATGCAGGGCACAGACACGGCTCATACTCTCTTGGATGAAACCCTTTGCGAGAAGCTCATCAACTTGCTTCTTCAACTCGCATGCTCTGCAGTGGTTCATCCTGTAGTGAGGAAGGTTCAGTACACTGGGACAAGATCAATGGCATCTTTTGATGTCCCTCATAAGTGGCAACTCATTCGGTAAGTCTTCGGGAATACATCACCTTGTATTCCTTCAGACCGAGGTCACCTCACGGGGCAACTCGATGGAACCTCGGGTGTAATCTCTCTATTACAAGGGCATACACCATGAATCCTCCCAGCCTCTTTTTCAAACTCTCTCTTGGCCGATTATATGTAGAGACTTAGGTTTGAATTTTCCTATTCCTCTGTGCTCACTTGCCTTCTCATCCTTCTTCTTCCCTGCAGTGTATTCTCAGGTGGCATGGGATTAAGTTTGATCTTTTACCGTTATACATAAAAGTACATGCATTCGAACGGCCAAAGATCATGACATCATTATCGAATAGCCACGGTCTACCTAGGATAACATGTCCCACATCCATAGGTAAAACATCACACCACAGGGACTCTTTGTATGACCCAAACTCGATGGAGACTAGACATTTCTTTGGGTGACAGGGATGTCTTGTCGACCCAAGAAACTTTATACGGGTCTGGATGAGGTGTGGATTTCAGTTTTAAGCGATCTAAGGTGCTAGTGGAAATCACATTCTGACAACTTCCACTGTCCACTATCACCTTACAATTCTTTTCACCACACTTAGCAATAGTGTAGAAGATAGTGCTTCGACGCCGGTCGACTAAGGATCGAGCAAGCACACGCCCGACTACTGCAAGCGTTGCTTCTCCATCCACTTCTTCTTCATCGGTAAGTCCACCTTGTGGTGATACTCTTCAACTTCATAATCACTCTGGTCATCTCCACCCTCGTGGGACTCTTTATAACTAAGGCTCTCCCACACTCTTCGTAGGACACGATTAAACATGTGGCCAAGATTGCCACACTCAAGACCTCACTTGGTTCATGTTACTAGGACCAGGCACAAGAACCCCTTTTACCCTTGTCCTCCCCAGCTCAGCGAAATGGTCGCTCCGTGCCCTCAGTTGACTACCAATACCAGGTCAGTTCCCGGGAACTAGATCTCAAGACTGAGTCTCGGGACTCAAAACGACGAACGATGGGAGCCTTCGGATATTGCTCTAACTCTGCACGACTTGATATGCTTCATCCAAGTCCAGTCGAGTCATAAGCTCACGGCGAAGATCCGCAAGAAGGCCCGTCTTAAAACGCGAGAGCGTTCTTAGAGGGTCTTCGGATATCACATCGCATCACATATTCTTCAAATTTAGCGATGTAGTCGGCGAGACATTGACCCTTGACGTAAGGATTGCCATTGGTCAAGGAGCTTCTGGCGATATGAGAGAGGAAGGTACTTCTCCTTCAACTTCTCTTTCATCTCATACCAATGTATGATAGGGGCTCTACCAACTCTCTCATCCTACGCTCGGTGTTGGTCCAAGAGCTTGGCTTGAGGCCCACAAGTTTCATCTTAGCAAACCGCATTTGACGGTTTTCCGACATGTCATACCACTCAAAGTAGTGGTCCATGTCAGCAACCCAGTCAAGGAATGCCTTGGGATCCAAGCGCCCATCAAAACTCGGGGCCTCAACTCTCACACTCTTCATCGCACGCTCATCTGGATCATAACGATCTTGATGATCACATGTGGCTCGTGCCTCTCGCACCACACCACGACCTTACCACGATCTCTATCTTCATTACCACCTCGTGTGGGTAGCGTTCTTCAATGATTCCTCCCACTGAGAGTACGCATCATTCCCAAATGGCGGGATTTTCCTTTTGGGACGCCTCTAGTTGCTCGACCTTAGTCATGGTAGTGGTAATTTGGTTCTCAAGGGCAAACTCAGCGCTTTTGACCCGCTTTCAGTGGCGGTTATCTTTTGTATCAATTGAGCAAGTTGCTCGAGATAATCGCTCGTTATTCATGGTAGGTTGAAGTCCGAAACCTCTACCTCTTCTCGTGGGCATACAATGAAGACTTGAACCAAACTCTACCCAACTAGACTACTAGGTGTTATGACTTTCAAGATGAATGTGATGAATGCAAAACTACTATGAACTGACACAATTAAGTTGACACAGGAAACAACTCAAATTTGGAAATTTTCTAAATTGGAAAGTTTCTAAATTTGGAAAGTTTCTAAATCTGGAACTTTCTAAATCTGGAAATTTTCTAAATCTGAAATTTTTCTAAATTGGAAAGTTTCTAAATCTGGAACTTTCTGAATCTAGAAATTTTCCAAATCTGAAAATTTTCTAAATTGGAAAGTTTTTAAATCTGGAACTTTCTAAATCTGAAAATCTGGAAATCTGGAAATTTGGAAATCTCAAATCTGGAAATCTGCAAATCTGGAAATCTGCAAATCTGGAAATCTGCAAATCTGCAAAGCTGGAAATCTGCAAATCAAGAAATTTGCAAATCTGGAAATCTGCAAAGCTGGAAATCTGCAAATCTGGAAATCTGCAAATCTGGAAATCTCAGATCTGGAAATCTGGAAATCTGGAAATCTGCAAATCTGGAAATCTGTAAATCTGGAAATTTGCTGCAAACCGGAAACCCTAATTTGATAACTCGATCTAGACAAAAACCATGCAAACCTATGCTTTGATACCAAATTTGATGCAGGACAGCCCTAATTATGATTCATGCTCATGAACATAATTAAACAGCGGAAATAAAAGGAATAAATGATCTAAAATTCTAGCAGTAATCATCATAATTGAGAAAATCATAAAGGAAACATGCAATAGAGCGGGCCATCATCACAATCATGGAGTATGGAATTCAATTATTACTTAGGTTGAATCCCGGCGAGGATGAGACCTCCGATCTTGCATGGTCACCTAATCGATCAATGAAGATCACTAGTCCGAAGAACCAAGAAGTTTCTCGGATTAGGGATTTGAGAATTTGAGGGTTTAGGGTTTAGATCGATTCTCAAAGTTTTGATCGAAGAAGGATTAGCCAAAACTAGAAAAGAGAAAGAAGGAAATAATTACCTTGAGGAAGTTGGAGAGGCACAAGAAGAAATTAGAAGAAGAAGATCAAGGGAAGAGAAGGAGCAACATTAGACAGAAGAGAAGAAGAGGGCAACCAAAGGGTTTGCTTTTCATTCATCAATAGTTCAAATTCGGATTTAGGGCTTTAGCCCACTTAAATAAGCAAATAAAGACATAAAATTACTAAAATACCCTTAGAATAAGCAAATAAAGATATAAAATTACTAATAGACCCCTAACTTAAGCAAAAACACGCAAATAACATAAGTGCGGGAAAGTTCGGGCGCTCGGTCTTCTTTCTCCAATCTTCCTTCACATGTGTTTCCCTGAGTGGGGTCTTCTATATGTCCAATCACATGTGAAAGGTCTTCAGCTCCTCAATAGTCGCCTATCCACAAGGACGACACTTGTGATTGGCGCTTTCTTCGTTGGTACACCTTGAATGCGCTTGTGTCCGCATCAGGAAGTGTGTCCAAACAAGTTTGGCAAAGGACGAAGAAGCCCGCATTAAAAAACTTGAACAGTCCAAATTCCAGAGAAATGAACAAAGGACTACACAAGTTACTATTTCATGGCAATGAGGCATGAGCAAACAGGCACCAAAGAGAATGGAGCATAAAGGGCTAACATCTAACCTTCCAATGTTTCCACAAAATTGGTAGGCAAACCATCAAGAGAAGTTTCCTCATCCAACGGTCCCTACAGAAGCAAAAGGCATCTTGTCTTTTTGGATAATTCTCTAGGTGGATAACAGAAAGCAGATTTGATATTTCATGAGAAATGAAAAGTCCACCTGTATGATTGAACTTTCTGGATAATTCTTTAGGTGGATAACAGATAGCAGATTTGATATTTCATGAGAAATGCAAAATCCACCTGTATGATTGAACTTTCCGGATAATTCTCTAGGTGGATACCAGAAAGCAGATTTGATATTTCATGAGAAATGCAAAGTCCACCTGTATGATTGAACTTTCCGGACACTTGCACGCATGTCTAAATTGGCACATGTATATGTGAGATCCAAGCCACTCATCAGGTGGGCCCACCAAATAGACTCTGGGCCAAGAAACAGGCTGGTATACTCCTATGGCGGGCCCCACATGTACATTGAATCCAGACTGTTGTTCAATTGCTGTTTTTTAATACATAATTTTGTTTTCATGCTCGTAGCTACCTGATGTAGCCTGATTTTTGGGTCAGCGTCCACAATGTGCAGCACCGCCAGCTGAACAGCTTAGATCTCACATGCACATGCCATATTGGTGACATGAGCCACAAGTACGTGGAAAGTGCACTGGCATACGTGCACTCAGCAGGACACCTATTTATCACCTCAGTAATCAATACCTCACATGTCTCTTAATCTGTCTTTCATAGTCATCTTCCTTTTTTCCTGATTGTGATAGATAATGCACTCGGTAGGCAGCTTTTTCTGCAGCAAGTCCCGCAGAAACTAAGAAAGCCGGCAACACCACAAAGCAAAGGTGAGGCAGAACAATCACCATTACATCTGGAACTCCAATGTGCGATTGTTTCCCACTATTGTTGGGAATCTTAACAGTCCAACCCTCATGGGTCATGTAACCCATGCTTCCGCTTTCAGTAAAAACTTGCCCGAAGAACCAAGGAAAGAATGTCAAGTATAGCAAGTAAATCAACATACCAGACCATATTGATGTGATCTTTGAAATCTCTACTAAAACCCCACATAAACCGCTTACTAAGCATTTCGCGACACTTCCTATTTTGAAATCAGAACTGAGGTCCTTAGATGAGTAATGCTTCTTTGAAACCAAGAGAAAAGCTTTCGGGATAAGAAGCAAGGAGAAAAGAAATAGAAGAATAGACCACAGAATTGGATGGTACAAGGCAGCCCATTGACAACCCATAACTAGAAACTCCTTCCATCTCCAATTTATTTTCATAGTAAGGCCGTTGATGGAAAATGGCCTTAATTCGCTAAAACTGGATCCGCCTGAGAAGTCAATTGCTTCTATTTGCAGCCAAAAGCGATCTGGAGATGGGTCCACAAATGCTCTCCAATTCCATGGGATGGTGTACAAATCTCCCCGAGTTCGATTGCCCTCATGCTTCTTCATTGATGCCTCCAGTACTAAGTTGAGAGTTCCAGGTCTGGAATCATATATTTTAACCACAACTGATACAATCTCCGGTTCTGAGAATACCAATGCTCTTACCGTCTCATAAGATGCCACATTCATTGTCAGACAATTGTACTCATTACGGAATGAAATTCGTTGCATGAACCGTGAATCCAATGGAAACGTTGGCAATACAATTGTCTTCTTAGCACCTGATTTCAAATCAACATCGACAAATGAGACGTGGCCCGTGTCAATGGCCAATATCCTCATAATCCTACTCATTCTCCAGTCGCCCATCTCCCACTCCCAAAATTCTTTGACGGGTGTAGCTTTATTAGAACAATTATTCCCACCTGCAGTACTCTCTAAAGTTTCTTGGTGAATGTTTAGCTGAAAATACTCCTCTGAAGATAAGAAGCGGTGGCCCATCACATGATGCCGCTTCAAATTCTTGCCGAACTTTGTATGTAAATGCCCAAAGATGTATGCTGATAAGGAATGCTTGAAGAAAACATCTTTTAGACTCTTCCCAGAATCTGAAGCAGTTGAGAAGGACAGTGGAAAGTGGCCAAAGGAAATCTTCGTAACTGATTTCTTTGGTTGGGAATCCCATTGTGAAAGCTCTGAATCTAGATCCGCTAGTAATTGGTCAGTTGGATGCCCAAAAAGATTTGTTGGGCCACGCAGACCAACTCCCATCGTGCTATCAAACCCAACAAATAGATGCTTCCATCCGCTGCTCTGCACATTGCACAAACCCCTCAAGATCAACAGTGTTAAAAATAAACTAGTTCTAAAATAAATAAGCATCAAAGGAAGAAACTCCCAAATCTTTGAAACCAATTCAAAAAATTTTGAAACCTGACTTGGACTTCATGAGAGCCAGAACTCAAGCCGATCTCAAGTTCCGTCAACTGCTCGATTAAGTTTTTAAGTTTAGAAAGCCATTGTAGCCTGTTTTCTTGGATACTGAATATAGTAAGGGGCACACTCCAGTGGTACTGATACAACCATAAACTTTTAGTGGTACTGGGTAGATGTGGGGCCCAGTGCTGTGTTCGCAGAATCCAACCCATCCATAAGATGCATCACCTCAGAAAACCCACAGGCCCACAAATCAGCAAGATCCAAAACTCAAATGGGCCACAGCACAGGTAGCATATTGAGAGCGAACACCCACCATTCACTAGCATCGGGGGCCCCCTCAGTGTTGTGCATATAATGAAGGCCGTTCAGACTTCAGACCCTTCATCTAGTCCAGATGAAAGGTCAGGCCAAAATTCAGGCTGTTTTGCTACTCATGTGGACCCCTGTGAAATTCAAGGGTGGGAGCGTTCCCTCCCAGCTTGTTTCCTCTGTTGTGGCTGACCTTAGTTTTGGATTGGACCGAGTTTTGGTTCCAAGAGGTTTTCTGAAGGGATGCATATTATAGACGGTTTGGATGGTGTGAATACATCATACGGGCCCCACATCTTCCCAGTACTTCCGTAAGCTTACAGTGGTACTGGTACCACTGGAACGCGCCCATAACAATATAATTTCTTTTTTTTTTTTATGAATAATAGTATAATTTCTTTTTGAGTACTGGGATTTCGTCATGAGTGATCACTTTTTCTTGAATAAAAAAGGAAGCCCATGATCCCCTTGAACTAAACTAGAAGGTTGACTGAGATAAGTTGACTTTTTTCAAGCACTTGAAGTTTTACAATGTTCAGTAAAGCAGGAAGGATCTTCAAAAAGTCACCTCATAAGTTAAATTTCTGAATTAATTAGGTTAAATGGAGAAAACTTTGCCCTTGCATTCATCATGCCATGTGATATGATGGGGATGAAGGTTTGATGAATCACACATAAAACTCATTCAGTGTAGTCAGGAGGAAGTCGTTGATTTATTGGGGAAGGCCTTTTATGTATATGGGTTGATGATATGTCATCATCAATCCCTTTTGCTTTCTCTCCTCTTCGCCTTTTTGTAACTTTTTAATAAAATTTTAGTTGCCTTTAGAAATAAAATAAAAAATAAAAAATCACCAAAAGCTACGGATGGAATCTCTTCAATGACGATGGTGTTTAGTACACCCTTTCGGCAATTAAATGCTTTTACAGAAACACAGAAAGCCCCAAAAAGAAGAGAACCTCTTACCTGTAGAGTGACACTATGGACATTTCCAGATCGTCTTAAATCTGCATTGATGCTATACTTTTGAAAGAAATCAAACATGCCACCTACTGTAGATACACCAAAATTATCATGGTTCCCTCTAAGATCATAGAAGATTTTCTTGTCAAGCCCACTCCTTTCAATAACATCCTCCATCACACTGCGGTACTCCACCCACTCATTCTCATCTTGTTTCATTGTCAACAAATCTGCGCTTTTCCCATCTGGTCAGAGACAAGAACAAAGTAGAGAAGATGAGAATTTATCTAAGATTGAAGATCTACAGCTATGTACTCTATCCAGTCCTCATCTTTTTCATTTTTTTTCCCTTCTTTCTTTCTTTCTTTCTTTCTTTCATTAAATTTATTTTTTTTCTTTATTTTCTTTAATTTTTTTCTTTTTTGAAAAGTGGAGAATTTTATTAAAAAAGGAAAGAGAAAAAAGAAATGGGAATGGAATTTATCGACTCATCTTGTTTCAAGATTAACAAGCCTTTTTGCCTTTTCCATCTGATGGGAGCAAGAAAAAGACCACAAGATATGAAAACAGATTTCAGATGGAACATCTATAAACAATGTATGCATATTAGACAAATATGAACTGAATTTTATAAATTCTAGTGATTTTTCTGCTTGCTTATTTATGGATAATGTAAAATTTTAATGATGGAAAAAAGAAGAGAAAAAGATATAATAAATCAAGGCAATGGATAAGTCCCCCATACAATGATTAGTTCTATGGACTCCATTCGCAAGCGAATCAGCAATATGCCTCTTGGGACCTGATTGAAGGTAATAGATGAAGAGTGACAATGCATTTTAATGTCATTTATGATGAGCACTGGCATCCTTGTAGTTAAGGCCTTCCCTGAGGCCCACACAATAGTGGTTGAGTAGTCTCCTTCTACCATAAGCAGGCCCTCAAATTAATCTAAAAATAGTTCGGTCCCAACTTTAATTGCCATTAATTTCAGCTCTATTAGAACTGGTGCTTCCCACAGGCCCTGCAAAGCAGAGAGCAATAGCACCAATCTTGTCTCTGACTACCCCTCCAATACCCGATTCCCAACAAACTACCATCAATGCCGAGTTTCCAGCTACAGGGGAGAAGGAGAACTCGAAATGCTTATAGGTTCTCACCTATACTTGTCAATACACCATCTGCATTCAGGAAGGAGCTTGTATAAATGAACCCCGCCGAAGATATCCAAAGAGGTGCCCCAAAAGGCTAGGGATGCCTTAATGCTAGTGATCAAGGATGACAGATAATTCCTTATCTTTAAAGTTTATCCTATTTCTTTCTTTACAAATTCCCCAAATTACAGTATAGAGCAGCATCTTCCAAACAGCTCACATTGAGGCTGGAAGGGGCCATTAGTCCACCCACCCATAACTCCCAAAGATGGGCAACAGAGAGACCCAAATAACTTCAAAGAAATTAAAAAAGCTAGACCGAATCTTCCAAGCTACTTCACACACAATAAATAGATGATCCACCGACTCGACAGTCCTCTCGCACATCATACAGATATTAGGCCCATGCGAATTTCATTTTCGAACATTTGTCTGCCGTAAGAATTGTGTTAGCAACCACCTTCTGAATAAATGCCTCCACCTTGGCAGGGCTCCTGTCCTCCAAACTTTTGACCAAATCAGATTAGTAAGAGCACAAGGGCAAAAGGCCTTAATAAACATTTTGGCTGAAAACGAATTGTGGGGAGACAGAAACCAAACCATCTCATCTTCATCAAAAGGAAGGGTGCTGTTTTTGAGTGCTCATTTAAATAGTTAGTTTTAATCAGTTACATGGCTCACTTAGGAACTTCTATTTTCTTCTTCTTCTTCTTCTTTTTAATAAACTAGAACATTTCTGCAAATGAAATGGGTAACAAAGACAATCAGGACTGACCCTTATGATGGGTCCCACTTACAGAAATACGGAAGATTGACATTCTACTTCTTAAACAATTGCTTCTTTGGAATATGAACTACTCTTAACTAGCTCTAAATCATTCAAATGAGTCAATGATCCAGGAAATGTACAATCCTACTAAGCCAAGTGACGTTGGGAGAATCCCCTCGATAATACACATGCGAGTCCCTTATTAGAAAGCATGGCTGAAATGTGCAAGACATCTCTAGTGCCTTAATCTTGGAGGTGGTCAAGTTGTTCTTCCAATGCAGACCCTTCCTAGGTTTGTAAATGGACCAAGGTGGGCAAAGCTGAAGCATGTCCAGGACGTTGTTCCTTGGCATCTTAGGCCAGGTCAAGCCGGTGGAAAGTGAAAAAATTGAGCTTGAGAGAGAGAGAGAGAGAGAGAGAGAGAGAGAGAGAGAGATTAACAGCCCACGCCCACACTGTATGATATTGTCCGCTCTGGACACAGTCCACACGGTTTTGTTCTTGGGGTTTCTCCCAAAAAGGCTCATACAGTATAGGGTGACAACTCCACATATAACTACCACAACTTCAGACGACACTTCCGATGTGGGACAAAGTTTCACCTTCACTATGTGCACAGCAGCCTGCCAGCCACCTTGGGGCCCGCCCACGTGTGCCCGCCCACCTGTGGCCACAGTGACGGGGCATCACAAAGAGAGAGAGAGAGAGAGAGAGAGAGAGAGAGAGAGAGAGAGAGAGGGCAACAAGTTGTGTTATCCCAAAAGACTAAAACACACATATCAACTTGAGAGAAATATATAATGCTCTACACGCGCGCACGCACACACACAAAAGTCAGGCTTGAGTTAAGGCACGGATCCCATTGAAACCATAACGTAGAATTGACATAAGTTTCCATCTTTATTTTTCCATGAGGTAACTACAATTTTATTTTATTTTTTTAAATGCTAGGGGAGTTGGATAAGATGGTCTGGATGAAAGATAAGGCAGTGCGCTTCTTGGTTTGCTTATTCTATCACATGCTTCTAGCCCCGTGAAGGGGTGATAGGGCAAATGTAGCACATTTGGTTTATGGTGCAACCACGGAGATCGTGGCTTTTGGGTGTCTAGTTGAGAGGGAAACGATCTTGACCGTTGACAATCTTCAAAAGCGGTCAATGGTGCTCTCTAATGTTGGTCTTATGTGCATGCCAATTGCCAAATAGGTCGATGATCTTTTTATTCATTGCCCATTCACACAACAGGCATGGGGTAGTTTTCTTTAGGTTGTTTAACATGTCCTGGGCATTGCCAAGTACTGTTGGCCATCTTTTTATGGCTAGCCATAGAGTTGGGCTAGGGAAGCAAGTGAGCACAATATGGAGATTGTTCTTGCTGGCTACTCTTTGGGTAATATGGGGGGAGAGGAATGGAAGATGCTGTTAGAATGAGAGCAACGTGGTGCAGGTCTTTGGTAGGGCAAAAATCTAATGTAGTAGAATGGGTTGTAAAAAAGTCTTGAAGGATTGTAATTTTTCTATCTTTGGGTTGTAGCTTTCGTGCCACCTCTGGGCTTCTTTTTTAAAAATTTCTGTTAACTTTAAAAAAAAAAAAAAAAAGCTATGGTCATGCAGGGGCATTTTCACACCGGGCTCGAGTGGGGTGGCTTGTGGGATATAAGGGGCACACTTGGGGTGGGCGGCCCACGGAACCCATGGATTTGGGGGCTTGTGTGAAGCGGATGGCTGGTGTGAGACAGAACCCATTGATTTGGGGCCTATGAGGAGGGTTCGGCCAAGGACCGAACCCATGGATTTGGGGCCTATGAGGAGGGTTCGGCCGAGGACCGAGCCCATGGATTTGGGGCCTAGGTTATGAGATAAAAGGATTAATTCGCCATGCTCTATAAGTTTGAGCTTTGAGCAAGTGGTTAATTGTCCTGCATCAAATTGGTATTAGAGCGGGATGTCTCGTATTCGAAACTCCTCATTGGGGATGATTAATACAGGGGGGCATTTTCACACTAGGCTCGAGTAGGGTGGCCATGGTTCACCTGCAGTATACCATCCTTTTGTGGCTTAGGTTATCATATAAATAAAATGCTTTACAAAGAGGACTCCAAGGACTCTCTCCTATTCTTTCATCCTTCTTACTCTTTTGACTCTCTTTACCTCAAATTAAAACAGGGTTACAGGGTTTCATAGAATTGATCTCAATAAAATCATCATCCCCTTTTAATTTCCTTTCTCTTCCTTCCTTTCGTTTTCATTTTCCATTCCTTTTTTTTTCCTTTTCTTTTCCATCAATCAGCAGCCCCCATTGGGCCTACAATCATCACCGTCAGGCCCTGTAGGGCCCTCCTACAGTGCTAGTAGGCTTCATGGCGCCCCTCAGCTTCGCCAGTAACATTTTCTGGGTCCAACATCAATACTAATAGTCTAATCGGGCCATTCTACATGCACTGATAGGCATTTTTGAGCCCATCAGGCCCACTGGAAGACCCATCAAGGATTCCAAGCAGTGGTAATGGGACTCTTTGGGGTATGGCTTTTAGGCTTTGCTTCTTTGGCTTTATGTAGGGCTTTGTAATATGCATGGGTTCTTAGTTTTTCTTTTTTTGAAGGGTAACAAAAATTTATCAAAGAAAAGCAGAGGATGACAAGGCATCATCCAAATACAAAGGGTAGGGGACTCCCTAAAACTTTCCAAAAGATCCCCTGATTAACCCCAACAACATTTGATGCTATGGCCCAATGAATTACATAAACCTTAGTTGAAAAAAGACCGAATCAGCCTAGCTGGATTTGGCCATAAGTATGAATTCTAGGAGATGGTTTGAATTGAATTTTTTAGATTGATTGAAAATTTTCTTTCTGTTTTCTTGAGACTACAAACATGGCTTTGGAAGTAAGACTCTTCTAAGTTCTTTTTGTGGTGAGACTCAACATACTCATCCCTATTTTCCTCCTTTTTAAAAAAAAAATATTATTTACTGCTGCTATTGGAGTATTTGCAGAGTGGATGAAAGTTTTGAGGCATCTAAGGTGAAATTTGTACTTCAAATTGGTACTACCCAATTATGTTTGAAGTAGAATCAATTCCGTCTTGCTTGTTCCATCATGTAGTTTACAGGGAAATCATTCCCGTGGATCGACGAACATATACATTTTACCACGAAAATATCAAACCCCATGCCGAATATCTTGGATTGATCATACACTCGAGAAAGGTACTTCAAATTGGTACTACCCAATTATGTTTGAAGTAGAATCAATTCCGTCTTGCTTGTTCCATTGTGTAGTTTACAGGGAAATCATTCCCGTGGATCGACGAACATATACATTTTACCACGAAAATATCAAACCCCATGCCGAATATCTTGGATTGATCATACACTCGAGAAAGGTTCATATTGTCCAACCTTTCCCTTGTTGATAAATTGACTATCAGGGCTTTGAGCTACACCATATCAGTATTTGAGAGCCGAATCTTCCCCAAGCAGGCGCTCAAACTCCCATGCATTCTCCTTTTAAATCAATGATCTTTGTAATCATAAAAAATCAGGTACACATACGAGACTTGAAGTAACATGATAACAGGTGTGGAACAAAATCAGTCGGGCAAAATCAACTCATAATTTAGGTGTTTTCTTGGTTTCTAACATAAGCAGTTTCCACCAGAAAGGGTAATAATAAGACAAAAGGCATATTTCGAATGAAGCTTTCATGAAAAATGATTTGGAAGTTGTCACCTAGCAGGAATTTCTCAGTGAAATCCTTCTATAAGCTAATTAGTGAATACTCAAATGATAGAAGACAAGCTTTTTTTCATGCCTTTTGGTTCTATGGGCGTCCCCTAAGGTCGCATCTTTTGCTTGGTTGGGTGGAATCGAAAATTGACGATTGATAACCTCCAGAAGAGGGCAATGATCCTCCCCAACATATGCTCTCTATGCATGAGCGACTCAGTGTCGATCGACCACAATTTCATTCATTGCCTCTATACGCAGCACATATGGCACATGTTCCTAAGGGTATTTAATGTTCAGTGGGTTATGCCACAGCCAGTAGTGGAGCTGTTCTCGGCATGGCATGGGTGTCCTCTTCCTCGGCCGTGGCCACCAGTCTGGTGCCTAGTCCTGCTAGCTGTTATATGAAATATCTGGAGGGAGAGTAATGATAAGTGCTTCTGCCACAAACATCTTCCTTGGGAGGAGATTGCGTGGCAATCTAAGTGGGATGTGTAAGAATGGTCTTTTGGGTTAAGGGGGGCAGATGGGAATGTAATTTTTTACCATGTTGCATCTATTTTTGGTTTGTGATTTTGGGTTGTAATTCGAATTGTGCTTGGACTCTGTCTTTGCAGTTTGTTGAATAAGATACCTACCGGCTACCATTATCCTTCCAAAAAAAAAACAGGACCAAAGGTATCAAGGAGGTTAACACAGAGGAAGATTAATTTCAACAAGTCAAGATTACCAGCTAAAGGAACAGATGCATGCTCGACACTTCCCCCCTCTTTTTTTTCTTTTTTTTTGAAAGATTCAAGAGTCTGAAGTAAACTGCACTTTCTCAAGAGAAAGCGAGAAACTACACTACTAAGCAAAATGGAAGATTATGCATTAGTGATCTACTCAAAGACTTCTGTGATGATTTGGGAGAGAAGAAGCATGGCAAATAAATGTACAGAAAAAGATGTACTTAAAAATAAAAATAAATAAATAAATAAATAAATAAAACATGACAATCAAACCCACAGTCATCATGGATTTTAGCCATCACACACACACACACACACACACACACACACACACACACACACACACCAAGAATCTCATATTTCCTCTTAGCCTTCCTAAAATTGTACTGAAAAGTCCTCTAACCAGCGGTCACATTATATGTTGTAAACAGCATACTATCATGAGGAATTGCTCGCGAAAACTGGCATTCAATGTCTAAATCAATCACAAATCGAACAGTCGTTTTTCTTCCAACGAGTGAAAGAGAGAATTTGTAGCATTTTAATTCCCAAATGGAAAAATACAGAAAATCAATCAGGGTGGGTGTTAGATGTAAATAGTAGCCCTCTACATTAGCAGAAAAACCAACAAAACACATGAAATTTAGAGGAACCCAGAAAGAGAAAAAAAAAAAAAAAAAAAAAAGAAAGAAAGAAAGAAAGAAAGAAAGAAAGAAAAAAAGAAAAAGAAAGAAAGAAAGAAAAGAAAAGAAAAGAACCTGTCAGATCACCAGTGATCAAGACCAGAGATGGATTGATCATGGAAAGGGTGGGGCCCACCAACCTTCTGAAATCAAGGGCTCTTTCTGGATGGAAAACGCTGAAGTGGAGATCAGAGAGCTGGACTACCCACGCCACAGAATCTGGCCCCCCTTCCACATCTATGACAGTCCTCGAATTGGGTTTGTTCTCATTGGATTGGTGGTGGACATGAGAGAAGGCAGCACAGGGCGTTGAAAGGAACGAGAAGAAGAAGAAGAAGAAGAAGAAGAAGGTGATGATGAAGAAAAGGCCCATCTCTCTGCAGGCGTTGATCGTTTTCATGTGAATGTGGTTTTTGTTCCTGAAAGCAGAACGAAAGAGAAGTAAAAAAGACAATGTCTTCCAAGGAAGAGGGATGTCATGACATCTGTCATTTGTAGAGGCCCCAACGTGTGAGATCCTGGATTTTCATCAGATGGTCCACCAAGTAACTTACTCTATATCAAATATCAGGCATGCCCACTCATTGGGGGATGCCGATTGGTCACTTTATCCACACCGTCCATATATTTTTCCATATCATTTGAAGGGTATAGGCCTATAACGAAGCAGATCCAAGGCTCAAGTGGACCACACAGTGGTGATTAAATGCCTACCGTTGGAAAATTAGTGGTCGCCACGGCAGTTTTGGATCAAACTCATATCTGTGTTTTCCCTTCATCTATGTCTATGTGATCTTGCCAGCAGATTGGATGTGCGGCCATTATATCACAGTTGTTTCATGCCGTCTGGTTTACGTGATCTTTGGATGTGACTCATATTTCAGGCTTGTACCCTCAAATGAGACACCGATGCAGGGCATAAGTTAAGTGGGCCCACTCTAATTTACCCGGTTAATCTAGTTTACCGGAACATGATACGCCGGGAGCTTAAAAAAATGTAAATTTAAAACTCAAATGTACTGTAGTGCAGTTAAACATAGGTAGGTAAATATCTATCATTGAAACTTTATTAGGGTCTAGCGTGATGTTTATATACCATACATGCTGTTCATAAGGTAATTCTTACTAAGATGAATCAAAACATATAAGTTATCCTGATCCAAAATTTTTGTAGCCCATGAATGTTTCAACGGTGGAATTTTAATAATTTGTGGTGCAGTCCACTTGAATTTTTGATTTGAGTCATTTTTAGGGACATGACCTTACATAACCTGAAAAAACAGACGGACCGGATGAATTTTCCACAAACAACACAGTGGGTCCCACCTAACTTCCCATCTAAGGAAGTTAGTGTTAAAGGCTTTTTAATAGGCAATTCACATCCCTTATAATGATAGGGCAAAATGGATAAAGCTCATACATCACAGTAGGCCCTTAGAGGCAAACAAGGGTAGTACCTAATCCGTGCCCCCATGGGGAGCCGATTAGGTGCGCCTTGGCCTCACCCAAGATGATGTGGCCCTTAGTGTGGAGCTCACCTTGATGAATGTATTCTACATCCACATTGTTTTTCTTATCATTTTAGGATATGAGTCCAAAGTTGAAGCAAATCCAAATCTTAGGTCGACCATAAGGTATGAAACAATGGTGATTGGCAATTAAAAAAAAAAAAAAAATCTTGTGGTCACAAAAATTTTGGATCAAGCTGTTATTTGGTTTTTCCCTTCAACCAAGCTTGCGTGGAATTATCAATAGATCGGACAGCAAAATAAACGGTACGATAGAACTTCGAAAGTTCTTAATGATGAGGCATTCGATCACCATTGTTTCCTATAGTATGGTCCACCTAGGATTTGGATATGCTTCACTTTTTAGCTCATGCCCTAAAATGACCTGGAAAACATATGGACGGTGTGGATGTAGAATACATACCTCAAGGTGGGCCCCATAGTAAGGGTCACACCATCATGTGTCAGCCGGGGTCGCACCTAATCTGCTCTCCCCATCGTATGGGTAACTTGTACGAGTGCAGATAATTAGTCATCATTTTTCTAACAGTTTGTATCTTCCTACAAGGGTGGCTCACTTAATGATGAACTGATGTAGAGTGGGTTGCAGACAGTTTCATGGCCAAGATGGATCAGAAAAGGTCCGGTCGACGACAGAAGTGATCCGGACCGTCGGACCTTAGATCGGGCGTATCTCGCAATCCGGAATGAGTTACCTAATGTAAAATATATGATTTTGGGGTAGAACGAGCTACTTTAGCCAACCAACTAGGCTATGCCAGGTTGCGCAACTCGGAATTACAAAAAAACTCCGGATCGACGGTTGTTTCCCTGTTTTAATTTCGTTTTTACTATAAATAGTAAGTTTTAGTTTGATTATAACCCCTCATCCGTAGGGCTTTAGAAGTTGTGCCCAACGTGAAAAGAGCTTAGAATAATTAGGAGAACGGTTTGGTGAAGCCAAATAGGACACTTACTATTTTTGGCTGAAAATCTTGCGCACTAGTAGACATCATGATCGTCTATAAATAGTAAGTTTACTATTTATAGTAAGTCGCGAATTCTAGGAGTTTTAGTTGTAGTTTGATTCTGATTTCTTTCCCATTGATTGGTACCCCTATTTAAAGGGTTGTGAACTTATTTTTATTCATTCATTAATCAATTTCGAATTTATTAGAATTTATTTATAATTTCTGCTTTTTTTCCTCGTGGATTCGAGAAGTCTCTGTGAGGAATCCAGAGAAGTTCCGTGGATTCGGAATAGTTATCCTCTTGAGGAAGACGGTGCTTGACCTCACATCCTCCCCTGCGTTATGAGTGGAGCTAAATTTTGAGATGTCGACTATCTACCATCGAATGGGATGCGAATTGGGTACTTGCCCTGCCAAACAAAGCTTCATCTACCCTTGACATGGTGGGATTTGATTGGATGACAGGTTGCTATAAAAAATGGGCCAGTTAAGTAAGTAACGAACAACTTTCAAAAATGCTTTGCATGGGCACAACCTCTACCAGTGATTTGCCATCCAATCAAATCCTACCCCACTGGGGTGGAAGGAGCTCGATCCAAGTGAGGGTAATATCCAATCCACATCCCATGGAATGGCCCAACTCTCTAGCACATATGTGTGAGGTAAATTAATACTTTACATTGGCAATTCTCTAGCACAAGATATTCATTTTCTATTCAAATGACATCATTTTCTTGTAATCCAATCCAATACATTGGATTATGTTGTTAGAAAATGTAATCATCATAGTTATTCATGTACACACAATAAATCCTCTTATTCAATGAGGTTAAGGGTGCATTTTGGCAAAATGGGATCCATAAAAACTAAGGGGTTGTTTGGCGCCATGGATTTGGGTGGATGAAATCCCTTGTTTGTTTGGCATCATAGAGTAATGGGGGATTTCAATCCCCTCAAAGAGGGTTTGAAATCCAAGGTGAAAGCTAAGATTTCACCTAAAATTCCCACATGAGTCGCATGTGTAATGTGTCAATAGGCTACTAGTATATTGGGCACATGACCCAATAATGATATCCCAAAACAACCAGATTATCAACTACATCACTAAAAATACTTCAATAGAATGATTTGCATAGTCCAAACATTGCTAATGTAACGGTTAAAATTTGTTGGTTAGTCGCTCGATTGTCGGCCAAAATATATATTTCAACGAGCTTATTATAATCATTGTGTCAAACATTACATACGTTATTGGGGATATTAAAGTTAATTTAGTAATTAAATTCAAAGTTTTCTAAATATACTATGTATAATTACTTTTGGATTACATGGGATTTTGAATCCAGAGTGCCAAATTCAACAGAGGATTCCAAATCCAGGTATTTCGAATTCATAAGATTTCTAATCTAGGGTATTTTAGAGAGACTTAGGTGCATATAGGAGCATATATTTGAGGAGATTTAGATTCTATTGTAATCCAAATTTTCAAAATGTAAGGTTTTGAAAACACAGCCTAAAGAGGAGAATCCGAACGTAATTTGTATGGATTCTTCTCCAATGGCTCAAAATCGGACCATTGTAAGCCTTTTCATTAAAAGGTGATTCTCGTCTATAATGGCTCTCTCTCTCTCTCTCTCTCTCTCTCTCTCTCTATCTCTCCAAAATCATTAAAGGCAATAATGGTGTTTGAGTTTGGAAGGTAAAACATTTTGGGGTAGATGAAACTATTGCAATGAGCCTCCGAATAGGGCTTGATCATGCATGCTTTGGCCTTTTTGTTTATGGGCTAAAATTGCAAAGCTCCAGCTTAGTTTAATAATCTAATTTTGGGCTAAAAGCTATTAGCAAATTATAAGCCGTCCACAAACAACAATAGTCATTGCTCACCATCATTCAAAGGCTGTAAAAGGGAAACAATAGTCATTGCTCACCATCATTCAAAGGCTGCAAAAGGCAAAGAGGCCCATATTTGGACTTCAGGCTCACCTACACTTCTCACCCCTTCTTTTAAGTCCACTAGGTTTCCAAAGCAATTCTTTTTCGACCACTTGTGTGCCAACAAATAGATGTCTTTCATTATTAGTAAGCCTGGCCTAAAGGTTGTTTTGCAGTGGGGCCCATATTGTAAACATAATTAGCCTTTGGCACATGGTTGTATTGTGCATGCATCATTGTGTGAGTGCAGCTTTCCCTTAGCCTCCATATGTGTGATGTGTATGGTGTAACCACATGATCACGAAGGCTACCCCAGTTGGCTCTTGTGCGGCTCATCACGTTGATCATAAGTTATAATACACATCTTCTTTATGAATGTGATGTTGATCATAAGTTACAACACACTCCTTTATGAATGTGGAAAACTACAGGTGATGGAAATTTTTATGGAGTTTTGGTACGATATTGATGTAGAGTGGGTTGCGGATAATTTCATGGCCAAGATGGACCAGAAAAGGCCTGATCGGAGATAGAGATTATTTGGACCATCGAAACTTCAAACAGACGTATCTCGCAAACCAGAATGAGCTATCGGACGTACCATAAATGATTTTGGGGTAGGGTGAGCTACTTTAGCCACCCAACCTTGGTATGATGGGTTACACATGCTGAATTTGCAAAATACCATTAGATCGACAGTCGAATTCCTGTTTTATTTTCATTTTTACTATTTATAGTAAGTTTTAGTTTGAGTATAACTCTTCATCTATTGGGCTTTATAGGAGTTGAGTCCAACATGAAAAGTGCTTAAAATAATTAGTAGAATAGCATGGTTGAGGCAAATAGGACAATTATTATTTTTGGCCAAAAATCATGGACACTAGTAGGGTCCCCTCCACTTCAAAAGAACTTGTACTCAAGTTCTCGTCCTGTTTCGATTCATGATACTTGGACAAGTCCGTGACGTTGAAGGCATGCAAGATCTCCATGTCATCCGAAAGATCAACAATATACATGTTGTCATTGATCTTTCGGATGATTAGTACCTGCCCAATCTTCTTGGTCTTCAATTTGTTGTATGTCCCAGTTAGAAATCTTTCCTTATGCAGATTGACCATAACTTGGTCGCTCACCTCGAACACCGTTTGTCGCCTATGCTTGTCAGCTTGCTCCTTGTACTTGTCATTCGAGGCATGTAACTTGACTTCGACCTTCACATGAATGCCCATGATCTTGTTTGCCATGTGTTCCACTGCAACGCTTATGCTTGGGAGCTTGGGCAAAGGGACCAAGTCAAGTATGTGGCGAGGCACTCGGCAGTAAATAACCTGGAATGGGGACTTTCCTGTCAAGCGGTTCACCATATTGTTGAATGCAAACTCTTCTTGAGACAAGGCTAAATTCTACTACTTTGACTTTTCTCTTGGAATACATCGAAGGAGGTTCCCTAACATGCGATTCACAACTTCAGTTTGGTTATCAATCCGTGGGTGGTGGCACTGCTGAACTAAAGTCGTGTATCGAACCAGTTCCACAAGGTCCGCCAGAAGTGGCTAATGAACTTCGTATTGTAGTCAGAAGTGATAGTCTTGGAGTAGCCGCACGACCTCTTTGAAGAATAAATTTGCTACGTGCGTCATGTCGATGGTCTTCTTGCATGGGATGAAGTGTGTCATCTTCGAGAAACGATTTACCACCACGAACACTGAATCCATACCACGTTGTGTTTGTAGGATACCAAGCACGAACTCCATAAATAGGTCCTCGCAAGGGTCGTCGAGTACAGGTAACAGGATGTAAAGACCCGTATTCTAAGACTACCCCTTGGGGACCTGACAGACATGACAACGCTGCACCGCTCTACCCATGTCACATACTAACTATGGCTAGTAGTACTGTTCTTCCATAAGAGCTCGCATCATGTCCCATCCTAGGTGTCCATTAAGGCCACCTCCATGTAGCTCTTGGATGATCTGCTCCCTCAGTCAGCTTTTGGGAATGCATAGTCGATTCTCTTTTGAAAGAAAACCGCCTTGCATACATAGGTCATTGAGGTGACCTTCTTGGCATCTAACCCATGCGTCCTTGAAGTCATCATCGTCGACATATATATCCTTGATGTGCTTGAACTCGACAACCTCATTACTTATATTGACTAACAAAGTTGCATGGCGATGCATTAACCAATTTGTTCTGCTGTCCAGACTTATGATTCAGCATAAACGTGAATTCCTATAAAAATGAAATCCATCTAGTATGCACACAATCTCATGTTAGCTTGACTATTAATGAATTTGAGAGCTTGATGGTCTGTGTAAAGAATGAATTCCCTTTGAATCAAGTAATGTCTCCAATGGTACAATGCCTGGACCACTGCTTACAATTCGATCTCATATGTAGATCACTTTTTGCATGCATCGCTAAACTTTTCACTGTAGAAGGCTACCGGCAGACCTTCCTAAAACAAAACTCCCCCAATCCCGATGTATGAAGCATCACATTTAACTTTGAATAGTTTGTCAAAGTTGAGAAGTACGAGAACCGGGGTTGTGGACAACCTATGTTTAATTTCTGCAAAGCTCCTGTTGGGTTCGTCAGTCCACTGAAAGTGTCCCTTCTTCATGCAGTTGACAGGAGCTTTGCAGAAATGTTATGTCATTATGAGTGTGCCTCTTTTCTTGGCGTATAAAATAGTCGCCTCATGACAAGTGACTTTCCGTGATTTTGTTGAACCCAACCTGTCTCATTTGTCTCGTCTTCTGCGGCGTGCTCCGGTTCTTCAACATCTGGGTCCTCATCGACATTTTCAGCACTACCATCATTGATGACAAGGTTCACCACTTATTGTTGGGGACATGTATTTAATAGGTGACCCTGTTGGTCACAACTATAGCAATTGCCGAGTCTTGGCCAAGCATAGGGGTTCGTGATCCTGCCCAGACCAGAAGTAATTGATACCCCTCATTGGGTCCTAGCTTGGTCACTTCCCTGATCTCGGTTCATGGGTGTAGGAGGTTGAGTACGCGCTCCTATGGGCTCTTTCCCACTCGGCTGTGGAGCTCCTTGGGACGGACCTGCCGAGGTGACCCTGACGATAGGATAGGTCCGTGTATTAGGGCGTTCAAGCATGCTTTCGCTCGAGTAATCAATTTGATTACATCATTCATCGTCCAAATAGGCTGCATCTGGACCTGATCCTGGATCGCCATACGTAATTCACCGTTGAATCGAGCGACTTATTGTGATTCAGTCTTAATCAAATCGTTACGCGCTGCCAAACGGTAAAATTCTTTTGCGTAATCTCTCACCAACCGACTACCCTGTCGACAGTTTTGGTAATGTTAGAATAGTACCTGATCATAGTTGTTGGGGAGGAATCATGCGCATAGTAGCTGCTTCATCCACTGCCATGTGCGGATTGGTGCCTTCGTCTATCTCATTCGTATGAGTTGTAGTTGCTCCCATAAAGCTGAAGCTCCGCCCTTCAACTCGTAGGTCACAAGTTTGACCTTATTCGTTTTAGGGACTACTATATAGTCGAAGAATCATTCAACTTTAGAAAGCCAATCGAGGAAATCATCGATGTGAAGTTGGCCATTGAAGCTAGGAAGATCGCCCCTTATCCTGAATTCCTAATCTATTCGATCTACCCGATAGCCACCTTGCTTGGAATTTTGGAGGATCATGTCGTCGACCTCCTTGTCACTTGATCCCCCTTCCCCAAGGATGATCCTTTGATTCACTGCTGGAATTATCCTATGATCAGGGTGATTACTAGTTCCATCAGCAAGTGCTGGTGGATTACTGTCATGGCCACAGAGTTGCCCTACAGCCTCCGTCAAGCGTTCGATGGCAGTTTGCAACCCTTGCATGACTTGTCGATTCTCTCGCTACACTGCTTCAAAAGCTGCCGCGGTTAAAGGATGATTCCATGGAGCATCATCTATGGGATTGTTGCCCGACCCGTCGTTAGAAGCCAAACCTCGCTCTAATAGCAAACTGACGTAGGGAATGATGTGATGTCGATCACCATCTTCCTCTTGGGGGATAACTGTTCCAAATCCACAAACTTCTCTGTACTCCTCACAGAGAAACCTTGAATCCACGAGGAAAAGAAGATAAAAATAATTCTAAAATATTCGAAATAATTTTATTGATAATGAAAAATGAGATCACAACTCTTTAAATAAGGTTATGAACCCCAGGGAGAAGTTTTAGAAATAAACAACAACTAAAACTCCTAGAAATCGTAACTTACTATAAATAGTAAACTTACTATTTATAGACAACCATGATTCCTACTAGTGCGCATGGTTTTCGGCAAAAAATAGTAAGTGTCCTATTTGGCTCAACCATGCTATTCTACTAATTATTCCAAGCACTTTTCATGTTGGACGCAACTCCTAAAGCCCAACTGACAAAGAGTTATGATGAAACTAAAACTTACTATAAATAGTAAAAATGAAATTAAAATAGGAATTCGACTGTCGATCTGATGGTATTTCGCAAATTAAGCATGCGTAACCTGGCGTACCAGGTTTGGGTGGCTAAAGTAACTTGTCCTACCCTGAAATCATATATGATACGTCTATTAGCTTATTCTAGTTTGCAAGATACGTCCGTTTGAAGTTTTGATAGTCCAGATCATCTTTGTCTCCGACTGGGCCCTTTCTGGTCCATCTTGGCCATGAAATTATTAGCGACCCACTCTACATCACATATTTTTGGTACCTCACTCCACTATAAGGGTTAGTTGGCTCTCTTTGTGGTCTACCTTGATGGCACCATCTCCAATTTGTTGTCATCTATATTCATTTGTATACTTAGTGGAACTTGGCATGTCTTAACTAAACCAGTCCGTTTGCATGGGTTCCCCATGCATTTGGATGGTCTGGAGAAGGGTCACTTGTCTTATTGTAACATCAGTTGTAGTCACTATTAGAGAATTTTAGTGAGCATCGAGGGCATGCCTCTAACGAGAATTGTATTCAGAGTTGCTGGACCTATGGTGAGAGGCTAGAGCAGACCTCTCTACTAGTGTAGGGCTTGCAATTGGGATCTCGAAACCACGAGCCGCCTTGACCTAATTCATGATGAGCCCAAGAACTTCCTGGCGAGATGCTTACGGTGGTTTATGGTTCCTGGTCCTAGTTAGAGACCACTGTGTTCGCGCCGGCAGGCAAGAGTGCATATTAATGTAGACCGTCAAAGGCAAACTCCCTGCCCTAATCGTGTATGGATCGGGATGGGTACGAAAGGATTTTCGCATAAGAGACGGACTCTACGAGAACATTCCGAAAGACTGATCCAATTTACCGAGTAGTTGATTTGATTTGATTGATCCAGTCCCCCCGACAATTTGATCGCCGCTTTTGCTTCAAGCCTCGTAACCTATTTTCATAATGATCCTGCATAGGCATCGTCTTTCTTAGATCAAAAGAAGGATAGTTACTTAGTGATTAGTCCGCTAATTCACGCGAATGTGCATTATCTCATCTCTTAAGATGACTGAGGTGGTCTGTGTTCTAGGCGGTGTCAATCTGTCGCTCCAGAAGAGATAGATAGGTAAAGAATTGACTAACGGATCACTTAAGTGACGATAGGTGGAAGATGAAAATCACGCTATTATTGTGATTCTAGTTTTGATTTATTTGACTATTCCATGGTGATTCCCAGAAGCCACACCAAACCGCGGGCTCAATAAAGAACTCAATATAGAAAGAATCTACTTTCTCACGTGGGACACATATATGCCATTTTGAGATATTAAAGATGATTTATTTTTTATAAAATTAATTATTCTATAAATATATTATAGAATTTATCTCTGGCCAAAATCTAATTTTCCAAACACAAATTAGTTGCCAAGCAAGACTAAAGAGTCCAAATCACATCGATTTCAGTTAATTGCGGTTTAGATTCTAATGTTTTCTAAAGCTACAAAATGAGCTCTAAGGGATTTTAGTCAATTTCTAGACAGACATCTCACATCCGTGGTTCATGCAGGGTTAAGGTCAGCGCAAGCCCAACCCACTTACTAAAAAGGCGAATAATTTCAACATGAACCCAACCCATGACCCATTACATTACGGCCCTTGGCCCACTTAAAATTCACACAACCCAAACCTGATCTGACCCAACCCATTTTACCGTAATCGGGTTGGGCTCGATGTCGAGCCCAACCTGGCATGTCCACACTTTGATTTAAGAATAATATCGGGCTGAAGGTATGATGACCCAATTCAATTACCAACATTCATAAGCCACATGCATTATCTACTTATTGTTATTAATTTGTTTTGGGTTTTAGGTCAGGTCAGGCCAGGTCATTTAGCCCAGCCCATTAATAAACACACGGGCAGGTCAGTTGGGTAAGGTTCAACCCAAACCCGTTTACTTAACTGGCCACATTGTAAACCCGAAACCAACCAACTACCCATTTAGCTTGTGGCCCAAACCCCCCTGAGACGCCAACCGGGTCAGTCAAGAGTCCTTTTTAACTCCGAAATGAAGTTGAGGGAGCTGAACTATGTAATAAGTAGAGAACATGGTCTAATTGATCCACTGTAATAAGTAGAGAACATGATCTAATTGATCCACGTCATTGGTCTGTTGGGACCAACCGTAAATGGGCCACACCTAAAATTTTTAGGATGGGATGATTGGATTACATGAGTGATCTTAGTCTCATTGTAAATTAATTTAACAAGCTTCCTAATGAGATATAAATCAGTTTATTTAAACACCATTTGATTTATCCCAATCTTGCCCAAAGTCTCAGGTGATATTATATTGCATGACTTATCTACCAGTAATGTTATAGCTGTAGAGAGCTAAGGTGATAGTCACCATGCAACTTTGGAAGATTTAGAGCTCATTTGGTGTGTACTATTGATTAGAATGCAAAACAAATGTATGTTCCACTGTAAGTTTGAAATACATATACAACACTAGGGAGGATGGAACACGTCAAGCTAGGCTTTCAAAACAATGGAGGATCATAACACCACCTCAACATCCACAGCTGCCCACTCTGTGGAAGCACTTTAAGCTATGTCCAGGTAGCTCTTTCCACCCATAACGGCTCTTAAGAGAGAAACCAAGAGAGATCAATCAAGAAACATTAAACTATAGAGAAATCCAAAGTGCTGGGACTCCAAAGAAACCCAAGTGAACAAGAACTCAACATAGAAGATGGTATTCCGTCAACCTTTGTCAATGTTGAAAGAATGTCCACTTTCACCTTCCCATCAGTGAATGGGCTCAATGATTTTTTGAATAGGAACATTAGAACAAACCATCTCTTGAATGGGTCCCTCCCTAATCTACGTCCATTAAGTAGACTGTCATTAGAATTCTAGCCTATCTGTACAATTTTGGCAAAAATGTATTCACTAGCCAATTAGTGGACATTGTAGGCTACTTTTTGCATGGTTTAGACGGTCCAATTAATCTGGGTTTTGGATGATGATCTATCCAAGAGGTGGACATTTAGTAGGCGACCTGGATATAACTAAGCCCATTCACCAATGATGGTTGATAAAGGCCACTTGAAGATTACTATTCTTAATCAATGGGGTGAAGGTTACCAAACCCAAAAGAGACCTGAGATGCACAAAGACCCTTAAAAAGATGGTATTAAAGGGAGACTAGTGACCCAAATCATATAGGAAACTGAAGAACAATTACTCAAGGCTTAATGAAAAGGCCTAAAACCACAAAAACATTCTGAGGATAATCCAAAGAAGACTGTTGTGGGTGTGGGGCCGTGGTTGGTTTATCCAAGCCATCGATTTGACGGCCCCCATCATGAGAAAAATCTCCTCAATTAGCCTACTATAACCTTTCCATTATTGGCTTGCAATGGTTAAGAAAAAGTCACCAACAAGCCTCATTTAACCAAGGAAAGCCCAAAGATTGGATGGCTAGGATCTTCCAACTGGGAGATTTTGGGAACGAGGACTACTGTACATCCATGGAGGACGTCAGATCAATGGCTTGGATAAACCAAACATAAACCCACATGTACAAACTCGGCGACAACAGGGAATATACCTGTTCCTCATCAAAACCAACAACAATCAGTAGAAAATTTACATCACCACGGTTGATCTCCTAGCCCATCATGCCTATGGGGCATGGCCCACAATTTAAGACCGTTGGTATGTGGAAATACACCAATCACCGGCTGAAATTTGCCACAGTACACGAAGAAAAAGAAGAAGAAGAAGAAGAAGAAGAAGAGAGAGAGAGAGAGAGAGAGAGAGAAGAGAGAGAGAGAGAGAGAGAGGGAGGGATGACTTACAAAAGACTCCATGCAAAAAACATGGAAAGCTACCCAAAAATCACCACAAATCAATATATAAGGGAAAAAAAACATTGAAAACATTGATGAAATCCCACAGATATTGAATATCTTGATGAGATCAAAGGTCCCAATTGCAAATGGTCCACCCCCACCAAAATCTATTTACAACCCTACAATTAATTCTTCAACTACTAATTACCACTCAAGGTTGCAAATCCACCCCCTCTCATCATCTTCTTAAACTCCTTGAAATTCACCATCCCATCACCATCACCATCCACATTCATTATCATCTTCTTGCAATCCTCCACCGTCTGTCCTTGCTTGATGCCCAGCGATCCTAGCACCGACCGCAGTTCCTGGACGTTGATGAACCCATCCCCGTTCTGATCAAACACGTTGAATGCCTCCCTCATGTCTTCGTCCTCATCCTTCTCGTTCATGATCGTACGATACAACGCTCCGAACTCCGTTATATCCACGCACCCGTCCCCGTTCTCGTCAATCTTTTCAATCATCGCCATCAGATCCTTGTCTGGTATGTAGATCCCCAGGTTCTCGAGCGAGTCATTTAGCTCATGTTGCGTGATCCGACCGTCCCCGTTCCGGTCAAACATCTGGAAGACCCGCCGAAGTTCGGCAGGATCCATTCGTGGAGCGATCGAGATGGACGGTGATGATTGAGTTTCCTTCATCTGATGGAGATTTCCTTGGTGGGTCTTCGAGATCCAAGAGAATGGAATAAGGGAGGCAATTCTCTTAGGGAAGAAGTAGAGGAGGATGGAATTTACCAAGTTGTAAAGATGGAAAATCCTCATTAAAACGGTTGGCATTGCTGCAACTGCTGTTGTGGGGTGGTTTACGTTGAGAGAAATGTGGATGGCCTTAAAAAGAGTAAAGAGTAAGGTGGATCACTTACAAATGCGCTGGTGATCAATGGCCCACATTCATTCTGGAAATATATGATAGCAGAAGGTGCTTTTATATATATATTCGAGAGCTGTCCTTTTGCATCTTGTCTCCGGCGAGACGCGTTGTTAGGAAGAAGTTGGTGTAGAAGACGCGTTTTTGAGTTGATGGGGGTGGGGCCTACAACATGGAATCTGAGGGGTTGGATTTATTCAATTTTGGTGGAGTATGGTTGATTGTATACATGCAGGCGTACATAGTCAAGTGGCCCAGTTTTATGAGGATGGGATGTATGGTACACCGATCATCCCATCGTAGTGGGTTAATCAACGGATATATCTGTTGTTTGAATTGGACAGTGGTCCTTTTATCCTAATCGGTGGATTTTCATGATTGAATGGATAGATTGTTATATTGATACATGGATTTTGGTATGGGCCCATTGACTGCGAAGTTCACAATTTGGACGG
This sequence comes from Magnolia changhungtana, assembly GCA_030180095.1. NCBI lineage: Eukaryota > Viridiplantae > Streptophyta > Magnoliopsida > Magnoliales > Magnoliaceae > Magnolia > Magnolia changhungtana. The sequence goes on from JASAUF010000489.1 coordinate 1,675,939, forward strand.
TATGGATCGGTAGGTGTGCGGTGTTTGTACGGTGGATGCATGCATGATTATGACATACGGTGTTCCTGCTAGAGTACCATGTAATTCCTCTGTGATATTTAAAAGGGCGGAAAGAGAGAGCCGTTTATTACGGATCTGAGGCAGAGAGACGTTAGGCAAGGGAACGCGCCAAGTAACGGACGGTTGGAGAGAGAACCGTTGGATCTTCTTCTCACCGCTTAGTTTGGATTCTTACGTGGATGCCGCGTGATTGGTGAGATGTGACATATGGCGGGACATGATTGGTTCGGTCAGTGCGCGTGACCGTTGGGTTCGGGACACGTGTTGACTGGACATTGGGTGTTGCGGACGGCATTAAAGTACGCGGATTTCCTGCAAAGTCAGGAAGTTACTTTCCTGCGCTGGTAACCTATGTGGGGTACACCATGATTTTTATTTTTTTATAAATCCACACCGTCCATTCGTTTTTTGAGATCATCTTAGGACATGAGACGAAAAATGAACCGGATCTAATAATCAAGTTGGCCGAAAACGTGAGTATTGAAATTCTACGGTTGAAATATTCGTGGCCAAATAAGTTTTGAATCAGAATAATATTCGTTTTTTCAGTTCATCCCAGTAGGAATGACGTTATGAACGGTATGGATGGCATGTAAAAATCACTGTTGACCCAGAGCGGTTTCAACGGTATAAAGTTTCCTACCCACCTTTTCCTTTGATGCGGCCCACTTGATTCTCGGATCCTTCTTACTTTTGGTTTCATGGACAAAAATTATCTCAAAAAACGGATGGACGGGGTGGATTTATTAAAAAATGTACGTGGTTCCATCTAGGTTTACAGGCAGGAACTTCCTGCGAAAAAGTCTTTCACTATAAATACGCGTCCGGCGTTAAAGAGTGCCGAAGTTACTGAAGTTTGCTAAGTCCACACGCATGTGGTGCCCGTACGGTTACACTCGCACGCAATGTGTCATCATGTGACACATGTCATACCACGTGAGATACAATGTTATTTTCGTCATAAAAATCAGGCGACTGACGCGTTAGCAGCTCAGATGGAAACAGATTGGCTACTCCCCTTGACACCAGCCAATGGCTGGTGGTCGGTGCTCTGTGGGACCTACCATGATATATGTGTTTCATCCATGCCGTCCATCTATTTTTAAAGATCATTTCACGTTGTGAGATAAAAAATGAGGTATATCCCAATCTCAAGTGGACCACAGTACAGGAAACAGTGTTGAATGAGCGCTGACCATTAAAAATATTTTGGGGGTATAAAAGTTTTGGATCAAGCTGATTTTTGTCTTTTCCCTTCATCTGGGCATGTATGACCTAATCAACTTATTGGATCTCAAATAAACAGTACAGTGGGCCTTAGGAGGATTTTAATGGTGGATATCCAATCGCTATTGTTTTCATATAGTGTGGTCCACCTGACATTTATATCCCCTCATTTTTGAAATCAATGCATAACATGATCTTTAAAAATGGATGAACGGAATGGATTGAGCACATACATCATGGTTGGGCAAACAGAGCACCGACCAGCTGGTGGCAGGGGGAGTAGCCAATCCGTTTCCACTCAGATGTGCCACAGCGTACCAAGACAAAAACGAAGGACGCGGATTGCCCACTGAAGCTGCCGGCAGCGAGGTGGCTACTGGATGGTGGTCCGTGGGTCCCACCATAATGTATGTGTTTTTATCCCGACGGTCCAACTATTTATTATTATTATTTTACGGCGTGAACCCACAAATCAGGCAGATCCTAGGGCCGGGGATTAGCTACTGACCGGTTGAGTAGCCATACTCGCTATTGAAGTGACGCCACCAAGTTCCATGAGCCCACCGTGATGTATGTGTTTTATCCATACTGTCCATCCATTTGTAGATATTATTTTAAGGCATGAGACAAAGAATGAATCAGATCCAAAGCTTGAGTGGACCCACTGCAGATAACAGTGGAGAGTGTGACGCCCACCGTTAATAATATCTAAGGGTGCTGAAATTTGTTTTTTCCCTCTTTCATGTCTGTCTTAACTTATAAACAGGTTGGATCCCAGATAAACAACGTAGTGGATCTTAGGAAGATTTCAACGGTTGGCGTCACTCTTCCCACCGTTTTATGTGGTGGGTTACTCCAGATTTGGATTTGACACATTCTTTGTCTAAGGCCCTAAAATGATCTATCCATATGGATGGCCAGTATAGATATAACACATACATCATAGTGGGCCCACAGAACTTGGTGACATCACTTTAGTGGCCAGTCTGGCTTACTCAACCGGTCAACATCTAATCCACGGCCGCGTCCACGGATTAGGTAGCCAAATCCCTACTAAAGTAACGTCACCAAAGCTCCGTGGACCCACCATGATGCGTGTGTTGTATCCATACCGTCCAACCACTTTTAGAGAACGTTTTATGACAGATCTAATGTTAAAGTGGACCACCATAGAAAACCGTGAGAGCAATCAACCCCACCGTTGAAACATTTATAGGGTCCACCATGATATATTTTTGAGATCCAACCTATTTATAAGTTAACATGGACATAGATGAAGTGAAAAAAATAAAAAAAGAAAACATTATATATATATATATATATATATATATATATATATATATATATATATATATATATATATATATATATATATATGGGAAAGGGTACTATGAGGTCGAGCGCATACGGTCGTCCATGAGGTCGAGTTGGTGTGGGGCCCACCGTGATGCCGTTTGAACATCTACCCCTTCAGTCAGATGCACCATCCCAGGTGGGGCCCACATGGCTGAAAATCACCTCAATCCGTGACTTTTGTGGGCCACACCACGTATAAAAGTGGAGAGGGGCCTGCACCATTGAAACATTCAAAACCAGTTGTGGGGGCGTTTCGAGAGGTTTTTTCATGATCAAAACCGTCCATCATGTGTGTCCCACTTGAATTTAATTTTAGACGACTTTTCAGGTGGTATCCACATCTTAGGTGGGCCCCACCAAGTGATTTTACATGTTTTCGCGTGTATACTTATGTTTTCAGAAGGTATGGCCCACCTGAGTTCCGTGGACGGTGGATTTCCAGCCATGTGGGTCCCACTTGGAACAGTGCATCTGGTGGACGGTGTGGATCTTCGAAAGGAAGCACGGTGGGGCCCACCCCAGCTCGACCTCATGGATGACCGCTTTACGCTCGACCTCATAGTACCTTTTTCCTATCGGTTTTGATCATGAAAAAACCTCTTGAAACGCCCCCCACAACTGGTTTTGAATGTTTCAATGGTGCAGGCTCCTCTCCACTTCTGTACGTGGTGTGGCCCACAAAAGTCACGGATTGAGGTGATTTTCAGCCGTGTGGGCCCCACCTGGGATGGTGCATCTGACTGAAGGGGTAGATGTTCGAACAACATCACGGTGGGTCCCACACCAACTTGACCTCATGGACGACCGTATGCGCTCGACCTCCTAGTACCCTTTCCCATATATATATATATATATATATATATATATATATATATATATATATATATATATATATATATATGAAAACGCTCAGAACCAGTTCGTACGTAGTACGTACGAACTTTTTTGATGACCCATCTATACGTGATGAATCTGCATAATCTGACGGTTCACATGAAGCAGAACCTCATGAAACCTCATAGTATAAATTTTTACCTTGATCTGAAACTTTGGTGGACCGTGAAAAATGTAAACAGCTTCTTTCCTTGATTTGAATTTCTCTTTGCTATGGACGGTATGGATAAAAGTTTTAGATAAAAGTAAAACTTGGTCCTGGGGGGTTTCACTAGGTGCTGCTTCACATGGAGATTCATCACGTATGATGGGTCATCAAAAAAGTTCGTACGTACTACGTACGAACTGGTTCGCAGGTGAGCACTTCTCTATATATATATATATATATATTGAGAAAGAGAGAGTCATGCTCCCCTGCACGCCTATGCACGTGCGTAAGGCACACATGCCATATGTGTCTAATTTGAACGGTCCAAGTGATGCGGAATCCCATGAAACCCTATGTGGCAAATTTTCACCCCGATCTAAAATTCTAGTGGGCCATAGCAAAGAGAAATGCTAATAAAGGGAGGAAACCGTTTTCATTTTTCATGGCCCATCAAAGTTTTAAATTAAAGTAAAACTTGGGCTCGAGGGGTTTCACGAGGTGTTGCTTCACATGAATGGTTCAGATTTTGGATCCACATTAAGTATGATGGGTTCTCAAAAAAGTTTGTACTACGTACGAACAATGCGCTCGAGCTGACGATAAGCTTATTGTGAAGTCGAGCTATGTGGGCCCCACTGTGATGCGTGTCGACCATCAACACCGTGCATTTGATGGGTACCCTTCAAATTATGGGATATCCCAAAAATCAACCGTATACGAAACTCAGGTGGGCCATACCATCCAAAATTATGTGAAGACACTGTTAAAATATATAAAAGTACTTGGTGGGGCCCACCTGAGTTTTGCATGCGCCTGAAACTTGGTCTGAACCCTCATTCAAGTGGGACACACATAATGGATGGGCTGGATTTGCAAACCACATCTCGGTGGGCCTCTATATATATATCAGCTTGATCGGAAACTTCCGTGGCCCCTGAGAAGTTTTGAACAACAGATGTCACTGTCCCCACTATTTTCTACAGTGGGGTCCAGTTGAATTTTAGATCTATCTAATTCTTTTTCTCATGACATAAAATGGTCTCTCCAAATTAATGTATGGTATGGATACAACATACGTATCATGGTGGGGTCCACAAAGCTTAGTGACGTCACTTCAGTAGAATTTGGCTAATGACCTTGTCAGTATCTAATCCGCCACCGATCCTAAGTGGACTAAGATTAAAAGAAAATAGTGGTAATTGAACAACCACCGTTGAAAACTTTCTAAAACCAACGTTTATTTTCAAACGGCAAGATGATATTTGTGTTTTCTATTCAATCATGTCTTTATGATCTTATGAATAGGTTGAATGCCAAATAAATAATACGGTAGGCCCTAAGTAAGGTTTCAACGGTGGACATTATTTTCCCCAATTTTCATGTGGTGGGGTCCACTTAGCCTTTGGATATGCTTTAATTTTGGGCTCAATCGTTAAAATGAGATGAAAAAACGGATGGACGGCATGGATAAAATTCTTACATCCATTGATAAGCTACGTACATTAACGATAGGCCTAACAGAGTTACTCCTTACGATAAAGCGAGCCGGCTTACCGAGTACACAATGGAAACGGATTGGATGCTGAGTCGCTGATTGGCTAGTGATATGTGCTCCGTGGGCCCCACCATGATGTATATGTTTCATCCATGCCGTCCACCCATTCTTTTAGATAATTTTATGGAATGAGGCCAAAAATTAGGTTGATACAAATCTCAAGTGGACTGCACAGTGTTGATTGAATACCCACCATTAAAAACTTCTCGTGGGATACGAAAGTTTTGTATCAAGCTGATATATATTTTTTCCCTTCATCCAAGTCTGCATGACCTAATCAACAGGTTAGATGTCAAACAACCATTACAGTGGGCCCTAGGAGGTTTTTAACGGTGGACATTCAATCACAACTGTTTTCCCACGACGTGGTCCACATGAGATTTAGATCTACCTCATTTTTGGAATAATTCCTAAAATTATCTTTTAAAATGGATGGACGGCGTGGATAAAACAGATACATCATCATGGGTCCACCAGCCAGTTGGCTAATGGTTGGTGCTATGTGGACCCCACCATGATGGGGGAGCCATCATTTGAAAGGTCTTGTCGTGCGTGCCCTTTGCATGTCCAAAGAGGTTTTCTACCCATATGACCTAATCACGGGAGGCAAAAATATTCAAAATCTGCTTGTAATGTAGGTCATAGCAAACATAATACTCGGTTTTTCTAGTTTGGTGATCCGGACCATGCATCGGTTGAAACCACCGTTGGAACCTAAACTCTACTAGATTAAAACATCATATCCTCCAATATAGAGCCATTTTTCAGTCGAACGTGAAAATTTGGAGAGTTGATTAGGTTTTACTCGGGCAACACCCTTTGGCTGTTACCCTTACCATGTGGGTCCCACCTTAACGAATGTATTGCATATCCATGCTGTCCATCTATTTTTTCATCTCATTTTAGGATGGTATGTCAAATATTAAGTAGATCCAAATCTCTGGTGGACCACGCCACTGTACAAGATGGTGAATTACTGTTAAAAGCATTATGACGGACCCCGGGAAGTTTTTAATGGTGGGCGTTCAATCACCACTGTTTCCTGTTGTGTGGTCCTCATGAGATCTATTTGGTTTTTGGAAGCACTACTGGGATGAAAAAACAGATGGACGGCATGGATATACAACAGAGTCATATATGGACCTAGATACCTCGTTTAAACACTAAGGTCTCTTGGTATCGATCCCTAGTGGGGGTGGCTATTGGCTAACAGTGAAGTGGGAACTACCAGTGGGGTGTGCTAATATATATATATATATATATATATATATATATATATATATATATATATATATATATATATATATCAATCCAATCCGAGTTGGATCGGATTGGGACTAATCCCATCAGATCTGAAATTTGGGTATCCTGACTCGAATCCAATCCGATCCAAGAATGGATCCGAGTCACCTGATCCAATCAGATCCGAACAATGCATTGAATGATTCGATATGAGACTGACTCGGTCAGCAAAACCAAGTTGGATTAGATTTGACCCGGTTCGGATTCGGTCCAGAATTAATTTTAAAATTTTTCGAAAAACGTATGAATTGGATTTGTCACAAATATCATGGTGGGCTCCACCTTATTTAATCAACTTTCATCTTTTGACTTAAATGTCCACCAAACCTGAGTTTAAAAGTCTCCCATTAATTGATGACATTGATTGCAGTGACAACCCACGATTGATGGCTTTTGGAAATTTACTTGTCTTAGCTCATTTTAGGGCATGAAACTAAATATGAGAAAGATTATAAGCTGAATATTAGCCTGGCAATGGCCCCAACATGTCTCAACAACATAGCTGGAATCTCACTTTTTCTATTGTGTGACTTACTTGAGATTCAGGTTTGCCTAATTTGTGGGCTCTTTCTCTAAAACGAGCCGTAAGAAATGGACAGAGTGGATTTGTCATAAACTTAGAGCGGCCCCATTTACAATCAGACCTGCATTTCCATACAATCTCCTGTTCATTAGTGCATGAAATGATTGATGAGGATGGTCTCTGAATAGGCATAGTGGATTAGATGTCGCCCTGACCCCACACAATACAGTGCGACCCTTACCGAAAGGTTGAGAATCAGTGTCTAGCAATAAGAAATTCCAAGCAATCAATGAACTCTCAACATGACAGACTTACATGCAGATATACTAAAAAGAAGAGAAGCCTTCAACTTGTATCAAAAAAAGGGTGGGAAATACCTAAAGAGACTGTCCACACATCACATAAACTAATGCATGGGCATTTTCACACTGAGCTTGAGTGGGGTTGCTTGTGGGATGCAGGGGCACACTTGGGGTGGGTGCGGCCTACGGAGGAGGTATCGTGTTTGAGACTCCTCACCGGGGGTGATTAATGCACATTTCACACCAGGCTCGAGTGGGGTAGCCCATGAGATGTGGGGACACACTCGGGGTGGGCGGCCCATGTGATTTGGGGCTCACGTAGGGGGTTCAGCCGAGGTCCTAACCCATGCGATGTAGGGCCTGGGCTATGAGATAAAGGGATTAATTCGCCATACTCTAACAGTTCGAGCTTTTAGAGCAAGTGGTTAATTGTCCTGCATCAAATTGGTATCAGAGTGGGAGGTCTCGGGTTCGAAACTCCTCACTGGGGGTGATTAATGTAGGGGCATTTTCACACTGGGCTCGAGTGGGGTCGCTTGTGGGATGCAGGGGCACACTCGGGGTGGGTGCGGCCCACGGAGGAGGTCTCGTGTTCGAGACTCCTTACCAGGGGTGATTAATGCACATTTCACACCAGACTCGAGTGGGGTAGCCCGTGGGATGTGGGGACACACTTGGGGTGGACGGCCCATGTAATTTGGGGCCCACGAAGAGGGTTCGGACGAGGTCCTAAAAAAAACCCATGAGATGTGGGGCCTGGGCTATGAGATAAAGGGATTAATTCGCCATACTCTAACAGTTTGAGCTTTTAGAGCAAGTGGTTAATTGTCCTGCATCACAAACATATCATGACAGTTTTACATTCAAATAAATCATTCCATTCAGTCATTGATTAGATGAATCTAACAACTACAACTAGTAATGAAGGCTTGAACATTCAGTTCCAAGTAATCATATACAACAAATATATAAGAGACCATAGGTACCTGCATATAACCACAGTATCTCAAGATGAGAAAGTTACTCAGGTGAATTTATTGTTTTCTACTTCAAAAAGAAAAAAAGAAAAAGAAATAATTCATATGCAAAATATAAATGTAAAATGTAGACAAAGATGGCCATCATTAGGAGATGAAAAAGTTTGAGGGTGAAGCTTCATTTTCTTTTTGTCTTGCATTGAAGGTCCCATAAGAAGTTTGGATCTTCTAACCAAGCCAGGAATTTACCACCTTCACAGGTGGACTGAAACTTATCAATAATTAGGAGTTGGATCAAAAGAAGGCTGAAACTTATCAAACAATGCACAATATTAGCCTGTTCATCCACAGAAAGGTAGGATATCATCCATGGCTGAAAATCCTCCAACAAAATAATAGGAATGCTGCACATGAATTGCCAGATGAACAAAGCATGTTCTTTGAAAGAGAGACACTGCATCATCAAAGGGAAAACCTGCATTAAGTTGCATAACAATGAGAAAATTGTGCTTTTCCAATAGATGCATGGATTGCCATTCTCTGCCAGAGTATCAAATAACTTCTTTGAAAGTTAATATCCTGCCCATCAGGTAGTCTTGACTTGGAATGGAGAAAAATAAACAATTTCCATAATATAAAATAAATAAATAAAAAGTAAAAACTAGGAAATTGAATTCTTGAAAGTATGAAAATCACAATCCATATCCAGAGTCAAGTCCCTCAATTTGAAAACTGCATGTTTGGAAGACACCTAACGATGAGTTCATCTCATTTTAGTTCATTGTAATTATGTATTAGGGATCATATTTCTTTTTGGCAAAATAATGTTGATAAATGATAACCAACCATCATAATCTCTAATACATAATTAGAGATGAACTAAAATGTGTCTACTAAATAGGTCCTAAGGAAATTGCACTTCATATGAGTCTTTACACATTTTCTTCTCAGCTAATGGTGTGTTTGGGTGCCTTGAAAATGCAGTGGTCAGGTAGAACTGATCCCTGCCCACAACTAATGCCCCACTCATCTCACATCTTGCATGAAATGAGTTGCGCATCAATTTCATGCAGGAAAAACGGAAAGGTAATCACACTTTCAATGCCGCCCACAAGACCATGCCATTTCAATCATGGGTTGATGCAAACACTTCTGTTATGCAGACATCCAAATGCACCCAAAACTACTCTTTGAAATGACAGGAGGTCAAACAACAGCTACTATAGATCTACACCTCCATAAGAGGAAATCTGGTGATATGAAAAAGCCAGAAGTAGACTGTGGTTCATTTGATGAAGCTAAGTATAGGGAAATGACTAAAACAACTTGTGAGATCACATGGCTTCAATCTCTTTTGCAAGAAACAGAAATTGAGGCCCGCACTCCTCTCTACCATGACAATCAACCTGCCATTAATATTGCCAACATATGTATGAGATCTCTAATCCAACCAAAAGGTTGGCTCCACCATGAGGATTTCCTTGTGCAAAGGACCAAAGGTCAGCCCTATATACTCATGGATTTGTTGGATGTCATATATACATGAAAGGTTGGAACTTGTCCACAAGTTGGACCTTAACAGTTGTATATGTGAATGGATAGGGAGAATTGCTTCCCACCATAGATGGAAATGGGTATTACAACGGTGCCAAGAGCCATCTCATTACTTGTTTGCACAAAACCAGCACACTGACCTGAGATTGTAGCAGCCTGTACTGAGGTAGTTATCTGCTTGAATCCATGTTCTCATCACACATGCAAAAATTAGTAAAATAATCAACATACTAGTCCCATGGTCTACTTAGGGCATTATCAGGTTTAATGCTTCTTTGAAATTCCTTAAATCAGTTATATAATCTTCATCAGTGGTAGTGTAAGTTGAGGTTACCGCCCAGTAAATGAATAATCGTGTGCGATAGACTCACCGAATGTGACTGGACTGACCTGCAGACTCGCCAAAGTTAAAATGAGCAAATGATGGCATCTTAATTTAAAATGCAATCCTAACTATCCAATTGATGGATTTAATCCACATTTGGTGTGGTCATGCTAACATGGAATGAGCATTTACATGACTGGGTTAAGAAGTCTAACATGGATTTGAACTTATCATCTAATCCACATTTCATGTGGACATGAAAACAGAAAATTACAATAGATCTCAAGTCCAACCGAAAGGTTGGCTCCACCCATAAGCCATAACCATAAAATTACAATGTAACTGTTTTAACAAAATTACAAATAACATGAAATAATAAAAATAAAAGGCATCAAAATCACATCGCAGTTGCAGGCACTGTCTCATCTATCTTCTCACTCTCCTCTTCATCGAACTTCTCATCAACAAAATTCTCTTTCCCCCACATTGGACGCAGCCAATCCTGACTACAAATGAGCACTTCAACCAATTCAGGTGTAAGTGGGCTTCTATACTTGCTTATGACCCTACTCCCTGTACTAAAAGCAGATTCTCAAGCCACAGTTGAAATTGGAATTAATAATATATCACGTGCCATTAATGAGAGCACAGGGTACTATAAATTACTGGATTTCGTCCTCCACACTCCAAAATATCAAAATCATCGCCTTTGGATTTTACAACTAAAAGATCCTCCTTGAGATACTCTTCAAGTTTTGATCTAGGCATCCGTATTTGAGTCCCTTTCTGCTGTGCATAGTAAGACATGAAATCATCTGTTGTGTTTTCTTGCGATTTATCAACTGCGGAACTAGAGCCCACATGAGAAGATTGTTCTTTTGTGGCGCACACATACAAATCGTACAATTCACTGACCGCATCAGAAATCTTTTTGGCCTCAACAACACCCATCGCACTATACAACTTACTACATATGAAGTCAATCATAATCATCTTATATCGAGGATTAAGAACAACCGCAACACCCATTACCAGATTACACTCAGACCAATATTTATCAAACTTTACTTGCATACCCATGGTCATAAAGTGTAAAAAGTCTTGTCCAATACTGCCTTTGTGCAAAGCATCTTTTACTTTCCAAAGTTCAGGCAAAAATATATTTGATATTGGATACTTACTGCCCAAAAATTTCTTTGTGCTGTTGTAAAAAATAGAAAGGAACTTATGAACTGATTCAGCTACTGACCAATCATCTTCAGAAGGCAGCTAAACATACGCACTATCACGCTGTGCATAGTGAGAGAATGCAAGTCTCAAATCTATTGCTGAATCTAACATTTCAAAAGTTGAATTCTAGCGTGTTGTGACGTCCAACTTCATCGTTTCTCTGAGTAGACAAATTTAACCGCTTCACGATCTCATTCCATACATGTAATTGTGAAGGTGACCCCCGTATGTACTTCACACTTTCTTATGTTTTTGATGGTGGGATCAATTGTTTTAAGGCCCTCTTGTACAATCAAGTTTAGGATGTAGGCACAATACCTAACATGAAATATCTTTCCACCAAAATACAGGTCACCAATGGCCCTAAACTGGTTGCGCAAATTCATTATCACGCTATCATTTGTAGAGGCATTGTTTAGAGTAATTGTGGAGATCATCTTCTCAATTCCCCACTCCATAAGACATCTGTGTATGCAGTTTGAAATCATCAAACCACTATGAGGAAGTGTCAGATAACGAAAGTTTATTATTATCTTGCAAAGTCTCAATTCGGCATCAACGTAGTGAGCAGTTATGGACATATACCCCTTTCGTTGATTAAATGTTGTCCACAAATCTGATGTCAGGCTAATTCGAGAAATCGCTTGCGTTACCAACTCTCCTTTCAACTTGTCCTTATCGCCTTTATATATCTTCATACACACCCTCTTGATTGTTGTATGAGAGACCTTCTCGTATTTGGGGTTAAGGTATCTGGCTAGTCCAACAAAAGTAGGACTCTCTACCATCTAAAATAGTCTTTCATCTGTAATAATTAACTTGGCCGTCAACTCATTCACCAGTTCCTTATCATACTTGTAGATGGACACTGATGGACCCATTGCAGATTGTGAAAATGAAAGTGTTTGTTGCGTTGCCGCACTTCTCATTTTTTTCTGACACTTTGAAATATGTTTCTTCAAAGTTGTGGTTGACCCATCTGATTGCTTAGTGTACTGACTCTTACAATGCTTACATTATATCTTCATTTAGCCATTCTTCAGGGTTACTTCTTCAAAATCGTCCCATACTGCCGACCTCTTTTTCATTTTTTCCGTAACATGCAACTGTGTAGTACTAGTATTAATATCGACGGGCACCTCTTCATATTCAAGACCTAATCCCTCATCTTCAAGGTTCATCGATGATGTAATTGACCGACCACCCGCGGCCGGGGACATGGTATTGGAAAGACCTTCGCTTTCTATCTGATAGTTGAAATATACTATATCATATTAGCAGTAGCAATCTAATGCTAACAGAGTTATATTAAATCCTAAATTAGTTACTCATCCAAGGTTGGATAGATTGTAATACTTTCATATTCCTATTTAAACGTCCATGCCGAAAATCCGACAGCATCTCCCCATACCTCGCCAGATAAGTTCATCTTTTGTTACATTCTGATGCCAAATATCTAAAATAATGTGAAGATATTTGACATTGGATATGAAACAGAAGAAACATATCTAGAGAGAAATGAGGAGATGGACCGCGGATTAGGCATGAACATTTAAATAGACTATATGAAAGCATACTATCCATCTAACCTTGAACTGTCCAAAATGGAACAATTTGAGCGATTTCTATGCCACCAAAAACACACCATATCTATGTATAGGCACATAGAAACCTTAAATGGATAACTAATTATCTAACTTACCAGTAGCAATTAAATCCTAAATTAGTTACCCATCCAAGATTGGATAGATTGTAATACTTTCATATTCCCATTTAAACGTTCACGTCGAAAATCCAGCAGCATTTCCCTATACCTCTCCAGATAAGTTCATCTTACGTTACATTCTGATGCAAAATATCTAAAGCAATGTAAAGATATTTTGCATTGGATACGAACGGAAGAAACATATCCAGAGAGAAATGAGGAGATGGACCGCGGATCAGGCATAAACATTTAATTAGACTATATGAAAGCATACTATCCATCTAACCTTGAACTGTCCAAAACGAGACAATTTGAGCGATTTTTAATCCACCAAAAACACACTATATCTATGTATGGCCACATAGAAATCCTCAAACGGGTAACTAATTATCTAACTTAAAAATCACAATCACAAGTCACAAGTCACAGTAATAATCTAAGCAAAAAGCAATAATGAGATAATCTAAGCAAAGAAAGCAATGTACATATTAAGACTAGAGTACGTAGTCAGTAATCAATCTACTATGCCCCTGGGTAATCTCTAGATGAGCCAAACTACTTGCAGATGAGGCTTTCTGGGCTGAACACAATAAGAGACTCAAAGGCACATAGCTTTCGGGTCCATCTATGAAACATGCTCTACTTATATTATAGTTATAACATTGTAAGATCAAACAAGATCTTAATAATTCCCCAGATACACTGCTGTATAACAAAAATAAGAAAGAACTGCCATGAAAATATAAACAAGAAAAAGAATTAAGTGAATGTGATTCTTTTCTATCTCAGAGCATGTTTGGTGGCACAAATTTCATGAAATATCATGACATTTTGTACCTAATTGTTGAGGGTCAAATATTGCATATCAGACCTCGATTATTGCCAGATTTTACATACACAATAATGCTTAATGGAGTATTTTAATTGTGTTTTGTTACAGGATGCAATCAGGAGCGTTGACTGAAAACTGACACTAAAATTGTGGATTTGACACTCAGAATTCACCAGAGCAAGGAACGGACTTCAGGGGACCAAGATCGACGAATTTACATGCCAGAGATCCGAGAAAATCGAGAAACTGAAGCTCAAGTGGCCTGAAAGTCAGCCAGAATGCAAGATCACAAGGTTTCCACCATCCGTTCAACTCAAAACTTCATCTATGGCCTGAGAACCATAAATTAACCGTACACGTCGAATTTCAACTCTTGGATCCCTGTGGAATTGGCCCAACGGACAGATCAGCCCCCATATCAGCAATCTGAGGCCCAACCGATCTCCGGATATGCTTCAATTTTGGTATCGACCCTTTAATTGACATGAGGGAAATAATGGACAGATCAGATTGTTCACATAAGTCAAAGGGGGACCCACCTTACATCGTGCGTGTGCACAGCACACGCACGGACGCCGAACACCAGATAACGGAAGTCGGTCAGTGCAAGCGCTGACCGACGTTTTTTTTTATTAAAAGGGAATGACGCCGCAGCGTCTTCACGGCCGACGAAGGGTCGTGATTGTGGGCCCCACTCACCCTTTCAATGGAGGATCAGATCCGTCCATTGTATCCACAGGAGAGACTTGACCCCCGTCAAGGTGGCACTTTTGGCCCATGCAAATTGTCGGAGAATCCTGGCGGTTAAACACAGGTCGGACGGTGGAAGAAGAAATCTAGTGGGCCACACCAAAACTACTCCAAAAACACTACTCCGCAAACAGTTTTTCGTCCCGAAACCAATCAACGGAGTGGATTTTTCACCTGGCATCAATAAGAGGGTCAACGCACATCATAACGTCCTTGCGTAGCCTCTGTTTCGCAACAGAGGCTGCGGGTTATCACTGTGGGCCCCACTCATTGTTCGTATAGACAATCAGAACCATCCATCAGATAGAGGGAGGAAAACCAGTCGAATGTGTGGAGATTTCTGGCAGCCATGCACAAGCACAAGATCGCTTTGGTAGTCGCAAAACGGCCGTTCAACCACCATTACTGCTTGATTGTCTCAGTGGACCACATCAACGGATGAGAAGAACCGCCCATCCCTGGTCGAAATCTCAAGTAGAAAAGGATAGACGGTGTGGATTTTTTCACAGACTCCAATCAAAGGTTCCATCGAGAGTCCAGTGCCGAAGCCGTCCGCGAGCTCTGTTTACGCAGTCCTGGAAATCCTAAATTTTCGGACGATTGTTGGTCGCTGTCCGTGATCGGATTGGTGATCTAGACCGTCCATCATGTAGGTCGATCAAAAACATCCCAGGGGACGTTTCCCTTTTGGAAATAAAGCAAAGAAGAGAAGAGTTTTAACGCTGCCGTCATAACTACGTGAGGACTGTCGTAGCGGCTGCCGTTTTCGCGTATTGTTGTGCGTAAAGTCCGACTCCAGCACGGATTTCATTCCTTTTTGTTGCCTATAAAACAAGAAGAGGAGAGAGAGAAAAAAGGGGGGCAGCCATGGAGGCTTGGGTTTGGACGTGAAGCACAGGAGCAAGTTTGTTTTATTTTTCTGTTTTTGTTGTGTTTTCTTTTCTTCCTTTTCTTTTGAGATTACCCCGTTTATGACGGGCTAAACCTCTTGGCTAGGGCCAAGAGGTGAAGCTTGTAGTGTGATGGGAACTCTTTGCTTGCCTTTTATTTAGATTGATCTGATGTTGAATTTGGTTGATGAAGGGAATGTTTTTAGTTTTTAATGGTCTGTTGTGATGAAATTACAATGGGTCTGCGATGGCTTTGAGTATTTCCTTTCTCTTTCATGTGTCTGACGTCAGGAAGCCCTGTTGTTCACCATCGTCTCCTGGGCATGGTCGGATGTCAGTACCCTTCCTAACCTTCATGGCATGTTGATTGGTTGGTAATTAGTTTAATTCTGTTGTCTGCTTGGTCTCCTGGGCATGGTTTGGTGATGGAATCCATTCTAATTCATATACCTTTCATCTCTTAAAAACTAGATCAAATGAAGTTCAGTTAATTTTCATGAATCAAGTGTAGTACTCCTTGATCTCTACAAGTGGATCCTTGGCACCCTAGTTTCCATTTTTCTGAATTTTTCCTAAGTTTTAGGTAATTATTTCACAATACTCCTTAAATTCTATTTAATTTAGATTACATCTTAGTCTAAGTTCTAGTTTTACTTAGTTTCAGATTACGTACAGGTTTCAGTCCCTGTGGATTCGACCTCGGTCTCACCGAGTTTTATTACTACATCACAACCCTATACTTGGGGAGTGAACACTAATTAGACTGATTAATCATGAAATTTCAGACAAAATCGGGACTCCAAATCTTAAATCACTTGTGCTTGCATCAAGACAAAAAATAAAGAGAGGGCAAAAAAAAAAAAAAAAAAAAAAACTCACCTTACAAAAGGCGAAATAAGGGACTACTAAAACCAAATACGACTCTGAAATCTCAGGTTGTTCCTCTGCTTCAACCTGAGAAAGGAACAGAAATAAATAAAGATTATTATATTGGGATAAATTATTAAAAGAAAGCAATGTTAAGCATATAACCCTTAACCTCACATTAGAAAAGAAACATATATAAAACATTTCAATTCCAAATATGTTTTTTTTTTTTTTAATGAGAAAAATAGACAAACACATAAGAATGACAATCCCAAATGGTATTTCTATATATATTAAGTAAAGAAGCAAACAAATATTTAAAAACAAAAAACAAATTCTGTGAAGGGGGAAAAACCAACTACTTGTAAATTATGTGCTTGTTAGAGGATAACTTGCTGTCCAAATAGTTCCAGGTGAACATCCTTGTACATGTGTGCATTTATGATGTTTCACACACAACTAGTTGGACGAAAGTGCTATGATAGTGGGGCCCAACGTAGGGAATGACATCTGTTAGTTGATCTCCCAACGTAGGGAATGGATCAGGCATTAGCAGGAGGTGCTCTAGCTTAGTGAAGGAGCAACGATCCCGTCTATATATAATGTGCCGCTGCGCCACTTTTCTCCATTGTTCTTACATTCATGGAGATGACTAGAATCAGAGCTTCCTTTACACATTCAAATTCACTTGTATTTTTTTTTTTCTCTTTTTTTTTAAAATTTTTTTTTAATTTTTTTATGGATTTCATGGGCTCACTCTCTAACCATGCGCAAACCAATTTCACAGCAATGGATCTCTCTCAAAACACCATCAGTCATCAGCCCTTTTTATTATTATTATTATTATTATTTTTGGACGTAATGTTTGAGATGACAAAGAAAAAGTACAGATATTGTTAATGGTTGTAGAATACGTGCCTTACTTTGGTTTTGGATGATTATTACATGCATATGCTACATTGTAATTTTTTAGTAGAATCTCACCCTCACCTCACTGTAATGCTTTCTCACAAAAAACAAATCGTTGTGTCAACTCAAACGAGTGGCAGTTGAGAATTTTCCAATAAATATATTATATTTAAGAATCACAAATGTACCACTTTCTCATTACTAATTTCAGAAAGGAATAGTTTCATGTACCACTTTCTCATTACTAAATTAAGATGATTCAGTTATCGGGTAGACTATACTCTAAGTAACAGTGGTGATTGAACACTACCATTAAAAACTTCTTAGAAGGCACCTTAATGTTTCCTTAGATTTTATTCACCATCCAATATGTTGATAAGTTCACGTAAGCCTGAGTGAAGGGAAAAAAAAACAAATATCATCTTGATCCAAAACTTGTGGCTATTAATGATCAATCAAAACTTGTGGCTATTAATGAACATATAAACAGAAAGCGTCCACAGTGAAGAAAAATTAACAGCAATCTATCTGATCCAAAGCATAAATTCCACCAAATGAATGGTCGATCGGATTTTACTTAGATATCATACAAATGGATACAAGGCCAACTATGCGTTGGTCAGACTGTAAATTACAAGGCCATCTAGATGCATGGAAAAATATGCAAAAATGAATAAAGAATAAAGAAAAAAGAAAAAGAAAAAGAGCTCTGTCCTTTGCTTTTCCTTTTTCAGCGGAAGAACTCTTCTTTGGCTGAGAAAGAAAAGAAATCAGATTTCTTACTTGGCATGAGCTGAAACGAATATATAATGTATTGCATGAGAATATAATCATCCAGTCGGATGCACAAAGCCAAAGAACATATGGTATGAATGATTCAAGGCCAATACATTCACATCATGGCCCAACTTTTTAGTCAGTGGCTAGGGCTCTAAATATTTTAATCTACATCCCTAACCTTAAGGTAGTGGATATTTAAGATAGAGATATTTGTATGAACAAAATGATAGAGATATACCGTTTTTAAAAGAAATAGAATGTCACTTACTCACGTGATCCCTTTAAGTTCTGAAAGAGTGTGTGTGTGCGCGTTTATTTTTATTTTTTAATAACTGAAATGAAGGAGTACACAGCCTATATCAATATATGATAAAATAATGAAATACACTTAAGAGGGGATGGTGACTTGACCAGTCCATCCGTTTAATTTGATTATATGAGCCTAACATGAAGCAAATCCATATCTGAAGTGGATCATTTCATATGGAGCTAGCAGTGCCGATAGACCATTAAAAACTTCTTATTGGCCACATAAGTTTTTGATTAGGCTAATATTTCTTTTCAGCCCTTCATCTATGTTTGTGTGACCTCATCAACAGTTTTGATGGAAAATAAACATTACGTTGGCCCTAAGAAGTTTTTAATGGAGTGTTCAATCACAACTGATTCCTCTAGTATGGCCCACCTAAGATTTGGATCTACTTCATGTTTTGGCCATGCCCAAAAATGATGGGAAAAACAAATAAATATAATGGATATAGAATAGATACATTGAGGTGGACCCATAGTAAAGGCCACACCATCTTCCAAGAGGTGGGGCCCACCTAATCTACTCCGCCGAAAACTTCTAGCCATTTGCATGGGGCCATTATTTGGATGTCTTGCATTGGGAACATGAATGTAATGTATATTGTGGCTGGTGGCAAGAAAAACATCAAAGAGACTATTTTTCTTAAAGAAAAGTCAGGCCCAGTAGCTCATCAGGTGGACGGGGACCCCATGTTACAAAACAAGAGTCCTGGACAAGTTTTTTTTTTTTTTTTTTTTTAACCCTTCCCATTCGACATGCCCTGTTTTCATCTTCAGACAGTACCAAGTGGGTCCCACCTGATGGAAAGCTTAGATCTCAAGCTCATGTGCCAGCTATATATAACTAGCTTCCGTCTTGCTATCTGAATCATTCAAATTACTCCAAGGCCCTTTGCCAACAAGCCTAAGCTTCGGGTAAGTTTTCTCCCGTTCTTAAGTTTTCCATTTTTCTCTTCTTTTTCCTGCTAATTCGACTCTGCTTCTAACTAACATTGTTTGGATCAATAATCTCAAACTGTGGCCGACGATCCTAGGTGGCCGGACCACCAACGGGCAGCGGCCACGGTTGGCCAACGAGCGAGCCATCTCTTACAAAAAATAAAATAAAAATAAACAGTAGCTGAGTGGGTCCACCTACCTGATGAACGGTTGCGAATGGCCGGATGAGGATTGTGAGTCGCCGACGTTCGGGTAGGGACGACGGAGGAGAAGGGTTTGAGGGATTTTAGGGTTCAGGTGTGGGGAGAGAGCGGCGGGTAGGTAGGGTAAAAAAAAAGGGGGGTAAAAGAGATATATATATATATATATATATATATATATATATAGGGGAGGGGCAAATTTGTCAATTTACACCCGGTCCTGTCTGGTTCTAATCGGCTCGGACCCAAACGGATCGGATTTCGGTTTGGGTCGATCGATTTTGTTGCTTATCCAAATCCGATCTGAATTGCATTCGGATCTGCCCCTTTGTACCTGAACCTAACTGATCCAGCCTACCGGTCTTGTTCGAATCGAGGCGGATCGGATCGGATCCGCCGACTCGGACCCATTTTGCACACCACTATATATATATATATATATATATATATATATATATATATATATATATATGGAAAAGGTACAATGCGCTTGAGGCGACAATAAGCTCCCGTGAGGTCGAGCTGTGTGGGCCCCACCATGATGTGTTTCGACCATCAACACCGTGCATTTGATGGGTACCCTTTAAATTATGAGATATCCCAAAAATCAGCAGTATACGAAACACAGGTGGGCCATACCATCTAAAATTATGTGAAGACACCGTTAAAACATATAAAAGCACTTGATGGGGCCCACCTGAGTTTTTCATGCGCTTGAAACTTGGTCTGAACCCTCATTCAAGTGGGACACACATAATGGATGGGCTGGATTTACAAAATACATCTCGGTGGGCCCTCAAAAATGGTTAAGAATGTTTTAATGGTGCACGGCCCCTCCCCACTTCTGTATGTGGTGTGGCCCACACAAGTCACGGATTGACTTGATTTTTGAGACCTAGGCCCACGATGGAATGGTGCATCTGACTGATGGGGTAGATGTTCGAAACACATCACGGTGGGGCCCACACAGCTCGACCTCATGGGGCGTTAAAATCAGCTCGAGCGCATTGTACCTTTTCCATATATATTGTACCTTTTCCCATATATATATATATATATATATATATATATATATATATATATATATATATATATATATAGAAGCGCTCACTGCGAACGGTTCGTGTACGTAGTACGTACGAACTTTTTTTGACAACCCATCATACGTGATGAATCTCGCAAATCGAACCGTTCATGTGAAGCGGCACCTAGTGAAACCCCCAAGACCAAGTTTCACTTTTATCTAAAACTTTTATCCATACCGTCCATAGCAAAGAGAAATTCAAATCAAGGAAAGAAAGCTGTTTACATTTTTCACGGATCCACCAAAGTTTCGGATCAAAGTAAAATTTTATACAATAAGGTTTCATGAGGTTCTGTTTCATGTGGGCCGGTTCAGATTTGCGAGATTCATCACGTATGATGGGTTGTCAAAAAAAGTTCGTACGTACCACGTACGAACTGGTTCGCAGGTGAGCGTTTTCCTATATATATATATATATATATATATATATATATATATATATATATATAACCTGGGTAATTGTAACACCCTACTCGACTCCTGAATTTCTATTTCTCTTGTTGACCGTCTACTTGGAAAGCGGATTGCCTGGGAACCGGTCACAACAGATATGTCCAACTGCCTGGGGCTCATAGAGATGTCCTTGACAAATCCACTCCGTTTAACTTCTTTGAAAGACCACAATACCACATGATACAAAAAATCAGAAAGATCCAAAACTCATGTGTGGCCATACACCATGAAACAATGGGGATTGAATGCCTTGCGGTGACAGAAGTTTTCTTTGAGGATGATATTTGTTACTACAGTTTATATGAATGGTAATAATTATATGAACGGTTTGGATGGCATATAAATATAATGGTCAACTTTAAGAAGGTTTCAAACATAACCATGCGCCCCTTGGTCACGGGCAATCCGCTCCGTCTACTTGGAGGCCAAAATGAGACTTTCTGGGACCGACGGATTCGGTAGTGAAAATTTCTTGTAGGCCACATAACTTCTGATCAAGCTAATATTTATGTTTTCTCTTTCGTCATGTTTTGTGACTTTATGAAGAGGTTGGATGGAAAATAAACATCCCCATGGGTCTTACAAAGTTTTCATCCCCACTTATTCCTATGGTGTGGTCCACTTGAGTTTTTGATCTATTTCGGTTTTGAGATCATGCACTGAAATAATCTCACAACATGAATTGACGGTGTGGACGAAACATATTCATTACGGTGAGGTCCATGAATCTTTTTGAGTACCAGGCTCGGTATTGGAGGGGCCACTACCGCTTTTGACTTTTGAGATGATGTTCATCTCACGCGGTGCCCAACAGGCGCCGCTTCGGTGGATCCCTGACTGTGGGGCCACATACATCCACGCAGTCCATCTGTTTTGACAGATAAAAAATAACGCAGATTCAAATCTTAAGTGGACCACCCCATAGGAAGCAGTGGTGATTGAATACCTGCCATTAAAAACTTATTGTGAGCCACGGGAATGTTTATTTTCCATCTAGCCTGTTTGTAAGGTGACAAAGACTTGAACGAAAGTACAGCATAAATATCAATCACCACATGAGATTTGGATCTACTTTATTTTTGGAACTATGCCTTAAATTGAGCTATCAAAAAGGATGGACCACATTGATTTAAGACATATTTATCAAGGTGGGCCCCATAGTTAGGGATCCACCTACCTTGGTGGAAACGGGGATCAACCAAAGCTGTGCTCCCATCATTCGAACTAGAGCTGGGCATCGGTCAGGATCGGATTGGATTGGGTCCAACTCGATCCGATCCGAAATCTTAATGGTTTGACCCAAACTCGATCAGATTTGGGACTAAGTCCAGGTCACCTGACTTGGATCGATCTGATGCATGGTTGGCCTGACCCGAACCGAGTCCGACTCGGTCAGGGAAACCGAGTCGGATCGGGTTGGGTACGATTCGGATTGTATGAATTTAATCTAACTGTTTCATGTGGTGTAGTGCACTTCAGCCTTCAATATACCGCCTTTTTGTGCTCAAGGCCTAAAATGATATGTCAAAATGGATGAACGCCTTAGATAAAGCATATACATCAAGTTGGGCCCCACATGGCTCTAAAAGAACTGTCCGTCTACCGTATTCGCGTTTTTATCGGACTGTTGATGTGCACTGCACGAAAGTGCAGTGACGTGCTTTTCACGCAAGTGCAGCTGTGCATAGCGTGACTTCTGTATTGTCGTTAGCGAGTTTTGTGGGTCTGATCATGGGGTATGTGTTATATCCAAACCGTTCATCCATTTGGCGAGCTCGTCTTAAGGCTTGATACGAAAAATAAGACAGATCTAACTATCAAGTGGACCACACGAATAGTTTAACGGTGAAAATCATTCTCTGTTGCTATTCGTGGTGTGGTCCAGATGATCTTTGGATATTATTCATTTTTTGGATGATGCTCTATAGTGATCTTTAAAAATATATGAACGGTGTAGATATAATAAATACAGCATTGTGGGGCCCATATAACTTTGATCTCCTTTGAACCGTTCGTACAACTCGGAGCTCGAGGAGCGCCGGTATTGGAAATGGATTGGCTACTCCCCCTGCATTGGTTGGTGGTCGACGCTCTGTGGGCCCCACCATGATGTATGTGTTTCATCCATGCCCTCCATCTATTTTTATATATCATTTTATGTTATGAGAAAAAAAAATGAGGTATATAGAAATCTCAAGGGGACCACATTATAGGAAACAGTGTTGAATGAACGTTGACCATTAAAAACGTTTTGAAGGCCATACAAGTTTTTTATCAAGCTGATATTTATTGTTCCCCTTCATCTTGGTCCTTATGACCTAATTAACAAATTAAATGTCAAATAAACAGTAAAGTGGGCATTAAGGGGATTATAATGGTGGATATCTAATCATTATTGTTTTCCTATGGTGCGGTCCACCTGAGATTTATATCTCTATTATTTTTGTTTGTATAAAGCCCTAAAATGATCTGTAAAATGGATGAACGGAATGGATGAAACACATACATCATGGTGGGGCCCACAGAGCACCGACCACTAGCCACGGGGCTGGTGTTAGGGGGAGTAGCCAATCCGTCTCCTCCAGTACTTGTCTTCACACACGACACGTACCTACAATAACTATTTAGCTAGTGTGTGGTACACCAGCTAATCCACTTCCAGCTTTTATCGTATTGAGTAAACTCTGTTGGGGCCCACCATGAAAATGCACGTGGTTTATCCACTCCGGATCGGGTCGGATCGGATCCAATCGGATCGGATCGGTCCGGGTAAGTATGGATCCGAACTCGATCCAAAAAGATTTCGGATCTGGACTGCCCTACTCGATCAGATCTGGTTGGATCGGGTCGAATCCACCGGATTGGGTCAGGATTGCCCAGCTCTAATTCGAACTAACTGGGATTACGTCCGACCCCGCCCATCTCCATCTGGGAAGTGCACGAGCTTTGAGTGGGCACTATGATGTATGGGTTTTATCAACACTGAGAAAATCAAAACTTAGGTAGATTCAAGGCTCAAGTAACACCACACAAAGAAGCGGTGATAATAATTCTCACCATTGAAACTTTCTTAGAGCCCACAGTAATGATTATTTTCCATCCAATTTATTCATAAAGTTTCGTAAACCTTGATGAATTTATTCATAAAGCTACGTAAACCTTATGAAGAGAAAGCATAGATATTATCTCATTTCAAAACTTCGGTGGCCTCCAAGAAGTTTTCAATGGTAAGAGTTTAATCCCCACTATATGGTCCACCTTATTCTTGGATCCTTCTTAGTTTTGTTTTATATCCTAAAATGCCATGGAAAGATGGGTATGGTGTGGATAAAACTCACACGTCATGGTGGCCACTCAAAGCTCTATCCAAGCTCGGAATCGGTAGGAGCTTTGAGTGGCTACCATGATGTATGGGTTTTATCCACATTGTCCATCCATTATTTCGTGGCATTTTATGAGAGCTGGCCAAAAGTTAAGTAGATCTAAGGCTCAAGTAGACCACACCAAGGAAGAAGCAGTGATAATGGTTACCACCATTGAAACTATTTTAGTGCCAATTGTGATTCTTATTTTCCATTTGACCTATTTATAAAGTTACATAGACTTGAATGAAGAGAAAACACCAATATTAGTTTGTTCCAAAATTCTACAGCCTCTAAGAAGTTTCAACTACAAGCGTTTAATAAAATGATTAAAAAAATGGTTGGACGGTGTAAATAAAACTCATACGTTAGGGTGGCCACTCAAAGCTCCTCTTGTTCGGAGCTGGAGATGGGTAAGAGCTTTGAGTGGCCACCATGATGCATGGGTTTTATCCACATTGTCCATCCATTATGTCGTGGCTTTTTACGAGAACATAACAAAAGTTAGGTAGATCCAAGGTTCAAGTAGACCACATCACATTAAGTAGATTCTCACCGTTAAAACTATCATAAGACCACTGCTATGCTTATTTTCTATCAAATCTATTATAAAATTACATAAACTTAGATGAAGAGAAAAAAAAAACAATAGATATTAGCTTGTTCCAAAACTTCTATTGCCTCCAGGAAGTTTATTGACAGTTATGGGATAATTGCACAAATCAAGCCCCATATCAAGCACAGCCGTGTATGGAATAATTGCACAAATCAAGCCCCTATATCAAGCATAGCCATGTATGGAATAATTGCACAAATCAAGCCCCATATCAAGCACAACATTGTACAACTCATAGTACATTCCATATATAGCACAATTTTAGTTATACAAATATAGTACCGTGATTGTTCTGTAAATATACACTCTCAATAGAAAATACAAAGCGGACAAGAATATTTTTCTCCTTTTACGTTTCTTATCATGGTATCAAAGCGTCTCATTCTTTGGGATCTCTAACTTTTCCGTTTCCATGGCTAAGCAGAAGCTTACTGCCGCAACTGCTCCAACCGTCTCAGCCAATGCAGTATCTTGGGCATCCTCTCCTTCCACTGCAAGTGTAATCCATGGCCTCTCCATTGAGCAATATCGACAATTGACGGGTCTTCTTCAGCCAAGCCGTGTGGATGAATTTTCTGGTACATCTAGCCTTTTATCACTCATTGGTTCTATGCCCTCCTTGCCTTGGGTCATTGACACCGGCGCTTCAGCGAATGTGGCCTCTATGAATTTTTTGCCTCATGCTACCCATGTCACGACTCACTCGCAATCCCTCACTTTACCCACAGGGGCCACAGCTCAAGTCATTCACATGGGCAATCTTATTTTATCTCCCTCCTTTCAGCTAACTAATGTGCTATTTGTCTCTGGTTTTCAATACAATCTTATTTCTGTTAACTAGTTTACTAAAGCCGCCTCTTGCCTTTTTTTTTTTTTTTTTTTTTTTTTTTTTTTTTACTCTATCTCTTTGCATTTTTCAGGACCAACACATGAGGAAGCTGATTGAAATGGGTGAGGAACGTGGAGGTCTATATCATCTTCGAGCCCTAAGCCCCATTGCTCTTCACACCGACTCTATCGCCCACCCATTATGGCATTTTCGTTTAAGCCATCCTTCACTTTCTTGTACCCCGAAAAATCTCTCTAATTTGAATAAAGATGCTCATTGTGATATTTGTATTCGTGCTAAAAATACTCGTTTACCTTTTTCATTGGTTGAAAATAAAAGTGCAAATCTTTTTTATCGTATTTACTATGATATATGGGATAGCTATGCCACACTTTCTCATTCTGGTGTACATTATTTTCTTACTATTGTAGATGATTACTCTTGTGTCACTTGGGTTTATCTCATGAAATTTAAATCAGATACTTTTTCTTGTCTTACAAAATTTTTTTACATGATTAAAACCCAATTCCATTTTGACATAAAACGAATTTGCACTGATAATAGTCAGGAGTTTTTAGCTCATCGCCTTCAAAACTTTTTCCTGATCATGGTGTACTTTATGAGCGTACTTGTGTTGAAACTCCTCAACAAAATGATGTTGCCGAGCAAAAACACCGTCACTTCTTAAATGTTGTTCGCTGTTTACGTTTTCAAGCTTGTTTACCTATTTCTTTTTGGGGTGAATGCATCCTAACTGCCACGTATTTAATTAATCATATCCCGTCGGTCTCTCTACATCATAAAACTCCATATGAACTTTTTTTTTTTTCATAAAGCCCCCACTTATGCACATCTTGGTGTTTTTGGTTGTCTATGCTATGCACATGCTTTGAACATTTATCGTGATAAATTTTCACCATGTACTTCCCCTTGCATTTTCCTTGGTTATTCTCTTAGCCACTCCACCTATCGTGTATATAGCATAGAAACCAAGAAAATTTTTTCTTCACGAGATGTTCAGTTTGTTGAGACTGTCTTTCCTTATGTTAACCCTACAACTTATAACCTCACAGACACCCCACCCACTGTCCCTACTCTCTCTATCGACCCCACCCATATCTTTCCTACACTTCCTCCCCAAGAGCATCTTCCTAACCCCACAGATCATCCCGCCAATAGCCCTTCTCTTGAACCTGTTGAACCCAACCTTCCCATTGCCTCCTCTCGGCCACACCGCCAGATCATTCGTCCTTCATACCTTTAAGACTATATCTGCTCAGACCTTGCAGAGCCTTCACGTTCCACTCCCGCTCCACAGACTTTCTCAGGTATGGTTCATTCTTTACATAATTTTCTCTCTTATCATTTTTTAGTCCTAACCACTTTGCTTTTCTCACCTCCGTTTCCAAAAATATTCATGACCCTCACCTTTATTCTTAAGCTATTCTTGTTCCTCAGAAATCAAAGCCCTGGAAGCCAACCATACCTGGACTCTCGAACCCCTTCCTCCTAACAAAAAATCCATTGGTTGTAAGTGAGTTTACAAAACCAAACTCAGGGCTGATGGATCCATCGAACGTTACAAAGCTCGGTTGGTTGGCAAGGGTTACACCCTGGTAGAAGGTTTGGATTATCATGATACTTTTGCTCCAGTTGCTAAACTTGTTACACTTTGTTGTTCTTGCTATAGCTGCAGCTAAAAGTTGGTTTTTACACCAATTGGATGTTCACAATGCCTTCCTTCATGGTGATCTTGATGAAGAAGTATACATGCATCCACCTCCTAGTTATTGCCCTCAGGGGGAGAAGCATTTTCGTCACTTGCACAAATCCTTATATGGTCTTAAACAATCTTCTCACCAATGGTACTCCAAACTGTTTCATATTCTTTCCTTGGCAGGTTTTTCTCAACTAATGCTGATCATAGTCTCTTCACCAAGACTATGGGCATCGTGTTCATTGCCATCCTGATATATGTTGATGACATTCTTGTTACTGGCAACGACCTACCGACCATCACTACTCTCAAGAACTACTTGACTACTGCATTCAAGATTAAAGACCTAGGGAATCTAAAGTATTTTCTTGACATTGAAATAGCAAGTTCACCTGCTGGAATTTTTTTCAACCAACGCAAATACATTCTGGACATTCTCTCTGATGCTGGTCAACTTGGTTCTCGCCTTGCTTACTTTCCTATGGTGCACCATCTTAAACTCAATGACACTGATGGTAACCCTCTTATTAATCCAGCCTCTTACCACTGCTTGGTTGGTCGTCTCATCTACCTAACCATTTCACGTCTAGATATTACTTACACAGTCAATCTTTTTATCCAGTTTATGCATGCTTCTCGTGCGCCCCATCAGTAAGCCACCCTCCGGTTACTTTGGTATTTGAAGACCACTCTCGGTTATGGCTTATTTTTCTCTTCAGCCTGCAATTTCCATTATCTGCCTATTGTGACTCTGACTGGGCCAGTTGCCCTATGACTCACCGATCCACCACTGGTTTTGTTGTCAAACTTGGTGATAGTCCCATCTCTTGGCGTATTAAGAAGCAATCTACTGTCTCTCGCTCTTCTGCTGAAGCTGAATATCGTACCATGGTCAACACCTCTTGTGAGATTAAATGGCTATGTTCTCTTCTTCGTGATCTCACAATCTCTCATTCTCACTCTACACTACTTCACTGCGACAATCAAGCTTCCATTTACATTGCACACAACTCATTTTTCCATGAACGCACAAAACACATAGAGATTGATTGCCACTTGGTGCGTGAGCATATTCGTGCTGGTCTTCTTACTCCTGCTTATTCACCCGATTCCCAACAACAAGTTGATCTCTTCACAAAACTTTTGGGTCACGAATTATTTGTCTTTTTCAAATTCAAGTTGGGCATTACAGATCTTCATGCTCCAACTTGAGGGGGAGTATTGACAGTTATGGAATAATTACACAAATCAAGCCCCATATCAAGCACAACCGTGTATGGAATAATTGCACAAATCAAGCTCCATATCAAGCACAACCGTGTATGTAATAATTGCACAAATCAAGCCCCATATCAAGCACAGCCGTGTACAACTCATAGTACATTCCATATGTAGCACCATTTTAGTTGTACAAATATAGCACCGTGATTGTTCTGTAAATATACACTATCAATAGAAAATACAAAGCAGACGAGAATATTTTTCTCATTCTACGTTTCTTATCAAAGTTTTCAACAGTAAAAAGTTTTATTCCCATTGTGTGGTCCACTTATTTCTTGGATCTTCTTCAGTTTTGATCTTATATTCCAAAATGCCACTGAAAAATGAATGGATGGTGTGGATAAAACCCATACATCATAGTGGCCACTCAAAGCTGCTGCCCGTTCGCAGCCGTAAACAAGTAGGGTAGGATGGATGCAATCCGTGTTCCATCCGTAATGGAAGCCAATTAGGTGTACCACACACCACCAACCTGGTTGGTGTGCAACGCACCTAAATCTTCAAGTTATACTAGCGGTTCAAAGGAGATCGAAGTTACGTGGGCACCACAATGATGTATTTATTATATCTATCCGGATTCATCCATTTGGCCATGTCATTCTATAGCATGAGCCTAAAAATAAGTCACATCCAAAGCTCAAGTGGACCACACCAC
This sequence comes from Magnolia changhungtana, assembly GCA_030180095.1. Lineage (NCBI taxonomy): Eukaryota > Viridiplantae > Streptophyta > Magnoliopsida > Magnoliales > Magnoliaceae > Magnolia > Magnolia changhungtana. The sequence continues at coordinate 1,705,570 of JASAUF010000489.1, forward strand.
ATATAACAGTGGGACAATAATTCTCAAAGTTAAAACATTCATATCTGCTCAAATTTTCCCACAACACATATGGCTCACTATAACGTTTATTTTCCATCCCATTTGCTCATAAGATCACACGGACGTGGATGAAGGGGAAAAACAAATATCATAATGATCCAAAACTTCTATGACTATAAAAAAGATTTCAATGGTAGACGTTTAATCCTCATAGCTTTTTGCAGTGTGGTTCACTCGATCTTTGGATTTGTCTTATTTTTCAATCAAGCGTTAGGATGAGCTTGCCAAATGGATGGACTGTTGGGATATAACACATATCTCATGATGAAAGGCCCACGAAACTTGGTGACATCAACATACCATCTAGGTCGCTGGTGTGCGGTACACTAGATAATTGGCTTCCTAAATCATATGCCTACTTAATTGTTGAAATAGAGCTGGGCATCGAGTCAAGTCAGACCAAGTTTGGGCTGACTCGACTCGATTCGGTTTTGAAATAGGCTTAACCCGAACTCGACTCGGTACCAAGTCCAATATGCTTGAACCGATCTGAATTCAGGTCTAGCCTGGATTAATCCGGACCAAGTCCGACCTGGTAAAATGTACCGAGTCTGTTTGAGTTGGCGCCAATTCAGATCGAGAGATTAGGGAGTGGAGAGGAGAGAGAGGGAGGAGGAGGAGGGTGATGATGGTGGTGGGTGGTGTCGGGCTTGGAAGAGGGAGAGAGAGAGAGAGAGAGAGAGAGAGAGAGAGAGAGAGAGAGAGAGAGAGAGAGAGGATGGTGGTAGGTGGTTGTCGGGCTTGGAAGAGGAGGAGGATGAGGGAGAAAGAGAAAGTTTGGGATCGGGTGCAGCATATAAGGTTAGATACTTAAAAATTATGATTTTTTTTTAAAAATTATATATATACCCGAATTCGGATCAAGTCAATTTTGGATCGAGTAAAGTCTGATTAAATCTAGTTACTGGATAATTCGAACTCGACTGGGTTTAAGTTTGGATTGGCGAAGCCTACTCTTTCAGATGGACTCACCCATTCAGTTCAGATTGATTTTGGTCCAAACGAGCAGGACGAGTTGAGTCGTCCCCTTTATGCTGAAATGTGAAAAATGGACTCCTTCCTACGAGCACATTACCCTTTTCGGGTCCACATGTCAGATGCTCTAGTAATCAGAACCCTCCATATGATTAATTTACCATGTACTGAAACAACCCAAATTTAGCACTGAAATGCTGATCCTGACCAATAATTGGTGGAGCCGAATGTGGGCCGCTGAAAGCTTTTGTTATCAACCATTCACATCCAATTCCACCAATCGAATGTGGTCACAAACTTCCTTTAAAAATGAATCTTTCAAATATGGCCATCAACAATAGAAAATATCAGATGGACGGCTGATTATTTGACCCTCTTCACATGTGGGTGCCACTGGACGATGCGTGAGCACAGACCGATAATAGAGAGTCCGGAATGTATTCATCATGCTCATTTTACTTTTCTTTTTCCTCTGTACGCGTGCTCTGTGCACTGCAGGCATGCTGTATGCATGATTCAGCCCACTCAAGTGCGGCCGAAAAAAGTATATTACACCAGGACGTGGTTTGGCTAGCGATATACGGCGGATTAGGTACCGACCCCGTCTGTTCGGGAAACAGATGGTGGTGGTCTGTGCTCTGTGGGCCCAACATGATGTATGCGTTTCATCCATGCCGTTCATCCATTTTTATAGATAATTTTATTGCTTTTTTTCTTTCCTAACAACGAGAGGATATAAATCTCATATGGACCACACCACAGGAAAACAATAGTAATTGGACATCCACTGTACTGTTTAGTAATTGGACATCCACACCTTTAAAATCCTCCTAACACCCACTGTACTGTTTATTTGACGTCCGATCTTTTTATTAGGTCATAAAGACCTAGATTGGAAAAACAAAACAAATACCAGTTTGATCCAAAACTTTTATGGCTCCCAAAAAGTTTTTAATAGTCCACGTTCATTCAAAACTGTTTCCTGTAACGTGGTCCACTTGAGATTGGGATGTACCTCAGTTATTATTATTTTTTTTTTTTTTTGGTCTCATTCCCTAAAATGATCTATAAAAATATATGGACAGCATGGATGAAACACATACACCATGATAGGGCCCACATAGCACCGACCCTCAGCCATGGGGGGGGGGGGGGCTGTTCGGAGCTCGGGACGGGCCGAGGTTCCAACGGCCACTGAGAGGCCACCGTGATGTTTGAATTTTATCCACACTATCCATCCATTTTTCTATATCATTTTAAATTATGATCCAAAAATAGATAAGATTAAATGATCAAATGGGCCACATAGTGGGGATTAAATTCATATCACTGAAAAATTCTTGAGGACTATGGAAGTTTTGGATCAAGATGATATTTGTTTTTTTTAATTCATCCAGGCGTACATGACCATATCAACAGGTTGGATGGCAAATAAAAAACATTATAGTCCCTAAGAAGATTTCAATGGTGGGCGTCCTTAGCAGTGTTGCTTCCTGCAGTGTGGTCCACTTGAGCCTTTTATCTGCTTTATTTTTTATCCCAGTACTCTCAAATGACGTGGAAAAATTGATGAGCAGTTTGGATAAAATTCATACATAACAGTGCCTCGATGGCTCAGCTGTCCCGAGCTCGGAACAGGTGGGGGCCGTACCTAATCCTCGCACACGAAAGAGTCAAAGACTAGTACAGTGACGTCACTATATTTTCGTGGGCGTCACTATCATGTATGTGTTGTATCACCACCGTACATATATTTGGAGAAATTATTTTAGGACATGAGACGGATAATGAGGCAGATCCATGAAAACAGCAGGGATTGAACGATTGCCCTTAAAATTATCTTTTGTTTGATCAAGCTGATATTTATGTTTTTCCTTATTTGATATAGCACAGAGGTTGGACGTCAAATAAACATCATGACCGGGTCCTTACTCTTGCCTAGGTGGTAGACTCTCAGGAGTTTCAACTCCTGGTCAAGGGTTCGAGTTCCCATGGGTGGTGAAATTCCACCAGCGTGAGTGTGGGGTGTGTGCGCGTGTAAAAAAATAAAATAAATAAATAAACATCATGATCGGTATTAAGAAAGTTTCAACTGTGGGCGTCAGTCTCTAATATTTTCTATGCCGGGTTCACTTGAGCTTAGATCTGCCTTTTGGGTCATGCACTAAAATAATCTCTCTCAATTAGACCATGTACTGCTCATGGTGGGGCCATAGAACTTGGTGACGTCACCTCAGTAGTGAGTTCACTACTGTGGGGTTCAGTAGCTAATCTGTGTGGGCGCCCATTTCCAATCCAAAGTAGGACCCACCATGGTATTTGTGAGAAATCTAATCTGTCCTTCTGTTTTTAGAGATCATTCTAAGACATTTAACAAAAAATAAGTCATATTCAAGCCTCAAGTGAGCCACACAATAGGGAAATTTTAAGAAAGAAATGATTATCATTGAAACCTTCCTAAGCTCCACCTTATTGTTTATAGGATATCCAAACCATTTATTTACCATTGGGATGAACTGAAAAAACTAAAAACTTAATATAATACAAAACTTTTGAGGGCGTATGAATGTTCCAGTGGTTGCTCAATCCCTACTGTTTTAGCTTGCGACCCTATGGTTCAGTGGTAGACTCACATGAGTTTCAACATGACGTCACGAGTTCGAGCACCCATTGTGCTGTGAGTGTGCAGGCGTGTGAAAAAAAAATCCCCACTGTTTCCTCTTGTGTGGCTCATTTGACTCTTGGATCTGGTTCATTTTTGGTATCACATCTTAAAATAGATGGACATAGTTGATTTCTTAGGAACATCGAGTTGGGCATATCTAAGTTCCCAATGCAATGACTTCCTGTGAAAGGCTTTCATGGGAAATCCATGTCCCTTCATTAGTGGGTGCGGCTTCCGTGGATCCCTAGATAGATTGTGGGGCTCCGAATGACGTATGTATCCTAAATCTGTACCGTCCAACCATTTCAACCGCTCATTTTAGGGCACATACCAAAAATGGAGCTGACCAAATCTTTGGTGGACTACATAATAGGAAATAGTCATGATTAAATCTCGACCACTAAAAACTTATTGGATTCCAGTGGAATGTTTATTTTCCATCTAACCTCTTGATAAGGTCACAAAGACCTAAAAGAAGAGACTACATAAGTATATTCTTCATCCAACCATTTTGTGGCCTATAAAAAGTTTTTAATGGTAAATTACCATTGTTTCATGTACTATGGTCCATTTGAGATTTTGATCTGCATCATTTTTAGAATCATATCCCTAAAATACACCCAGATGCATGGCTCAAGTGACAGAGTGAGTGAAAGATACCTCGTTTCAACACCGAGGTCTTGGCATCAATTTCCTAGTGGGGGTGGCTAACAGTGAAGTGTGATCTGACAGTGGGTCTACTAACAAGCTAACCAGAGGAAAAAAAGAAAAAGAAAAAAAAGAAAGAAGAAAATCGTACCCTAAAATGAGCTTTCAATATAGATTGGACGGCATTGATGTAGTCATATACATCATGGCGGGCCCCACAGTGGAGGTCCCCACCTCGGTGGATTAAGGATCCACCGAAGAGGCTCCTCGTTTGTGGTGTGTCACGGTGTATGTATTATATCTACAGTCTATTAATTTTGTGAGATCATTTTAGAACATGAGCCAAAAATTTACATAGGCCCCACTATGATGTTTATTTTCCATTCAACTTGCTTACACCCAAAGAGAACAAAAGATTACCTTGATCTAAAACTTTTGTGGCCCACCATAAGTTTTCAATGGTAGGTGTTCAATCCCCACGTGCTTTTGGTGTGGTTCACTTTTTATTTATTTATTTTTCATACACGCACCCACACCTCCACAACACACTCATACCACATGGGCACTCATCCCTGCTATCAGTGTTGAAACAGAGCTTGTTTACCGCTGACCCATGGAGCTGGACTCCCTAGGTGTGGTTCACTTTTAGGTTTGGATCTACCACATTTTTAGGCTCATACTCTAAAATGATCTTGTAAAATGGATGGACGGTGTGGATATAACAATACATCATGGCCCATTGAACTTTGCCATGTCAACACAACTCGAGTGGTCCATGCCACATCACACAATCTGCTTCCGGAAAATACCTTATCTGTGTGGGGCCACCTCTGGTTAAGAAACTTAGATTGGCTCAAGCAACGGGAACAACATAAAATTATGCCTAAAAGCTCTAAGTTTATAGAGTGTGACCGGCCTTAGTTTTGATAAGCCTGATTTTTAATATATTCTTATGATTCTCACCTAATGAATGGCTTTAATGAACTAAAGGTTTTTATTTATTATTTATTTATTTTTTTATTAAGAGAATGTAAAAGAAAAAAGAAACTTTTATGGAGGTGTTTTTTGCAAGCGGTTGTGAATAGTTCTGTAGTAAAACTTTAAAGGAAATTATACTTCTTTATATATACTTTCATATAGTATGATTTTGTATTTGGGTCTTCGGTATGATATGCAAAAAACCACACATGTGAGCCCACCCTTGCACCACATGCATGCTAGGCTCAGGCTTGTTTACATTATTTATTTTATTTTTAATTTTTTCTTTTTGCCTGGTGAGAAGCTCGGACCCTCATTGCACATTACAACAACGTTGTTATGACCATTTGTAATGTCTGAAATTTTTGCCACCTGGGAATTGGGCGTCCTTGGGCATTACCTTTGATTTTTTGATTTGACTGCATGCATTCATATGTGCTTGGGATAAAAAAGAGTGATGTGGGGTCCAACAAAACCATCCAAGTTTAAAATTTTCAGAACATTGGCCAACCTCGGCGGTGCCATCGCAAAAAAAAAAAAAAAAAAAAAAAGTTTCTGTTTAGTCTCTGGTGGTGCCACCGTGGCAGCGGCCTGCCACCACCAAAAATTGGACATTAGGCGGCGGTGCCACCGCCACCCCCTGTTCAACAAATTTCTGCATATTCGGATTTTGACGATTTTGGTGTACTAACTTCAAAAAATTATATCTATTTTTCTACAATTTTGATTGAGGTGATTCAAAAGCCATATTGAATTTTGATGAGTCTAATTTTATATAAAAATAAATAAAAAATAAAACAAAACTAAAAGAAGGTTAAATTTAAGATTTTTTAGAAACTATACCAAAATCATTGCTGTCAGGCAACTGGTACTCCCAGAATTTTTAGAATATTTTTAAAACTGTAAATAGTATGAAATTGTGTGAGAATAAATTAAACTTCATGATGAAGTACTATAAAAATTTTAAAAATAATATAATAACCGAAAGTACAAAAAAATTACCTGTAATTAGCCTATTGAAACTGGAAATTTCTACAACTTCGTGTTGCCAATGAACCACACATATTTTTTTCATCTTAGATATTTTGTATTCGGTTTCTTCTTAGGAAATATTTATAATCATACTAAGAATCATTTTATATGATAAAATTAATATTGTCTATTTTTAGTATATTTTACTAATTCAGATAGTTTCTAATATAATTGAGTTAGGATCCTTGATTAGGGTTCTTAGAACCGAATCACTGTTTTCGCTAATTGCAATAGGCCACATTATGAATTTATCTAACCCAAACCCTAATCATCATGCATGAGAAATCTCGCTGCCTAATTCCTCTTGAAAAATGCCCAGATTCACCAGATTGGATATAGATCGCATGTTAGTGGTCTGCTAGACTCGTAGAATAACTGTCGTCTTACCGAGCTTGACATCCATCGTGGATGTTGGAACCAGATAATGTCTCGAATCGGTTAACTTAGACTCATAAGGTAAGTGCGTGAGATGGGTGAATATTCCTGAAATCAATTCAGAACTTAAGTTAGTTGCCTTTGTCCGATCTTGGCCAAAGTTGTGGCCTTTGGGCCGTTAGATTATAGCCAAAATTTGGATAACAACTTAAATTAATATCTTATACAAATTTATATAGTTGCAGACCCGATCGACACTCGGTGACCGTTGATTTGGGTTAAGGCCTTTCCGGTTTATCGGCATGTCTGATCATCGGATGGTTGTGTCTAAACATAGATCGCCTAGTGGGACACTTATCATATTACTTAGATTGACTCATATACCTCCCGATGGGTCCCATTGGTTGAAAATAACCCCCTCTAAGGTTAGTATAATGAATAAAGGGCCATTGAGGCCATTTTCACCATTTTTGGCTCTATAAAAGAGCCTCATTTGCACTCCCCCTCTCCCCGTACGAATTTTCTCTAAGCCAAGGAGAGAGAGGAAGAGTGGAAGAGAGGGAAGGGAGGAATGGCGGAGCCTAGTATTGGATCATGATCATAACCCCAAGTGTAGGGTCACAATGTAGTAATAGCTCGGTAAGACCGAGGTCGAATCCACAGGGACTAAACTTGTACGTATTCTGAAAATAACTAGAACTAGAAAAAGATCTAAATTGAAATTTGAATAATTGAGAGTAATGGTGAATAATGTTGATTAAAAATTATGAATTTAAAGGTGGGATGTCATGCCCCAAATTCGGAGACCGGGCTCACAAAATTCTCGATCGCTGAATCCGGCGCCTACAGCCTCCATAGTACCCCATTCTCGGCTCCCAGCACCCATATACCAGGTTTCGATCCTGGGATGCTACAAGGAGGATTTCTAATAATCAATTTGATTCGTAATGAGCATAACCACAAGCATAACCCACGAACAATAACCACAAGAACACCATCACAAAATCCACTATGATCAAAAACTTTGAGTACAAGGCGTATGAAGGGAAATACAAGATACTGAAAATGACAAAAACTCCAAAAGCTCGGCTGCACACTCCAACTGCGGCAAGACTATGGCTGCGTCCTGGCATCACCTACACACATCAATCATGCATAAGCTTATAGAAAGCTTAGAGGGTGATGTAAGTGTGTGCGCAATATAAGCGTGCTCAGAATGCAAGGTCAGAGTAATGCAGAAATATGCTGATGAGTACATAAATGCAGTCAGCCGTACCAAGGCTATGCGGTACAAGATATGAATACTATTGGCCATGTCAAGGCCATGCGATGTATAATACAAGTCAAGCATGCCAATCCACATACTAATGCAGCTCCTCACTAGAGCATCAAATCAGTACGGTTCTCAGTCTAGATAATCACCGGGGTTTAGTACACTCCAAATGGCGCTATCTCTCTCCTAGCAGCACAGTCCAAGTGAGCGTAAGAAATCTCACTATCCGCCTAGCTAATAGTCTGCCAACATCTATTCGGCAAGTCGATAGCGAACCCATTTTTGATCTGGTCAAACTCAGCCTAGTAATGCCCCCTGCTCTCGGGCGAGTAAGGTCACACCCCTTTTCAATTGACCACGACACAGTGGGAAACACGACCTCATGGTATTTGGCCCTCGTGCGCTCATATATCCACTTGGTCTTGACGTTGGAGTTATCCTCTGGTACCATCGGGTTCAGGGACTTTCACCCAAGGACATCTATGGCGCCCCAATTGCTTAGAACAATGTTTCTGGTATCCAACCAGCCACCCACGATGCATCTGTGGGGGCTATGGCCCTGGTGTCGTTGGAGCATATCTCATTTACATAAATGCAAGTGCATGAACCACACTATCAATTATGCAACAATCCTGCGTATATCACACGCTCGAGCAAGATAACTTTGCCTACCAGAGAGCCCGTAAACAGTCTACCTGAAGGCATATGCTATGATCAGTCACTCTTCATCTCAAGCATGCATATGATGCGTATGTGTATGATCATGAGTCATGGATCTGTACTAAACATGTTATGGGGTGATGGGCTCTGTTTATAAGAAAGATGGGCCTATACGGACTACATTCTGCGAATATGGGCCTATTAATGGGCTGTAGGGAGAGTGACCATGCAGACATTTAACCAACATCGTCTTTGCAATGTGGACATCAAACCATCACTGCTTCCAAGGCATGGCCTGCCTTGAACATCGTTGCATAACTCATGGTGAAATCATATATTGCAATGGGTCTTATGTACAGCCAATTGGGCCCCAACTCATGGGCCTAAGATACGTCAGATGGGCCGCATAACATGGTCCTCATATATATAAACGTGGGCCTCAACAACGGGCCATAATTACCTCAAGATGGGCCTCAGAACATGGGCCCTATATACATCAAATGGGCCGTTTATCATGGGCCTCAACTATTCCCAAGTGGGCCTAATCACATGGGTCTCATATATACACTAAGGTGGGCCTTCATGAACTATAGATCCGTCTTATTTTTAGTCTCAAGCCTTAAGACAATCATTCATAATGGTAGGACAAGTTAGATGCAACACATGCATTATGGTGGACTCCCATGTGGGCCCACTGTAACATTTATTTTCCGTCCAATCCTGGGCCCACTGAAATGCTTATCTGCCACCCAACCTGTTGGTAAGACCACGTGAGCAAGGGCTCCACTATAATGTTTATTTTACATCCAACCTGTTGATAAGGCCATGTGGCAAGGGGCCCACCAAAATGTTTATTTTACATCCCACTTGTTGATAACATCACACAACCCTGGGTAAAAATAAAAAAAAAAAACAATTTCATATTGATCCCAAACTCCTGTTATCCCCAAAGGGGGGTTTCAACGGTTGACGTTCAATCTCACACTGTTTCCTGTGATGTGGTCACCTGATCACTGGCTGGATGGAGTGGATAGAACACGTACATCATGGTGGGGGCCACCGTCCACTGCCGTGGATGGATGGCGTGAATGAAACGCTTGCATCACAGTGGGTGTCACCACTCATTGTTGTGGACGTTGTGGTAAGCCACACATACCACAGAGGGTCCCATGTAGGGCCCATCAAAATGTTTACTTGCAATCCAACCCGTCCATTATGTATGTCCCACAAAATTAGGGGTCCAAACCAAATTTCAGGTGGGTCCAAGCTGCATGTGGACACCAGCAATCATTTTCCAAAGTTTTAACGGCAAACACCACTATTTCCTATGGTAAGGCCCACTCAATTATCGGATCACCTTCAGTTTTCGGTTCAACGCTTAAAATGTTCCGAGAAGGAAGGGGGACGGCTTGGATTATATAAATACATCAAGGTGGGGCCTGTATGTGAGGTCCACCTCAAAAATTCCCCCTTAACTGATGTTAGTACATACCCATGTCAGTTCACACTTCACCGCTAGCAGCCCCACAATGTCCAGCGTCCCTTGAACGTTGGATAGTTGGGTGCACATGCATCAGGGTGGGTCTTTCAACACAGGTATCATGGTGGATCCCACATGGACGTGGCCCACCATGGATATACATATACATACATTATATTATTATAATATGTTGTATATGATGATGGGTTTCTCCCAAAATGCGGTGGGCCGCACCGTTTGATGGATGGATAGAGTAGATTTTGCACAATTGGTGGGGCCCACTACATTTTAGGGAAAGATAGATAGAGAGAGAGAGAGAGAGATAAGAGGGGACCCCACCACTATGGGCCCCTTATCATATACATTAAAATGGGTCCCACCATCTAGTGGGCCCTAAAAAAATGAGATTTAATGGCGGATCACCCACCTATCAGTCTTCTCCTTGGTTCCTTAGCCTCCTATGCTCCTTGCCAACACGTTTGATGGTGTAGATGATGAATGGAAGGTGGGGATGAGAGATGAGAGAGTGGGCCACACTTGTTGCTTGGGAGAAGATGAGCTTGGACATGTGGAGCTCTTTTGCTTGGGATATATTTTTTTTTTTTAGAAAATGAGGGAGAGAGAGAGAGAAGTGATGGGAGATATGGATGGAAGGGATGGGTGGAGTGGTTGTAATAAATGAAGATGGGTTGAGTTGAAAAAATGGGTAAAGGAGGGATGGTGAGTAGAGATGGAGAGTTGACTTGTGAAAAGGAGGAATTGGGTGGTTGTACTTGGGGTAAGGGTGTATTAATTAACTGATTAATGGGACATCTCGTAGAGATTCCCTCGAGACTCGCAACGCGCGGCGATTCTTTGGAATGAACGCAGACCGACATTTTTCAGCCTAGGTATCGGTTTGATATGCGAGTTGCGGCGTTAGAACCGCGACGATGGCACGATCGCCAAGGTTTAGGTTTCAGTTTGAGCTGACTTTGGCATGCAGGTCTCGGCTTAGGGTCGTGTGTAAATGTCGGATACGGGTCGAGGATTGCCGGAATTTGGCCAGTATGATCGCGTAAGCCTACGGAATGGTACGGACTAGGGCATGGGTCTTATATGGGAACTAGGGTGCCAAGGATCTACTTCTAGCTATCAAGATGCTACCTTACTTGATTCAAGGAACACAATTGGAATTGGAGTCTTATCCTATCAAATTGAAAGATAAAGTAATTTAAATCAAATCTGAACTTTTCATTGACCTAATTCTCAATAGAGGAGAATTGTGATGATTGGAAGGGATTCCATCACCCTACTATGTCCAGGAGACGATGGTGAACAACGGGATTTACCAATCTCACTATATCAAAACAGGAAAAGAAGATATCCAAAGATATCACAACATCTATTGTAATTTGAGTCACAATAAATCATAGAAAACTGAAAATATTTCTTTAATATCAAATTAGAAATCAATAAAGTTCAATAAGAACAAGAATCAAAGCAAAATAAACATCCAAACACGCTACAAGCTTCACCTCTTAGTCCTACCTAAGAGGTTTAGCTAACCATAGAAATGATTGAAACCAAATCTCTTAAACAAAGCATGAAAAATAAACTAGGGAAGAAGAAAAATTCTTCGACGGTTGCTCCACCTTTGTGTATGCTCCTTAAGACCTTTTCAAACCCTATAAAATGCTTTGGAGTATTCTAGAGAGTCCTATTTATAGTTATGGAACTTCGACTTTCGCACCGAGTTGGAAAAATCTAGAAACTACCTCAAATTTACGTACTCTGCGTAGTTTTTCAAAATAGATTTGAAGTTTAAATCTCCTTAAATTTACGCACTCTGCGCAGTTTCCCAAAAGTAAACTCAGAGTTTCAAAATATGTTTTTTAGGACAATTTTAGGAATATGTTTGTTTTCAGAATAATTTAAGATTTTTTTTTTTCACTTTAAATCTTTAATTCTTTTAATTCCTCACTTGGTTTTCTTAGATCTTTGGCATGTGAATTCTTCATTAATGACTTCTGAATCTCCAAATCTTCATTAGTAATCTTTTAAGCATAAATCTTTATTTTTACATCGATTTCACCTTAAGCTCTCGAAATTGCTTCGCACATGAAAATATGTATAATTAAATCGATTAAACACTATCATGTTTATGAAACCAAGGTATAAGTAGGGAAAAATATGCAATATTTCACACTCAACACACCCCCTACCAACATTTTGCTAGTCTCGAGCAAAACATGCGTGAAGTGATCTTCAATATTCAATGTTCAAATCACTTTCAAAAAATTATCTTTTATGCAATTAAGTATGAATGAATATAATCTAAAGAAGTAAGAGTACATTTTTTGAAAACTTAAAGCTGAATCATACGAGCAATCAATAAAAAAGTTTTTTTTTATCAATCATTTAAGAGCATAAATTCATATATCAAAAATTTTCAATGTGCTTAGTGAATTCTATTTACTTTCCATAGCATCCTACTATTTCATAATGTTAGCCATGCTCATCACCTCAAGTTTTATTGAATAATCAAGTACTGATTCTGAACATATCACCTTTTCCTTATTTTTTCAATTTTTGATTTTATATCGACAAGTCTTTTCATCATACGTGACCTTTTTGTTGATTTCTCTGTTTTTTAACTGGTTCTTTTCATCTTTTTAAGGTGGATAAAATTCTCCATACTTAATTCTCAATGTCTATCAATGATACACATATTAACAATGAGAAATTCTAGTACAATTCATAAAAAGCAATTTGAATGTGGCTTGTGACCTAGATTAACATAATATTCAAACTTCCTCTTAATCAATTAAATGCAAGAATTTATACGATAGTCTACACGGTTGATCAAACTCCAACAATTCAAAGTTCAATCTCCATCTTATCATCATAGTCGAAGCATTCTTAATTCTATAAATTATCATTTCTCAAACATCCTTTTAACTTAAAAAATTAAAAATTTTCACAATTTTTGCTCAAAACTAACAAAACACTAATTAGTTTACCTAATCCACACCCCCAACCTAAAACCTACATTGTCCTCAATGTAAAAGATATGAGCATGCAATGTACATGAGATGACGAAAAGAAATGGGAAGTAATGGGAAGATAATACCTAAAGAAGGAGAATTGAGGCTTTTCTAAAGTTCTTAACATGTAAATGGGTTAGTATGAAGACTAAACAAACTGAAATAAAACTATTCTAATCCTAAATCCGATGAAAGCAATAAACCAACTATACCTCTGTCAGACTAGGAGGTCAATCCTAGTACACCAGATCAGTCAGAGGCATGACATGTCCTTTGAATCAAACTTCTCAACAAATGGCTTGAGACGATGTCCATTCACTTTGAAAATATTGTTATTCATCAAATTCTTTATCTAGACGGTCCCATGAGGATAAACATTAGTAACAATGAAGGGACCAGTCCAATGAGATCAAAGTTTACCCGGAAAAAGATGTATCTGAGAATTGTACAAAATGACTTTTTGACCGGTTATGAATAATTTTTGAAGGATGTTCCTATCATGGAACACCTTCATCCTGTCCTTGTAAATTCTCGAGTTCTCATAAGTGTTATTCTGGATTTCTTCGAGTTCATTCACTTGAAGTTTGCGCAGCAAGCCAGCATTGTCCAAATTAAAGTTTAGATTTTTGATAGCCCAGTAAATTCTATGCTCCAGCTCCACAGGTAGGTGGCAAGCTTTCCCATAGACGAGTTTAAAGGGAGATATTTCAATGGGGGTCTTAAAAGATGTACAGTAAGCCGATAAGGCATCAGTTAAGAGAATCGACTAATCCTTACGGTCATGGTTAATCGCTTTTTTTTTTATTTTTAGAATTTGTTTAATTTCCCTGTTGGAAATCTCGGCTTGCCCGCTTGTTTGTGGGTGGTATGGAGTGCTCATTTTATGAGGGATGCCATATTTCTTCATTAAGTTCTCAAATGGCCTATTATAAAAGTGTGAACCTCCATCGCCAATGATGGCCTGAGGTTTTTCGAACCGGGAAATGATATTTTCTTTTAAGAATTAAATGACCATTTTATGATCATTATTCTAGCATGGGATCACTTTGACCCACTCAGTGATATAGTCTAGTGCTAACAAAATATAAATATTCCCAAAGGATTGGGGGAATGGTCCCATAAAATCGATGCCCCAGCAATCAAATGCTTCAATGATAAGAATGAGGTTCAGATGCATCATATTTCGACAAGACAACCCTCCCAATTTCTGACAATGCTCATAAGCTTTGTAAAACTCATGAGTATCTACGAACATCATGGGCCAATAAAAGCCGCACTACAGAATTTTAGCCACGATCTTTTTAGGAGAAAAGTGACCACTATAGTGCTGAGAATGACAAAAGGAGATGACACTCTGATGTTCATTTTCTGGCACACATCTCCTTAGAATTTGGTCTGATCAATATTTAAACAAATAAGGATAATCCCAGAAAAACTTACGTACCTCGGTGAAGACTTTTTTTTATCTTGCATAGTCCAATATGTTGCGTGAAACCTATAGCAAGATAATTTGCAATGTTAGCAAACCAAGGTAGTTGGGAGAGTTTAAATAATTGTTCGTCAAGGAACATATCGTTTATTAGTGTCGGCTCAAAGGAATTAGGGAGGTCAAGTCGAGAAAGGCGGTCGGCCAGTACGTTTTCTACTCCTTTTTTGTTTCGTATTTCAATATCAAATTCTTGGAGTAAGATGATCCATCTTATCATGCGGGGCTTGACATCCGTCTTAGAAAAAAGATACTTTAGTGCTGCATAGTTCATGTAGATAATGATCTTAGATTCGATCAGGTAGGACCTAAATTTTTCCAAAGCGAACATTACGATTAAGAGTTCCTACTCTGTAGTAGAGTAGTTCATTTGGGCAAAATTTAGAGTTCTACTTATATAGTGAATAATGTAGGGTTTCTTTTATTTTCTCTGGCCTAACACCACCCCAATAACATAGTCAGATGCATCGCACATAATCTCAAAAGGGATGCTCCAATCGGGTGGCTGCATGATAGGTGTAGTTAATACGCCCTTGAACTTAGCGAAAGCTTCTTGGCATTGTTCAGTCCACTCGTATGGTGCATCATTTTGAAGTAGATTACATAAAGGATGAAAGAGATGACTAAAGTCCTTTATGAATCGTCTATAGAATCTGGCATGTCCTAAGAAGGATCGCACGTCACGTATGCTCTTGGGTGGAGATAGGTTAGAGATAAGATCAAATTTTGCCTTATCTACCTCAATTTCCTTGGACAAAATTATGTGTCCAAGCACAATTCCCTTGAGAACCATGAAATGACATTTCTCCCAATTCGGAACCAAATTCTTTTCCTCGTATCGCTTCAGCACACATTTAAGATTTTTCAAACACTCGCTGAAGGATGGACCAAAGATAGAGAAGTCGTCCATGAAGACCTCTAAATATTGCCACATCATGTCAGAAAAAATACTCAACATGTATCGCTGAAAAGTGCCGGGGGCATTACATAGTACGAATGACATCCTTTATTAAGCAAAAGTGCTAAAGAGACATGTGAATGTTGTCTTCTCTTAATCTTCAAGGGCTATCTCTATCTAATTGTAGCCCAAATATCCGTTAAAGAAGTAATAGTAAGAGTGACCGGTTAGCCTTTCTAAAATTTTATCAATGAAGGGTAAAGGAAAGTGGTCCTTCCTTGTGACGGTATTCAACTTCCTATAGTCAATGCACATTCTCCAACTAGTAGTAATTCTAGTTAGCACAAGTTCATTGTCGGCATTGGTTATGATGGTGATTCCAGACTTCTTAGGAACTACCTGAGTTGGACTCACCCATTGACTGTCAAATATAGGGAATATGATACCCACATCCAATAACTTAATTACCTCAGCCTCAACCACTTCTTTCATATTTAGATTGAGTCAACGTTGTGGTTGTCGGGAGATTTTCGCATTATCCTCAAGATGGATGTAGTGAGTACAAGTCAGCGGTGACTTCTCTATCTTTGGTCCTTTATGCTCCTTTATGCTCAATGAGAGTGGAAATGAGCACATTCTCTTGTTCTTTCTTAAGGTGAGAAGAGATCACCACTGGGTATGTCTTATCTTGACCTAAATAGACATATTTAAGATTGATAGGAAAAGGTTTTAGGTCAAGTTTCGGTGCTTTGAGGTTAGACAGTAGAGGCACTACATCGGTTCGAGGCAATTTTTCAAATTGTGGCATTCACCGGTTAACTTCAAGTACCGGTGTAGCATCAAGTAAGGCATCCATCTCCCTAATCATGTCATCATCTAAATCAGCGGAGTAGGTCAAATACATCTCTAGAGTGTTAGATTATAGAGTCAGGAGTGCTCTATCTTCCACGAAAGAATCGATCATGTTAATGTCGTGGGTATTATCATCATCCCTAGCTATTTGTTCATGTTGAAAAAGATGTTGAGCTCCAATATCATATATCTGAAAGATAAATTCATAATTCCATTCCTACAATCAATGATAACATTTGATGTAGCAAGGAATGAGTGACCAAGAATGATGGGTATTTGAGTGCTCACATCTATGATGGGTTGAGTATCAAGGATAATAAAATCTACTAGATAGTAGAATTTATCAACTTGAACCAACACATCCTCAGCCATCCCTCTCGGTACACGAACTAAGCGATCAGCAAGTTGTAATGTAGTCCAGGTGAGTTTTAATTCACCTAGACCCAATTGTTTGTAAGCCGAGTAAGGGATCAAATTTATTCTTGCCTCTAAGTCAAGAAGTGCATGCTCAATTCCGTGGTTCCCAATTACACAAGTGATAGTTGGGCTATTGGGATCTTTGTATTTTTGTGGCATATTTTGCTTGAGGATGACACTTACTTTTTCTGTCAAAAAGATTTTCTTTTGTATGTTTTGCCGTCTTTTAGTCGTACATAAATCTTTCAAAAATTTGGCATATGAAGGGATTTGTTTAATGGCATCCAGTAGAAGGATATTGAAATTCACTTGCTTAAGAACCTCTAGAATATCCTGAGAATTAGAGAGAGGTTTTAGTGCAATCAACCTTTGAGGGAATGACACAATCGGCTTACTTTGAGGTTCTGGTTTTAACTCATGTGGAGCATTGTTAGGTCTATCATTCTCATCTATTTTCAGGTCCTTAGGCTTTTCAGCCTTCACCGGCATAAATTTGTCAATTGTCTTCCCACTCCTAAGAGTGGTTATAAACTTAGCCTCCTCCATCTGTTTTGAAGAGCTTGGGTCACTGATTTCCTATTATTGTTTTGGGTTGGGGAGAGGCTGAGCCAGAAGGATCCCATTCTTCCCAATTGAATTTTTTTGTTTCAAGATTTTGTATGGCCTTTGTAAGGTTTTGAAAGGCTTACAACATACCCTGATTAAAAAGTTCTTGGTTTTGTATATGTTTTAAGACCAGATCCTCTTTAAGTTTCCTTTGATTCAGAAATTGGTTAAGGATCCCTTGAGGACTAGCCGTTGTCCATTCGTCCAACTGAAGTTTGGATGGTTCCTCCAACTTGTGTTATATATATTTGAGGTGGGTCCACTGAAAGATTTTTGGTAGTTGTTTACGACATTTGATTGCTCATTTGATATCTCTTGAAAAACATGAATTGTTGGGCAATTCTCAGTTGTATGTATGTTACAAGCATAAATACCACAAACAACTTCCGTAGTCTTTTCGAGTTCTACCTTCTCAAGTTCCATGGCCTCGACTTTTCTTGTGAATTTGGCTACTCTTGCATTTGTATCCTCTTCCTCATTTAGAACATAAATTCCTTCCCCTTTCCTTTGATTGAGTAAGCTTAGAAGTGGTAATTCTTGAAGAGGTATCCCATGATTACACATTTTCAACAAGTTTATCAAAATAATCCCACGCATCATTGGCTTTCTTATTCATGAATTCCCCATTACACATCATCTTCACAAATTGGCGCATGGGTGAGGTCAATCCCTTATAGAAAAAGCTTGTTGTATGCCATGTTTTGTAGATATGTTGTGGACATGAATTTATGAGATCCTTAAATCGCTCCTAACATTGGAAGAAAGCTTTATCCTCTTTTTGCGCAAAATTCATGATTACTTTCCTTAGGGACTGTTTGATTTTCTAAGGTAAACGTAATTGCATTGTAAATAGGTAATATTATTTCCATGGGTAATTACTGCATCATTTTCAAGGATTGATTTGACTCTTACTTTTTTCAATGCTAAAATCAATGATGCTGCCAAATATTTGTGGGGCCCACTGTGATGTATGTAGATTGTCCACGCTGTCCATCTGTTATGCCAACTGAATTTAGGGCATGACCCAAAAAATGAGCCAGATTTAAATTTGAAGTGGACCACACCACAGGAAAAAGGGAATCAAACACCCACCGTTAAAAACTTCTTGGGGCTACTGTTTACTTTGGTATGAGCCACTTTAATGTTTGATCTACCTCATTTTTTAGCTCATGCCTCAAAATGTCATGATAAAGCAGATGGACAACGTGGATATGTCATATACATCATGGTAGGCCCCACGAATTTAAGTTAATCCTTTTAGACAGTTTTCCCAAGTAGAAGTACCTACCTATTTCCAAATAGGGTGAAATTGTAATAAGCAGATATTTACAGGGCATTTACAATTAATTTGAAAAATCAAACAGGCCCTTAAGGTATTTGTTTTATGATAGGAGAAATTTTTTTTAAGGAACTCCCTTGTCATCTCAGCCCACGTGCCAGTGGACCTTGGTCTTAAGGAATGTAACCAGGACTTAGCCTTTTCTTTCAAAGAGAAGGGAAACAATTTCAGTCTAATTGTGTCCTTAGACACGTTTGAGAAGTGTAATGTAGATATTATCTCATCGAACTCTTTCATATGCAAGTATGGACTTTTAAATTCTAGTCCGTGAAACTTAGGGAGGAGTTGAATTATCCCTGATTTAATATCCACAGTTCCTGTATTCAATAGAAATATCATGCAGGAAGGTATACTCACCCCCGCCGGTTGTAAATAATCTCATAAAGTACGAGGCGGGGGTGCATTTTGCACCTCGTTTTCATCTTGAACTTCCTCAACTGGTGGTTGAGGTTGAGGTTAATTTACAGCCATCACTTCAATTAGCTGAGAGGATCTAAAGTGGTGTCTAATCCTGTGATGGATAAGCAACCCTTAGACTAATCCTCCTTCACTCAAAGGATGGAGGGTGTTGTTACGAACTCACTTGGGCATGAAACACTCTCATCTCTCAAGTAACTAAATAATTAAACATAAAAAGAAAACTAGAAAAATTAAAACAAATAAGAGATCTAAAAAAAAGATAAGAGAGAGTTAAAACAAAATTACTGAATAAGAGTTGCTATGTTAGGATCCTACAAAATAAAAAACAATGTTTGTTTCTAAAAATAATTTCAGAAAAAATCTTAACCTAAAAACATAGCAGAAAAATAAGTCCTAATCTTAACCTAATTCTAATACCAATTAATTCTAGAAAAATGTAGCCATACTCTCCGGCAACGGCGCCCACTACCCCACGTGTAGGGTCGCGAAGTAGTAATAACTCGGTAAGACCGAGGTCGAATCCACATGAATTAAACTTGTACGTATTCTGAAAATAACTAGAACTAGAACTAGAAAAAGATCTAAATTAACATCTGAATAATTGAGAGTAACGGTGAATAATGTTGATTAAAACTTATGAATTTAAAGGTAGGAACTAGGGTGCCAAGGATCCATCCATTTGTAACTATCAACATGCTGCCTTACTTGATTCAAGGAACACAATTGGAATTGGAGTCCTATCCTATCCAATTGGAAGATAAAGCAATTTAAATCAAATCTGAACTTTTCATTTACTTAATTCTCAATGGAGGAAAATTGTGATGATTAGAAGGGATTCCATCACCCTACTATGCCTAGGAGACGATGGTGAACAACGGGATTTACCAATCTCACTATCTCAAAACAAGAAAAGAAGATATCTAAAGCTATCACAACATCTATTGTAATTTGAGTCACAATAAATCATAGAAAACTGAAAATATTTCCTTAATATTAAACTAGAAATCAATGAAGTTCAATAAGAATAAGAATTAACGTAAAATAAACATCTAAACACGCTACAAGCTTCACCTCTTAGTCTTAGCTAAGAGGTTTAGTCAACCATATAAATGATTGAAACTAAATCTCTTAAACAAAGTATGAAAAATAAACTAGGAAAGAAGAAAAAATCATTAGCGGCTGCTCCACCTTTGTGTATGCTCCTTGAGACCTTTCCAAACCCTAAAAAATGCTTTGGAGCATCCCAAAGAGTCTTATTTATAGTTGTGAAACTCTGACTTTCGCACCGAGTTGAAAAATCTAGAAACCGTATCAAATTTATACATTCTACGCAGTTTTTCAAAATAGATTCAGAGTTTAAACTGTCTTAAATTTACGCACTCTGCACAGTTTCTCAAAAATAAACTCGGAGTTTCAGAATATACTTTTTTAGGACAATTTCAGGAATATGTTTGTTTTCATGACAAATTTAAGATTCATTTTCTTTACTTCAAATATTTGATTCTCTTCATTCTTCACTTGGTTTTCTTAGATCTTTGGCATGTGAATTTTTCATTAATGACTTCCAAATCTCCAAATCTTCATTTAATAATCTTTTGAGCATAAATCTTCCTTTTGGCATCAATTTCACCTTAAGCTCTCGAAATCGCCTCGCACATGAAAACATGCATAATTAAATTGATTAAGCACTATCATGTTTATAAAACCAAGGTATAAACAGGGGAAAATATGCAATATTTCACACTTAACAGATCACGCCGTCCAATCCCCATGCTCACTGAATTTTGCAAGATTTTTCATCTACGCTCAATTTCACATTTTCTACGGCCGAAACCCGATAATTTTGGGTTGGATTCTTTACCCCCTGATAGGTAAGAGGCTCCCTAGTTGTCCTTCTACCTCTTTCTTTCGTTTCTTGTATTTTTTAAGCCATTATGGTTAGAAACCCCCTTTTATTTCCATCGATTCTCTAAAACCCTAATGTTAGAGTTAAGTATGTTAAGATTTTGAGTCATAATTATCAATTGGAGCGGTACATACTCTTGCGGGAGACGTAATCGGGCTCGACTCCATTAGGATTACGGTTGTGCGTCGATTCCGGGTCTCGATTTGTCGAACTGAGTTGATGGATCATTCCAATCGAGTTAGTAAGCCATAATTCATCATTTAATATTTAATTAGGAATAAATCCACATCATTAATGATAGTCTTATACTTTAATTTAGGTTTGGAGTGTTTTCCTCAAATTTTTGACACTAGGACTGCATCTATGTCAAGGATTTCAATTTTAAGGTGAAGATCTACCATCAAGTTTCTACTTGGCATTTTAGAAAAATAAATATGTCTGTTTGCTATTTAATTGAAAACATATTTGATAAAATATTTAAATGACATGAAACTCTTAATATTAAAATTCTTCAATGTTGAATGCTTAAAAATGCTAATATAATTGAATTGAGTTGTTGTGGTGGATCGAGTCTCACAAATTATTTAAATATGCGAATAACCCATTTTAGAGGGGCTATCCCAGGCTTATACGTCTGATTGAAGTTGAATACTGACGATCGACAATAGTTAGAGCTACACGGGATGCGTTGCACCCAATGCTGGTTTGCCCGGGGTCCTCTGTAGTCGATCGCATTAGTCTAATACAAAGCTTGATCATTCTTGTGCTTGGTGATTGTATAACATTTAATAGAATTTGGGATACCACAATTACCGTTGATTTGGTATACTAATAACCATTAGTGTGTTATGATCCCCAAAGACTCACGAGTCGAGCATAGTGGTATGGGACACCATGTTCGAACTATTGGCTTATGTTGGGGTGACGAGCCTCCCCATAGTGTCCATTGAACATCGATAGAGGTGATAGGATATTGTTCTGTAACATCCTGGATTTTCACTGTTTTGGATTTCCAAAAATCCTTAAAATTTCTTTTTAAATAACTTATAAAATCACTTAATGACCATATTACTCAATGTTAATTTATAATGGGGTGGACCAGTCTAGTTATGATGGGACCAAGTTGGGGCCGCAAAGCCAGATGACCCGTTTACACTTAACAACAGCCCGTGTGGGCCACCTAGCGATCGAGAAGGGTCAGAAAAATCTAAAACTTTAGAAAATCATAGATCTCACTGGGCTTGTGGTCCATCACGGACTACGGACCCAGTGAACACCCAGAAGTACCATCTGGCGCTTGTCCAATGTGCCCCACCAATGCCAGATTAAATCTAGCACAGACAAAAGAAACTGAGACTCCGGTCCTTCCAGCCGTCGGATTTCTTCCAAATTTACGGTAGTGATTTAATATATTTTTCTACACCTGTCCATAAAATCTGGGACCCGATCGTGGCACGGTGACCGTTGATCGCAAATCGGACCCGTATGACCAAACCCCGCATCCATTCGTTCTCAAATTTTACAAGGCCCCTTATCGGGCCATGGACCACTTATCCTATAAATTTCATGGCCAGAGGGCCACCAGAAATGCCCCATCAATCTGAATGGCCCCCATAGGGCCATTTAAGGGTCGGAAACGCCTTCTCAGATCATATATCCGTTCATCCATTCATCCTCAATTTTTGCATGGGCCCTAGTCAGACCATAAGGCACCTACACGCTGTATTTGGTGGCCAGAGGGGTGTTAGGGCCACCCCAACACCAATAGGGAGTCCCATAAGTCTATTTTAGGAAATTGTGGAAGCTTGGGACCTTTTGCACCAAATCTGGAATTATAAAAAGGGCCTCATTTCGGCACCCCTCTCCCCATACGAATTTTGCCCTAGAAGAGAGAAAAGGGAGAAGAGAAAGAGGAGAAATGAGATGAAAGAGAGAGGGAAGAAGGCATGGTGGACTCTCAATCAAGGTGGGGCCTAAGAGGATCAAACCCACAACCTCATACACCTTCTCCAAGAAGAAATCATGCACCACAACCACCAAAATCGTCCATTGATCGTCTAGGTAAGGCTTCTCATCCTTTGTCTTGAAAACCCTTTTTGATGAAGGGAGATTTTACATGGATTTCTCATGAATGAACTTGCTTTAGGGATTCCGACCAACCGGCCCCAAATTGACGTTCCTAGGTCATTTTTGAGTCTCCAACGAATCACAAGGTGCAGACTATTGTTCTTAGGTGGCCTAGCACCAATTTTTATACGAACCTAATGATTTTGATTGTTGAATGTTATGCTTGAAAGTCTAGAGGAACCCTAAGATTGTAGGTTGATGGAATTGTATGGATATGCATGTTTGGCTACCCCATGATGTTGTTCTTATTTCCTTACATGATTTTGTGTATGGATGGTTGCATGCTCATGCTTGTTGATTTCCATATATATTGTTGCTTAATAGTATGCATGGTTTCATTACTTTTGTGCATAGAATTTCTTAAGATGGGGGAAGTGCATAACTTCCTCACAAACCCACACGACTCACACGCACTTTATTTCATGATTGCTTGTTAGAAATATGTGATTCATATGACTGAGATGCATGAAATAGGATGTTGGTATGCTAATTGATAACCTGTGTAGTTAGCTTGTTACGGATCACCCTCCATACCCATGGGTTGGTCAGGAATATGAGGCGAGATGGTAGTCCCATCGGTAGGACTATGCTAGGGATAGACCCGTGGGTTTGGGCGAGTGTGTTCGTGTGGCTGTAGTTCGACTACATGGGTCTCTTGTGCCCGATGTCACTTGTCTCACGCTCGCTTGACTCGTGCGGTCTAACCTACTATCTGACTAACCCTGCATGTTAACCATGTTTGCTCACATGTATATGGAACCTGAACCACCCTACTACCGTTGTAGCCCATCAAAAATTCACTTGCAACTGGTCCACAGCCTCGTGAGCCGGGTATGGTGGAATGTGACACTATGTCCGAGCTGTCGTCCTACGCTGGGGTACCGCGCCTCCCCGTAGTGACCACGAGCTATCCCTTTCTTTTGGCACTCCTCATGTGCTTGGTATCGGGGATGAAGAACCCGACGGGATCACGGACCGCGGGGTTTCAGCCTCACGCATTGATGGGGTCTTGGCCTCGCAACCAGTTTAGGGTATTGATACGTAGGGTGAATCAGAATCCCCAACCTGCTGGATGAATGGACTTAACTAATAACTCGGCTAACACGATCGCATTGCACGCATTAGTTAGGGTGGCGACTCGGAAGTCGAGGTCGCTCTGAGGGAGCGTTGTCATATGCGATCGTTAGATGGAGTCGCTTGAGGGAGTGTTGTGGCGAGGGCATGCATCATATCATCCCGCATGCATGCATTTTAAATAAGACTTATTAGGTGTTGATGATTGTCTGCTTTTCATTAAGTTCATATTACAATTGATGCCTGTTGTAACTTGAGACCAATAGTTCACACTGAGTTGATCACTCACTCCCACTCTGGGATGGTGTTTTAAAACACCAACCAGACCCATTCATAGATGCAGGTGACTCAGGGCATGAGGAGCCTGGCGAGGCGAGCTTGGACGAAGAGAACGAGCTCTCCTACTTTCAGCTGATGGGCGGCTCATTATCGGCTAGATCAAGCTGGATTTGGATTTGCTGAGTCGCGGGCTCAGTCTTATTCTTTTTGGACCTAGCTCTCTTTTGTTGTTCTATTGGGCAACGCCTTAGGCGACCCTTTATTATTTTTGGACCTGTATATATGTGTGATATCCTTCATTTCAGTAGACTGGTGTGATTTTGCTTCGTGCCTCAGGTAATTCCAAATTACGCAGTTAAATTTAATAAAAAAAAACCATAAATGTATGATAAGTGACACTCGGGAACTCGGGAGTCGAGTCTATGCACGACCCCCGATTTTCCGAGGCGTTATAGATGGTATCAGAGCAATAGTTTGGAATCCCTTAGGCCATGGGTCATGAACTCACCAACGCGTCCGCTGACATTAGGGTAAGCACAGTAGAAACTTAGAATGGTAGGAGCCCTCCTTGAATCGAAACCAGCAATCTTAGATGGATGGTAAGACTTCCAAGAAATTAGTATTGGGGAGTGAGAGAGGGTAGTGGCGATAAGAAAGGAGTCCGAGAGACTTACAATACCTTGGCCCGATGGTAGGAACAAACTGAAATTGAGTGATTAGACGTCACAACCATAGATCTAGACCAAATGGGCTAATGTCGGGCCGAACATGATAGTTCAAACCTATTCGAGGATAATTCAGTAGGGGCGAATGAAATTCTATCAGGAATAGAGAGAATGCAGAACCAAAACTGAGGGATTAGACGGTCGAAACCATAGTCTTAGGCCAAATTTGATAGTTCCAACCCATTCTGGGATAAAGACTTGAGGGTGAATGAAAATTCACCAAAAATAGTGAAACTATAGAAAAAACTAGGTTTTGACCTCTAACCGGGGGGAATCTCGTGAAACCAGTAGGCCCATTGTGTAGATCAGCTCGTTCTACCCTAAAATCATATATGGAACGTCGAATAACTCATTCCGGTTAATGAGATATGGACATTGCAAGGAGCCTCCCGCCGATAGTCCAGGGGACCGCGTGGCCCCCGCTGACCCGCGTGGCCACCTCGCCGACCTGCGTGGCCACCCCGCCGCCCGCGTGGCCACCCCGTCGACTAGTGTTCCCCCGCCAAAATTTCTGTGATTTTTAGTCAACTTAAAAAATTCATAACTCCTTCGTTACAACTCCGATTTAGGTGATTCAAAATCCAGATTGAAGCTTGATGAGTTTAATTTTATATAAAAATAAGAAAAAAAATAAAATAAAAATTTTGATATGGTTAAAACTAAGATGTTCTTTCAACTATCTAAAAATTTTAAATTTCATGCAGCTATTTTTCCTAGAATTTTAATAATTTATTTACAACTCCAAATGATATGAAATTTGGTGAGATGACTTAAAACTTGATGATAAATCATCATAAAAATTTTAAAAATAATCTAATTGTTAAAAGTATAAGAAACGTTATAAGATGTCCTCTCTCTCTCTATGTACACCTTGTACTCGTGTGGGGCCCACTTTCCTTGTAAGTAAAGGCTCCATAGCCGTATTTCCTCTCATTTCCTCCCTCTCTAATAGTCCCAAACATTTAGTGAAGCCTCTCCTTTTTTCAAAAATCTCAAATCCCTCATCTCTCCATTCTCCTACTTTCAGCTGATGGGCGGCTCACTATCGGCTAGATCAGGCTGGATTTGGATTTGCTGAGCCGCGGGCTCAGTCTTATTCTTTTTGGACCTAGCCCTCTTTTGTTGTTCTGTTGGGCAACGCCTTAGGTGGCCCTTTATTATTTTTTGGACTGTATATATGTGTGATATCCTTCATTTCGATGGATCTTGTGCTTGTGTGATTTTGCTTCATGCCTCGGGTAATTCCAAATTGCTATAGATTAAATTTAATCCCCAGAAAAAAAAACCATAAATGTATGATAAGTGACACTCGGGAACTCGGGAGTCGAGTCTATGCACGACCCCCGATTTTCCGGGGCGTTACACAAACAGCCCTCGTCAAATTACCCAGCCAATGGTTCCGTGCCAGACTGTTCGAATGATAAGGTATGAATGGAATTGGGTGATGAGCCATTTTCTTTGTATTGGTTTAGTTGTGAGGGACAAGCCCGCACCTCTGAATAGATTGTGTGATACTCGCTGTTGGGTGACGACCAATACTGTGTTGATACCATAATTTGGATCAAGGGACAATAGGAGCCGCCGCGTGCTACAACAAACCATGTGATCCAGATAATGACTCATGATATAACGACGCTATCCCAGATTCGCCAACTTGCTGTATGAACTGATACTAATAATCACTTGGCTAATCATGCATTGGAATATGATGTTGTGATTTGTCGCTGGAGTCACTTGTAGGGAGTGTTAGTATTTGTAAAATAGGCGTTGAAGTCACTTGTGAGGGAGTGCTAGATTGTAAGGAGCATGCATCATTACATCATAACATTAATATACTTATCAACTACATTAGTAAATTATTTGTTTGTTATGTCATCATTACTTATGCTTGGTTGTGTTGATAACATATGTAATTGCTTATTATCTGTGCGTTAAAGGTAACATGCTTGAGTGTATTACATGTATGAATATGTATTTGTTGTAAACTTTCTAATCACTAAAATGTTCCAAGTAACAATCTCGGGGGTATTTCTTCACTAGAGTAGGAGGTCGTTGCGCACTATAAATAGATTGTTGGGCTATTGTTTGGAAAACCCAGGTCATCAAGTTCTCTATCATGTTCATACTAGAAGCTAGATTAGCTATTGTAGGGTTCTATTATGGGTGGGTAGGTTTGCTGTATGGGTGAATAGGGATTAGGATCTGACAAATCTCCCTAGATTGACATGTTGGATTGTGTTCATGTTTGGATGATGCTTAGATAGGCAGGTTTTACAGGGCGTCAGACCCCTAGCTACCTTCTGGGCATAATGATTGCGGGATAGAAGATCTCTCTCTTGTTCTGTTTTTTTTTTTTTTTTTTTTTTTTTTTTTTAATTAATTTTTCTAGAATTGGGAGGAAAATGCGGTTAATTATAGATATGAATGTAAAGAGGGACTAATGTAAGACTAGAATGCTGGATTTAAAGACATGAATGTAAAAGGACCAGTAAGAGATTGGAATGCTGAATGCAAAGAAAGGAATTTAAACTATGCTAGTAGATACAGACCAACATGATACTGGAAGTTCGGATGAATCCCTTATTTAATGTACAACTCGGTAGTCAAGTTGGGCCTTTGGCTATGAGCTATTCCCAAGTAGAGTCACTATTCTGTGGACACTAGCAGGAGATTTTCCTCGGAGCTTGCCCACTAGGAGTCCGAAGTTGGACCTTCTGATGGATAGATATGTGGTGATATATATAAAACTGGAATTTATTTAGATTTGTTATGTGATAGGATCTAGATACCCGGCAAGCCGCAGAGCATATGTCTTACATAAACCTAAATAATACTGTATGCTTAGTTGATACAGGCAATAACATGTGAAGGCCCATATCTAAAGTCTCTATCTATATCAAGTGAAACCCATAACCAAGACCTCCATACTTGAACCTCGCGAAGGGCTTGAGAAGAGAGGATATAATTTCTTAGGTGTTTGGTTGATACGGGCGATAGTATATGAAGGCCCGGATCCGAAGTCTATTCAGATCTAGTGAAGCCCATAGCTAAGAATTCCATACCTAAATCTCGAGGAGGGGTTGAGAAGAGAAGTTTAATAATTTATATATACTGTTCATAATACCTCATGCAACTTACTCATGTCCATGTATTGATCAGAGCTGCCACTAGCTAAAACGAAGACTCTAGAATCCATAGTTGATCAAAATTCATGGAATCACCTAGAGATTGAAAAAATCGAAGGATTTCTGGTTCGAGTAACTCTTGGATAGATCTGCACCCTGGATTCTAAGTAAGGGCATCGATTATAGAAAATGAAGATGCTAGGCACCCTTTTACCACCCGTTTTAAATACGAGATCTACCTTGCTAGGCTGCACATTTTCAAAGGAGATTCAAGTAACTAGTAAAATACCAAGATTTAAATGTCTAAACTACAAAAGATAGACGGAAAATAGAAACGAAATGGTAAAAAGGTTTTTCTGATGGAAATATGGAAAAGAAAAATAACACATAGTTTTTGGTTACTCATTTAAGTCCATTTTTTGTATTTTCTAATACAAAAGATCCTCAAGAGAAGTAACCATAGAGTATACTTTATGTGATGTAAGAGCATAGTCGCCACAGGTGTTTAAAGCAATGTTCGAATGGACAAACTAGAAAAAAATAGACTGAAAATATGTATTTGGTTTGTAAACATTCACCCTTTTTTGCTTTTTTTTTTTTTTTTTTTTCCCTCTTGTTTGAAGGCGAGAAATCCTTTTATAAACGTTTTAGGTGGTCTGGTTCGGATCCTATAAACCACAGGCTCAGCTTCAAAATTAGGTTCATTTGAACTAGACCATCACATGGGTCGTGGATGGGTGTAGATCACCATTGCATGAGGTTCATGCGAAGCCAAGCCATCGTGTAAGCGAGCAATTGAATGTCCAAAACCCGTCAGCTCATTTTTATGCCGAGACGGTGGAGCTACCACGGCATCTGCATTTGGTGGTGCTCCCACTGTATCTGCACAAATGCGGTGGTGCTCTCACTGCAACACCGCATTCGCTCAAAAGTGGTGGGTTTGATGTGGGGGGTGTTTACAATGACTAGAGCTATTAAAAACTCCAGATCCCTGTACAGACAAGTTGAGGTTTTGCTGGTTATTTAACTTGTTAGTTACTAGAGAAAAAGCTCTGGTAATCCGGCAGACTATCATGGTTGATGCCGGCCCTAAGAAATTCTACATGTGCTATAAATCAAACCATCCAAATACCAGTCCATAATTTTGGAGGATCATAGACTAAAAGTTACACTGATGGGATTTGACAATTGGTGGACATTTAATCAACAGCTTAAATGGAAAAAATCCATTCTGTCTGAACTTAACAGAAAAAAAATCCATTAATCAGAGTTCAGGATTGGCAAATTGATAGTATTTTGAGTCCATGGTATATATAGACGGTTTTATCTAAGTTAATATATGCCAAGTTTACAAATTAGGAGTTCCTGAGTATCAACTACAAAGTCCATCAGAGTACCAAGTAAGTCCACTTTAGTTTTAACACAACATGCCAAAAACAAAGTACAATTTTGATTAAGTAGTCAACTGATCATCAATTTTTCTACTTGCAAAAATCCAAAAATATAAAAAAATAATAGAATAATTACAAAAAGAAAAATCATTTAACGAATTAACTGCACACATTATGTGTACTGAGAAAAAACCATGGCCCAAAGTCCATGCCGGTCCACCCACGTCGTAGCTTGCGCGTATGTTGAATGTGAAGTCTGGTCATTTCATTGTAATAATCTCTATGGGTGCAAATGACTCGAGTGATGGTAACGTATCCATATATAAAGTAGCACCGGTGGGATCACGGCTCTAAATATTAATTTAGATGGTTTTGGAACTTTCTAAAGTTGACCCGACAATGACCCTTTCTAGACTCGACTTTTAAACAGGTGAACAATTAATTACTTTAGACCAGCCAACAAATGGAAGCACAGATCGTGTCCAGCCCCCACCTGACCGACCCCTGAGGTGCCCACTATGATGTATGAGTTTTATCCACACCTTCCATTCTCCAAATCATTTTAAAGTATGAGCTCAAAAAAGAGGTGAATTGGACGTGGATTCTTGCAAAAGCCTTTTGCAGGAAGTTCCTGTGCTGGAAACATAGGTGGGGCCCACTATGGTGTTCGCGAGAAATCCACTTTGTTCATCTGTTTTTTTTAGCTCATTTTAGGACTTGAGACTAAAGGTGAGAAGGATCAAAGACTTCAATGGGCCGCACTAAAGTAAAAGATGCGTAGCAAAATTCCTAAAGTTGAAACCTTCCTAGGTCGATAGTGATGTTTGCATGCCAACCATACTGCTCATAAAGTCATTCCTACTAAGATGAACTGGAAACAAAAATATTATCCCGATTCTAAACTTATGTGGCCCCATGAATGTTTCAACTATGGATGTTTAATACTTGTGTTTTCAACCCACTCGAGGAGCATTGGATCCTGCTCATTTTTGGCCTTATATCCTAAAATGAGGTTTAAAAACAGATGAATGGACTGGATTTCTCACAAATATCTCAGTGGCTCCACCTAAGTTCTTAGGGTCGGAACTTCCACCTAAGTGTACCACACCATAGGAAGCAGCGTGAATGATACCCACAACTGAAACCTTCCCAGGGCCATCCAACCTGCTCAAAGGTCTACATGACCTAGATAAAGGAAAAATAAAAATATCCACTTGATCCGAACATCTGCTCCCAAGAAGTTTTTAACTATGGGTGTTCAATCTCTACTGTGTGTGGTCCACTTGAGTCTTGAATCTGCCGCATTTTTGCGCTGACCCAAAGTCCATGCCGGTCCACCCACGTCAAAGCTCACGCGTTCGTTGAATCTGCAGTCTGGTCACTTGGTTGTAATCATCTATGGGTGTGAATGATTCGGGTGATGGTAACAAGTTTGCATGTGAACTAACACTTGTCAGGATCCATAAATTTTTTAAGGTTGACCCGACAATGACTATTTCTAGAGCAGACTTTTAAACGACTGAACAAGTACTTTAGACCAGCCAACAAGCAGAAGGGGATTGCGTGCTGCACCTGCTGGATGGACTTCGTCCACGGAAGGGCTCTGTGGGGCCCAACGTGATGTATGGGTTTCATCCACTCCATTCATCCATTTTGCCAAATTTATTTGAACGTATGAGCCCAATAAAAAAGCTGGATCCAAAGGTCAAGTGGACCACACCAAAGGAAGCAGTGGTGAATGACAGATACCATTGAAACCTTCCTATGGCGCACCGTGGTGTTTATTTGCCATCCAACCTCCTCATAAGTAGACCTGGATAAAGGGAAAACAGAAATATTAACTTAAGCAAAACTCATGCAGTTCCCAAGAAGCTTTTTATGATGGGTGTTCAATCCTCAATGTGTAGCCCACTTAAGCCTTGTCTGTCTCATTTTTGGGCTCATACCTAAAATGTGGATGTACAGTGTAGATAAAACCCTTACACCACGGTGGGCCACTCAGAACCCTGCCTGGAAGAGTGGATGCAGGATGCAGATCGCTTCCCCAACAAACGGACTCATTCAGACTCGACTGGTACTTTAAAATAAGCTAATTTAATTAATTGAAAATATAAAAGCTAGAGTTGGTGATAGGTCGGGTTCAGGTTGAGTCATGGTCAATCCAGCCCAACCCATCCATTAATTCAGCTGAGAATTTTATCCAATACCAAACAGCTTAAAATTCGCTAGGCTGAGCCCAGGTCTGCCAGTCCATTGTAGGGGTCCCCCAACCTAACCCTCACATTGCAGTGCTGTTGCACGTAACTGCTTGCGGAGAAAAGAAGGAAAAGAAAGACTAGACCTGGACAAAGGAGTGCGAGCAGCATTCCCCCATCTCAAAGCCTAGTTAGGGTCTTCACCACTGCTCTTGAAACCTGTGCAAGGGGAATAACTAATTATTATACTTGGTCATCTCACCAAGAACAGTAAACTAGGCCTTATCCGGGGAAGATGGGGATGCTCAACCGCCCGTTTATTGTGTAAGCAGAGCAATGGTTGATGCCAAGATGCGCTACCCGAGATTGAGAAGTTAGTCCTGGCCCGGTCATGTCATCTGGATGTCTCAAGCCATACTTCTGAGCCTACGTAATCATTGTCCCGTCCAATCAACCCCTTCAACAATTGCTATAAAAGCCTAAAGCTTAGGTCAGGTCACCAAGTGTGCAATCGAGCTTAGCGAGTTCAACATAAGATATCGACCTTAGACGACCATCAAGGAATAGACTGTCGCCAATGCCATCATAGAGTTCATTCATTCGCCGAGTATTCCCCCCTAGATGAGGGGAAAGAGCAGAGCCCGACAATACCAATGTGGACCCTCTATGTAGATGGGTCCTCATGTGCACAAGGGAGCAGAGCGAGGATAATTTTGACATCCCCTGACCAGATCAAGATTGAGTATCCGTTGTGATTCAGCTTCCAAGCTTCCAACAATGAGGCTGAGTACGAGACACTCTTATCAGGCCTATGATTAGCCAAGGCAATGAGAGCACAGAAGCTAAAAATCTACAATGACTTGCAATTATTGGTCAACCAAGTGACTAAGAAATACCAAGCCAAAGGCAAGAAGATGATCGCCTACTTGAGTAGATTTGTGGTCTGCTCGAGAAATTCAAAGGATATGAGATCGTATAAGTTCAGAGATTCGAGAATTCAAACATAAATTCCCTGGCCAAGTTGGCCTCGACCATCGATGTTGACCTCACAAGAACCGTTTTGATAGACTTCTTGTTAGAACCAAGCATCAGTCAACTCGAGCTGAAAAGGCCCTCCCAGTCAGCAACGGGCAAAGCTGGATGGACCCGATCATCCGTTACCTGTACAAGGCAAGCTGTCAGATGACAAGCTCGAAGTATAAAAAATCAAGTATCGGTTTGCTCGATATACCATACTGGGAGGCATCCTGTATAAGAAATAGTTCTCATTACCCTGCTTGAGGTGCCTACAACTAGAAGAAGCCGAATACATCTTAAGAGAAATCCATGAAGGGGTTTGTGGAAATCAGTTAAGAGGGAGAATATTGGCACACAAAGCAATCTGACAAGAATACTACTGGGCCACCATGGACAAGGATGCCAATCAATTCACGAGAAAATGCGACACGTGTCAGTGGTTCATGGCGGTGCCATGACAACTACCTGAGAAATTAACCCCAAAGAGTAGTCCTTGGCCCTTCGCTCGATAGGGGTCGACACTATCAGTCCTTTACCCAGAAGTAAGGGACAGACCAAGTTTGCCATTGTCTCTATCGACTACTTGACAAATTAGTCCGAGGTCGAGCCTTTAGCTCGAATCACTAACCAAAAGATGACTGACTTCATTTTGAAATCCATCATCTTGAGATTTGGTATACCCCACACCATTGTCACTGACAACGACAAATAGTTTGACAATACTAGATTCTGAGGTTTGTGCGAGTAGCTCGGCATTTGTAATGTCGTTGCCTCGCCTTGGCACACTCAAGCCAACAGTCAAGTGTAAGCAGTCAACAAAATCATCAAGGGCCACCCCAAGACCTAACTCAAGAGGTTCAAGGGGACATGGGTAGAAGAATTGCTGCACGTCTTATGAGCTTATCGAACTATAGCTTGGACAACTACCAGGGAAACACCCTTCTTACTGGTCTTCGGTGTCGAGGTAGTGATTCTAGTTGAGGTTGGAATGTCCTAGTGCCGAATCGAGCTGTTCATGCGAGTAGAAAATGAAGGTCAAATTTTGTTAAGTCTCAACCAACTCGAAGAACTTAGAGATAGTGCACAAGTGAAGGTCGTTGCCTATCAACAAAGAGTTACTCGGTACTACCATCTAAGAATGAAGCAAAGAAGCTTCAGAGTGGGGGATTGGTGCTTCGATAAGTCTCCTTAAGCACATAAGAGGGATCGAACTGGGAATGACCCTACAAAGTCACCTGTATAGTTAGACCAAGGACATACTGGTTCAATGGAATATAAAAAACCCAAAGATCTACTATTAATAAAGACTAATCGGGTCAAGCTTTACAAACGCTTCAGTCGTTCAATTTTTGACAAACACATCAGGTGTTAGCCACGTGTAATGATTTTTCATAAATCAAGTATCCTTTTTCCTACATCGACGACCATTCTATTGTCTCTAAGTGACAAGCGCAGTTGCTAAAGAGACGAGGAAAGAGTAAGGCCAGAGTAGGCACCCTCTGACTAGGAAAGACTTGGTAGTTATCATCCTGAGCGGATAAAAGAGCCGAGGTGAGGGAAAGGATAACGAAGGCATCCACTAGCTGAGCATGTTACCCTGATTGGGTAACGATTAGAGGAAGATTAGGCCAGACAAGGCACCTTCCATACCGACCTGAGTAGTTGGATAAAAGCGTCGAGGTGAGAAAAAGGCTGAAGAAGGCACCCTCCAGTTGAGCGCGC
Source organism: Magnolia changhungtana (assembly GCA_030180095.1). Classification (NCBI taxonomy): domain Eukaryota; kingdom Viridiplantae; phylum Streptophyta; class Magnoliopsida; order Magnoliales; family Magnoliaceae; genus Magnolia; species Magnolia changhungtana. The sequence continues at coordinate 1,740,321 of JASAUF010000489.1, forward strand.
TGCCTTGATTGGGTAACGATTAGAGGAAGATAGGCCATATAAAACACATTTCATATCGACTTGAGTACTCGAAAATAGTTTAAGAGATGTCAAGAGGAGACTTGTGCAGAATCCGATCTCTACCCCCCTTTACCGAGCAATAAGCCTTGTTCAATAAAGTGGGTGGGGAAGAAACAATAAATATTGCTATAGGGAGTTAAAATCTTGCCCGAAATCTCACTTCGAGCTTTAGCAGGCCAAGCTCGAAAAAGGGGGGGGGGGGGGGGCAACAAGCACACTGCAGGACATACAACAAGAAGAAAGCATAAGAAAATTAAAAATAAATATATTTAATTATAATGGAGAACCTTTATGAGGTACAACTAGCCAACTAGAAAGAGAAAAAGAGGCTATAAAAATGAAGTGGCTAACATTGAGAATTTATGAAGGTGGGGCCCCTTCTGCTCAGTGGAAACCCAATGACGCCTTCCTCGTAACGGCTTGTCGCTTCGGTTCATCGGTGTCCCTAGCCACCGAGCCGACCTCATCGTCCATCTACGATAAGTCAAGCTTAGGGAACTACTTTTGTATTTTATCCTGACAGTTGTAATAGCCAAGACTAAAGAAATCATCTAGCTCAACTTTGTGGTCATCGGAGGCCTTGCAGGATTCCGCCGCAACCACCTCTTTCATTGGGATACCAGCCTTCAACTCAGTCACCTTGGCATTCATCTCAGTGTTTATATGCCACTCTACCTCCAGCTGAGAGCCACGTCTACTAGCCAAGAAAGGTCGGCCTCGTACTCCTCCTTGGTTGTCCTTAGGGCATCACGAATAGACTCCTCCTCCTTAGCCTCGGCTTGGAACATCTCCTGAACCTTGTGTAACACCCCGTACTTTTCAGTACTCGGGTGTTACCATGGAAATCTGAATAAGTTTACACATGTGTGGAAACACACATAGCTTTCCTTACACATCAACATCTAGTGATCCTCAAATCATTAATCTCAACCGTCTAGTACAATATTCATTCGTATAACAAGCCATCCATCTGATTAATTTTTAAAATAGTCCATCATAGCTTCAGAGACGTCTATTTTAAGATCTCAATCACTTCAATAGACCAATTAAACTGTTCATCATCGATTGCAAGCTCGAGATCTTAAGATCCACCGTTCATCAAGTCTGTGGCACCTTATTCAACGATCCAATACCAAATCATGTGAATCCGACTGTTAGATGGTAATGCTGACTATTAGGGTGCACCTAGACTAGCTTAAGACCCATAATATCATTGAAAGAAATCCCCATCCTTAAATCAAGTAGTTTATATGTTAATTTTAAAGGTGGATCATATTTTGGAGACACATCGGACGATTCAATTTCAGGATTAACCCCTATATCACACTTGAACATCCCTTAGGATCGCTGGAACCCTTTTAACCATTGATGTCCAAATTCGAAATGATCCGATCGTTAGATCAATAAAAAAATACATGATTAAAGCCCAATAATTTAAAATATGGCCCACCCAAACCTTAGATCTACCTGATCTTTGGTCAAGGGACCCATTCGGACTCATGGAGTTTGATGGATGGGTCAGATCTCGGAGGGAAACCTTGTGGACACCACTTTTGGGCAGCATGAGTGTATAATGCATATGCACCAGCAGTGCATTGGACCATGAAACTCAGTCAAACTGGGTTTGACCAATGATTTCTGAAGGAGGAAATATTCAAATGAATGGACATTTTTGCTTGATCAATGGCCCACCATATGGCCTCTTTAGCATGATCTGAACCGTCCATCACGGAGTCCATGAAGATTTGGTCAAAACCCAAGTGTTTAGCATGTTGGAAAGCCCGTACATACACAAGGCGTCAATCACAAGAAGGATGGCGTGCGATGGGATTGTGCTTCTAGCCCTGTTAAAACCAAGCCACCGTCACCAATGCGGGCCACCTTGAGCTGATCTAAACCGTTCATCTGGTAGAGCATCCTCGTTTGACCAAATCCTTGCCGTCGGTACACACTCATGCACGCGTGCATGCAATCAAACCCGAGCCCAAACAGGGAGAGCGTGCAACACCTTCCGAAAATGGAAAATTTCAGTTTCTCCTTGCCATGATGGCAATCCATGTAAGCCTAGCTCCTGAAATCTCAGCCCTTCAATCCGAAAGATCCTGGCCATTTATCCCATTCACGAGGATTATGGTTTTCGTAGAATACCAGCAATCGAAACATTTACCAGTTTCATGTTACCGATTGTATTTAGAGCCATTGCAAATAGGGCCATCTAAACCATTCATTTTCTATCCTACGATCTAGGATTGTTTGAGGGACTCTACATAAGAGAGGAAGAGAGTGCATTCGGGTTCCCATCCTCTTCTTACGGCTACGCTCGAGAATGGCCGTTTCTTCTTCCCAAACTCGAACCCACCACCTAAATCTCCCCCAAGCTCTGAAAAACCTCTTTTGAAATCTTCCTAAAGTCCATTAGGACTGTTTACAAGAAATAGAATGGAGGAAGGAGCGGTGATGTTAAAGACGCCATTAATGGCTGTCTTCTTCTCCATCGAGAAGCAGTCGAGTGCTGGTGGTTTCGGCCCTTGTCTGGCCTCATCCAGGCCTTGTTGAACATGTCTAAAAAGAAAAGGGAGAGAGAGAGATTAAAGGGGAAGGAAGAAAGGTGAGGAGAAGAAGAGAGAAAGGAAGAGGAACAAGAAAGAGAGAGGAAGCTTGGGCTGTGGGTTATGTTGGGTCAGACATACTCGACACATCAAGTCGAGCTGGGCTACTAAGGTGGTCTAGTTTAATCTAGTTGCCTTGGAGGACGTGTTTGACATGAAAAACTTTTGAAAGAGGGAGATATCTAGCCGCCTTCCCACACTCCTGCTTGAACGCGAGTTGGGAGTTTCCACACCAGGCCTCCGACCGAGTTAGGGAGTGGTCTGGTTGAGCCCAGATGTTGTCTGATCTAACAAGAAGAGAGGGAGAAGAAAGAAAGAGTATCAGAGGAAAAACGAAAGGGAGAGGGAGAAATCGTGAGAGGCCTACTGCTGTCCAGTCGAAACCGAGTCGACTCGGTTGAAACCGAGTCTGACTGGGTTGAGTTAGGGCTGGGGCTGGTCTAGGCATAGTTGGGGTTCCAACAGAGAGAGAGAGAGAGAGAGAGAGAGAGAGAGAGAGAGGGAGAGTGAGAGAAAAGAAAGAGAAAGGAAGAGAAGAAGAAGAAGAAAGAGAGTGACTGCGAGTGTGGGCCGCACTACACTCACTGCCGAGTCAACTGGACTCGACTCGGCTGAGTCATCAGGTTTGGTTCAGTGTAGATTCTTGCTGGGCATTTCTAGCAGTGGAAGTAGAAGAAAAGAAAAGGAAGAAAAGAAAGGAAAGAGGGGGAATTTGGCCGCCACATTGTGTTGGGATGAGGGGTTATTGTCGGGTCATGTAGACTCAACACATTGAGTCTGAGTTGGGTATGAGTCACCAGTTAAGTAGTTGGACGATTAGAGAAGAATAGGGAAGAAGGGAAAGAAGAGTGTGGAGGTGAGTTGTTGTTGAGTTTGGATCGAGTCAAGAGGCGAGGTTCGTCTCCAAGCCACACTAAAGCACACCAACTCGAGCTGTTGGATTGCCTAACATAAGTCAACTTCCCTCCTAAAAGTAGATTATTTTGGTTTATTATTATCATTTGTATTACCTTGAGTATTGCGACTATTAAGCATGATTAACCGTGAGCTGATTACTCATACCGGTCTTAGACATTAACATTTTATTTACTATTCTTAAATATTATCATTGTCAGTAGACTATACTAGTTATCACGATCATAATGATTATGATTACTATATTAGTTATATTAATTGTATCATTAATGTTAATAATTACCTTATAATTATTAAATTAACATTTTAATTAATTATACACCAGCTAGAGTCCAAACCCTAAGATCTAAGCCTAGACCTAGACTATAGGATGAAACTCTAAAACCTAGGTAATCCAAATCCTAGGTTAAGACCTTAACCCTAAATAGTGTGTAAAGCTTGGATCTAATTGTACGACTTTATGATTTATGGTAGGATTTGATTTTAAGGGAACACACATTTCTTAGTGATGATGCATGCAGTTCATATGTAAGGTGATGATTTCTTCCCTCGAGCTTTCTACTTTCCTATTAGTTTAAGTGATAGTTCCTATTTTAATTACAGTTGATAATTGATATTTCTATTACTCGCCCTAGTTGTTGAATTTGATCTCTAACTTATATGCTCAACATTTATCTTATAAACATATGTACGTTGTACTTGTATACTTTCTCATGCTTGTGGATTACTTGTGGATTGCTTATATAACTTAAACTGGTATGTACCTCTATCAGTGGAAAACCCCACTTGTATATGTACACCCATCATCGGGATGTAACTTGACTGATTGTGGCTATAATGGACCCCGACCTAATGGCCATTTTAGCCAAGTTTGTGTGGACTTACCATCTTGCGGATCCTTATGCCCTCTGTGGTTTAATGTGATATCTGCCCTTTGTGCCTTTGATGTGATACCTTCCCTTTGTGGCTTTGATGTGATATCTACCTTTTACGCATTTGATGTGATATCTGCCCTTTGCACCTTTGATGTGATAATTACCGTTTGTGGCTTTGATGTGATATCTTCCCTTGACGCATTTGATGTGATATCTGCCATTTTGCCTTATGTGGCTTTCATTTGCCCTGAGTGGCTTGATGAATTACTTATATATATCTATACAATGGTAAGATCCACTTGTCACACTATGATTGACCACTAGTCGTGGATGTTATCATTAAATATCTTAATGTTGGAGTCTCATGAGTCGGGGATGGTGAAATGGGACACTATGCCCGAGCTATTGGCCAACGCTGGGTGACGAGCCCCCCGTACTGACCTTCGAGCTTTCTTAAATTGGCTGGTTGTAATTGGAATAATAATGGATGGGTTAATCATGCATTCATAGCATTTTGGCGATGATGGATGACTAATTATGGATGATGTAGATAGCACGTACCCTTAGGCTTAGTAGGGTATCATTTCGCTAGCTCCCAGACCATTGACTATCGACCTACATACATGATGTACGATGGCTTAGTCGTTATGCTGTTTGTGATGTGCACACATAATGTTTTGCACTAATGACTAGTCATATGCATAGGTGATGAGCCCAAGTTTGACTGGATGAGCATCCCCAGGTCAATGTGCATTCACACATCCATGCACTTAAGAAAGACTACATCATGTATTATTTTGGATGATTTATTCTTTAAAACTATGTTTGACTAATGCGGCGGTGTGTAATCTTGAAGGGAATTCACGTTGAGCCGGCCACTCATTCATCAAATACATAACCATATAGGTAGTACAGGTGGCGTAAATGATATGCATGTTCATACTTGATGAGGAGTAGCGTACAAGTGCCACGGATGCATGGTTGTATTTACCAAGAGAAGCTGCGCGATCTTACGGCTCAAGATTATGTGCATTTTATTATTTCTCTTGTGTAAATTATGTAATTCTTGTATTTGTTATTACAGAGACATTGGTTTATATAAGTCATTATGGGCAGCCGCTTGTATATTCTGAATGTAATGCAAATTTTTCTTTACGTTTGATTTGTCTATATTTCTCTAAACTGTTAACTCTGAAAGAAAAAGAAAAGAAAAAATATACCTGAATTTGACTATCTTTAAAGGTTAACATTCGGGTTTTTGGAGAATGAGTCATATACTCGGGTTCTGAAAATATGGGGCGTTACGCCTTGGTTGCCTCTGAAAGCTCTTGTGCCTCTTATGATAGAAAATTTAAGGAGTTAGTAAAAAAATAGCAAAAGAAGAAATTATGTGATATACCCATGGCAGAAATACCTTGATAGTAGTGGATGCCATCATCCCAAGGAGGCAGTCCAGATGCATCCCCAACAAGGTGTTCACCTCCTCTTTGGGTATTAAGCCCCGACCCCAGTTAAGGAACACAACCAAGTGCCTCGGGATGGACGAGGATGAGGGTCCCTCATAGTAGTGCCCTCAGGAGCCGAGCTATAGTCTCATAAGCAACCAAATCCTCCTTAGTTCAAGCCTGCTCGACCCTCTGGGAGGGAGTATCAAGATTAACTACCTCTTGTGGCCGAGTAGGAGGAGCAAAAGCGGCCTTAGCCACTATGGAATCAACTATGGACGTGGAAGCAATGCTCGAAGGAATATGAGGAGAAGGAGAAGGAACAACCTTCTTCGCGATAGTTCTTAACTTATCTAGCTTGGCGCTGATAGGAGCCGTCTTCTTCAGCCTAGGATGATCAAACATTTCTGTGAGAGATGAATAAAACTCTTTTAGGGAACCACTGATCAGTAAGAGTGAGTTATCGAGCTAAGAAACTTAACAGCTGGGGTTAGGTCGAACCATGTAGAAGTTCGTCAATGATGAACTTCCTATAGTTTCTTTAGTCGGCAGGTCATGATCGAGCATCCCCAACTTGATGCTGAAGATAGTTAGGAAGGCTTTGCTGTGACCTAGGAAAAGATGCAGACGGAAACAACCTAATGACTGCACTGAAAGGAAGAGTGAATGAGATGAAAATACAACATACTAGTGTGTGTTCCAACTTGACAGGGCATAGGAGGTCAGGACCCAAGATAGTAAACCCTCCAAATCGGCCATTGAAGCCTCATATTCTACAAATGTAAAAAATCACTTGTCCTTCTAGCCCTTGTTGGAGGATGGATTATTGGTAATAATGGCATAGCCCTTGCCTGACTAAGAAGAAAAATAATACTAGCTATAAGAGCCAGGATTGCTCTTGGTCTAGTACAATAAAAGAGTTCATCCATTGTGAGCTTAGAGTTCCCGACCAGCTGAAAGAGGGCGCAACAACAAAAAATAATTCACCACATGTTGGGTTTTAGCTGCCCTAGGGCGACTCCAAGATGGCAGAGTACCTCTCTTGCCATAGGGTAGAGAGGCAAACAAAGACCATGAGAAACTAAAGTAGGATACAATGCGACCTCCCCCTTAGGAGGTCGGCTTGAGACCTCCTTAGCTCAGGGAAGGTGAAGACCCACTAAGCTGGGAATACTATACACCGACCTGAGAGTTTATAAATTGGCCACCCTCAACCTTGACAAAAAGGTATCGATGATAACGATTAGCTTGCCGGAGGATGAGGAAGCCGGTTCCTCAGCTTAAGGTTCCACCTCGGATGGGGGACAGTCCCCAAAGGACCAAACTTGGTGTAGCTAGAGTCAACAAATGGCAAAGATTTTTGGTTAGAGGCACCATCTACTGACTCATCTAAAAAACGGTTAGAGATGGTGGCCACACCAGAATCCTCCTTAGAAGACATTGGGGAGAATGAAATAGAAAAAAAAGGGGAAGAGAAGAAAGCAATAGAAACACAACATATTGGGAGAACACTCTTGCACAAGGACTCTGAGGGAGAGGAGTTGTTGAAAATCGGGAATACGACGAAAACAGAAGCACCGGTAGGTCGGTAGAGATCAAACGTCTCATAAAAAAAATGAGAAATCTAGAAGAATACTCGGGGTATTTATAGACTTTCTCCATACAACTACTCCCATACAACACCACATGTAAGTGCGGGACTCACTTACCTAACGAAGCGACGTGTCGACTGATGTGCCTCTCCACATGTTGCCACAGGGTTCACCCGAGTAGAGACACATTGGCTCGGCTAATAGGCTGTCACATCCCAACTCGTTCAGAAGCTGAGGCGACAATTGCAAACATAGGGGCACTAATGGTGCTTCTCTTCAATTTTCGTCAATAATGATGCCATTTTGAGTTTCGCGCCTATAGCCGACTTTTCACTTTTTGCCTCTTTTAGTTAGTGAAAATTCGATCTGAGTTTAGAATTTGAAATTTCTGTGTATTTAGGCTAGTTTAAGATCTCACTTTCGGGCTCGTGCAGGTTGAGCTCGGAAGTGGGGGGAGGGGGAGAATTGTTGTGGAGAAAATTTAATTGGGCCCTCACATGGGAAGAGCAACAATTATTTACAAGTGATATGCATTCGAGCTAAGGAGGAACCTTCGAGTTGGGGGTGAGCGAGGTCCGAGCTGAAGAGCCATTGGCACGGGACGAATAGTTCCTTCAGCTCAGAGTCATATAATCTTGAAGGGAATGAGTCAGCAGACTTCTTTGCATAGATGTTCTGTAACTTCGCCCACAAACTAGCCGTAGTTTTCTCCCTCAAAATATTATAGAGAACCTCATCCGTGAGACATAAACGGATAGAGGCTAAAACATTACTATCAAGGTTTTCTCATTCATCATCTTTCATGGTAGATTTCCGCTCCTCAAGAGCCTTAATCTGGCCTTGCTTGGTTAACAGACTAATCATCTTAACCTTCCATAACTGAAAATTATTTTTTCCCGAGTACTTCTCAATATCAAACTTGTCGTTTCCCATTATTACTAATCCTGTAGATTCAGATCTGTGCCCCAACGATCGCTCTGATACCACTTGTTGGGGATTTGTGCTGTGGAATCATACAGATGTAGATCTAGAATAACAATTCAATAGTAACAAGCAATCACAAAAGAACACAAAGATTTAACATGGAAAACCCTTTCGAAAAAAAAACCATGGCAGAAAGCGACAGAAATTCACTATGAAATAGAAATTATAAGAGAGAGGACTTACCCGATTCGAACAATCTCGAATCTCACCTTTGCTACACCCTTTGACTAAAACCCATTTAGAAAGCTTTAGAATACCCTTGAATACCTTCCAATCCTGCATATACCCCTTTATATAAGTTTAGAAAGAAGTAGACTCGGAATAGGAAACAAAAATCATAAAATCTGCGTTTTCACAGAAAATCTACATAACATCTTCGATGTCATCGAAAACGGACCAAAACTGTCCAGCGACCAGGGGTGAAAATTTTTGTGAATTATCGATGGCATCGAGCAACCTTCAATGTCATCGACGACTGACTTCGATGTCATCGAAACCTGGTCGATCTCATCGACAGACCACCAGACAGATTTAAGACATCTGTCCATAACAAATAAGACCGTTTCAATTATTCAAAAATTTCACCTTTTTATCCATTCAAAACCTCTCAAGAACAAAACCCATATGTAGAAACTTGAAATCGATCCCACCCCACAAAATCACAAATATCTAACCTTTATCATACAAGCAACCTCCAAAGACTCCTAGAAACAAAACCCAAAATACCAAATTCAATTCTCCAAGCAAACAAAACTCAAAATGCCAAATTCTTTTTCTCTAAGTGAACAGACTCAAGAAATCATGTTAGGAAAAGTTGTGGGCCCCACCATGATGTATGTTTTTTTTATCGAAGTTGTCCATCCATTTTACCGGCTCATTTTAGGGCATACGCCCAAAAATGAGGTAGATCCAATTCTCAGGTTAATTAAGCTGATATTTGTGTTTTCCCTTCATTTGGGGGTCTGTGTGTCCTAATCAACAAGTTGGATGGCAAATAAAAATTATAGTGAGTCCTAGGAAGCTTTTACAAGAATTCAGTCGGCATTGTTTCCTATGGCATATGGTCCACCTAAGATTTGGATCTGCCTTCTTTTTGGGATCATGCCTTAAAATGAACTTGTAAAATGGATGGATGGCATGGATAGAAACACATACATCATGGTGGGCCCACAAAACTTGTCCTACACCGATGAGCACCGACGTCAGTACTAAAGGGGTCAAATCCCACTCTATTCCAAAGGAACTCGTTTTATTTGTGCTTATTGTAGCTTTAATAGCTTTAAGAACATGATTTCTTGAGTCTGTTTTCTTGAAGGAAAAGAATTCGGATAGGGAGAGGAAGAGCTAAAACATATACATCATGGTTGGGCCACACAACTTTTCTTGCACTGTCTCGTTATTGGAGGGGTCACTGTTGGCTTTACAAAGCCTTAGAAGATGATTCAAAACACCTCACACACTTGTACAAGAAGGGAATATAAAACAAAAAACAAAAGGCTCTCTGTATTGAAAAAGCTTTCAAGCTTGATTTCTCTTTTCTTTTTGTTTTTCTATTTCTGTTTTCTGTATTCACTTTACTTGCATAGAACGTACAACACCCAACTGTTTATATAGTAACTTGCTACCCTTTAAAATACCTAATATGCCCTTATTAACTACATTTATTCTACCAGTTTCATACGTTTGGAAACCCATCAGCCACACCACGTGGAAAATATGGAAATAGCCGTAACGTGTGGCTGTTTCAAATGCTATGAAACTGTAGCATCTAAACCGTCCATTTGGTTTGGACGTTTGATCACTCCCCAAGTATAGGGTTGTGATGTAGTAATAATATCGGTAAGACCGAGGTCGAATCCACAGGGACTGAAACCTGTACGTTATCTAAAAATAACCAGATCTAGAACTAGGCTAAGATGAAATCTAAACCAATTATGATTTGAGGAATAATGGTGAAATAATTGAACTAAAATTTAAGAAAATTCAGAAGTGGAAAACTAGGGATTCAGAGGATCCACTTGTAGAGATCAGGGAGAGCTACACTTGATTCATGAAAATCAACTGAACTTCCTTTGATGTAGTTTTGAAAAGATGAAAGGTATATGAATTAGAATGGATTCCATCACCAAACCATGCCCAGGAGACAAAGCAAACAACAAAATTAAACTAATTACCAACCAATCAATGTATGAAGGTCAGGAAGGGTACCAACATCTAACCATGCCCAAGAGACGATGGTGAACAACAGGGCTTCCTGACGTCATAAACATAAAGAGGAAAAGAACATGTTCAAAGCCATTGCAGACCCATTGTAATTTCAGTCACAACAGACCATTAAAGACTGAAAACATTCCTTTAATAAAATTAAATCAAAATCAATTCAGTCTAAACAAAGTGCACAAGCATAAACTCATCCCATCACGCTACAAGCTTAACCCTAGCTAAGAGGTTTAGCCACACATGAATAGGCTAATCTCCATAAAATTCATAGAGAAACCAGAAAGAAAGAAAATAAGGAAAAAGAAAAGGAAAACTTCAACTTCTCTCTCTGTCTCCCTCATCTGCTTACTGCCAGCCATCCAAGCTTTTCTCTCCTCCAAGCTGAGCTCCTCGTCTCTCCCTCTCTCTCTCCAGCCGTGGATGCCTCCCTCTCTCCCTGGTGCTCTACCTTTTATAGAGAGGGGAAGGGTGGTCCAGTCGGTTTTCGGAAGCAGAGGCTGCGTGCGTAACGGAGCCCGCCATGCTTCAACCGCTGGACTCTTTATGGGACCCATTCCCATCAACATTTGAGGAATCCGGACCGTCCATTCATCTTCCCAACAAAAAACATTCAATCCTGCTCGATTTTGAATCCAAACTGTAGTGTTTCCCGGACGAATGTTTGGTGCCGCGCATCTTGCGTCAAAGCTTTCATATACAGGCATTATCCAAGGAAATTGAGGAGTAGGTCAGGGGGTGATCGGTTTCACCTCCTTGTCTCGATGAACGGCTTGGATCAGTGACTGGAGTGATGATCGTGGCCCACCAAGCTTCGTCCGCAACTCTCTGTTGCGAAACAGAGATCCCGCAACCGTGCGCTGTGACGTCAGAGAATCATCGATTGAAGTCATCTGTGAAATCCACTCCGTCCATTGGCTCCAGGACGAAAAACTGTCTGGGAAGGAGTGTTTTTGAAGCAAAAATCGATGCGACCCACTTGATCTTTTGTACCGCCGTCCATCTTGCGTTTGACAGTGGAAACCCGATATTCATAATATCTTGAAATTATGCCACCTAGGCATGGGTATTTGTCGCCCTACGAGACGAATGAATGGTTCCGATCATTGAGTTGTCCGATGATGGTGGGCCAAAGATGACGGATCGGACGGACGTCGCCTGCGAAAATGAAAATGTTAGATTTCGTTTTCAAGTGAAATTCCTCGGGTCAAGAAGGCCGCCGTTTTGTTTCTGTATGGTGCGAAGCGAGTGCACCATTTCAGTGCACTCCACTTTGGAAGGCGGGTCCCACCATGGTGTCTATGTATGATCTGCTCCGTCCATCTCTTTTCTAAGATTATTTAAACCGTGAAGACCGAAGATGAAGCATATCTAGACAGCAAGTGGGCCCAGAATCATGATTCTAAGGGATGATCTATCCCTTAGGCCACTTCCACCAGGATCCAACGGCCGAAATTCTATATGTACGGTTAATGTATGTTCTTCAGGCCGTGTATGAAGTTTCGGGACAAACTGGTGGAGGGAACTCTGTGATCTTGCATTATGGACCAATTTCGGGCCACTTGAGCTTCAATTTCTCGATTTTCTCGGATCTCTGGTGCGTAAATTCATCGATCTTGGTCCCCTGGGGTCCGTCCTTTGCCTTGGTGTCCTCAGATTATTAAATCCATGCTTTTTAGCGACTTTTTACCATTCATGCTCTCAAATACACCCTGTATCACAAACACAGTTAGAACCGGGCATTAAACAATATTGTGCTCGTAAATTCAGGTAATAAATGGGGTCTAATATGCAATATTTGACTCTCAACACAACCCCCAACCAGCATTTTGCTAGTCCCGAGCAAAATATGCGAAAATTAAGTTGAGAATTACGAGATAATTCTTGTGAAGCCGAGTGATATTTTGAAAAACAATCCAGATATGAGAAATCTTAAGATTCATGAATGCTGATTATCAATTTCTCCTGGCCTCTCATGCACGGTGAATTTCATAATCAAGTTCAAATATTAATCCATAAACTAGAATAATTTTAAACATTAAGTTCCATGAGTGTAGAGTGTAATCCTGACTTTCAACATTAATATTCAATTTTTTATTTCAGGATTTCGTTGGTAATCAACAAGAGAATTTATGATAACCAAAACTTGCCTCACAGATCATTCTTTCATTTTCTAGTTTTTTTTTTTTTTTTTTTTTTTTGTCAAGATGGGAATCAAAATTTCACTTATAGGGAGCACACCTATGGTGAAACTAGTCGCCCAACTCTTTCCAACTGTTAATCATGAAAAATTGAATCTACACCTATAGGGAGCAAACCCATGGTGCAACTCTTTTTTATACCCTGATGGCCAAATCTTTTAGGCTGGTTTCTTTCATGCTCAGTGATTACCAAGTTAATCATTCAATATCAAACTGAAATCTCAATGTGTAAGTGGGATGTGGTATGTGAAATCATGACTCAATCAATGTTTACAACTTCTAATCATGGATTAACAACTCAAACTTAACTGTGAAATCTAACGAGCAACTGAATCCAAGAGTAGTAAATCACCAACATTCCATATCCCGTAATTCTAAATCAAAGATGGCCCTCAAAATCACTTCGAATTTTAAAAATTTTCACAAATTTTGCTCAAGACCAGCTCAAGACCAAGAAAACACTGATTATGAAACCTAATCTCCCACCCCTAACCTAAAATCTACATTGTCCTCAATGTAAAAGATATGAGCATGGAATGCACATGGGACAACGAAAGTAAAAGAGAAGTGATGGGAAGATAGTACCTGAATGATGAATCGTGAGAGACTTTCCAAGAGATTGCAGCATGGAATCCAGTTAGCACGAGAGAGAAAGCAGAACAAAAATAACAAAAATAAAATCCTATCTATACCACTTTCGCAGGTGCTCTCGATTGCATTTAGCATATGCAACAAGCCTTTAAACCCCTAGGTTATCCCTAGAGGACGAGTTGTAGTCTCGTGAGGGTTTGCAGTAATGTTACCCACAAACATTGAACTAACTAGGAAAATGAAATAAATGGAAAAGCTGGGTTGCCTCCCAGGAGCGCTAAGTTTAATGTCTTCAGCCAGACCAAAGCAAATACTCTAGTCCTATGAAAGCAATAACCTACCTATACCTTCATCAGACTAGGAGATCATTCCTGGTAAACAGGATCAGTCAGAGGCATGGACATGTCCTCTGAATCAAATTTCTCGACAAATGGCTTTAAGCGATGTCCATTTACTTTAAACTCCTTGCCATTGTCGGGGTCTCTTATCTCGACAGCCCCATGAGGATATGCAGTAACAACAATGTAAGGGCCGGTCCAACGAGATCGAAGCTTACTCGGAAAGAGATGTAATCGAGAATTATACAAAAGGACTTTCTGACCTAGCGTGAATGATTTTCATAGAATATGTTGGTCATGAAACGCCTTTATCCTATCCTTGTAAATTCTCGAGTTCTCGTACGCGTCGTTCCGGATTTCTTCAAGTTCATTCAACTGAAGTTTGCGTAGCGAGCCAGCGTTGTCCAAATTGAAATTTAGATTTTTGATCGCCCAGTAGGCTCTATGTTCCAATTCCACAGGCAAGTGGCAAGCCTTCCCATAGGCAAGTCTAAAGGGAGACATTCTAATAGGGGTTTTAAAAGCAGTACGGTAAGCCCATAAGGCATCGGTCAATCGAATTAACCAATCCTTACGGTCAGGGTTAACCGTTTTCTCCAAAATGTGTTTGATCTCCCTATTAGAAATCTCAGCTTGCCCACTTGTCTGTGGGTGGTATGGGGTGCTCACCTTATGAGAGATACTATATTTCTTTATTAAACTCTCGAATGGCCTATTACAAAAGTGTGAGCCCCCATCACTAATAATGGCTCGAGGCGTTCCAAATAGGGAAAGAATGTTTTCCTTCAGGAATTTAATGACCGTGCGATGATCATTATTCCAACACGGAATCGCTTCGACCCATTTAGTAACATAGTCTACGGCAAGCAAAATATATAAATTCTCAAAAGATTGGGGGAATGGTCCCATGAAATCGATGCCCCAGCAATCAAATGCCTCTATGATAAGAATGAGATTCAAGGGCATCATATTTCGACGGGACAATGCTCCCAATTTCTGATAACGCTCACAAGCTTTGCAAAACTCATGAGTGTCCCTGAACATAGTGGGCCAATAGAAGCCACACTGAGATCTTGGTCGTGGTCTTTTTTGCAGTAAAGCGACCACCACGGGCTGTGAGTGATGAAGGAGATGACACTGATGCTCATCGTCGGCACACATCTCCTCAAGATTTGGTCCGGGTAATATTTAAACAGATATGGATCGTCCTTAAGAAAAGTTGCGCACCTCGGTGAAAAATTTCTTCTTATTATCTTGCGTTAAATTCAATGTGTCGGTATGGAACCCTGTAGCAAGATAATTAGCAATATCAGCGAACCAAGGTGAATGGGAGACTCTGAACAGTTGTTCATCAGGGAACATGTCATTGATATGGGTCGCCTCAAGGAAATCAGAGGTATTAAGGCGAGAAAGGTGATCGGCCACTACGTTCTCTACTTCCTTTCTATCTTTAATTTTCAAATCAAATTCTTGGAGTAAAAGGATCCATCGTATCAGGCGGGGCTTAGAATCATTCTTAGAAAGAAGATACTTCAGTGCCGCATGATCTGTATAGATAATGATCTTGGATCCGATCAGGTAGGACCTAAATTTGTCAAAGGCAAACACTACGGCTAAGAGTTCTTTTTCTGTAGTCGAGTAGTTCACTTGGGTAGGATTTAAAGTCCTACTCGCATAATGGATGACGTAGGGCCTCTTATCTTTTCTCTGGCCTAGAACCGCTCCAAGAGCATAATCAGAGGCGTCGCATATAAGCTCAAAAGGAAGGCTCCAGTCGGGTGGCTGCATGATGGGTGCAGTGGTTAACATGCCTTTAAGCTTGGTGAAAGCTTCCTGGCATTGCTTAGTCCACTCGTATGGAACATTCTTTTGAAGAAGATTACACAAAGGACGAGAGAGGAGACTAAAGTCCTTTATGAATCGCCTGTAAAATCCTGCGTGACCTAAGAAGGATCGCATGTCCCTGATGTTCTTGGGTGGAGACAGGTTAGAGATAAGATCAATTTTTGCCTTATCTGCCTCAATTCCCTTGGACGAGATGATATGTCAAAGGACAATTCCCTTATGAACCATGAAATGACACTTCTCCCAATTAAGTACCAAGTTCTTTTCTTCACATCTTTTCAGCACACATTTAAGACTTTCCAAGCACTTGCTGAAAGATGAACCATAGACAGAGAAATCGTCCATGAAGACCTCTAGATATTGCCCCACCATATCAGAAAAGATACTCGGCATACATCGCCAAAGGTGGCGGGGGGCATTACATAGTCCAAATGGCATCCTTCGGTAGGCAAAGGTGCCGTAGGGACTTGTAAATGTGGTCTTTTCCTGGTCCTCAGGGGCGATTTCAATCTGATTATAGCCCGAATACCTGTCAAGGAAACAGTAATAGGAATGACCAGCTAGCCTTTCTAAGATTTGATCGATGAAGGGCAAAGGAAAGTGATCCTTCCTTGTGACGGTATTCAACTTTTCTCGTAGTCAATGCATATTCTCCAACCAGTAGTGACTCTAGTTGGCACAAGTTCATTATTAGCATTGGCTACGATGGTGATTTCGGACTTCTTAGGAACCACCTGAGTTGGACTCACCCATTGACTATCAGATATAGGGTATATGATACCCACATCCAATAGTTTAAGAACCTCGCTTTCAAATGCTACGGCTTTAACCACTTCCTTCATGTTTGGATTTAGCCTACGTTGTGGTTGCCGAGCGGTCTTCGCATTTTCCTCAAGATATATATGGTGAGTACAAATCGAGGGATCGATTCCCTTGAGGTCCGCTATCGTCCATCCTAGGGCTCCTTTATGCTCAATGAGAGTAGATATGAGCATACTCTCCTGTTCTTTCTCCCGGGTGGGCGAGAGATCACCACCGGGTATGTCTCATCTTGACCTAAATAGGCATATTTCAAATCGAGGGCAAAGGTTTTAGGTCAAGCTTCGGTGCCTTGAGGTTAGACGATAGAGGCACTACATCGGTTGTGGCAATTCTTCATTGTGGCCTCCCCGGTTAACTTCAAGTATGGGTGCAGTATCAAGTAAGGCACACGTCTCCCTAATCATATCATCATCAAACTCATGGGAGTGGGCCAAGCACGTCTCTAGAGGATCAGAGGATAAGGTAAGGGGTGTCCTATCTTCCACGAAAGTATCAATCATGTTAATGTCGTGGACATCGTCATCATCCTCAACGTTCTTGCCGTTATTGAAAAAGATATTTGACTCTAATGTCAAATTTCTAAAAGACATAGTCATGACACCATTCACCGCAATTGATGATTGCATTTGACGTGGCAAGGAATGGGCGACCAAGAATGACGGGAATCGAGTGCTCATATTGTTGATGGGTTCGGTGTCCAGGATGATAAAATCTGGGGTAGTAAAATCTATCGACTTGGACTAACACATCCTCAATAATCCCTCTTGGTACACGAACTTGTTCGATCGGCAAGTTGTAGTGTGGTTAGGGTAGGTTTTACTCACCCAATCCTAACTGTTTGTATACCGAGTAGGGAATTAGATTGACGCTCGCTCCCAAGTCAAGAAGTGCGTGATCAATTCGATGGTTCCCGATTACACATGATATGGTTGGGCTAAGGGATCCTTGAATTTCGCAACGCACGTCTTGCTTCAAGATGACACTCACTTTCTCAGTCAAGAAAATCTTCTTTTGAATGCTTTGCCGTCTTTTGGTCGTGCATAGGTCTTTCAGAAATTTTGCATATAAAGGAACCTGTTTTACGACATCAAGTAGAGGAATATTGACTTTCACTTGTTTCAACACCTCCGAATATCCGAGAGTTAGAAAGACATTTTGGTGCAACCAACCGTTGGGGGAACGACAACTGGCTTCTCTAGAAGTTCCAGTTCTAAATTTTGTGGGACATCACGAGATCCATCATTATTGTCCTCTTCGGTTCTTGAGGCTTTTCGGGCCCTAACCGGAAGGGTTTTATCAATGATCTTCCCACTCCTAAGAGTGGTGATGGATTAAGCGTGTCCCATTTGATTTGAAGAGCTGGGATCATTTATCTCAGTATTGCGGTTTAGGATTGGGGAGCGGTTGTGCGCAGAAGCATCCCCTTTTCTATAACCGTCATACGTGAATCTATTTTTTGCATAAAGTCTGTAAGTCCACGCACTGCCTGAGTCAGCTCTTGTATGAAATTTTGAACCGGTTCTTCTTGAGGTTTCCCCTGATTTGGATTTTGATTGAAGAAACTTTGAGGGGTAGCAGTTTGTCCATTCCTCCAACTAAAATTTGGATGATTTCTCTAACCAGGATTGTATGTATTGGAGGTAGATCCATTGAAATGTCTTTGATAGTTGTTTACGGCATTGGCTTGCTCATTCAACACTCCTCGAAAGGCAGATATGGTAGGACAATTTTCAGTTGTGTGAATGTTGCAATCACAGATGCCGCAAACAATTTCATTAACCTTATCCTTCTTTCCTACCATGGCCTCGACTCTTCGAGTGAGATTAGTCAATTTAAAATTTACATCGACCTCTTCTTTCAGGAGATATACTCCACCTTTCTCCTTAGATTGAGTTAGCCTAGGCGTGGTGTTTGATTTTGGGTAATGGTCCCATGATTGTGCATTCTCGGCAAGTCTATCGAGGTAATCCCATACCTCATCGACTTCTCTATTCATGAATTCTCCATTACACATTGTCTCGACCAGTTGGCGCATGGAAGATGTCAGTCCATCATAGAAAAAATTTGTAATGCGCCACATTTCAGAACCGTGTTGTGGGCATGAACTGACAAGATCCTTGAACCTTTCCCAACATTGGTAGAATGTTTCATCTTCCTTTTGGGCGAAGTTTATGATTGCTTTTCTGAGGGTAATCGTTTTATGGTGTGGGAAAAATTTCTTTATGAATTCCCTCTGCAAATCATTCCATGTGCCAATGGATCTAGGACGCAGTGAATATAACCACGTCTTAGCCTTTTCTTTCAAGGAAAAAGGAAAGAGTTTCAGCCTGATTGTATCCTCGGATACATTGGGAAAGTATAAGGTAGCTATAATCTCATCGAACTCTTTCAAATGTAAGTATGGACTTTCTAATTCAAGCCCATGGAATTTAGGAAGGAGTTGGATAACTCCTGGCTTGATGTCCATCTGTCCTGTATTTTCAGGAAAAATCATGCATGAGGGCGTGCTCACCCCCGCCGGTTGTAAATAATCTCGTAAGGTACGAGGCGGGGGTGCTTGAAGCACCTCATTCTCATCATGTACTTCCTCATCCATCTGTTGAGGTAGTGCTTGAGGTTGATTTGCAGCCATAACCTCAATTAACTCAGGGAAATTCGAGCGGTGTCTAATCCTGTGATGGACAGTCAACCCCTCAACTAATCCTCCTTTAGTCAAGAGACGTCAAGTGTCGTCACGGGCCCACTTGGGCATGAAACACTCGCAGCCCTCAATCAAATCCTAAACCTAATCCTAAGAAAGAAAATATAAATCTAGAAAGAAAGAGAGGTTTGGAAAGAGATTACCAAATTGGAGTCCCTAAGCTGAAGACCTGCAAAACAAAACAAAATAAGTTAGTTTCTAATAAAAGAAGTTCCTAAAACGAAGGAAGTAGAAAAATTCTAAAATAAGTTAGGAAAGTCCTAGACTAGAAAATGATTTAATAAAAGAGATCTAACACCTAAAAAGTAAAGGTTAGAAAGAGCTTACAGAATTAGAAATTTCTATCTTAAAAGCCTATAAAACAGGAAGGTTAGTTTCTAAATATCAGGAAAATCTTAACCTAAGATTAAAACCTAATCTTAAACTAATTCTAAAACCAATTAATTTCAAAAAATCGTAGCTGTCAGTCCCCGGCAACGGCGCCAAAAACTTGATCACTCCCCAAGTATAGGGTTGTGATGTAGTAATAATCTCGGTAAGACCGAGGTCGAATCCACAGGGATTGAAACCTGTACGTTATCTAAAAATAACCAGATCTAGAACTAGGCTAAGATGAAATCTAAACCAATTATGATTTAAGGAATAATGGTGAAATAATTGAACTAAAATTTAAGAAAATTCAGAAGTGGAAAACTAGGGATTCAGAGGATCCACTTGTAGAGATCAGGGAGAGCTACACTTGATTCATGAAAATCAACTGAACTTCCTTTGATGTAGTTTTGAAAAGATAAAAGGTATATGAATTAGAATGGATTCCATCACCAAACCATGCCCAGGAGACAAAGCAAATAACAGAATTAAACTAATTACCAACCAATCAATGTATGAAGGTTAGGAAGGGTACCAACATCTAACCATGCCCAAGAGACGATGGTGAACAACAGGGCTTCCTGACGTCATAAACATAAAGAGGAAAAGAACATGTTCAAAGCCATTACAGACCCATTGTAATTTCAGTCACAACAGACTATTAAAGACTGAAAACATTCCTTTAATAAAGTTAAATCAAAATCAATTCAGTCTAAACAAAGTGCACAAGCATAAACTCATCCCATCACGCTACAAGCTTCACCTCTTAGCCCTAACTAAGAGGTTTAGCCACACATGAATAGGCTAATCTCCATAAAATTCATAGAGAAACCAGAAAGAAAGAAAATAAGGAAAAAGAAAAGGAAAACTTCAACTTCTCTCTCTGTCTCCCTCCTCTGCTTGCTGCCAGCCATCCAAGCTTTTCTCTCCTCCAAGCTGAGCTCCTCGTCTCTCCCTCTCTCTCTCCAGCCGTGGATGCCTCCCTCTCTCCCTGGTGCTCCAACTTTTATAGAGAGGGGAAGGGTGGTCCAGTCGGTTTTCGGAAGCAGAGGCTGCGTGCGTAACGGAGCCCGCCATGCTTCAACCGTTGGACTCTTTATGGGACCCATTCCCATCAACATTTGAGGAATCCGGACCGTCCATTCATCTTCCCAACAAAAAACATTCAATCCTGCTCGATTTTGAATCCAAACTGCAGTGTTTCCCGGACGAATGTTTGGTGCCAGCCGTCTTGCGTCAAAGCTTTCATATACAGGCATTATCCAAGGAAATTGAGGAGTAGGTCAGGGGGTGATCGGTTTCACCTCCTTGTCTCGATGAACGGCTTGGATCAGTGACTGGAGTGATGATCGTGGCCCACCAAGCTTCGTCCGCAACTCTCTGTTGCGAAACAGAGATCGCACAACCGTGCGCTGTGACGTCAGAGAATCATCGATTGAAGTCATCTGTGAAATCCACTCCGTCCATTGGCTCCAAGACGAAAAACCGTCTGGGAAGGAGTGTTTTTGAAGCAAAAATCGGTGCGGCCCACTTGATCTTTTGTACCACCGTCCATCTTGCGTTTGACGGTGGAAACCCGATATTCATAATATCTTGAAATTATGCCACCTAGGCATGGGTATTTGTCGCCCTACGAGACGAATGAATGGTTCCGATCATTGAGTTGTCCGATGATGGTGGCCCAGTGACGGATCATCGGACGGCCCTGCGAAAATGAAAACAGCAGTTTCCGTTTTCAAGTGAAATTCCTCGGGTCAGCAGGTGCTGCCCGTTTTGTTTCTTATGGTGCGAAGCGAGTGCACCATTTCAGTGCACTCCACTTTGGAAGGCGGGTCCCACCATGGTGTCTATGTATGATCTGCTCCATCCATCTCTTTTCTAAGATTATTTAAACCGTGAAGACCGAAGATGAAACATATCCAGACAGCAAGTGGGCCCAGAATCATGATTCTAAGGGATGATCTATCCCTTAGGCCACTTCCACCAGGATCCAACGGCCGAAATTCTATATGTACAGTTAATTTATGTTCTTTAGGCCGTGTATGAAGTTTCGGGACAAACTGGTGGAGGGAACTTTGTGATCTTGTATTATGGACCAATTTCGGGCCACTTGAGCTTCAATTTCTCGATTTTCTCAAATCTCTGGTGCGTAAATTTGTCGATCTTGGTCCCCTGGGGTCCATCCTTTGCCTTGGTGTCCTCAGATTATTAAATCCATGCTTTTTAGCGACTTTTTACCGTTCATGCTCTCAAATACACCTTGTATCACAAACACAGTTAAAACCGGGCATTAAACAATATTGTGCTCGTTAATCCAGGTAATAAATGGGGTCTAATATGCAATATTTGACTCTCAACAACGTTTCAACACTCCCCTTCAAACCAAAACAGGCTTCATTCCAAGCATCGATCTTAGTCGTTTGAATGCATTTATCGATAGTGCCTTGGTGAAAATATCTGCCACCTGTTCAGTAGTATGACAATATTCCAATTTCACCATTTTCTGCTTTACTTAATCTCTTAAGAAGTGATACCTAGTATCGATGTGCTTGCTCCTTCCATGCTGCACCAGATTTTTGGCTAGCTCGATTGCTGACTTGTTATCCACATATATAACGGTGGATTCCTCCTGTGGATGTTTCAGCTCTTTTAGCATGTTCTTCAATCATATTACTTCACAGACTGTGGACGATGCTGCCATGTACTCTGCTTCACATGTGGATAAAGCAACAACACTTTGCTTCTTTGAGTTCCATGTGAAAGCAATTGATCCAAAATAGAATACATAGCTAGTGGTGCTCTTTCTTTCATCTTGGTCACCGCCCCAATCACTGTCTGAGTATCCATACAATATTGCTTCATCATCGCATGGATAGAAAAGACAGAATTCTATTGTTCCTTTAACGTACCTGAGAATTCTTTTTGCTGCTAGCCAGTGTGATTCTTTTGGCGCTTCCATGTACCTACTTAGAAGTCCAACACTGTAGACGATATCCGGCCTTGTGATTGTGAGATACCTAAGGCTTCCAATCAGACTCTTGAACATAGTTGAGTCAACGCTTTTTTCCTTCTCCTTCTTTTGTCAGCTTCAGGCTCGTTGCTACAGGCGTGTTCACGGCATTGCAGTCTTCCATCTTGAACTTTTTAAGCAACTCCTTGGTATACTTTTTCTGTGATATATAAATACCGCCAACTTGTTGTTTTACTTCGATGCCCAAGAAGAAGGACATCGATCCACCATTAGTCATCTCGAATTCATCGAACATAGTATGTTTGAATTCTTCAAACATCGCCTGACTGTTTCCTGTGAACAACAGATCATCAACATATAGGCATGCTATGAGGATGTCGCCATGAACATTTTTCTTGATGTAGACAGCATGCTCATATGGATATTGGGCGAAACCGTTCTCTTGAAGATAGTTGTCGATGCGTGCATTTCAAGCACAAGGAGACTGCTTCAACCCATAAAGGGCTTTCTTTAGTCGATACACTTTGTGTTCCTCTCTTTCAACAACAAAACCTTCAGGCTGGTCAACATAGACCTCTTCTTCCAGAATTCCATTCAGGAATGCAGATTTCACATCCAGTTGGTAGATCATCCAACTGTGATGGGCTGCAAAGGAGATAATCATCCTCACAGTGTCAAGGCGAGCAACAGGAGCGAAGACTTTTTCATAATCCAGCCCGTACTTCTATTTGTAACCCTTTGCTACGAGCCTTGCCTTGTAGCGATCTATTTCACCATCAGCATTTTGCTTGATCTTGTACACCCATTTGACGCCAATAGTTCTTTGGCCTTGAGGAAGTAGAGTTAGATCTCATGTATTGTTCTTCTCAATGGCCTGTATCTCCTCTTCCATAACCGTCCTCCAGCATTCTTCTTCTACAGCCTCGTCAAATGTAAAAGGCTCGTGGTCCGCATACAAGCAGAATAAATTTACTTCCTCAGTTTCAGCGTATATATCGTTGAGGCTCCTCATTTTGATCGGAGCCATGGGTGAGGGAGAACTGGATGATGACATGTTGGTTGAATTTTGATTTGATAGAATACTTCCAGAGGAGATGGAAAATCGCTGGACTTCTGCGTACAGACGGTTCGGCGGAAGAGGGTGTTGCAGGTGTTTGCTCCTGGTTCTCATGCTTCTCTTCTTCATATTCTTCGGTCTCGACTTGATTTCCTTTAGCCGAATCTTCTTGACTCCACTTCCAGACTTTTTCCTCGCAGAATACAACATCTCTACTTACCACCACCTTGTTAGTTAGTGGGTTGTAGAACTTGTATGCCTTCGATACTTCACTGTAGCCGATGAAAATGAACTTCTCGCCACGATCATCAAGCTTCCTTCTGGAACTCGAGCATAGGTGACACACCCAAAGATCCTTAGGTGCGCCACACTCAGTTTGTAGCCACTCCATGCCTCCTGTGGTGTCATGTTTCTTACACTCTTGGTTGGACACCTATTGAGCAAGTAGGCAGTACATGCAACTGCCTCTGCTCAGAAGCTTTTTAGCATGCCTTTCTCTTTGAGCATGGTTCTTGTCATGTTAAGGATGGTGCGGTTCTTTCATTGCGCAATGCCATTCTGCTGTGGCGTGTAAGCTGCAGTGTGTTGCTGTTTAATGCCTTGTTCCCTGCAATACTCTCGAAAGGCATTTGAGGTGTACTCCTCACCTCTGTCAGATCTAAGGGTTTTGATTTTAAGACCACTTTCTTTTTCAACAAGGGCCTTAAAATTTTTAAAAATAGTAAAAGCAGCAGACTTTTCTTTAATTACATACACTCACAATTTTCTACTGAAATCGTCAATGAATGTAATAAAATATTTATTACCTCCAATAGAGATTGGCTCCAATGGTCCACAGATGTCAGTGTGAACCAACTGCAATGGTTCTCTTGCTCTTCGGGATACTCCACTTGGAAAAGAGTTCCTTTGTTGCTTGCCGAGTGTGCACGCCTCACACACATGTTCTGGAACTTCAATAGCCGGCAAGCCATGCACCATGCTTTATGAGGATAAGAGTTTAAGGCCACTGAAATGAAGATGCCCAAAGCGAATATGCCATCTCCATGAATCATTCTTCACGAGTCCATAGAGGCACTTCTCAGCTTTTGTGTAAATATGGAGCGGAAACATGCGATTCTTCGCCATTTGGACTTGAGCCACAAGTCTCTCATATGCATTTCTTATAGAGAGAGAATGGTTTTCCATGTGTATGACATACCCCTTCTCAAGGAGTTGGCCGATACTGAGGATGTTACTTTTCATATTTGGTACGTAATACACATTGGAGATAAAATTCGGCACACCATTCTTCTGATAGATTTTAACTTTTTCTTTACCTTTCACAGGAACTTTTGATGAGTCTCCTAGACTCACATTGCCACGAGCATCTTCTGCCAGATCCACGAACAACTCCTTCTTTCCACACATGTGGATACTCGCACCAGAGTCAAGATACCACACGTCATGTTGATCACATGCTTCTTCTTGTGCAAGAAGAAGTGTTAAGTCTTCTTTTTCATGATTTGATGCTTCTGCATAATTAGAATGCTCATCTTGATCTACTGATTTGCTCCAACAGTCTGAAGCATAATGGCTGAACTTGTTGCAATTGTAACATTGAATATTTTTTGTATTTCCACGTCCACGCATGGAACGACCTCTACCATTTCATCTTCCACGAAAATTGATAGTCTTTTGTTGATTTTGTGATTGGCTTGGATAATATCCACACCCTCTGCCTCTTGCACGATTGCTAGTGCCACGGCCCCCTCGTTGTGTATGACCATTCTTTTGTTCATTTAGAATCAACTTAGACTCTAAGGCATATTCAAACATTGAACCCGCACTCTTTTGCATTCGTTGCTCATGTACTTACAACGAGCCCATCAATTCTTCAATGGACAGATTTTTTAAGTCCTTTGATTCTTCTATGGTAACAACCACATGTTCAAATTTGGTTGTGAGGGATCGAAGTATTTTTTCAACAACCCGTACATCTTCGATCTTTTCACCATTTCTTTTCAAGTTGTTAACAATAACAAGTAATCTTGAAAAAAAATCAGAAATGGTCTCACCATCGTTCATGTGTGAGGTCTCTAATTGGGCTCTAAAAGTTTGGAGACAAACCTTCTTCACACGATCAACTCCTTTGAAGATTGTGTTAAGAATCTCCCATGCTTGCTTGCATGTTGTCGCTTCAGCGATCCGTTCAAAGGTGGACTCATCCAACCCTTGATAGACAAGAAACAGAACCCTCTTGTCCTTCTTTCTTTGATCTTTGAGGACCGCCCTTTGATCAGCGGTGTAGAGAGCTTCTTCTTCCATTGTGGGTTATACATACCCATCGGTAACAATCTCCCATAGATCTTGCGACCCGAATAGTGCTTTCATCTGGATGCACCAGTTTTCATAGTTATCTTTAGATAACTTTGGAATCTGTGGCTGGATCGAGGACGTCATCACTTCTTCACACCACGGATCAACGCCTTTTATTTTTTTTTATTTATTTTTTTTTTTAACGTAACAGTGGCAACACCTGGATCAAACGATCTGAACTTTTAAACTATACCCGATCCCACGGGATCGTCTCGCTCTGATACCAATTTATTGGCTTTACAAAGCCTTAGAAGATGATTCAAAACACCTCACACACTTGTACAAGAAGGGAATATAAAACAAAAAACAAAAGGCTCTCTGTATTGAAAAAGCTTTCAAGCTTGATTTCTCTTTTCTTTTTGTTTTTCTATTTCTGTTTTCTGTATTCACTTTGCTTGCATAGAACATACAGCACCCAACTGTTTATATAGTAACTTGCTACCCTTTGAAATACCTAATATGCCCTTATTAACTACATTTATTCTGCCAGTTTCATACATTTGGAAACCCATCAGCCACACCACGTGGAAAATATGAAAATAGCCGTAACGTGTGGCTGTTTCAAATGCTATGAAACTGTAGCATCTAAACCGTCCATTTGGTTTGGACGTTTCAACAGTCATTGCGGACTCCAAGTCCTGAACAAACATGTTTTCGGTGCCCCATCTTTAATAGTAGCTCAAATCGTATCAAGCCGTATCACGGCCAAGATAGGTGGTGTTGGGTCACCATGCAATCCACATTGGGACACCTCTGGTGGCATCAAGCCTGGAAGAGTGAACAGCCAAAATGCTTCTACACGTAAGAGGGTACGATTGTAAAGGCAATAATTAATACAATAATACCTGCAAAGTAAATATAAAACAGATAGTGAAAAATCACCTTCTTAACAATTTCTAGCAATGGGAATATCTCAGGAGATTTTAGAGTTTCCTGTTCTTCTTGTGATATTATCCAGAAATCTTCCTGAAAATAAAATATTAAAGAATATTTATTATAAACTAAAAAATAATTTCAAAATTTTAAATATGTGATCATAAAATATATTCCATTATAATAGTAAATTTTGTGATATACCTGCAAAACTCTAAAATATTCTAAGATTTTGAAAATCTCAAGATATTATCACTTTATTAATTTCCTGTGAAAGTATCTTGAACTTCTAAAAATCTCAACGATATTTTGTCACAACGTAAAACATGAGGTAACGAAAGAAATGTACTTCACCTGAGCTAATAACAGAAATCCACTTCACCCTTTCTAGATAAAAGAATGAGGACTCTGGTAAATTCTGGAGTAGAGAGACTTGGAGTTCTCGTCTTCCCACTCTAATCCTTCCCACCATGCCTTCTCGCCTTTTATTTCTCCTTTTATTTCATAGATGCTTGAGCAGAAAAGAGGGAGCTTCTTCAATCTAGGACACGAACGTACATAGATCTTTTCCAAAGATATAAAAATAAATCTCTGGCTAAAAATGCTTGCTAATTTCGATAAATTCTGCAACTGTAGGAAGCATAATCTTGGAAATGAATTATCAGGCAGCATGTCGCCTTCTATAATCTCCTGCATTTCGGGACAATCGAATACTTGAAGCAGCTCTAACTGATGTAGATGTTCGACCATACTCGAGGAGAAGAGACAACTTAAATTGGGACAATCTTGAAGCTGTACTCTTCTTAGGTTTTGAAAGCGAGTGTTCCGGGGAGGCGCTCCATCAAATACCTTCTCCAAGTTTGGTAAATTAGAGAGATCTAACTCCCGTAAACATTCCAATGCATCATCTCCTACCTTTCCGCAGTCTATAATGCATTCCAATCCACTGAATCCAAAGACTACAAGATGTCTTAAGCACTTCGAATCACCTACTAACTGAGAAAGACTTGTTAGACCTTTGCATTCTTGGAAGCGTAAAGTGATTGCAAGTTTTATGAAACACTCAATCCCGCAGGCGAAATTATCACATCCACGGATGCTTATCTCCTTATCAGACCAGCACGTGACTTCCTCATTCCTTTCATAGCCAACTTGAACATTGAATCTTCTCAAGCCCGAAAACCATTGATGGAACATATCACTTGCCATGAAGCCATTAAGATGGGACATGCTGATTCTTAAAGAACTCAGGTGTGTCATGTTCGCAGTCTTGCCAAAAGTAGTTCTGTCCTTGTGTATCACCCCCAACATGCTCAGATCCTCCAGACCAGTTAGCCCATATATCGTATTGTAGGGAATTATGGCGAGATGAGAAAATGATAGATTCAATCGCTTAAGTTTAACCAAACTTGCAATGCCTTGAGGCAAGTTTTTGAAGCCAGAGTATGAGAGATCAAGAAGTTGGAGTTCCTTCAAATTTTCCAATGGTGGTGCCTTCACTAGACGTCTGCAGGATCTTAGAATGAGCACGCGTAGATTCACCAATAGCGATAACGACACTGGGAGAGATTCGATGCAGGTATTACTTAGATCGAGCATCTGAAGTTTCGGCATGAGCTCAAAGAAACTACTGTGAATGGTATGTAATTGACAGTTGTCATTGAGGAACAAGGAGACCAAGTTAGGGCAATCGGGTTTAATTCGGAGATATTCTATTTTGTTGCACATCAATGAAATCCTTTCAATCCCTCCTGACATTTTCTCTTCTGGTGGCTGCACAAGTCCCTCCCCAGCTTGCACAAGGAATTTTGAGCCTTCGATGAATGATGACGATGAAGTGATCCATATAGCCAAGTTGCGGAGCACGACATGCATTCTAACATATTCATTTCCTTTGGACCCTTCCTCCAAGAGGCATGCGTCCTTGATTCTTTCAAGGATATCATGCCCCTTGTTTGATGCTTCTTCCAAGTTATTTACATTTTCTATGAATCCTTCCTCCATGGCCAAGTATGTTACTAGATCATTTATGTTTATATCATGATCTTCCGGAAACAATGAACAATACAGGAAACATGCTTTGATCTTATCATTTTCTAGGCAATCATAGCTAAGTTTCAAAGGAAGAAACACTTCACGCTCCATACCTGGAATCTCAGGTGATGATCCTATCAATGCCCTCAATGCATTCTCCCATAACTCTTTCTTATCCTTGCAATACATGGCCTGTCCCACAGTTTTAATTGCAATTGGTAATCCGCCACACTCCTCCACAACCTTCTCTACTACCGGTCGAATATCTGATGAAAGAACCACATCCCCACATTTTTCATAGAACAAATTTGATGCATCCCCACGCGTAAGAGTCCTGACTTTAATCAGCTTATTGGCCCCCATTGCAGTACACACTTTAATGAATCGGGTGGTTATCACGATCTTACATCTGTTATGCTTGTCTGGCTTTGGAATTCCGACTTGATCCAAGATAAATGCTTCCCATAGATCATCTAAGATGAGCAGATATTTCACATTCTTCAACCGAGCAAACAGCCTGTCCCTCTTCTCTTCGATGTCTTCGTTATCATCAAACCTGATAGCCAAATACTTTCCAATCTTCTTTTGTATTAATCCCAAGTTGAGATCCTTGGACACACTTACCCAAATCACTATTTTGAAGTCACTGGTTCCTATGAACCTATTGTTTATGGCTTTCATGATAGTGGTTTTCCCTATTCCACCCATCCCATAAACACATACGACACCATTCTCGTCGTCATGTAAGCATTTCCATATCTCCTCCATGGTTTGCTCAGACGTGCTTTGTTGTTCTCGTGGTAATGATGTTTGCATCTCCAACACCCTGGGCCGGCGAGGGCTCTCAGCCACCATATCAAATACACCTTTTCCTTTGAGGTTTTTGAACTCTTTGAGAATTTTAACAACCCTTTTATTCAATTTATAACGAGAAAGGTGGTCAGTGAAACAACCATTCAAGATTGTTCCCCTTTGTTCAAACTCCAATCTTATTGAATCGACTTGGGTTTCGATCTTTCTAACGTCCCTGAGCCAATTCTCCACTAAGGGTTTCTGTCTCTTTCCAACTGATATAGCATCGTCGACATCAGCTTGAATTTCATCACGCACGTCTTGTAGTTCATCCAGTTCCTTCTTCAATTTCTCTACGTTCTTACCGAGGTCTTTGAAATAACCGATTTGCCGTGAAACAGGAGCCCAAAAGGGGAGAATGATCTGCATAACCGGACCCAACGAATCCATTCTAGATGGATGTATGGATGGATGGGCAAGTAAGGTTGAAGAGGAACGAAATGGAACTTCAGTTGGAAATAATGCTGTGAAAATGTTGTGTATATAACTACACTTCTGAGAACCTGAGGAGAGGAAGGACGAGAAACTGTCAAGAAAAGGGAAAAGGAAAAAAGCTAAAGAAATTAAAGAGAGAAGAGGGTCTCTAAGGGGCCACCATGATGTATGGGTTTTATCCACACCGTACATCCATTTGGCCATATTATTTTATATTTCAAGCCCAAAAATGGGGCAAATCCAAGGCTAAAGTGGACCACACCACCGGAAGCAGCATTGATAACGACATCCACTGTTGAAACCTTCCTAATGGTCACCATGACCGTTAATTGCCATCCCACCTGTTCATAAGGTCACATAGATCTGGATGAAGGGAAAACACAAATATCATCTTGATTCCAAAACTTCTGTGCCCAAAAAGTTTTCAACGGTAAGTGTTTAAACCCCACCGTGTGGCCCACTTGAGGCTTTTAACTGCCTCTTTTTTGGGTTTCTTCTAAAAAATGATATATGGAAGAATGGATGGATGGTGTAGATAAAACCCATACATCACGGTAGGCCTTTCGAGCTCCTGTCCGTTCCTTGCTAGGTACGGCCGGGATAGTACCCAATCCGGCCCCCCTCGCCCCGCCCGGTAGCGGATTAGGTGTTATCCGGGTAACATCCTAGTGGGTGTTTCCCTGACCGTGGGGCCCATCCTAAATGTATGGGATGTAAATCCATGCCATCCGTCAATTTAATTTTCTAGCGAGCGGATTACGTATGCCTGGTCGTACCCAACTCGCTGCAGCGCTAAAAGTGGTGCTCACCTTGATGTAGGTACTGTATATCCCCACTGTCTATCTGTTTTTTTAGCTCATTTGATATATATATATATATATATATATATATATATATATATATATATATATATATATATATATATATAGAGTCCCGGTCTCCTGCGCACAAGGCCGCATGGAGCCTTCATGCGAGCATTCATGTGAGCCGTTAGATTACACCAACGGCTGGGATTCAATGGTATTGAGAATAAGAGAGTCTCGAAAATTATGACTCGCGCCGAGACTCTCGCGCTCACAGGAATGGCATGATGTACGAAGTTAGGAAACTATTGGACGGTGCTTTACAGGCCGATCATGATGTATGTGTTTTATCCGTGCCGTTCATCTAATTTTTCAGATCATTTTTGAACATTAGTAAAAAAAAAAAAAAAGTAGATCCAAATCTCAAATGGATCGCACCACAGGAAAACGGTGTTAATTAAACACCCATCGTTAAAAACTTCCTAGGGTCCACTGTAGGGTTTATTTGCCATTCAATCTGTTCGTTAGGTCAAAAAGACTTGGATAATGAGAAAAAAAAAAAAAAACAATTTCATCCAAAACTTGTGGCCATTAAGAAGTTTTTAATAGTGAGCGTTGAATCACCATTGTTTCTTGTGGTGTGGTCCATTTGAGATTTGGATATACCTCATTTTTAGGTCATGCATTAAAATAGGCATTCAAAATGAATAGACGGCATGGATTAAACACGTACATCATGGTGAGGCCAGAGTACCCTGTAGTAGTCATCTGGTGACGCTACCTCAGAAGACAATCCGTGTCCCCTGGATGCATGGGTGCCACCCTTATCAGGACGGAAGCTCATTACATAGTGAGTAGCCAAGTACGCTTACCGTACTGAGTAAACTTTGTCGGGCCCACTATAATTTACCCATTTTATCCACTCCATTCATCCAATTTACTAGATAAGATTATACCGACATGGATGAACACAAATATCGGCTTGAGCCAAAACTTCTCTGGCCAGAAGAATTTTTCAAAGGCGAACATTTAATTTACATTATTTCTTGTGGTATGTTCCACTTGAGCATTGGATATGCTTCAATTTTGGGTTCAACCCATAAAATGAACTGGAAAAATGGATGGACGGCGTGGATAAACCATACACATAGTTTTGCTCAACATGATAAAAGCCTACTTAGTAACTCAGTACGCAATTTAATTTCACCGGACCCAGCTAGAGATGGACGGTTCTAGTGCTGCCTCTTTGGGGCCCACTGTGATCTATATGTTTTATCCACCCCGTCCATATTTTTGGACAGATTATTTTAGTGCATGATCCCAAAAATGAGGCACATCGGATGCTCAAGTGGACCACACCACACGAAGCATGAACGTACGCAACATTTATTCGCATTCGAATAAAAGTCGTTGGATCACACCAATCGCTCCACCATCATTGTCGTTGCCTACAGTGGGGCCCACTGTGATCTATGTACTCTATCCACTTCGTACATCTATTTTAATAGATAATTTTAGGGCTTGAGACCAAAAATAAAGTATATCCAAACCTCAAGTGGACCACATCACAGAAACAGTGCAAATTAAATGAATACCATTGAAAAATACTTGGGGGCCATAGAAGTTATGTATCAAGCTAATATTTGTATTTTCTCTTCATCCATATCTGTGTGATCTAATGAACAGGTTGGATGACAAGTAAATATTATTGTGGGCCCTAGAAAAGTTTCGATGGTGGAAATCATTATTTCCATTGTTTGGTGTGGTATGATCCACTTGAGCTTTGAATATGCTTCAATTTTGAGCTCAACCCTTGAAATGAGATGAAAAAATAAATGGACAGGCATGGATAAACCACATATATTTACGGTGGTCCCAACAGAATCTACTTAGAATGATAAAAGCGTCCTGAGTAATTCAGTACGTAATCCAATTTCATCGTGTGTGCGAAGGAAGCGGATTGGCTGGTGTGTTGACATCACCAAGTTATGTAGGTCCATCATGAGGTATGAGTTATATCCAAACTGTCGGTCCACTTAGTGATCTACTCTTAATACTTGAGCCTAAAAATAAGAGAGATCCAAAAACTAAGTGGACCACACTATAAAAAGCGGTGGGGGATTGAACGCCATTGAAACCCTTTTTGGGTTCACAAAAATCATGGATTAATATGATTTTTTTTTTTCTCTTCATCTAGGTTTGTGTGACCTGATGAACAGAGATTGGATGGAAAGTAAACGTTACGGTGGGCCCTACGAATGTTTTAACGATGAGAATGATTGGCCCACTGTTAAAAACTTTTTGAGGGCCACAAGTTTAATATGGATGAATTGGATATTTTTATTTTCTCATCATCCATGTCTGTGTGACCTAACCAACAGGTTGGATTGCAAATAAACATTATACTGGCCCTAGGAAGTTTTTGACGATGGGTGTTCAATCACAATTGTTTTCCTATGGTGAGGTCCATTTGAGATTTGGATCTACTTTGTTTTTGGGCTCATGGTTGAAAATGATTTGAAAAATTAGATGAACGGCATGGATAAAATAGGTACATCATGATCAAACCAAAGAGCACCGTTCAATAGTTTTCAAGCCGTACAACATGCAATCCCATAAGATTATGAAAGTATCACCGCGAGTCATTATTTTGGCGGCTTTCCCGTTCTCACAGATGTTGAATCCTAGCCGTGTGTATAATCTAACAGCTCATATGAAAAGCTCGCATAAAATCTCCATGCGGCCTTGTGCGCAGGAGACCATTTCTATATATGAGTCCCGGTCTCCTGCGCACAAGGCCGCATGGAGCCTTCATGCGAGCATTCATGTGAGCCGTTAGATTACACCAACGGCTGGGATTCAATGGTATTGAGAATAAGAGAGTCTCGAAAATTATGACTCGCGCCGAGACTCTCGCGCTCACAGGAATGGCATGATGTACGAAGTTAGGAAACTATTGGACGGTGCTTTACAGGCCGATCATGATGTATGTGTTTTATCCGTGCCGTTCATCTAATTTTTCAGATCATTTTTGAACATTAGTAAAAAAAAAAAAAAAGTAGATCCAAATCTCAAATGGATCGCACCACAGGAAAATGGTGTTAATTAAACACCCATCGTTAAAAACTTCCTAGGGTCCACTGTAGGGTTTATTTGCCATTCAATCTGTTCGTTAGGTCAGAAAGACTTGGATAATGAGAAAAAAAAAAAAAACAATTTCATCCAAAACTTGTGGCCATTAAGAAGTTTTTAACGGTGAGCGTTGAATCACCATTGTTTCTTGTGGTGTGGTCCATTTGAGATTTGGATATACCTCATTTTTAGGTCATGCATTAAAATAGGCATTCAAAATGAATAGATGGCATGGATTAAACACGTACATCATGGTGAGGCCAGAGTACCCTGTAGTAGTCATCTGGTGACGCTACCTTAGAAGACAATCCATGTCCCCTGGATGCATGGGTGCCACCCTTATCAGGACGGAAGCTTATTACATAGTGAGTAGCCAAGTACGCTTACCGTACTGAGTAAACTCTGTCTGGCCCACTATAATTTACCCATTTTATCCACTCCATTCATCCAATTTACTAGATAAGATTATACAGACATGGATGAACACAAATATCGGCTTGAGCCAAAACTTCTCTGGAGAGAAGAATTTTTCAAAGGCGAACATTTAATTTACATTATTTCTTGTGGTATGTTCCACTTGAGCTTTGGATATGCTTCAATTTTGGGTTCAACCCATAAAATGAACTGGAAAAATGGATGGATGGCGTGGATAAACCATACACATAGTTTTGCTCAACATGATAAAAGCCTACTTAGTAACTCAGTACGCAATTTAATTTCACCGGACCCAGGTAGAGATGGACGGTTCTAGTGCTTGCCTCTTTGGGGCCCATTGTGATCTATATGTTTTATCCACCCCGTCCATATTTTTGGACAGATTATTTTAGTGTATGATCCCAAAAATGAGGCACATCGGATGCTCAAGTGGACCACACCACACAAAGCATGAACGCACGCAACATTTATTCGCATTCGAATAAAAGTCGTTGGATCACACCAATCGCTCCACCATCATTGTTGTTGCCTACAGTGGGGCCCACTATGATCTATGTACTCTATCCACTTCGTACATCTATTTTAATAGATAATTTTAGGGCTTGAGACCAAAAATAAAGTATATCCAAACCTCAAGTGGACCACATCACAGAAACAGTGCAAATTAAATGAATACCATTGAAAAATACTTGGGGCCATAGAAGTTATGTATCAAGCTAATATTTGTATTTTTCTCTTCATCCATATCTGTGTGATCTAATGAACAGGTTGGATGACAAGTAAATATTATTGTGGGCCCTAGAAAAGTTTCGATGGTGGAAATCATTATTTCCATTGTTTCGTGTGGTATGATCCACTTGAGCTTTGAATATGCTTCAATTTTGAGCTCAACCCTTGAAATGAGATGAAAAAATAAATGGACAGCATGGATAAACCACATATATTTACGGTGGTCCCAACAGAATCTACTTAGAATGATAAAAGCGTACTGAGTAATTCAGTACGTAATCCAATTTCATCGTGTGTGCGAAGGAAGCGGATTGGCTGGTGTGTTGACATCACCAAGTTATGTAGGTCCATCATGAGGTATGAGTTATATCCAAACTGTCGGTCCACTTAGTGATCTACTCTTAATACTTGAGCCTAAAAATAAGAGAGATCCAAAAACTAAGTGGACCACACTATAAAAAGCAGTGGGGGATTGAACGCCTGCCATT
This sequence comes from Magnolia changhungtana, assembly GCA_030180095.1. Classification (NCBI taxonomy): domain Eukaryota; kingdom Viridiplantae; phylum Streptophyta; class Magnoliopsida; order Magnoliales; family Magnoliaceae; genus Magnolia; species Magnolia changhungtana. The sequence goes on from JASAUF010000489.1 coordinate 1,776,049, forward strand.
GAAACCCTTTTTGGGTTCACAAAAATCATGGATTAATATGATTTTTTTTTTCTCTTCATCCAGGTTTGTGTGACCTGATGAACAGAGATTGGATGGAAAGTAAACGTTACGGTGGGCCCTACGAATGTTTTAACGATGAGAATGATTGGCCCACTGTTAAAAACTTTTTGAGGGCCACAAGTTTAATATGGATGAATTGGATATTTTTATTTTCTCATCATCCATGTCTGTGTGACCTAACCAACAGGTTGGATTGCAAATAAACATTATACTGGCCCTAGGAAGTTTTTGACGATGGGTGTTCAATCACAATTGTTTTCCTATGGTGAGGTCCATTTGAGATTTGGATCTACTTTGTTTTTGGGCTCATGGTTGAAAATGATTTGAAAAATTAGATGAACGGCATGGATAAAATAGGTACATCATGATCGAACCAAAGAGCACCGTTCAATAGTTTTCAAGCCGTACAACATGCAATCCCATAAGATTATGAAAGTATCACCGCGAGTCATTATTTTGGCGGCTTTCCCGTTCTCACAGATGTTGAATCCTAGCCGTGTGTATAATCTAACAGCTCATATGAAAAGCTCGCATAAAATCTCCATGCGGCCTTGTGCACAGGAGACCATTTCTATATATATATATATATATATATATATATATATATATATATATATATATAAAGCAGATCCAACTCTGGATCCTTCCTCTTGCTCCGGTGGTAGTCTCTCAGGAGTTTCAACACCGGGTCAAGGGTTCAGCCTGATACAAAACTTTTGTAGCTTACGATAGGTTTTTAATTATTATTCATACAGCAAGTGGCCCCACAGGGCTACACATTATTAGGTGAGGCCAGACCGCAAGTAATCCGACTCCTTATTTTAGGGCATGATTCGAAAATTGAAGTGGATCCAAATCTAAGTAGATCCACTGTTTAGGTATATGCCTTATTTTTTAAAAAAATGAAACAACTGATGCCAATTCAGAAGCTCAGGTGGGCCATTCAACAGGAAATAGTATAAAATTATGCTTAAAATCTCTAAATTCACCGTTGAGTGGCCCATAAGATTAGTGAGGCGCAAGTGTAATGGATGTATTGGATGACATAAAAAAAACACATTTTAAAGGGTTTTTAGTTCGTATCCTTGTCCGATAGGTTCCCACCCTGTTCTTTAGATCAGCAACTAGATTTTTGTGCTCATGTCCAAATACCAGTCGGCACACTCGACTGACAGGATGAATCTCATGGGGAGAAGAAATTTATGTGCATGAAATCTACCCTATCCATTATGTGCGCCACCCATGCTTGGCCTTCTTTCCAAAAATCAGACCATCTCAATATTTAGGTTCATGGTCGTTAAAGTTTTCAAGAGTATAGTAAAAAATAAATTAAAAATAAAAATTAATTTAAAGGTTTAAATTGATTAATTAAGCTCGATAAATCACCATTAAATATTATCAAACTTCTACAATTAGTTAAAACAGAGATTTTAAATCTAGTCATACCTTTTGATTATTGCGATCGAATTCCTTGTACCCTTGAGTAGAAGAGCGGGGCTAATGCCACATGCAGAGAAATGCTGGGCATACACATATGGACATGTGATGGATAGATGGATGGTGAGGTAAGGTAACGGTGTTTTTGAAGGTTGCAGAGGAATGAAATGAAAGTATTGTTGGGAGTGATGAAGTAAAAAAAATCTGTATGACTTGACTTTAAGAAGATAAAGAGAGGAGAAATTGCTAAGAAGAGAGACCAAAAAAGCAAAAGAAAGTTAAAGGTGGGTGGCCCACCGGACATCATGTGCAGAATCTCCTATTCTCCCTGGATTCGAAAGTCCATCATGTTTTCAGCTCATGCTAGGACATGATTCTAAAAATGAGGTAGATCCAATACTCAAGTGGACCACACAAAACAAAATAGTTGGGATGAAACGCCCACCATCAAAACCTTTACAGGGCCACGAATGTCTTTGGTGAGATAAATATTTTTATTTCAGTTCATCCTAGTTAGAATAACCTTATGAATGGTTTGGATGGCATGTAAAATTCAAGGTGGGCACTAGAACAGTTTCAATGGTGGGCATTTCCATCCCCACTGTCTCCAACAGTGTGGTCCTATTAAGTGTTGTATCTGCAATTCATTTTTTGAATCATACCCTAACCTGAACCGGAGAAACTGGTGAACCAGATGGATTTCCCACTAACATTTCGGTGGACCCCACGTTCCTAAAGTTCAAGTTGATTTAAAATTTAGGTGACTTACACAATGTAAATCATGCTTAAAACCTCTAAAATTCTGTGCATCGTGTGTCGTGGCCTAATTAAGTTTCTAATGGCCTGATTTTTGGAGTGTCCAATCATCCTAGTCAGATGCATCTTCTGAATGGATTAGATGACATACACAAAAAGTGGTGGGCCCAACATACAATATGGAAGGTTTTTACTGTATGGCAATATACATGTGGTGTCGCCCACCTCAGTTTCTGATCGGCTATATTTTTGGATTCCACTAAGAACATTATGAGTCTTACATGATGAATGGATTAGATGTGATTAAAACATCATGGTGGGCCCACACGCAGATTAAAACATCAGTTTCTCAAAAATGTTTGTATTGGATCCACTTCAGGACAGAATAAACGCAAAAGAAAAGGCATTACTCAGAAAAGAATTCTAGTTGTCCGTATAGAATAGACTGAGGACTTTCTGAAATTGACTGCGAACTGAGTTAAATTGACCGCAAAATAAGTTAAATTAACCACGAACATCGTGAAATTGACCGAGCACTAAGTAAAATTGACCTATAACTGCTTGAAATTGACATCTTGACCGAGAACTGAGTCAAATTGACCGATAACTGCTTGAAATTGACATCGTGTTGACTCTGAACTTGTTGAGATTGATTGATAACTTCTTCACTCAATTAACAGTCAATTTCACTCAGTTCGCGGTCAATTTCACTCAATTATCGATCAATTTCACTCAGTTATAAGTCAATTTCACTCAGTTATCAGCCAATTTCACTAACTTAAATGAGTTCTCGGTTAATTCCACTCAATTATCAGTCAATATCAGTCAGTTTTCAATCAATTGCACTCAGGTATTGGTCAATTTCACTTGGTTATCGGTGAATTTCACTCAAGTATTGGTCAATTTCCTAACTTCTCGATCAATTTCACTCAGTTTGTGGTCAATTTCACTCACTTCGCAGTAAAATTAACTCAGTTTGCGGCCAATTTCACTTAGGTATCGGTCAATTTCACTCACTTCGCGGTCAATTTCACTCACTTCGCGACCAATTTCACTCAGGTATCAATCAAATTCACTCAGGTATTGGTCAATATCACTCAGTTATCGGTGAATTACAATCAGGTATCGGTCAATTTCACTCAAGTATTGGTTAATTTCACTCTGTTATCAGTGAATTTTACTCAAGTATCGGTCAATTTTCTAACTTCTTGATCAATTTCACTCACTTCGCGGTTAATTTCACTTAGTTTGTGGCCAATTTCACTTAGGTATCGGTCAATTTCACTCGGTTATCGGTGAATTTCACTAAGTATCGGTCGATTTCCTAACTTCTCGATCAATTTCAGTCACTTCGGGTCAATTTCACTCACTTCGCGGTCAATTACACTCAGTTCGCGGCCAATTTCAATTAAGTATCGATCAATTTCACTTAGGTATCAATCAATTTCACTCCATTATCAGTCAATTTCACTCAAGTATCAATCAATTTCAGTCAGGTATCAGTCAATTTCACTCGGTTATCGGTAAATTTTACTCAAGTATCGGTTAACTTCTTAATTTCTTGATCAATTTCACTCAGTTCGCGGTCAATTTCACTCACTTCGTAGTCAATTTTACTCAGTTTGCGGCCAATTTCACTCAGGTATCGGTCAATTTCCTAACTTCTCGATAAATTTCACTCACTTCGTAGTCAATTTCACTCGGTTCACGGCCAATTTCACTCAAGTATTGATCAATTTCATTCAAGTATCGGTCAATTTCACACGGTTATCGGTCAATTTCCTAACTTCGCGTTCAATTTCACTCACTTCGTGGCCAATTTTACTTAGGTATCGGTCAATTTCCTAACTTCTCGATCAATTTCACTCAGTTCGTGGCCAATTTCACTCAGTTCGCGGCCAATTTGACTCACTTCGTGGTCAATTTCACTCACTTCGCTGTCAATTTCACTCACTTCACGGTCAATTTCACTCACTTCGCAGCCAATTTCACTCAGATATCGGCCAATTTCACTCAAGTATCGGTCAATTTCTCTTAGGATCGATCAATTTCACTCATTTCGCGGCCAATTTCACTCAGATATCGGTCAATTTCACTCAAGTATCGGTCAATTTCTCTTAGGATCGGTCAATTTCCTAACTTCTTAATCAATTTCACTCACTTCGTAGTCAATTTCAGTCAGTAATTAAAATGCGTTTCATCTCACAATCAAGCGAGAACTCGCAAATTCGGTGTGCACAACCCAGCGTAGTGGGTTTAGGTCAGTAAAGTAGCTCGTCCTACCCCAAAATCATATATGGTACGTCTGATAATTTTGGTTTGCGAGATACGTCCATTTAAAGTTCTGGCGGTTCGGATCCTTTTTCTGGTCCACATCGACCATGGAACAGACAAAAGAGTCAGAATTGGAAAGAGGGGGAAGAATTTAATAGGAAAAACTTAACTTCGTCACAAACCGGTACCTCAACACCTAAATGGGCCACGGCTGTCTCTTATTAGTCACTCAGTTCGCAGCCAATTTCACTCAGTTATCAGTTAATTTTATTTAGTTAAATGTACCTCAAAATGACTTATTTATTATATCCACACTGTTCGTCCACTTATAGAGATCATTTTAGAGCATGAGCAATCCAAAGCTAAAATGGAGCACACCGGAAATAGCAGTGGTGATAATGATTTTCATCATTAAAACATTTGTAGGTCCCATTAATGTTTATTTTCCATCCAATTTGTTCATAAGGTCAAAAAGACCTGTATGGATGAAGAGGAAAAACAAATATCTTATTGATCTAAAACTTCTATGACCCTCAAAGAATTTCAATGGTAAGGCGTTAAATCCCCCGTTGCTTTTTGCAAAGTAGTCCACTTGAATTTTAGATTTGTCTTCTTTCTTTTTTCTTTTCTTTTTTTCGGTTCAAGGCTTACTAGAAGCTTGTCAAATAGACGTACGGTTTGGATACAACATATACCTCATGAAAATGGCTGCACCACCACCGGACATGGCAATAGCGGCGGCACCACCGCTGGAATGTTTCATGGGGCGGTGGTACTATCGCCGGACTGGCAGCGTTACGGCTAGATGGTGGTAATTTCGTCTGGTAAAAATGTATCCGTACAGTGGGGTATTAGTTTGGGAAAGTAAAGTTCAGGATACCCAGGAAAGATGATGGATTAAAAGTAAGGCATACGGTCGGAAAAGTCTGTTGGGATGGTCTACTCATTAGGTAGGTTTCTCCATTGAAATTGATGTGGAACCAAGGGTACGTTCATTTTATGGTTGTGGCCCACCTAATGATCAGATTGGTCCAAAAGTTTTTCTTCAAAAGACCTGTATGGTGTAGCCCACATTTTGAACAGCTTGGATGATCCACACAAAATGATACGTTGGGAGGAAACAAATTGTTGTATAGAAAGTTCACATAGGAGTTTTTGCACGTGAACATTTCTCAACCAGGAATCGTTTGATCAAATTGACATGTGAGGCCCACCGTCATGCTCCAGTGACATCTGATACTTACTTTCACCTGTGAGCCCCAAAATCAGGTTGATTAGGCCACGCCACAGGGATACGTTGAGATGAGGCCGTTAAAAACTTCAAGATTGTCTTCAGGCCAGCTCTTTTTGTATATTCCATCTAATCCATTCAGAAGATGCATCTAACCAGGATGAATGGACACCCAAAAAAATAAGGCCATTCCAAAACTCAGGTGGGCCACGAAATGTGATTTTAGAGGCGTCAGGCATGATTTTACAAGATGAGGCCCACCTGAGTTTTGGATCAAACTGCGTTTCAAAAGCCAACGAGAATAGAAGTGGACGCACATGAAGGATGGATTAGATGTCACTGAAACATCTCCATGAACCCCGTACGTGGATCTATGCATAGAAACGTGTGTGCCTCTGCTGCAGCTAATCATCCACCGTGTAGATGAACAGATGATTGTGACAACCAGTGTATGCAGATGAACATAGAAAAATGAAATTAAAACTTCCAATGATTAGCATTCAACTCTAAAACAAAAGGTTAGGATCCTCTTTGAAGCTTGGTCATGGACCAATAGCTTGCTGGTCACAGGAGAATATGGACGGTTCAAATAGTTCAACTCAGCATTGATGTAGAGCGGGTAGACAATTTCATGGCCAAAATGGATCAGAAAAAGTCCGATCGGAAGCAGAAGTGAACTGGACCGTCAGAACTTAAAACGGACGTATCTCGCAGGCTGAATGAGCCATTGGACTTACCATATATGATTTTGGGGTAAGATAAGCTACTTTAGCCACCCAACCCCGCCAAGAAGAGTTGCTCACGCCAAATTTATGAAATACCATCAGTTCCAAGGTCAAAATCCCGTTTATTTTAGTTTTTAATATTTATAGTAAGTTTTAGTTCTAGTATAACTCTTCATCCGCTGGACTTTAGGAGTTGCACCCTACGTAAAAAGTGCTTAGAGTAATTATGATAACATTCTGGTTCAGCCAAAGAGGGCACTATTTTTAGCCAAAAATCATGCGCACTAGTAGGCATCATGAACCGTCTATAAATAGCTAGTTTACTATTTATAGTAAGTCGTAATTTATAGGAGTTTTAGTTATAGTTTGATTCCAAAACTTCTTTCATGGCTTAGTATCCCTATTTAAAGGGGTGTAAACTTGTTTAATTATTCATATATCAATCAAATTATAAATTTTATAGAATTCGTTTTCTGCTTTCTTTGCTTTTTTTTTTTTCCTCATGGATTCAAGAAGTTTCCGTAATGAGCCAAGAGAAGTTCCATAGATTCGGAATAATTATCCTTGAGGAAGACGGTGATCGACATCATCACATTCATCTCTGCGTCAAGCATGTTGGGTGGGAGGCAAAGCATGCTTGGCTAAAGCAAAAGAAAGAATAAAGGAATGGCCAAAGGGTATGGACTGCGATGGTAACCCTGCCACCACTAAGTGCTCCGGCAAGATATGTTTGAAAGTTATTAAGCTAAGTTCATACTTGACCAGTTTCATCTCTCACAACAACATATGGTCTAATCAAATCTTACCACACCTTGTCACCCTAGGAAAGATGGGAGATGGGAAGGTCACATACAAAGTGTGACTTGACGTAGTAAGAGTTAATGATTGGGCTACATGTCGCTACCAAAGATGGTGTCAATCGAGTATATACTTGATCCTTTCAAATATGCTTAGGGTGGGCCCCGTTCCTAACAACAACGCGTGGCCTAATCAAAACACGCTATACTTGGTCAAATAAAATCAAAGTTTAGGATCCCTTCTAAAGCTCGATGACGAAACAATTTAACTTAAGGAATTAGAATCTTCAATGTCCAAATGGGTTGAAATCCTCTACAACACCTTAATCTAGGGCTAACAACAATAAATGACTGTAGGTCATCATATTGTCTGCGTGACATTTTAGTCTGTCCATCAAGTACCCTCCTTGATGCAACGTCATGGGGTAAAAAATCAGTCAGATCGATAACTCAGATAGGCCAAAGAACAGGACAACGGGAATGAGGCCTCCATGGTATCTTTCAGCTAACCTGTTCATCAGGTATGACTCACCAGGATGAATGGAAATACCCTAACTCAAAATTCGGGCACGCATTGAAAAGCAAAAGCAAAAGCAAAAGCAAGAGATAAAGAGGGAAGAAAACCAAAACCGAAAAGCAAGAGCATCTGTGAGTGTTCTTTGACGCGACTTCCCTACGACCCCGATCCAATGATATGAGTGAGACACTGACCATGGGGCCCACTTCAACATACTTGCTGTATATCTATACTGTCAATTTATTTTTTCAGCTCATTTTAGGGTACAGGCCCAAAAATGAAAAGATTCAAATCTCAATTGGACCACACCACAAGAAACGGTGATTTTTAAACACCCACAATTAAAAACTTGTCGGCCAATTTATTGATAAGGTCAAACAAACTTAAATGAAAGCAAAACACAAATATCAGCTTGATCCAAAACTTTTGTAGCTCAGAAAGTTTTTAATAGTCAATCGTCACTGTTTCTGGTGGTATGGTGCACCTGAGATTTGGATTTAAAATGAGTTGGAAAAATGAATAGATAGTGGAGATATACAACACATACATCGAAGAGGGAGGGAGGGCCTCATGATTAGTGCCCTGCCCACATCAACGGATCAGTCACAGTTAAGTGGCGTCCCTTCTTCACGTACAAACTTTAATGACGTTAGCTACAATTGTTTCTCTCTTTTCGTTAGTGGATAGAAAAGCAAAGAGAAATATATGACTGTGGACCCACCTTTTATCCAGCAGTTTTTTCGAAGCAATACAAACTTAGAGTACACAGTTAGACCTCATCATACGGAGTCGGGATTTCAGGACGAAAGCACCCCTCCTTTTGACGGAAACCGAATCGGTACTCCCCCTGCCACCAGCTAATGGCGGATGGTCGTTGGACTGTGGGCGCCACCATGATGTATGCTTTTCATCCATGCCGTCCATATACTTTTCCAGATCATTTTATGGTATGAGACCAAAATTGAGATATATTCAAATCTCAAGTGTACCACATTACGGGAAACAGTCTTGAATGAGCGTCAACCATTAGAAACCATTAGGGGGCCATAAAAGTTTTGGATGAAGCCGATTTTTGGTTTTTCCCTTCATCTAGGCCTATATGAACTAATCAACAGATTTGATGTGAAATAAACAGTTCATTGGGCCTTAGGAGAATTTTAATTTGTTAATATCCAATCAATATTATCTTCTTGTGATGTGGTCCACCTGAGATTTACATCCCCCTCATTTTTTGAATAAGTCCTAAAATGAACTGTAAAAATGGATGAACGGAATAGATGAAACATGTACATCATGGTGGGGCCCACATAACACCACAGCCATTGGAAGGTGGTAGGGTGAGCAGCCAATCTCTTTCCTTTTTAATAGTACCTTAGCTTTCACTCCATTGCTTTCACTCCCTTAACCAAAAAAACCTCCTGCTCAAAATAACAGCCTTTCACCCCCTTTCAACCATAAACCAAAGTAGGAAGGTTATTCTTCTCATTTTTCTCATCGAATTCTCCGTGAATCATCTACATATCATCATTCTACGTTTGCTATTTTTCGTCTTGGATAGGGTTACGTGAAATCCCACGAAGTGGCTGCATTTGCAATCCTTGAAAAGGTTAAAAATATTCCCTCATGCCAAAGCACCTCTCTTCAACCTACATTTGACCTGTATTACGGTAGTTGGTGGTATAGACATTAAAAAAAAAAAAAATGCTCGGCTCGTACAATTTCATTGCATGCGAAGTTCGGTCAATTTCATGTGTTAGGCTTACTCAATTTCATGCGTTAGGCTTAGTTAATTTTATGCGTTGATTGGTCAAATCCATGTAAAACTCGCTCAATTCCATTTGAAGCTCACTCAATACCATGTTAGGGCTAACTCGATCTCATGCTATGCTCGTTGAATTTCATGTTTACCCTACACAATTTCATGCTAGGATCGCTCAATTTAATGTTTGTCCAGCTTAATTTTATGGTAGATAAGATAAGGTCAATTTAATGTTTGCCTTGATAAATTTCATGCTAGGATCACTCAATTTAATGTTTGCCCAGCTTAAATTCATGGTAGATAAGATAAGGTCAATTTAATATTTGCCTTAATAAATTTCATGCTAAGATCATTCAATTTAATGTTTCCCCAGTTAATTTCATGGTAAATAAGATAAGGCCAATTTAATGTTTGCCTCGATAAAGTTCATGTTAGGATCACTCAATTTAATGTTTGCCCAACTTAATTTGATGGTAGATAAGATAATGTCAATATAATGTTTGCCTCGATAAATTTTATGCTAGGATAGCTCAATTTAATGTTTGCCTAGCTCAATATCATGCTATGCTTGCTCGATTTAATTTTTGTCCCGCTCAATATCATGTTATACCCTCTCAATTTAATGCTCACTCGATTTAATGCTTGCCCCGCTGATATTATAGTTTGCCCCGGTGATTTTGTAGTTTGCCCCACTGATTTTGTAGTTTCCCCCACTTATTTTGTAGTTTTCCCCGTTAATTTTCTAGTTTGTCCGTTGATTTTTAGTTTGCCCTACTGGATTTTCCAGGTTGCCCCACTGCTTTTGTAGTTTGCCCCGCTGATTTTTGTAGTTTCCCCCACTTATTTTGTAGTTTCCCCCACTGATTTTCCAGTTTGCCCCACCGATTTTTCAGTTTGCCCCACCGATTTTCCAGTTTTCCCCCCTGATATTCTAGTTTGCCCCGCCGATTTTCCAGTTTGCCCCCTGATATTCTAGTTTGCCCTGCCGATTTTCCAGTTTGCCCCACTGAGTTTCTAGTCTGCCCCGCTAATCTTCTAGTTTGCCCCGCTCAATTTCATGTTTGCCTCGCTCAATTTCTAGGTTGCCAGGCGTCTAATCTGAACGGAGTCAATGTGATGCGGCATCTCGAGAAATCCCAAGGACCAATTTTCACCATGATCTAAAACTCCGATGGGCCATAACAAAAAGAGATACAAGTCGAGGAAGGAAACTATTTTCTTTTTACATGGCCCATTAGATTTTTGGATCAAAGTAAAAGTTGGGCTTGAGATTTCATGGGGTGTTGCATCACGTGAATTGTTCAGATTTTAGACTCACATCCCATATGATGAGTTCTCATAAAGTTCGCACAAGTTCCGTGCGAATTGGTGCGCAACTTTATATATATATATATATATATATATATATATATATATATATAAGCTGTGTGGGCCCCATCGTGATGTGTATCGAGCTGTGTGGGCCCTAGCGTGATGTGTATATGAAGGCCTAATCCATATAAGCTCTGGTTGTTTACTTGAACATTAAATGTGTTGCTTAATCTTTATTTCCTTAATATCTGTATTATTATCATCTATAAGGTAAAGCGAGTTATCGGTCTTCTATTATTTAATTGATTTTGTCTTATGGCAAGCTTCTGTTGTTTAACGATTTATTGATAATTTGTCATTATATTGATTTCCAGATAATGGCTACGAGAATCATATGTTGCTATGGCGGGGAGTTAGAACGTGAAAACAAGCAATGGACGTACAATGGTAGAAGTACGAAAACTATGTCGCTAGATGTCGATACTACGTACAAGGAACTTCTATCCAAAATATACGAGATTATTAAGAGTACACCAACAGATTGTGATATTCGGATGAAAGTTTTGTATCCCTGCTCTAATAAATCAATCCCTCCAACCATACTTGAGGACGACGATGACGTCAAACAGTTCCTGGCAACACAGTTGGAGCATTCGAAAAAGTTCATCCCTTTAGTCATTGAGAGAATCCAACACATTAATATGACAACACACATTGACAGTGTGGTAGATGAGCATGGCATGGAATTTGAATATAAGCCAAATTCATTACAAGTAGGAGAAACAAATGATCAAGTGCTTGAGCCGCCCCAAGCACCAAAATTTGTGAGTACCCAAGTCAAAGATGGTTGTGACGTTGACCTCGTTTGTGATTACATGGCACCACCTCTAGTAACAAGAGCAAATCTGCCGTCATCATCTAAAGCCCGAAGATTCATCAATCCTGAAAGCGACATCCCGCATCTAGACCTTCCCGAAACATCAAGCTTCAACACCCGTCAAGTTCCCGTACCGTTTGATGATGCTGCATTCACCAATGCAGTAATGCTGGAATATATGGATTTGTTAAGTGAATCGATTGAGATAGCCGAAGGGCAAACATTTAAGGACAAGAGTCGGTGCCAGTATGTTTTGAGCCTATTTGCCCTTCAAAATAAATTCCAGTACAGGGTACTGTACTCAAATTCTAGGAGATTTATGGTTATATGCTTCGAAGATAGTTGCGAATGGAGGGTTCATGCATCACGCGAGCGTGGTTTGGGGATTTTCAAGATATGGACTTATATGTCAAATCACACGTGTGGCATGTCATGGATGAGGAGCGATCACCGGCAAGCAAGCAGTAAGCTAGCATGTGATTTGGTTGTTAGCCACATCGAGTAACGGCTGAAGTTGAGGCCACGTGATATTATCTTCGCCATGCAAGAGAAGTATAATATTATTATCAGTTATAGGAAGGCATGGGCAGCCAGGGAACTTGTAATCAATCAGGTGATAGGGTCTTATGAAGACTCCTATAATCAACTTCCCTTGTATTTGCATGAGTTGAGGACAGTCAACCCAGGGACAGTGACGGCCCTGCGTGTTAACGAAGAGACTTTCAGGTTCGAAAGATGTTTTATTGCGCTCGGACAATGCGTTAGAAGTTTCCAAAAATCATTGCGGAGGGTATTAGCCATTGATGGGACACACTTAAATGGCAAATACAAGGGTGTTCTATTCATTGCCATGGCCTTAGATGAGGTCAATCATATATTTCCAGTTGCGTTTAGCATCGGGGAATCGGAGAACAGTAGCAATTGAAATTGGTTCCTTACTTACCTTAGCGATGCGATAAGGTCTCTGGATGATCTTGTGATTATATCTGATCGACATAAAGGTTTACTGAAAGAGGTTCCCCAAGTCTTCCCACGTGCAATTTATAGCTACTGTGCGTACTATATTTACAGAAACTTGGTGGACACCTTTAAAGACAAGTCATTGGAGATGTACTTCTGGCGGGCAGTGAAGACATTTAGGGTGGCTGAATTTGAAAAATTAATGCATGATATCGAAATGACCAACCTCGCAGTACATGCATGGCTGACAGAAATCGGATATGAGAGATGGGCATCTTCGTACTTTCTAGAAAAAAGATTCAACTTGGTTACTATAAACATTTCCGAGTGTGTTAATGCCTTCTTCAAAGAAGCATGTGAATACCTCATTACAAAATTGATAGAAGTAGTTAAATTGAAGATACATGAATTATTTTATAAGAGAAAGGAATTTGCAACATCGTTTGTAGGGCCATTGACACCATGGGCGGAGCAACAGTTAAAGGATCTTATGCAGAAGGTGCGATATATTCATTGTCATCCTATCTCTCGCGATGAGTACTATGTTGTGAGAGATTATAATGATACAGTCAAGCTAAGTGAGTTTTCGTGTACATGTCGCGAGTTTGGCGTGAAGGGGTACCCTTGTATGCATGTCCTATCAGCATGTATAAACTATAATCTCCCTCATTACTTATACTGCTCCCCATTCTACACGGTGCAAAATTACATAGCTACTATAGCGAATCGGTGTACCCAGTACGTGACAAGAGTGAGTGGGGAGAAATATCAGTGGGCTTCAAGGAGTATTGTGCGCAAATTAAACCCCCATGACAAAAGAGGTCAGCTGGAAGACCTAAAAAGCTCAGAATTTCATCGCATGGAGAGGAATCGAAAATAATAAAGTGTGGGCGATGCAAACAAACTGAGCATAATCGCCGGAAGTGCAAGTTTTCCATACCTGAAAAATAGCATACTTTGTAATTTATTTAGTATTTTGATGTATAGTGTACTTTGTAATCTTGGTGGATGATGAAATGAACTTTCTACTCTGTCCCACAGTAATTTCAGTTTGTCCTGCTATGCTCGTCGAAAACGAAAATCTCTTAGATGCTAGAATGAGCAAAAGCGAAAACATGCCCAGTTTACGTCATTTTCACGGTGTTTTTCTAGTTTGCCCCGCTCATATTTTATTTTGCCCCACTGGTTTTCTAGTTTGCCCATATACATTTTTCAGTTTGCCTCGCTATTTGTTTAGTTTGCCCCACTCATAATCCAGTTTGCCCCGCTCATATTTCAGTTTGCCCCGTTGTTTTTCTAGTTTGCCCCGCTAATATTTCATTTTGCCCCGCTGGTTTTCTAGTTTGCCCATCTCATCATTCATTCAGCCCTGTTCTTTTTTCTAGTTTGCTTCGCTCATAATTGAGTTTGCCCTGCTCATATTTCATGCTTGGGATGAGGATTTACAGAATCAATCTGAGATGCATGATGAAGGGGATTGAGAGTGATAAAATGCGAACATCCATACACTACTGCACATCATAAACCAAAGTGGAAACAATTTCATTTATAATCTAAGTTAGTGCATCTATACATGCATTCCATAATGCCGCATTGTATTGTAAAAAGAAATTATCCACTATATTACTTGCATAATAGGGGTGACATCTGCATAATCAACACCATGTGCAAATACATCAGAAGTCACAAGAATCAGACATTTTAACTTCCGGAACTCATCTCCAACCTGGTTCTATAGCTCTGCGGCTTTCTAGAATGGATCTCCTGCACATTCAGGTTCAACTCAGAAAGGAGGTTAGCAACCAGTCTTGTAACTATTGCAGTAGTACAAAAGACAAGAATGGGGAGCCCCATCAATAAGGCCTCCCGACCAGATCAATGGTCCCAATCAACATACACGTTTGCAATGGGTGTGGTGGTGGAGCAACACCTAATAGAACTTCATAAAGCACAACATAATAGCATCTCTCTATGCCACATTGCATCATTCAGTACATAATAGTTATGCATATTATTGCATAAGAATGCATGATTAACATAAAGATTATCTGAAATCATTTGCTAATGTGGAGTATAGATAATCAGGAAGGATCATATGACATGGCTTTAAAGAAAACGCCTTTGATATGATTTCTTCTGATCATGGTCATCCATGAAGTTATGTCACTTGTTCTACATAAATCATCAATTAGTCTAATTTTTCAAGGAAGCCTTAGACAGTTCACTAGCCCTGATGAACAGTTTGGATGGGTGATGGAAATGCCAAAGAGGTGATTACAACTATAACCCATCCTCCATTGGGTCACCCCATCTTTATAACAGGACACCTTTAAATATATGGCCAGTACAATTATTGAATGGCCCCACATGAATTTAAAGCTCACCATTGCTGCTGCTACCGTTGTTGCTATTGATGCATTAATCGGCATTCCCAATGGACAATAACATGTTATTATCGGCATTCCTAAACCACGAAAGCAAGCAAGCCTGTAACTGATTCGGTAGTAGGGTTCCTGGATGGGTAATTCGTCTACTGCTGAGAAGAGATTGAGAGCATGAACAGGAGATATAGCATGTATCAAGTAATCTTGTTGTAATCAAATCCAAATTTGAAATTTCTCATTGTACAATAAAAATATATAATATGTAAGGGAAATAAACAAGTATCTATACCAAATTCAAGGAAAGAAATCATATATGCACTTCATTATGCAATGATTTTTCAATGAGAAAATTGTAAAACCGTCTAATCAAAATATGTTATACAAAATTGGGAAAACTCAATCAATCAGGTTTCATCATCACGTCATATCGCTCAATCTGGGAGCGAGATTGCCATGACGTAATGCACACCATTGAAATCCATCAACATCTGAAAGGTAAATGAAATTGAGAACATGCAATATAACATGAAGTGTATAAATAAATTTCAATATAACACCACATACTGTAATCAAAATAAGTACCCCAAGTTTGGGCACTAAAATCAACATCCCTTCATCAGTCAAAGTAAAATTCACCCCATGATCTAAAGAAATAGTTTGAAAATATGGATTCCTATAGAATTGGCATACTAAAAAGATACCTGATGCATAAGCCAACAGACCTGAGTAAATCCAGTCTAGTTGGACGGACCGCCACTCGGTGGAGCAACATCATCACGCCAGCAGGTGATTGTGGCAATTAGGTTATCAATTTTACGCTCGCCCCGGTTGATACTATTCTGGATGGCCTCAAAAAACCGCTCCAGTCGTGACATTCGTCTATCCTGCTCATCCATGTGCCTAACAATATATGCCATGCGGTTGCGGTAAGGCATCCTTCAACTGGTACGACCATATGAGGGCGATGGCACCTCACACTGTTCTCCCTCCGTGGGATAGTCAGTGTCGGCTGCCTCTGTCTCAGTCACGTCCGTCTTTGCAGCCTCTGTTTCCGCTGCCCCTTCTTCTCTCTCTCCCATCAAAACTTCACTACGCCTCACTGATGTCAATGCCCCTTTCGTCTCCAGTTTCATACGCTTGATGTTGTTTGCTGTAAACATTTTCACGGGTCTGGGTTGGTCAGTGGTGGGCATCAGGCCTACATGACGAGAGAGTAAACATAGTAGGTGTGGGAATGGAATGACATCCCTTCTTGTGGCCGCTATGTTGTCAGCGATTATTTGAGTAATGATTGTGGGCAGACATAGAGGAATACCATGACAGATGCTGTATATAATATCTAACATATACGTAGTAATATCGACTTTGTTCGACTCCCTCGGATAAACATTTAAGCAAAAGATAGTGTAGCACCTTATACTTGTTTTCCAAGTGCGTTGCTCTTAGTGCATTACCCTTATTCCACAGAACATTCTGACCGTTACAAACATACTTCGTCATTGCTATCCGTACAGCTGGGTCATCGATGTCTTGATCAGTTAAGCCTCGAGCTATGATAGGAATCCCTAAAAGTTGTGCAACTACCCCAGCATCAATGGTGACGGAGTTCTCTCCAATGGTCACCTGAAATGAAGGAGGGTGCAATATCGGAGAGTAACAATATGATAGAACTATGATAACTTGCTCATTTCGAACCGTCCCTCCAAAATCTAAGATGTGACATACCAGTCCTCTGCCTCTTTCACCTCATGTGCGGATAGTATCCTGAAAGGATCCATCTGTAGAGAAAATGGTATCGGAGAAGTAGCAAAAGCTGTTACTTGCTCGGGTTCAGGTACTGGCCCAAGGGTTGTATCGAATGTAAACAGGGACAAGTACAGAGAAATCTTATAATACGATGCCTTCGGTATCCTTTTGGTTCTCCTTTCATAAACGGGATGAGAAGTGGATGCAATCAATACATTACCTTTGGCATTACTATACAATTACCCATCCAAATCCCCATGTATAGGTCCTGTATGTGGGCCATCATTTACTTTCCCTCTCTTCCTCAACTCCTCACCCTCCTCCTCCATCACAAAACATCCCCTCTGTGTACAACTACCTTCCTTCTCCTTAAGAAACTCCTCCCTCTCATTAGGTAACTTTTCCATGTCCTTAAAAAATAAATCCTTCTTCATCCTTAGTTGTTCTTTCTCTTTTAGTAATATATTTTCCTTCGCATCAATCATTGCTTCCTTCCTTCTCATCTCTTCTCTCTCTTTTCGCAATTCATTCCTCTCCTTCTTCAATTCCTCTCTCCTTCTTCAACTCCTCCCTCTCAATCCGAAATTCCTCCGTAAAAACAACATTCTTTTCATAACACCCCCCATTGGTATACCCCCCTTCGGTCCCCTTCCCTCCATGCCTTTCTCATCGTTATCATTTGACTCGTCATCCTCCTCATGATCAATCTCATTACCCTCCTCATTATCTTCTTGGGTTTCAGTGAGCTACAAAATGTAGAGATGGATATGTAAGAGTAAGGATGACTTTACAATGTTACAAAAAAATATATTTCATTTTTCATAACATCTACCTAGAAACTGTCACGCATCGAGCGAACGGCATCCGTTTCCCATTCTCGTAGCGTTGGTTCTAATTTCATCGCTACCGATGTCTGCAAAAGAACAAGGCGTAATGTTAAATAAAAAATCAATAAAGTTGTCAAGTTAAGCAAAGTAAATGCTGGAGATATATATAAACTTACAGCTTTACTCTGCACAATAGCATGTATTCTTTTGTACCTCCAATACTTCCAGCCTCGATATTGAATGAAGCGTGGAATTTGACGGGGAACATACGAAACAACACACTCTTGTAGGGCCGGTAATATCTCTACTGCCCATACCTGTTAGAATGAAATTGCCCCAAGTTAAAAAAAATCAAAGATGACTATATAGGGAAAACATATAGAAAATAAAAGGTGTGCTTACTTGTAGAGGAAGGATGCGACCACATACAGTGTACCAGAGGAACTTTATGCGGCAACGGCAAGCTCGATTCCTTGCAACATTATAATGTATCCCAAACTACCCTAATGATACATATAGAAATCATCTAGCGAGTCCACCAGGTGAATATAATCCATGTTACACATGGTTTTCGGTTCGGTTCCCCTAAGAAAGCACTCCACAACTAGAAGTAAGGCAACTTTCACGACGTCCTCATGCTTATTGGTGTCAACTAATCTCTCAAACACGTCCATTAGGTGCTTCTTTAATACTGGATATTCTTTAAAGTATTTATCTCTTAGTGTACCCGTAGTGCAATGATTCTTCGGTACAGTAAGATCTCCAGTCTTAAGACCGGTGATGAGGGCGAAGTCCATTTCCGAAAACTGCAATCGCCTCCCCTTGATCTCAAATACTGAATCACCTTTGTATCTTACTAAAAGTAGGTGAAATAAAGCCCTTATAAAACTAAAGGATGTAACATACAATAAAAATGCGAAAGGGGATTGCTTAAACAGATTTAGGCGACTATCGTGCTTCTCCACTCCACCCTTTACCTTGTCAAACCAGTATATCAGTGTACACCTACATGTTAGCTTGGAGATGACAATAGAATTTTCATTACCTGTAAAGATGGATTAAAAAATATATCAAACATAAAATTCAGAAGATAAACATCGTCTATAAAATTAGACGGGCATGCTACAAATTCAGCGGGGCATGGTAGAAAGTCAGCGGGGCAAACTAAAAACTCAGTGGGATAAACTAGAAAATCAGCGGGTTAAACTAGAAAATCAGCAGAGCAAGCTAGAAAGTCAGCGGGGCAAAATAAAAAGTCGGTGGGGCAAACTAGATAATCAGCAAAGCAAATTAGAAAATCAGCGGGGCAAACATGAAATGAGCAAGACAAACTAGAAGATCAGCGGGGCAAACTAGGAAAACGCGGGGCAAACATGAAAATGAGCGGGGCAAACTAGAAGATCAGTGGGGCAAACTAGGAAAACAGCGGGGCAAACATGAAAATCAGCGGGGGAAACTAGAAAATCAGCAGGGCAAACAAGGATATCAATGGGTAAATATGAAAATGGGCGGGGCAAACATAAAAATGAGGGGGGAAAACTAGGTAATCGACGGGGCAAACTTAACAAATTGAGCCGATAAATATAAACGTATCAAATGTTCAAATGGACCACACCAAATGAAATTTTGAATTGAACTTCTAATGTTGATAATTTCTTAGGGGCCACAGAAGTTTTAGATCAAGCTAGTGATATGGTCACAATTCTCATATGTAGTGCAAAAGGAAATTGCAATCTCATATGTTTTGGTCCAAAAGTTATGATCAATTTACAGTCCACATTCATTTGGTCCAACCATGTCACATTCTTTTGGTCCAACCATGTCATGTCCTACATCAGTTGGGGATGAACGAACCAGCCTCAATTTCAGTATGAGAAAAACAAGGTCCCATTTCATGAACAATTCATCATGCTTATGAGCGTGGCAAAATCAAACCTTTTCATGCATGGGCTTTAATCTCAGATCGTTGTTGTGAGGTTTGGAGCTTGAGTGCACTCCTTTAAATGGGTGTTTGATAAATGGTTTTGGGTTGGCAGCCAAACAGGCTATGGTATTAAAACAACAATAATAAGACAACCCTAGCTGTCCATTTCTTTCACCTAAATCAAATTCTGCAATCACTACAATTTTCTTTTCTATCATGTGGGAAATGTGTTGAATTCTCTTTTCCTTATATCCAGTTCATCACTTACATTCCAAGCAAACCAACATCACATGGTAATTATATCTTTTGCGAATTGATTTACCACAGAAATCTTTCTACCAAACAAGCTAAGTGATTTTGGATAAGAGAGTTCCAGGGTAAAAGAAATCAATTATACTAAGATTACAATTTCCTTTTTCCACTATGTAGAAAATGTCCTGAATTTCACTTTCTTGAAATCTACCTTATTTATTGCAATCCGAACATATGAGAATTATGACCATATCACTAATTTGTATATGAGATTGCAATTTTCTTTTCCACTATGTAACAAATGAAACATATGAGATTGCAATTTCCTTTTTCTACTATGTAGAAAATGTCCTGAATTTCATTTTCTTGAAATCTACCTTGTTTATTGCAATCCAAACATATGAGAATTGTGATAATTTCTTAGGGCCACAGAAGTTTTGGATCAAGCTTGTAATTGTTTTTTCTATTGATCCATGTATGTATGATCTTATGTATAGGTTTGATAACAAACAAACATCACTGTTGGGCCCACTGATTACCCCGCTCTTTTTATGCTTGCCTCACTGATTTTCTAGTTTGCCCCGCTCAATTTCTTGTTTACCTCGATGAAATCTTGGAAAATAACTAGGTTGGTTGGCTAAATTTGCTTCTCCGACCCCAAAATCATATGTAGTACGTTAAGTAAATCATTCTGCTTTGGATCCTTACTCTTGCTCGGGTGGTAGACTCTTAGGAGTTTCAACACCCGGTCAAGCATTCGAGTATCCATAGGTGGTGAAATTCCACTAGTGTGAGTGTGTGTGCGTGTGTAAAAAAAAAAAAATCATTCCAATTTAGGAGATATGTTTGTTAAATACATATACAAAGAAATGAATTAAAAGATAAAAAAATATTTTTATATAGGGGCAAGCATGAAAAAGAGCCACTACAAGAAATAGCACTTTTAGCAACGAAAATTTTCGTCGCTAAAAGTCGAATTTTCGCAGCTACAAACTTTTAGCGACGAATATTTTCGTCGCTAAATTCCTTGCTAAAATACCGGTATAAAAGGGTTTTATCGGCGAAAAAAGGAAATCGCCGCTAAATGTAAGCTTTTTAGCGACGAAAATTTTCGTCGCGAAAAATATTTTCAAAGACTTTTAGCAGCGAAAATTTTTGCTGCAAAAAAAATTCCCATGACTTTTTAAGAAATAAAATTTTCGACTAACGTAAAAAAATTTGAAAACTTTTAGCAAATGAAAATCTTCGTTGCCAAAAAAACAATTTCTAAGACTTTTGGCTTCGAAAATTTTCACTGCAAAACAAATTCCCATGACTTTTTAGCAGCGAAAACTTTCGCCGCAAAAAAAAAGCATATAATTTAGAAAACTTTTAGCAGCGAAAATCTTCGCTGCCAAAAAAATAATTTCCAAGACTTTTGGCTTCAAAAATTTTCGCTGTAAAAAATATTCCAAAATTTTCAAGACTTTTAGCGTAAAATTTTCCGCTTAAAAAAATTCCATGACTTTTAGCAATGAAAATATTAGCCAAAAAAAATACCAAGACTTTTTAGCGAAATGAAAATTTTTGTGCTAAAAATAAATTATAAAACTTTGAAACTTTTAGCTACGAAAATTTTCGTTGCTAAAAGTCTTTTTTTTTTTTAATATACTGACTCAAAATTCCACACAAAATTCACGATATACACACATTAACAATATATTTCATCATATTCATCTTGATATACACCTGTTATACAATATATTTCATCATATTCACTTTCACATCCATCTAAACCCAAACCCAAACATAAACTACATTCATCCAAACATAAACAATCTTATCCGCATCACATTCATCCACGCATAAATACATATAAGCTTAACATCATAAACAAAAATACCCTAAACCTAAAACCTATAACCTAAACGTAAAACCTAAAACCTAAAACCTAAAACCTAAACCTATAACCTATAACCTATAACCTATAAGTTTAAGTTTAGGAAATGGGGTTTGGATTCGAGATCGGGTTTAAGTGTGGTTAGGGAGTTGAGATTAGGATTAGGTGTAGGTTTAGGGATTTGAGAATACGTTAAGGTTTAGGTTTAGGAAATTGGGCTCGGGTTATAGGTTTAGGTTTAGGTTAGGTTATAGGTTAAGGTTTAGGAAATTGAGTTTAGGTTATAAGTTAAGGTTATAGGTCAAGTTTTAAGTTTAGGTTAAGGTTATATAGGTTTAGGTTATAGGTTTTAAGATTTGAGAATAGGTTTAGGTTAAGGTTATAAGTTTAGGTTTAGAAAATCGAGTTCGGGTTCGAGATCGGGTTTAGGTTTTTTCAAGTTAAGGTTTAGGTTTAGGTTAGGGAGTTGAGATTAGGATTAGGTGTAGGTTTAGGTTTAGGGATTTGAGAATACGTTAAGGTTTAGGTTAAAGTTATAGGTTAAGGTTTAGGTTATAGGTTAAGTTTTAGGTTTAGGTTAAGGTTATAGGTTTAGGTTTAGTTTATAGGTTTTGAGATTTGAGAATAGGTTTAGGTTAAGGTTATAAGTTTAGGTTTAGGAAATCGGGTTTAGGTTTGGGTTTTCAAGTTTAGGTTTAGGTTTAGGTTAGGGAGTTGAGATTAGGATTAGGTGTATGTTTAGGTTTAGGGATTTGAGAATACGTTAAGGTTTAGGTTTAGGAAATCGGGTTCGGGTTATAGGTTTAGGTTTAGGTTTAGGTTAGGTTATAGGTTAATGTTTAGGAAATTGAGTTTAGGTTATAGCTTTAGGTTATAAGTTAAGGTAATAGGTTAAGGTTTAGGTTATAGGTTAAGTTTTAGGTTTAGGTTAAGGTTATAGGTTTAGGTTTAGGTTTAGGTTATAGGTTTTGGGATTTGATAATAGGTTTAGGTTAAGGTTATAAGTTTAGGTTTAGGAAATCGGGTTCGGGTTCGGGTTCTGGAATCGGGTTTGTGTTTAGGTTTTCGGTATAGGTTAGGGAGTTGAGATTAGGTTTAGGTGTAGATTTAGGTTTAGGGATTTGAGAATATGTTAAGGTTTAGGTTTAGGAAATCGGGTTAGGTGTAGGTTTAGGTTTAGGGATTTGAGAATACGTTAAGGTTTAGGTTTAGGTTAAGGTTATAGGTTAAGGTTTAGGTTATAGGTTAATTTTTAGGTTTAGGTTTAGGTTATAGGTTTAGGTTTAGTTTATAGGTTTTGAGATTTGAGAATAGGTTTAGATTAAGGTTATAAGTTTAGGTTTAGGAAATCGGGTTCGGGTTCGGGTTCAGGATCGGGTTTAGGTTTGGGTTTTCAAGTTTAGGTTTAGGTTTAGGTTAGAGAGTTGAGATTAGGATTAGGTGTATGTTTAGGTTTAGGCATTTGAGAATACGTTAAGGTTTAAGTTTATGAAATCGAGTTCGGGTTATAGGTTTAGGTTAGGTTATAGGTTAAGGTTTAGGAAATTGAGTTTAGATTATAGGTTTAGGTTATAAGTTAAGGTTATAGGTTAAGGTTTAAGTTATAGGTTAAGTTTTAGGTTTATGTTTAGGTTTAGGTTATAGGTTTTGGGATTTGAGAATAGGTTTAGGTTAAGGTTATAAGTTTAGGAAATCGGGTTCGGGTTCGAAATCGGGTTTGGGTTTAGGAAATCGGGTTCGGGTTCGAGATCGGGTTTGGGTTTGGGTTTTCAAGTTTAGGTTTAGGTTTAGGTTAGGGAGTTGAGATTAGGATTAGGTGTAGGTTTAGGTTTAGGGATTTGAGAATACGTTAAGGTTTAGGTTTAGGAAATCGGGTTCGGGTTATAGGTTTAGGTTAAGGTTAGGTTATAGGTTAAGGTTTAGGGAGGTGAGTTTAGGTTATAGGTTTGGGTTAAAAGTTAAGGTTATAGGTTAAGGTTTAGGTTATAGGTTTAGGTTTAGGTTATAGGTTTTGGGATTTGAGAATAGGTTTAGGTTAAGGTTATAAGTTTAGGTTTAGGAAATCGGGTTTGAGTTCGGGATCGGGTTTTGGTTTGGGTTTTCAAGTTTAGGTTTAGGTTAGGAGTTGAGATTAGGATTAGGTGTAGGTTTAGGTTTAGGGATTTGAGAATACGTTAAGGTTTAGGTTTAGAAATCGGGTTCGGGTTATAGGTTTAAGTTTAGGTTAGGTTATAGGTCATGGTTTAGGGAATTGAGTTTAGGTTATAGGTTTAGGTTTAGTATATAGGTTTTGAGATTTGAGAATAGGTTTAGGTTAAGGTTATAAGTTTAGGTTTAGGAAATCGGGAGTTCGGGTTCAGGTTCGGGATCGGGTTTAGGTTTGGGTTTTCAAGTTTAGGTTTAGGTTTAGTTTAGGGAGTTGAGATTAGGATTAGGTGTAGGTTTAGGATTTGAGAATACGTTAAGGTTTAGGTTTAGGTTAGGTTATAGGTTAAGGTTTAGGTAATTGAGTTTAGGTTATAGGTAAGTTTAGGTTTAGGTTAAGGTTAGTTTAGGTTTAGGTTATAGGTTATGAGATTTGAGAATAGGTTTAGGTTAAGATTATAAGTTTAGGTTTAGAAATCGGGTTCGGGTTCGGGATTGGGTTTAGGTTTGGGTTTTCAAGTTTAGGTTTAGGTTTAGGTTAGGGAGTTGAGATTAGAATTAGGTGTAGGTTTAGGTTTAGGGATTTGAGAATACATTAAGATTTAGGTTTAGGAAATCGGGTTCATAAGTTATAGGTTTAGGTTTAGGTTAGGTTATAGGTTAAGGTTTAGGAAATTGAGTTTAGGTTATAGGTTTAGGTAATAAGTTAAGGTCTGAGTTAAGGTTTAGGTTAAAGGTTAAGTTTAGGTTTAGGTTATGGTAATAGGTTTAGGTTTAAGTTATAGGTTTTGAGATTTGAGAATATGTTTAGGTTAAGGTTATAAGTTTAGGTTTAGGAAATCGGGTTTGGGTTAGAGATCGGGTTTAGGTTTGGGTTTTCAAGTTTAGGTTTAGGTTTAGGTTAGGGAGTTGAGATTAGGATTAGGTTTAGGTTTTGGTTTAGGGATTTGAGAATACGTTAAGGTTTAGGTTTAGGAAATCGGGTTCGGGTTATAGGTTTAGGTTTAGGTTAGGTTATAGTGTAAGTGTTATGGTCTTATACTCCTTTGGTTGTCAAATTTTGATGTGTCAAAACATCTATCTGTGTCTTGTGCTTGTATGATGATTTATATGAATTCAAGACACTGCATAAACACTTCAAGAAGCTACAAGTTGAACTTTTCAAGAAGTTACATATTGAAGTTCAAGAAGCTACATGTTGAAGTCTCAAGAAGCTACAATGTTGATGTTCAAGTCTTAAGAAACAACTCATGACTTCAAGACTAATAAGCAATGCATGAAGTAGTTGTTATGCTGATGAAGATCTCAAGTTTGAAGCTACAACAAGTTCAAGATCTCAAGCCTGATATGGTTCAAACAATCTACATTCGTTGAATGGTTGAAGTTCAATGTCCATACGACATGATTCAGGTTTGAATGACCTTAGGTTGACCCTTTAAGTAGGTCACTTTGGATATATAAATCAAATATTTATTTTACATAAGTTTGGTCTATTCTACTACCAGTCCTAGCTCTTGTTCGACCAGTCCTAGCATTGGTTCGACCAGTCCAAGAAATTCCACGACCAGTCCTAAGTAGTTGAAGATTTTTCAGAATTTTTGGTACGCCCACGACGATCCGATCCTGGAGGTCCTTCGACCGGTCGTAGGTGTGGCCGACTCGTCCACGACCAGTCGTGGATCTACGACTCAAAGTCCAGCAACGTAATCTATGGTCCTACGACCCGGTCGTAGAGATCTACGACGGTCGTAGGTAACCCACGACCAGTCGTAGGCTACTCATGGCCAGTCGTGGAACAACTTTCAAAGATCGCGCTCAATATTTCAAAAATGCTGTTTGAGCTACGACGGTCGAAGGTTTCTAAGACGGTCGTAGGAACGATTTTTGCTTCTATAAATTGAACATGAAATTGAGTTTTCACACTTCAACTCTATTCATTCAAGAATTTTCAAGTGATCACTCGAGATAAGTCTGTGTTTATTTTAAGCTACATTGTGCTTATTTAATATTCCTTTTTGCTAGCTTATTTAATTTGATTTTGTTTTTATATTCCAATCTTTTTTGAAAAGAGGAATTATCTTATTCCTTCTTCTTGGAATCAAAATCAAATATAGCTACGCCCAAAGAGTTAAATCTAAAATCTATTAGAATTTAGAACCTTATGAATGTGAGTATTGGAAATTGAACTTTGACATTCAATCATCTACTCCGATTGGTTCTGCAGTTGGCTCACTCTGAAAAGGAGAAATCCAGGTATTTTACAATTCAGTAAAATTTATTTACTTTTGGTTTTGTTTGAAGTTAAGCGAGAAAAATCTCATTGTCTTGGTTTTGTTTGAGGTTGAACCAGAAAAATCTCATTGTATTGGTTGTCTGAGGAAAACCAGAAAACTCAGAAAAGAGGGTTTTTGAATTGTGTAAGCCCAAGTGAAAAAGACACAATTGTAAAGGTTTTTGGTGAACCTGTGAAAACCTATTTGATAGTGAACGCTAATATCCCTGTGTGAGGATATTAGAGTGGAGTAGCTTTTTGTGTGGTTGTTGTAAAGCGGTTGGTGTACACTGCAGGCGAACCACTATAACTCTTTGTCTTGTGGATTGAATGCTTGCTTAATTTTCATATCTTTTATCATTCGATTGTGTGGAATGTACAAGTGGATGTGAATGTTGTAACTATTTACATTTCAAGCAAGTGTGGGGATTGTTGTAATAATTTAGATCTATACTTCTGCATTTAATTTCAATTCCTTGCTATTTCATTTACTTATATTAAAATTGAGTCCTTGATCCAAAAGAGGTTCTAGAAATAAGGTTGTCCTACCATAAGCCCTTGTTTATTATGGTGTAAAATTTGTCCTTAGAAGCCCGAATTTGTATCAATCTCTCAATACTTATTTATCAAGGTGATTTAAAATTTAGCATTGTGAATTGATTCATATTGTAAGGCTATTGGTTTAATTTATTTTCGCTAATTTTATTTTAAATTTGGCATAGTCCTATTCACCCCCCCCCCCCCCCCCCCCCCCCCTACAGGACATTTAGCTTGGCCTTTTCATATAGGTTAAGGTTTAGGAAATTGAGTTTAGGTTATAGGTTTAGGTTTAGGTTATAAGTTAAGGTTATAGGTTAAGGTTTAGGTTATAGGTTATAAGTTATGGTTATAGGTTTAGGTTTAGGTTTAGGTTATAGGTTTTGGGATGATTTGAGAATAGGTTTAGGTTAAGGTTATAAGTTTAGGTTTAGGAAATTTGGTTTGGGTTCGGGATTGGGTTTAGGTTTGGGTTTTCAAGTTAAGGTTTAGGTTTAGGTTAGGGAGTTGAGATTAGGATTAGGTGTAGGTTTAGGTTTACGGATTCGAGAATACGTTAAGGTTTAGGTTTAGGAAATCGGGTTCGGGTTATAGGTTTAGGTTTAGGTTAGGTTATAGGTTAAGGTTTAGGAAATTGAGTTTAGGTTATAGGTTTAGGTTATAAGTTAAGGTTATAGGTTAAGGTTTAGGTTATAGGTTAAGTTTTAGGTTTAGGTTTAGGTTATAGGTTTAGGTTTAGGTTATAGGTTTTGGGATTTGAGAATAGGTTTAGGTTAAGGTTATAAGTTTAGGAAATCGGGGTTTCGGGTTAGAGATCAAGTTTGGGTTTGGGTTTAGGAAATTGGGTTCGGGTTCGAGATCGGGTTTAGGTTTGGGTTTCGAGTTTAGGTTTAGGTTTAGGTTAGGTTAGGGAGTTGAGATTAGGATTAGGTGTAGGTTTAGGGATTTGAGAATACGTTAAGGTTTAGGTTTAGGAAATCGGGTTCGGGTTATAGGTTTAGGTTTAGGTTAGGTTATAGGTTAAGTTTTAGGAAATTGAGTTTATGTTATAAGTTAAGGTTATAGGTTAAGGTTTAGGTTATAGGTTTTGGGATTTGAGAATATATTTAGGTTATAGGTTAAGGGCGTGGTCCCTGCAAATACAGATATAAACACAGCCTGTCCAAATGGCCAGGCCCCTCCAATGCTGTCCATAGGAAATGGACAGCTTCATCATGATCATAACAGCGGTTCCCACCTTCCAGGGACCCCCGCTCATCCGGATAGATCCGACGCACATCCAAGTCTGCTCCATTAATTTCGAGCAAATACAGATATAAACATGGCCTGTCCAAATGGCGAGCCATTCAATCTTGTCCATAAGAAATGAACAAGCTTCATCATAGTCATAACAACGGTTCCCACCTTCCGGGGACCCCACTCAACATCAGGATAGCTCGACGCACATCCGAGATATATAAATGGGTACGATTTCAAAGAACATTATTAGCAATGTTTCAAATGCATACCTCCCTTAGAAAGTCCTTGATTGATCCTCATGAAAGTCTTGATCTGTAAGAACCTTAACGGCAACATCCTGCATTCTATGATTGAATAAATAAGAAGATGCATCACCTTTACTTTCAAGTCAAACAAAAATGGGACAGAGAACCGTGTAAGAAACACGAAGAAAAATGTGGATTTCTTTGAATATGATAGAGAGATTGGTCCAGAAAGTAAACCACAAATTACTCTCATCAGGTTAGTTATCAGAATAACATTTTCAGAGAAGTTCCCTACACTAAACAGTTGCCTATGTAATTCAATTATCTTCAATAAAATCAAATTATTGTCTAAAAAGAAATGCATGCCACGCATGCGAAACGTCATTTTCAAACCAAACTACACTCGCTATTTTCAAATCTCACGCGGCCACTTCATTCCCCCACTATCTCCCTCGATTTCCCCACTCTCACCTCTCCGTCTCTCTCTCTCGTGAAGCAAAAAAGAAGAAAAAAAAAATCTCTTTTATGTTTTTTCAATCCATCTTCCATTTTCTTCTTAATAAGAAAATCCATATTTACTAATATTCCAATTTTTCTATTTTTCAAAAGAATGAGTTCGGACTCCGAAAGCGTTGGCTCCAACACTTGTACTTTCAGCCCAAACCTTAACCAAGGACTCCGAAATTATCAAGTACTCATAAACATTCATCAGCATCTCTCTCTGCCTGTAGTTCCAAGCAATATATGCAACTAGACAGTTATTAGAGAGCATCTACTAAGGGAAACATAAAGACTAATGGGAGATTGGGTATGAGTTAAAACATGCATGTAGTGTAACATTGTGAACCTGGCACATCAACTGAGATGGGAGACTTGGGTAGTTAGGAATATGTAAGTTTGCGGCTCTGTTAGTTAAAACTGCCACCCGTCACACAGCAACTCATCTTAAAACATATATATTTCAAAGGGACCTATCAATTTGTTCATTAGCGAAACCAAGTCCACTTGGTTTTGGCAAGTTCTAAAGCCTTGGTTGGTGTAGCACATGTGTAATTTTCACTGTTTATTTAGATGTCTCAAAAGCCAACACCAATTAGTCGGGATAAGGCTTAGATGATTATGATTTAGATGTCTCATAAGTGGCAAACAAACTGAAGAACTGAGAAGCATAGAGCAATGTATTAGGTCTTCCCTATGACTTCTCTGTTCACTAGCAACTAACAACATCGAAGCATCTTTTAATCTGAAAGTGAAAAGAAAATTCCAATCAGCCCAACTTTTTGAAGCTATAGAAGTCAGAACCATGGATCTCTTTAAAATATGACAGTGACTAAGAAAAATGTGTAACTTTTCAGCTAGATCACTAATTTTAAAGGGTTTCTTAGTCCATTAGCAACTCTAGAACCCAAGAGATACATGTGTCATATGAAGGAAACACATGTTGAGCCGATGAAATCTGTAACGGTGTATAAGTCCATCCTAATGACTGCAAAAAGGATTTAAGTTAGTCCTGTGAGTTGCTTTAATGCATTGATACATAACTAGATTCTTTTTTTTTCTATTTTGGATTATCGATTGTCTACCTGCTCTTTGAAAGTTTCTTCATCCTTTAGGATTGCTATCTTCATGGATTCTTTATCATACTGCTTTAGCTGCCAATTCATTAGCATTGCTTTGGCTAAAACCAGCCCATGAATCTTCGTTCAAAGGAACCTTCCTAAGATATGCTCTAAAAAGTTCCTTTGAAAGAAGATTCCCCAATTTTTTCTCCTTATTAACTCATCATATACATGTTTGGATTCATTTCCCCATACGCATTTAACTTATTACAAGAGGAAAGGAAATGATATAATTCCAGTCTTGGATATGCAAATGACATTATGGTTTTGGCCATTTGAGCCCATTTCTTGTTATATAGAGACATGTCTAGAAGTAGCAGAGAATCATGAGAGTGAGTGGAATTCTCATGGCATGCTTGGAAATTGGAAACCCAATTTTGGTTAGTGAGGTTTGGTTGAAATGGAAACATGAAGTGAAAATCTTCAGCATCAAGGTAATCCTACAAGCATATATTGTATAAAAAAAAAAAACAACTGGGTCCTTGATCTTTCAAACTCTAGTTGGGCCAGAGAATAGCATTGCTACAATGGTTTCTATTAAGGGTCCTTCAGCCCAATGTGGGAGAGGTGGCATTGACGGCATCATCTTGGCCAATCACACGTTTCCTAAGCTGCACAAAACAAGATGGATTGGAGGGTTTTCCTTTGATGGGATGATTTTTGTTGTTTGGATAGCACAAAACAGGGATGGATTGGACTCTGCTTTTCCATAACTTAGATTCTTGACACTAGAAACAAGGTGAGTATTATAAGAAGAAAATGAGATTTCCACGTACTACACAAACAAGTAAAAAAGCATATGTATACCTCCCGAAATAAAAGTAAACGGGAGTCTGGATTCAAAGATCATGTAACTAGTGTAGCAAAAAAAAAAAAAAAAAAAAAAAAGAATTACATATGCTTGTGTCTTTCTGAAATAAACGGAGGCGGTTTGATAAAATCGCGAAATAATCAACCATCTTTGGTTAAAAAAGCATGGGTAATTGATTTTGATCACTTCAAATAAGAAAGAAGAAAGAAAAGTGATCACTTCCAATGAGAAAAAGAAAGAAAAGAAAAAAAAAAAGGTTGTAAGGATGATTAATCGACATGATAAATATTAAAAACTAGCATTAACAGTTCCCACCTTTGCTTTTAGAATGAGACAACCCTTGGATTCATCCTTCATGTCAACTGTAGACATCAAAATCCATGATCATGATGGAAAAAAAGATTATTATTATTAATTCACAAGCGTCGACAAGGGGACATGATAGGCAACAACCCAAGTTGGACTTACTCTTCTCAATAGCCAACCTGTATAAATGATACCAACCCATTTATTTGGTTCTATTAATCATGTTAATAACCTATGAGGATTTTTTTTAATAATCTCCTACTTGAAGAATCGAAAAGTTTGAAACTTTGAATGAAAAACCCTTTTTTTGGGTAATAAAAAATCTATGAAATTCTTGTAGTTGTGTAGAAATTCGGCGATTGTCAGAATTCTGAATTGATCATAAAATGATGGGTCCTACTTTTCAATAACCAAGTATAACATCCTAGCTTGTATGATTCAACTGGGCCCACAAGCAGAGATCCTAGCCTTATATATACCTCGATCAAAGCCTGAGTACCTAGATCATGGATGCATGGAATATATTTGTTGTCTAGTCATAATGAAGTAATCAAAGCTTTGTATATGCAACAATCTCACTCTATTCTTAAAAGTTGTGTTCATTCATGGTATAGAAAATTATCTAATATTCTAGTGAAGGAGATCAATCACTTGACCAAGGACTGTTATAATTAGAGAATCTCCAATAGCAAACCACTCGTCACTCACACTGCACTGCCAATTTAATCCAGTAACAATGAAAACCTGATCAATAACATGAACTATTGTCAATGGTTGTGAACAATTACTGAGCTAAGTCCCATCCATGATGGAGTGACATGCCATAACTCTTCAATTGAGGATGAATGTATAGACAAACTAAACTTGTGGAATTTTGAAATTCTTTTCTCATGTTGTGTATGGAATGAATATCATACCTGCTTCTATGGCATTCCTTGCAACAACTCTAAAAGTATTGATGACTAAAGGAATAGGTGAGAACTCTTCAATTTTGAAGTCATTGTCATGAAAGCGTGGTGAAAGATTGGCCTATTGGTACACGAGATTGGAGCTTTGCCCATTAGGCTGAAATCACAAACAGGAATTAGATAAAAATATTTCAGTGACAAACGAAATGTGGCGGGCCTTAGTAGTCCTACTAAACTAACAAATGGATCAAATAAGGAATGGGTTTCCTAAAATGACCACATTTGCAAGGAGGAAGAAACAAGGGGTTGTTTGGATTGGTGGAATCCTATGGAAAAAAAAAAACCATGGAAATGAAATTGATTTCCACAAATGTGACGTTTTCCACTGTTTGCAAAAACATATTTATCTTTGGAAAACTGGAAATTGATTTCCATTTCCACGGTTTTCCTTGAAAAACAGTGATTTCTATTTCAGGAGTTGTGGCACATGGTCGTTTTGGGAAACAAGAAAAACAAGATGATAAATTCTCCATGAGTTGAGCTGTAAACACTCAGGCAGGGACACACAAAGCCTGTCCATTCTGTGTGTTGGGATCCCACAGGCAATTATGTAGCATCTGTTCGTGGAGACTCAGTCAGGGTATGGTTGACCTTATTGCAATGGCTTCCCAGGGCGGGATGGTTATTCTAAGTTCTTGTAGTACTGTGAGTCCTTTTATTGCTCATACTGGTACCTTATACTATAGAACTAACATCGTGATGATTTGTTTATGAAAGTGGTAATGCTTTAAGTTGTAATGTGCGAAAAAGGAGAAATTTGGTAATGCTTCCAAAAGGATAAATGAAGCTTTGAATGCAGGGTTCTCTTTAAGTTATAATGTGGGAAAAAAGGAGAAGTCCTGCATTTTTGGCAAATTGTTGAAGGCAAAACCATATTGTTGTCCATCCATATTGTACAAATTCATTTGTTAGCCTTAGCTGAGATATAATGTTTTTGTCCCCTTTGATATCATCTAAGTGAAGGGAATGAGGGTGCTTTGAAAAAAAGGGTCCTTAATTTAACTAATTCGATTCCCTGCTTTTTTTTTACCACAGTTTTAATATGTGAAGCCCATCTTCCATTTGTATCTGCTCTCTCTTCTCCAGAGTAACAAGCTGATTGACATCTGTTCATAGGAAGTTTTGGGATCTCTACCCAATTCTCAGAAATTTGTCAATTGGTATTGGAGCACTAGAAGTACTTACTACTTAGATTGGACTTAGATTGGTGGGCTTACCATTTTTTCACTCGTGCATTTTCCACCCAACTTATCATTCATTGCTGGTCATTGGTTGTTACTGGAACATGGTCGAGAACAATCTATAACTTCTGCCTTGGTGTGGAACATGGTGAGAGACAAAACTTTAGAAAGACCATGATGTATCTATACTCAAAATTGCATTCCACTTGGTCCTAACATGAGGTGCGATTGTCTTGCAGGAAAGGAGAATAAAGGCTCGGATGGCCGTGTCAAACATGATCCCCATCTTAAGAAGTGTTGGATAGCTTTGTGAGCCATGACAAATTTGTCAAACTTTAGAAATGAAGGTTCTTTTGCTACAATGGGTAACTATGACTCCGTAAACCAAAGACATCTCGAATGTGTGGTTTTATTCTTTCTTACTCTATGCAAGCTAACTTCTTTGTTTATGATTACCATCGGGTCCTTCTATATTACTATCTCATACTCAAAATTGCATTCCACTTGGTCCTAACATCTCCTTTGTAGTGCTTGCATTTAACAATTAGTAAAAAAGAGAAGCATAAGTTGGTCACACAGGAAATGAAAAACAATATAGAAAAAAAAAAAAGAGTAAAGTAATAATGATAAAAAAGCAATATTGAAAAAAAAAAAAAGAGTAATGATCAAGCATCACTATAAAATAATAATGCAATTTGTTTGGAGTAGAAACAAAGAAAGATCACAGGATTCTTACAGTTGAAACGAACTTATGTCCGACCTATTAGAAAATTAGGTGTTAGGATGAGTACCATATTCTATGTGATATGATAGCGTCAATATGATAAATGACGATAAATGAAACTATCATACATACTAGGATGGATGTCATCATACTAAATCATGATCCATAAGAAACCTTCTGTTCTTACTTTTTCGCCCTTGTGATTTGGGGCGAGAAAAAATCGAAAAATATCATGCATTAATTCGTGTTTAAGCCCCACCAAACAAAAATCTTTGTTTATAAATGGATAATAAATCAAAATTAGTCATTTTTATAAAACAAAGTTCTACCAAAAAACCTTCCTTGTTGAGCCATTTCATCAAGGCACTAGTTTAGCGAGCATGAAATCTGAAAGAGATAATAAGAGATACGAGAGAGAGGAAGAGATCAAAACCTATGGAGAGGAGCCTCGATTCCTTCGATTTTAAAAATGCCACAAAAATATGAAAAGGACTTTCGAATGGTGTGCGGGAAGATAAATATCCATTGCTACAATTTATCAAAAAAAAAAAAAAACTGGTAAGTAATTAAACAAAATTCAAGAAGGAGCTTCATTTTCTAAGCGGTTTCTCGATACGTTTAATTTCAATGTTGAGGTCCAAGTCAAGAAGATGACGTGATGGGAGATAGTATATGAAGAGATACACATATGGCGATTTTAGAATATGAGATACATCGGAGAGAGAGGGAGTCTTTGTTTATAAATAAATAAATAAATAAAAACAAAGTTCTACCACCGACCTTCCTTGTTGAGCAGTTAGCGAGCAGAAATCTGAAAGAGGAAAGGAGATCGGGACGAAGAGCCTCGATTGCTTCGATTTTAAAAGATGCCACAAAAATAGAGAGAATGGTGAAGAGGAGAGAGAGAGAGATGACGTGAGGGAGATGAAAGAGATGGGGAGAGCATCGGAGAGAGAGGGAGGCGAATGAGAGAGAGAGAGAGAGAGATCGGGACGAAGAGAGAGAGAATAGGAGCTAATTTTCAATGACGCGCGCGAATATGAGAGAGAGAGAGAGAGAATGAGAGGGTGAGAGATCGAGAAAAGAGAGAGGGGAGAGGGAGGGGATTAGGGCAAGAGAGAGAGAGAGAGAGGAGAGGGATTTGGGTGAGAGAGCACGCGCCCAATTTGGGGTTTGTTTGGGCGCCCAATTTTCAATGATGTGCGCTGAATTTTTGTGTGGGTCTGGTATGCTCTGTGGGCCCCACCATGATGCGTGTCAAACATCTACCCCATCAGTCAGATGCACCATCCCATGGTGGGCCCAGGTATTAAAAATCAAATCAATCTATGACTTATGTGGGCCACAACACATACAAAAGTTGAGAGGGGTTACCCTCCATTAAAACATTCATAATTATTCGTGGGCCCACCATGATGTATATTACATATCCATGTCATCCATCTACTTTACCATGGAATTTTGAGGCATGAGCCAAAAAATGAGGCAGATCCAACGTTGAAGTGGCCCACACCAAAGTAAACAGTGGCCCCAAGAAGTTTTTAACGGTGGGTGTTCAATTCCCTTTTTCCTTTTTCCTGTGGTGTGGTCCACTTGAACTTTAAATCTGGCTCCTTTTTTGGCTCATGCCCTAAATTTCGGTTGAGGTCTGGTATAGCTCTGTTGGCCCCGTTACGATGAGTTCCCATGAGCTCCTCAAACACACATCATGGTGGGGCCATCTTGATGCATCTGTTGTATGTTGAAGCCTGTTAATCTATTTTAGCCACGAACAACTAGATGGACGGATGAGATTGATGCATCATCTCTATGACAGTGTCTTCAGCCTCGGATGCCATGTTCCTGTAGGCCAAAGCTGTGTGGGGCCCACAGAAATTCCCATGACAAATTCACTCCGTTCATTAGTTTCTCAAGATTGAAACATAGGAGTACAAAAATCAAGTAGATCCAAATTTTATGTGGGTCACGCCATAAAAAACGACGGGATTGAACGCCCACCATTGGAAACTTTGTAGAGGCAATAGAAGTTTTGTAAAGGATGATATTTGTTACTGCAGCTTGTATGAATGATAATAACCCTGTGAACGATTTGGATAGCAAATAACCACAATAACAAGTGCATTATTCAGGTTGTCATCCTACCATCATCTAAGCCTGTTCTGACTCACATTGTATGGACATTGGGATCTCGGACGTTTTTATATTTTAGCCATGTGGCCCATAAGCTAGCTACGGTTCCTTACAGATGAATGGCTTGGATCATATCATCACAGGGATGTCAGTGACTTGGACTGGCCCATCGTTCTTCGGTCTTGGACAACATCAGGCTAAACAAAAGTTGTCAAGTTGAGTATGTACTCGACTGAGCCCATTTCTAACTGCACCACTTGATTCAATTACATCTCGCCATATCCTAACAGCACCAAACTATGTGGTGTTGGGTCACCACATAATCTGCATCCGCATTGTGGAGAGATGGCTTTTATCATATATGTCTCTCCCTACCACACTAGTAGAGGTATACGAGTGTTGAACCGAGTCGAGCTTCACATACATACCTTACCAACAACCAACACTTTGTTGAGTCATTTCATCGAACACTTGGTGAGCAACATCAATATCAAAGTAACCAAGTCATTGAACTAGTTCGATTCGAGCTAGGGTTTGATCCGAGTCGAGTTGAGCTTGGGCAAGCTCAAACTCAGTTCAAAATTTTTTCAAGCTAAAAAAAAAAACCTACAGAGTTGGGGTGTTTTACTGGCTGCAAACATCATGTTTTGATGGATTTGATCAGGTCTACGTAATACGTACTTCCATTAGGCCATGACTTAGGGCCATCTTGATGCATTTGTTGTATGTTGAAGCTTGTTAATCTATTTTGCCAGCTTATATTAAGTTATGGGTCCATAAATAAAATAGATCCAAAATTTTGAAGTGAACTGCATCACATGAACAATGATGATTGACTATTAAAAATTATTTATTGTGGACCAAGAAAGTTGTGCATTAGGCTGATTTTTATTTTTATCTTTCCTTTATCTAAGCTCGTATAACCTTATCAATATGTTAAGTGGCAAATAAACATTTCAATGAACCTTAGAAAGATTTGAATCTGCTTTATTTTTAAGCTCATACACTTAAAATAAGTTGGCAAAATGTATAGACAACATTTACATACATCAAGGTGGGCCCCACAATCACAGTCATAACTCACAACTACCTAACGGAATCCGCCCGTTTTTGATAAGACCGTGGGCCATTAAATGAACAGGATTTTGAAAGTATTTATGAATTATTAATGATGGATGTCCAAGGTTAAGGTTTTCATGTGGTGTGGTCCACCTGATATTTATATACCTATCGTTTTTGGGCTCCACTATGATGTATGTTTTACATCCACACCTTCCATCTATTTGGAGAGATCAATTTAGGAAAATATCGAAAGATAAATCCAAATCTCTGGTGGACCCCATCATAGAAAATAGTGGGGATAGTGACACCCGCCATTAAAAACTTCTAAAGGCCATGAAAGTTTTAGATCAAGTTTATATTTGTGTTTTACCTTATTTCATATCTTTTTTAACTTTTGAACAGGTTGGATTTAAAAAATAAAAAACTATCTTTTTTAACTTTTGAACAGGTTGGATTAAAAAAAAAAAACTATGGTCATCCTTATGATAGTTTCAATGGTGGGAATCACTCTCCCCAATGTTTTCTGTGGTGAGGTCCACTACATCTTCTCATTTGACTCATTCTCTGCCTCATGCCCTAAAATAATATCTCGAAATGGATGGACGGTGTGGATACAACACATCCATCATAGTGGGGCCCACAGAACTTGGCGACGTCACTTCAGTAGCCAACTCGCTACTCAACCTTGTATTAAGCCACGCCGCGCCCGTGAGAGAGCTGAGAACTCTCTCTCTCTCTCTCTCTCTCTCTCTCTCTCTCTCTCTCTCTCTCTCTCTGTCTCGGTCTCGCACCCTCCCCCTCCTCTCGCTGTCGATCTCGATCTCGATCTCTCTCTTCCTCTCTCTCTGATCTCTCCACCGTGGCACACCTCAGTCTCTCTCGCAGCCTCTCTCTCTCTCTCTCTCTCTCTGAGCTCGGAAACCCGATTGGAGATCTCTCACTCAACTCTCTCAATCTGTCTCCTCAAAGCATGAAAACCGGATTGGGGTTCCAACTCAAACCCTCCTCTCGTTCTCTTCCTCTCACCTCGAAAGGTAAAAACCCTAACCCATGACCCAAGCACACACCGACAAAATGAAGGTGGCCCTAATCCCAATTTGAATTAGGGAATTTTGGTACCCTAAACCCAAATCGAATTTGGTGGTTTTAAAATTGGGGATTTGGGTACCCAACTCCACTGCGAATTTGGGGATTATGGTACCCTAATCACGTTACGAATCTGGGGGTTTTGAAATTGGGGATCATGGGGTTTTGAAATTGCAATATGATGTGTCGGGATTAAAGGCATTGGATTGGGGATGATATTCAGTGATCCACATTGTTAATTTGACGAAAAACAATGATGAAGGTGGCTGTCTCAAAAATCTCAAGATTGTAACATCGATCCTAGACTTTCAAATTAATGGCCCACACAACAACAATTAAAGAGATGGTCCATATTTAATGGAAATATGTTAAGCAATCTAGGTGCTAGAGTACTCCAATTGGTGGCCTTTTTTTTTCATACACACACACAAGCACTCACACCACATGCATAAACTCATAATTTTGGACTCAGTCAATGTGCAGGGCCATGGCGTATGTCATATGTAAGATTGAGGAAAACTGTTTTCGGTAGGTGAAGTCGAAAGCTGTGCTTTCAAGTATTCCAAGCTCTAAACACATGCACCAGCGCGGATATTTCCATCGTGACTTGAAGCCGGGTTAGGAGCTTGACTTTCTTTGGTTCCAAGTGTTATGAATTATGTGTGTTTTTGGGTATTTAGTTCAGTAATATCACATTATATGTGGCTATTCAGTCAGTTGGCCTTGCCTGGATGAGGTATAAAATTTTCTTTGTAAGTTTGGAAATGGTCGATATGTAATTCCTATATGTCAATATGCGAGGTGTATATAAATCATGGACATTTATAGTTAGGTTTTATCCATAAAAGAGAAGCTAAAGGTAACCCATGGTTTAAATTTTTATTTTTTTTAAAAAACGGTCCGCTTTGAATTTGTGTTTGGACATTCTTTTGGAATTTGTTTGGTTGGATAATTCAAATAAGATTCAGGTTGGATCCAGGTTCACCATTATCTAATCAAGGCCTGATCTGTTCACATCCCATACTAATCGGTTAGTCAGGAGAATTAGTATTTGTGTGGACTCTTTTCCCCCTCAGAATAGCGTACGTGTATGTGTTTGCGCACCTGTGCATGCATGCATGCTTCCACACAGGGTTTGACTCCACGTTTTTGAGGTAACTGAACTGTTCGTAAATTGCAAATCATCAAGCAATTTTAATTTTGGTTCATAGTGCATATTATCCGGGCCCATAATTTGGACAGTTTAATTTGAACTACTTAGATGTGACACATTTATTTTTAAAATTACTTTTAAGTTCCGAGTATTGTCCATCACACTCTACCTTGAGTATTAAAGCTTTCCGAGAATTTTAATTCATAACATCCACTATTGGCATGAAGACCATAATAATCTATACAATACATGCTTTACTTGGAGGGGTAAAACCACTTAAGCTATGCAAGTGCCATCATGTTATATATGAAAAATTCAACCCATCCATCAAGAGAGAACCTTATTTGAAGTGCACATATAAAATATTAATCTAAAAAAAATCACAAAAACTCAGATGGGGCGACACCAATGATAAAAAAGTTAAATTACTCCTAAAATCTATGAAGTTTGCATGGTGTGGTATACTTGAATTTTGGATTAGGTTGATTTTGTACCTTTGTGGCCCATTTAGTTAACCATTTACTACAGTAAATCTTTGTAATATGATAATAATTACTATAGTAAATGCTGTAATATGATCCACACTGTCTATTTATTTTATTAGCTCATTTTAGTGCATGAATCTAAACATGAGCTAGATTTAACGCTTCAGAAGTACCCATCTTAGGAAACAGGAGAGATAATAACATGTGTGCATGCTTCCACACAAGACATATTTATGGAAGGTGGAATTTTAGTGTTAGATTATGAAAATAGCAGTTTTTTCTTATAAAGATGTGAAAAAGTAAAGGTAGCTTAAATCAGAAGAGCTTTTCTTTCTCTCTCTCTCTCTCTTTTTTTTTTTTTTTCTCTTTTGAAAGTGTAAAATCAGAAGAGCTTTTCTTTGAGACGCCTGTTCTTTTGAAACCCAGTGCAAAATGTGGGGGCATATATTAACCACAGTATCAAAATTGGTGGTGATTGGCCCTCTTATGAAGTTTTAAGCTGTTATAGGACACATAATTTATCTGAAATTGGAACAGTTTATTAGTGTAAGTTGCAGTCCAGTCTACATATACTATAAGTCTCGATTTTTTTTTTTTTTATTTTGAAAGGCTACTACAACTCGAATTTCTAGTTTCTGCTGACATATTATTAGATCAACATTTTTGGAAACTTCTGACCTATCCCTCTCATCACCTTGTTATGATTTTCCTATTCTTGTCGCATGTCATTAGAATCTGAAATTTTAGATTTAGTATTGGCAACATAGAGTTCTATTGTTGTCCATTCTTATTCTGCTTGATCTACTTGATGTCGAAACTGTAAAGGTCTGACAGTAAACAACCTTGTTTCCTCTCTTTTTTATTGTAGGAAGTAGTACCACTAAGAAAAATCATCATTGACTGGAATCGATTATCGATTGCTGTAACGACTGCATGCATCCAAGGATTCAAAGATCTATGGGGCAACAGAACATGATGAAAGATCCTTCTTTGGTAAGCTCTTCCAGTGATTTCAATTTGGTTGACCGAAAGATGATTAAGATAAACAAAAAGCAATTTCCACTGTAACAGAAAATTTTGTTTGCTTAATGATGTGAATTTGGTTTTCATATTATGGTAATTATGTGATTTGTTTATTTATTTTTTCATTAATTTTTCATTTTGTTGTGATGATTTGTTCGCTTCTAATCATGTGATGGTTGAAAGGCAACAACATGTGTTTTCCTGGTGAACTTGCATGTTCTTCACCATCTATTTGGGATTGGGATAGGCACTCATCTGCCATTGTGCCACTTCACATATCTGAGGTAGTGGACTTTGGAAGTTAAAATGGTTCATATGTAATCTTTAGTGTTCGAATTTTTTATGTCCGTCAAATGTTTGGTGGC
This sequence comes from Magnolia changhungtana, assembly GCA_030180095.1. Lineage (NCBI taxonomy): Eukaryota > Viridiplantae > Streptophyta > Magnoliopsida > Magnoliales > Magnoliaceae > Magnolia > Magnolia changhungtana. Next base: position 1,817,116 of record JASAUF010000489.1, read on the forward strand.
TTTAGATATCACCCACTGAGATTCGAGGTGCACTTAGATCAGTCAACTAGCTTTTCATTTGCATAGGAATTCTTATGACTTAATGAGAAAAACTAAAAAAAAGCAATTGTAACAAAAATAGCAGAATCGATACAATTCTTGGCATTGTTTCATCGATCCAGATAGTAAACCCATGGATTAATTTATAGTGTTTACATGTACTTAAAAACAAACTACATAACCATCTCACGGAAGCATTTAAAATCACTGGAAGAAGAAGAAGAAGAAGAAGAAGGAGAGAGAGAGAGAGAGATACAAACAGTTCCTTTTTCTTTTCTTTTCTTTTTTTCTTTTTTGATAGAAAGACACTAACAATTCATAGAAATCCTTTTCATTCAATCAGACCCATAGAAGTAAAGCCATGAATTTAGATGTTTTATGGCATTTACATGTACTATAAAGAGCTATGCCAATCTCCCACAAGCATTGGTATCACTATATATATATATTAAAGAAAAAAAGGAAAAAACAGAATCATAGCAATGGCACAAATCACACAATCCCAGCTATTAATTCATCAGACCCAGACTACAAGAACCTTGAATTATAATGCTTTATATCATTCACATGCACGAAAAAAAGAAAGACATACATATGCATTTCAATCACTGAAAAGAACCATAAGCATAGGAAAAACAGAAGAATTCAAATAAAATCAGCAATCATTTCATCAAACCCCAATTCCAAAATCTTGATTGGAGATGCATTTTAAAGTGTTACATATCTCCCATAAGCAATTAAATCACTAAAAAATAATAAGTATGTATGTCCTTTTGAACCTTCCCTAATTGCACAAGTGGCTATACCATCTTGTATTGATTATTAGGCTTTGGGAGAGTGCTTTGTTATGTAAATTGCATTCGAATTTTCTCCTGGTAGCATCATGGAAAAACTGTCACACTTAAGTGTGCAGAACTTAGTTGTATTACATAAATAAAGTGACAGGGCTTTCTTTTGTTCTAAAAATTATATCATTTACAAGTATGAAATGAAAAATTCAGTTGGACTCCTTTCACAAAATTTGTGGGTGGGTCATTGAGAAGAAATTTCTACATGCGAGGTTTTTGTATCTTGTTTCTCTGTGTAATCCCACTGCCTACTTGACACCCAAGCTATGCGTTCTATTGTATTCCTTCTAAATTAATAGTGAGTCAGAAATTATGATGTTCTCTACATGGTTTTCAGCTTTGGAAGTTATATTCCAAGATCAATGCAATAGATGAATTTCTTTAAAACATTTGCAAAGGCTTCAACTTCAACAAAACATGGGAGGACTCATAGGCGCAAATTCTCCAAGATGGAAGAGGATACTTCTTGAATCTTCTCTGAGCGAAAAGGGCGTCAAGGTGAGTTGTGTCATTTTCTTTTCTTTTACATTGTTAGGCATTGACATTTATTCACATAAGTCTTTTCTTTTACATTGCTAGGCTTTTATTGCAGTCGGTGCATACTCATCCTTTGCAAGGATGGTGGGAGTTGGAATTGGTTTGGAGCAACAAAGAAGGAGAATGGACCCCATGACTAATGAATCGTAGTTCACAAACTACACTTGAGATTTCATTGGCACAGTTGATTACATATTTTACACAGGTAAATTTCCTTGTTGCAAGATGACTTTGCTTGAGCTTTCTTTCCCACCATCCTTACAAAGGATGAGTATACACAGCTATGCTTATCATGCTAGACCACATTTTCTGCAAAAATGTCACACATGTAGAACACCCTAGCTGAGAAAACAGTGGCTTACTCACCTCTATTAAAACAGGTTGAGCCACTGATCGGGTGAGAATCAAAATTAATGAAGCAGACCCGGATGTGCATCGGAGCTATCCGGAAGAGCGGGGGTCCCTGGAAGGTGGGAACCGCTATTATAACCATGATGAAGCTGTCCATTTCCTATGGATAGCATTGGAAGGGCCTGGCCATTTGGACTGGCCGTATTTATGTATTTGCTCGAAATTAATGGAGCAGACCCGGATGTGCGTCGGAGCTATCCGGAAGAGCGGGGGTCCCTGGAAGGTGGGAACCACTGTTATGACTATGATGAAGCTGTCTATTTCCTATGGACAACATTGGAAGGGCCTCAGCCATTTGGACAGGCCATATTTATGTCTGTATTTGCAGGTACCACACCCTTAACCTAAACCTATAACCCAACCTAAACCTAACCCTATTCTCAAATCCCTAAACCTAAACCTAATCTGGAAAACCCAAACCTAAACCCAATCCCGAACCCGAACCCAGTTTCCTAAACCTAAACCTTAACCTATTCTCAATTCCCAAAGCTATAACCTATAACCTATAACCTAAACCTAAACATAACCTAAACCTATAACCTTAACCTAAACCTAAAACCTAAACCTTAACCTAAACCAAAGCCTATAACCTTAACCTAAACCAAAACCTGTAACCTAAACCTGAACCTAAACCTAAAACCGAACCTAAACCTATAACTTATAACCTAAACCTATAAACTAAAACCTAAACCTAAACCTATAACCTAAACCAAAACCTATAACCTCAACCTAAACAAAAATCTATAACCTAAACCTTAACCTATAACCTATAACCTAAACTTATAACCTTAACCTAAAATTAAAACCAAAACCTAAACCTATAACCTAAACCTAAACATTAACCTATTCTCAAATCCCTAAACCTAAACCTACACCTAATTCTTAATTCCCAAAGCTATAACCTATAACCAATAACCTAAAGCTAAACCCAACCTAAACCTATAACCTTAACATAAACCCAAAACCTAAACCTTAACCTAAACCAAAACCTATAACCTTAACCTAAACCAAAACCTCAACCTAACCTAAACCTTAACCTAAACTTATAACCTTAACCTAAACTTAAAACCAAAACCTAAACCTATAACCTAAACCTATAAACTAAAACCTAAACCTAAACCTAAACCAAAACCTATAACCTTAACCGAAACAAAACCTATAACCTAAACCTTAACCTATAACCTATAACCTAAACTTATAACCTTAACCTAAACCTAAAACCAAAACCTAAACCTATAACTTAAACCTATAAGCTAAAACCTAAACCTAAACCTAAAACCTAAATGTATTCTCAAATCCCTAAACCTAAACCTAATCCCAATCCCAATCCCAATCTCAACTCCCCAACCTAAACCTAAACTTCAAAACCCGATCCCGAACCCGAACCCGATTTCCTAAACCTAAACCTTAACGTATTCTCAAATCCCTAAACCTAAACCTACACCAAATCCCAATCTCAACTCTCTAACCTAAACCTAAACCTAAACATGAAAACCCAAGCCTAAACCCGATCCAACCCGAACTTGATTTCCTAAACCTAAACCTTAACCTATTCTCAAATCCGAAGCTATAACCTATAACCTAAACCTAAACCTAACCTAAGCCTATAACCTTAACCTATAACCTTAACATAAACCCAAAACCTAAACCTTAACCTAAACCAAAACCTATAACCTTAACCTAAACCAAAACTGTAGAACCTAAACCTTAACCAAAACTTATACCCTTAACCAAACCTAAAACCAAAACCTAAACCTATAAACTAAACCTATAAACTAAAACCTAAACCTAAACAAAAACCTATAACCTTAACCTAAACAAAAACCTATAACCTAAACCTTAATCTATAACCTAAACTTATAACCTTAACCTAAACCTAGAACCAAAACCTAAATCTATAAGCTAAAACCTAAACCTAAACCTTTACCTAAACCTTAACCTATTCTCAAATCCCTAAACCTAAACCTACACCTTATCCCAATCTCAACTCACTAACCTAAACCTAAATCTAAACTTGAAAACCCAAGCCTAAACCCGATCCCGAACCCAAACCCGATTTCCTAAACCTAAACCTTAACCTATTCTCAATTCCCAAAGCTATAACCTATAACTTAAACCTAAACCTAACCTAAACCTATAACCTTAACCTATAACCTTAACCTATAATCTTAACATAAACCCAAAACCTAAACCTTAACCTAAACCAAAGCCTATAACCTTAACCTAAACCAGTAACCTAAAAACTCTAAAGCCAAACCTAAACTAAAACCTAAATCTTAACCTAAAACCAAAACCTAAACTAAAACCTAAACCTAAACCTATAACCTAAACCAAAACCTATAACCTTAACCTAAACTAAAACCTATAACCTAAACCTTAACCTATAACTTATAACCTATAACCTAAACTTATAACCTTAACATAAACCTAAAACCAAAACCTAAACCTATAACCTAAACCTATAAACTAAAACTTAAACCTATACCTATACCTAAACCTTAACCTATTCTCAAATCCCTAAATCTAAACCTACACCTGATCCCAATATCAACTCCCTAACCTAAACCTAAACCTAAACTTGAAAACCCAAGCCTAAACCCGATCCCGAACCCGAACCCGATTTCCTAAACCTATAAATAAAACTTAACCTATTCTCAAATCTCTAAACTTATACCTACACCAAATCCCAATCTCAATTCCCTAACCTAAACCTAAACCTAAACATGAAAACCCAAGCCTAAACCCGATCCCGAACCCGAACCCGATTTCCTAAACCTATACCTAAACCTTAACCTATTCTCAAATCCCTAAACCTAAACCTACACCAAATCCCAATCTCAACTCCCTAAACTAAACCTAAACCTAAACATGAAAAGCCAAGCCTAAACCCGATCCCGAACCCGAACCCGAACCCGATTTCCTAAACCTAAACCTTAACCTATTTTCAATTCCCAAAGCTATAACCTATAACCTAAACCTAAACCTAACCTAAACCTATAACCTTAACCTATAACCTTAACATAAACCCAAAACCTAAACCTAAAGCCTATAACCTTAACCTAAACCAAAACCTAACCAAACCTAAACCTTAACCTCAACCTATGACCTATAACCTAAACCTATAAACTAAAACCGCTACCTAAACCTAAACCTAAACCTAAACCAAAACCTATAACCTCAACCTAAACAAAAACCTATAACCTATACCTAAAACCAAAACCTAAACCTATAAGCTAAAACCTAAACCTAAACCTATACCTAAACATTAACCTATTCTCAAATCCCTAAACCTAAACCTACACCTAATCCCAATCTCAACTCCCTAACCTAAACCTAAACCTAAACCTAAACATGAAAACCCAAGCCTAAACCGGATCCCGAACCCGAACCCGATTACCTAAACCTAAACCTTAACCAATTCTCAATTCCCTAAACCTATAACTTATAACCTAAACCTTAACCTAAAACTAAACTTAAACCTATAACCTAAACCTAAACCAAAACCTAAACTTATAACCTATAACCTAACAGTAACCTAAACCTAAAACCTAAACCTTAACCTATAACCTAAAACCTAAACCTAAACCTAAAACCTAAAACCTAAATGTATTCTCAAATCCCTAAACCTAAACTTACACCTACACCTAATCCTAATCTCAACTCCCTAACCTTAACCAAAGCTTAAACTTGAAAACCCAAACCTAAACCCGATCCCGAATCCAAACCCGATTTCCTAAACCCTAAACCCTAAACCTATTTTCAAATCCCAAAACCTATACTTATAACCTAAACCTAAACCTAAACCTGGAGGAGCTGGCGAGGCAAAGGGAGGAGTAGGAAAGGCAGAGGGAGGAGCAGGAGAGGAGGATAGAGGATCAGCTAGAGAGGCAGAGGAGGATGAAGGAGGAGTTGGTGAGGCAGAGGGAGGAGCAGGAGAGGAGGATGGCGGAGATGTGGGTGGAGCATGAGCGACGGATGACGGAGATGTTTCAGGCTTTCGCTGCATGCTTACCCACCGATGCCCCACCACCTCCGTCTTCATCTTTGTAATTTTTTGTTTATTTGTTTATAATGTTAAGTTTATATGTATTTATGCATGAATGAATGTGATACAGATAAGATTGTTTGTGTTTGGATGAATATAGTTTATGTAGTTTGGGTTTAGATGGATGTGAATGTGAATATGATGAAATGTGTATATCAGGATGAATATGATGGAATATATTGTTAACAAGTGTATATCAGGAATTTTTACGGATTTGAGCTGGAATATTTTTTTTAAAAAAAGAAACTTTTGGCAATGAAAATTTTCGTTGCTAAAAGATATGTCAGTTTATTTTTAGCAGTGAAAATTTTCGCTGCTAAAACTTTATTTAGTTTGGGTTTAGATGGATGTGAATGTGAATATGATGGAATATAGTATTAAAAAATGTAAATCAGGAATTTTGTACGGATTTTGAGGTGGAATATTTTTTTTAAAGGAAACTTTTAGCGACGAAAATTTTCGTTGCTAAAAGATATTTCAGTTTATTTTTAGCAGTGAACATTTTCGTTGCTAAAAGTCTTGTATAGTATTTTTTAGCGACGAACATTTTTGCCGCTAAAACTTTATGTAGTTTGGGTTTAGATGGATGTGAATGTGAATATGAATATGATGGAATATATTGTTAACCGATGTATATCAAGAATTTTGTACCGATTTTGAGCTGAAATATATATTTTTTTAAAAGAAACGTTTGGCTACGAAAATTTTCGTTGTTAAAAGATATGTCAGTTTATTTTTAGCAGCGAAACTTTTCGCGGCTAAAAAGTCTTGTATAGTATTTTTTAGCGATAAACATTTTCGCCGCTAAAACTTTATGTAGTTTGGGTTTAGTTCGATGTGAATGTGAATATGATGGAATATATTGTTAATAGATGTATATTAGGAATTTTGTACGGATTTTGAGTTAGAATATTATTTTTTTTAAAGAAACTTTTGGCAACGAAAATTTTCGTCGCTAAAAGATATGCTAGTTTAGTTTTAGCAGCGAAATAAAAGTTTTGAATAGTGTTTTTTAGCGACGAAAATTTTCGCCGCTAAAAGTTTATATAGTGAATATGATAAAATGTTGATATCAGGATAAATATGATGAAATTAATTGTTAACAGGTGTATATCAGAAATTTTGTATGGATTTTGAACTGGAATATTTTTTTTAAAAAAAAGAAACCTTCGGCGACGAAAATTTTCGTCGCTAAAAGATATGTTAGTTTATTTTTAGCAGCGAGACTTTTAGCAGCGAAACTTTTCACCGTTAAACGTCTTGTACCTTACAAGACTTGTAGCCGCGAATATTTTCGCCATTGAAAGTTTAAGAAAATGTTCCGAGTTTTTAGCGACGAAAATTTTCGTCGCTAAGGGTCTCATACAGTATTTTTAGCTGCGAAAATTTTCGCAGCTAAAAGAAATTGAGTCAAAAATGTTTGGAGTATTTAGCGACGAAAATTTTCGTTGCTAAAAGTCTAATGTCCTATTTTTAGCTACGAAAATTTTCGTCGCGAAAAGTTTCGTTGCAAAAATTGAGCTTTTAGCGACGAAACTTTATTTCGTCGCCAAAAATGACTTTTGGGGATGAAAAATAGTTTCGTCGCTAAAAACCCTCTTTTTTGTAGTGAGCGGGTGAGCGGGGCAAGCATGAAAATGAGCTGGACAAGTATGAAAATGAGCGAGGCAAACTAGGAAATCAGCGGGCCAAACTAAAAAATCAGCGGGCCAAACTAAAAAATCAGCAGGGCAAACTAGATATTCAGCAGGGCAAACTAGAAATTCAGTAAGGCAGACTGGAAAATCAGCGGGGCAAACATGAAATTGAGCGGAGTAAACATGAAATTAGTGGGGCTAGCGGGGCAAACTAGAAAATAAGAGGGGCAAACTAGAAAATCATTATGCCCACTGTTTCCCGTGGTATGATCCACTTGGTCTTTTGATATGCTTCAATTTGGAGCTCAAATATATATATATATATATATATATATATATATATATACACGTGCGCGCATGAACATATGTCGTGTGTATATATACGTGTGTGTGGGAAAAGGTTCTACATGGTCGAGCTCATGGGAACTCCCCATGAGGGGTTACCTCTCAAGTGACTTTTGTAGGCCACACCACGTACAAAACTTGAGAGGGGTTACCTTCCATTAAAACATTCACAATTATTTTTTGGGCCCACCGAGATGTGGTTCACAAATCCATCCCATCCATAATGTGTGTCCCACTTGGATGAGGGTCGGACCAAGTTTCAGGCACATCCAAATTTCAGGTGGGCCCCACCAAGTAATTTTCTATGTTTTAGGCATGTCTTCACATGATTTTAGATGGTACGGCTGTTTTTTCTGCTATCCCATGATTTAAAGGGGACCCATCAAATTCACAGTGTTGATGTTCGACCCACATCATGGTGGGGCCCACACAGATCGACCTCATGGGGAGTTCCCATGAGCTCGACCGTATAGAACCTCCCCCCCCCCCACACACACACACACACACATATATATATATATTACACACACACATGTTGTTGTTGCGAGTAAAACAGGTATTGCTCGGTCCCTTTCTCCCTCTATTACCCTTGCCCAGTACAAAATAAAAATGCAACTACATTCATTCAATGTGGGCCCAACTGGGTGTAACATATACCTTTGTTGCGTGCTTTCTTCACTGGACCGACCATTTTCAGAAGAAGACAGAGTGTGGATAACGGGGGCCCACAAAAAGTGTTTTTTCTGGTCTTTCTACCAGAAACGCAGTGAGAAAAGGCGGTGAAAGCAATGGCAGTGAAAACAGCAGTGGGAAGGGAGAGAAAAAGCAAACATTTGTAATGGGAGACAAAAAGCCATAGCCGTGAGGAGGGGTATTTTTGTCCTGAAATTCTGACTCCGTACGATGAGGTCTAACTAGGTACTCTAAGTTTGTATTGCTTAAAAAAAACCGCTGGATAAAAGGTGGGGTCCACAGTCGTAAGTTTCTCAAAAGCAAAAGTACTCATTGTTTTCCACAATCCATTCATTGGATGTTGAGTAAACCGTAGTTTTTGTTTCATGATATATTACGGTAATTGCCTATGCCTCCAGTTATAGAAAGTTCCTATGGTTGAAAGCTATGTGAGGCCCAAGGAAATGCCTATGACAAATCTATTCCATCCATCAATTTCTCCAGGTAACAATAATATAGGAGACCAAAAATCAAGTGGGCCACATACCAGAAAATAGTGAGAATGGAAATGCCCACAGTTGAAACCTTCATGGAACTATAATCATGATTTTTATATGTCATCCAAACCATTCATAAGATTATTACCATCCGAATAAACTGTAAGCACAAATATCATCATGATCCAAAACTTACATGGCCAGACGAAAATTTTCAATCCTGCTGTTTCCTGAGGCGTTACACCATGAATTTTAGATTTGCTTGATTTTTGGACTCTTAGCTTGAGAAACTAGTGGACAGAGTGGATTTGTCATGGGCATCTGTGGGGCCCACATAGCTCCAACCGCAGGAACTTCTAGGCAATCGACGTCCATGGTACATCCAAATTGGAACCACAATACCAAATGCCCAATTTCTAAGTAAATTCTGAGTGCCTGCGTATCATCCATCATACTTTGCTAGAGTATAAAAGTTTTTCTCTGACATGACTTGTCTGACCTGCCTTAGTCTGGTTTTCGAGACCATGTTTCGGTTGCCGGACCTGGCCCACCTTAGTGGCAACACTAATTTCAAATTTAGGACCTGGCCCACCTTAGTGGCAACACTAATTTCAAATTTAGGATGGACACCCACCCAACATAATATATTATTATACGCAATCATGGTCATCAATGCTACCACCATTTTAGCCTTACACAATTAAATGATATTTGCTCGCACTTCTTACAAGTGTAACTTGAATTAAACATTTCTAGTTGCTTGGCACACTTTAAATAGTTTAAAATCATGGTATAACTTAGAAACCACGTAACAAGTTGATAAGCTGATTGAATTTCAACTGATGAATGGTCAATCAAACCTCGATGTTAAACTCCAACCCTACAAGCCTAAATCCTAGGAACCCCAATCATAAACTCTAAACTCAGTCCATTCAACCCAAACAACCCAGTCAGCCTAACCCTAAGCCCTGATAACCTAAAACCCTAGAACCTTAAGTCAGCTCGGTGAGTCAACTCGCTGAGTTAACTCATCCTGTCAACATACCCAATCCAACAACCTAATAAATTCGCTTAGTTAAGCCCAAAAGTAAGCCCAAACCAAAGCCCAAAAGTAAGTCCAATTAAAGAAATAGGTAAAACCTCAAAGCAGCAACCTTCACAGCGGAGCATCCATACACTTTAAGGAGGCTGCCTGCCAAATAAGGAGTCCAAGTGGGGATTGGCGGTGACCAGGTTACTGCCGGCCACATGACACTCCCTCTCTTTGGGGTGACATCCTTCAAGCATGTGGAATTTCCCTTTTTCAAACCCTTAGTGTGCGGTTGAAGTGTATTTACTTCGATGCCCATTTCCTTACCCAAAATTAGTCTTTTACCACCTCATCCAACCCATGAAATGGTGTTGTATGACAATCTCTAATCTTAACCCTTCAACCACCTTTTACCCCTAAGATCACCAGGAATTACAAGAAAACTGGGTTTGAAGGCTATAAATAGCTCTCTCCCCTTCTCATTTCAAGCACTCACTCACTCCCATTCAAGACATCTAAAAGGGACTCATCACTCCCATTTCAATGCCTCTATATCCCTTGAGGTTTTAGCCACCTAGCCAGAGTCCAAGCCTCCTAAACCACCTAGTTCAAATATGAGCCACTCGTTATAGCCTTGCGATACTACTGTTCATCCAACCGTTCAAGTTTCAATTAGTTTCATCAAACCAGAGCACAGCATCGTGCAACACGCATTCCCTTCTCAACCCCTTGCTCCACATATACATCACTATTAAATTGCATTTCATCATTTTCTCACATCTAACTGGCGGGCGTATACTCTGAGGTTTACCGATATAATCGGAGCAAGTCCACCAAAAACCTTAGCCAATTAGCTGTCGTTTTATTATATACATTGCATTCCATTATATATTTTCTTATATCTAACTAGTGGGCATATGCTCTGCGGCTTGCTGATATAATCGGAGCAAGTCCACCAAAAACCTTAGCCAGTTAGCTGTCGTTTTATCATAAGCATCAATACATCATCAAGCATCCCATATATAAATACATTACATCCCACACTCGATCATTTTTTTGCATGCAAGAACTAATCTTATTCCTCAGAAATTAGTCAGAATTTGTGAAGTAAAGACCATACATCCGTACAGGTAGAGTGGGTCCCTAACACCTTCCCTCTCTATAACCGTGGTCCCTTACTCGAAATCTCTGAAACACCAACTCATGAGTTATCTTAAGGTTAAGGATCTTTGGGTTCTCAATCCTAAGTGTTTCTACAAGGTCTACCTGAATGTAGGATCGTAATAATTAGTTAGTGACGACTCTAGTCAAATATAACACAATTTTACCCCCAAACGAAAGCCAGTGGAAGAGAGAGTCAATTTCCCGTCCCCTGGGAATTCGCCCTCTGGCATCCATAGAATAGCAACTCCAATGGGGACAAACTAGTCATATTAGTCGTGACCCGATCTAAAAAATAAGATATTATGGATTCTTGAGGAATACCAATTCGCACATATGCATTTACGTTAGCATTCATACTAGAAAGGAAAAAAATATTCCTTCACGAGTCCAGTGTCCTCGAAAAAGTCTCCCTTATTGCAACATAATCTGCACCAAATCACAAATAGTAATGGATCATCATGAGGAAGACATTCAACCCTCCCATCCTCCCGATCTCGTAGAAGCTCAGCCTACACAGTTATAGCAGGCAAAAGCCGTGTGAATTACCTGCATCCAGGAATTGATGCAAGGCATAAAATCAACGTAGGACATGTTCCGGCAATTCATACAAGCGTAAGCCGCCACCACCAACAACCAAGTTGGTCCAGTTCAACAACAACAACAATCTCATGAGCTCTTTCCAGCCTCAAGTTCAAATCAAGGTCAGCAGTTGGACTCCGCGCAGGACCATCGACACTAGCTAGCGTGACCCTCGACCATGGGGCGCTTCTTTTAATACCCTCCCACAGTAAGGAGTCAATCTCAAAACAATCTCACAACTAGGATTCCCAGTCAATTTCAGAACAGCCTCATAACCAAGGCTTCTAATCAGTTTCCAACACATCCCGCAACCAGGATTTTCAATCAGTTTCAAACCGATCCTGCAAACAGGATCCCTTGTCAATTTCAGGACAGCATCACAATCGAGGCTTCTAATCAATTTTCAGTTCAATTTCAAATCGATCTTGTAAACAGGAGCCCCAGTCAATTTCAAGACAGCTTCGTAGCAGAGTCTTCCAACCAATTTCTGGCACAGTTTCAAACTGATCCTCCTAACAAGGTCTCCAATTAATTTCTAGTTCAAATTCAAACCGATCCTGTAAAAAGGGTCTCCAATCAATTTACAATTCAAACCAATCTTGCAAATAAGATCCCCAATCAATTTCCAATTCAATTTCAAATTGATCCTGCAACAGGGTCTCTAGTCAATTCTCAGTACATCCCACAACAGGGATTTCAAATCAATTTTAAGCAGCAGCTTCCCCGACCGGAAGCCTTGGGACAACAGTGGCGAATGCCCACAACGAGGGTCGGTGTCAAGCCCAATTCAACCAACAGAACGTGACGAATACCCAACAAGGGGGTCACTTTCCATTATCCCAACCTCTCCCGACCAGGAGTTCTTTTCAATTTTAATTTCTGGCAAACAAGAACACAGTTACATTTCAACAAGCTCCCCATCACAGGAGCTATAGGATCAAAGAAATTGATCACTATATCGAAGAAACAGAATAAGCCTTGCCACGAGAGATGTTAATCCCTTAAATGAGCCATATAAAAATAGAGGAGTTGTGAGAACAACTCCAAACTATGCAAAATCAGATTTAGAGACAGCAAGGGGCCGATATCCCCTCAATAAAGTTTAGAGATTTATATCCCTTCCCAGACACACAAGTACCTTAAAACATCGACGTACTTAAGTTTAAGAGATATGATGGCAGTGGATGTCCTACGACATATCTCAAAGCATTCTGCAGGGACCTAAATTCAGTGGCATGGAAAGAAAGAGAGTTCATCCATTTATTTTAAAAATCTCTAAAGGGCGATGCCTTGGACTGGTACACTTCCATGGATTGCCACCGGATCAAGACCTAGGAGCATCTCTCGCAAGCATTCATCGATAAATTTGCTTACAACCTTAACATGGCTCTCAGAATAGCAAACTTGATAGCCTTAAGATAGAAAGGCAATGAAATATTTTCTGCATATGTACGAGCAATGGCCGCTAGAATGCGCACCCTAATTGATGACAAAGAGAAAATCTCCATGATCGTACATTCAAGTAATCCGAGCATCTCTGGATATTTGATCTCGCATCCATATGCAAAATTCTCTTAACTCATCCGTACTGTAGAGCAAGTAGAAGCAGGAATACGCGCGGGGACAATCTCCTCATGGCTTCATCAGGCCGCCCCATTCAAATGAAACAAGGTCAGAGGAAAACCAATAGAAAATGGGAATGGGAATGGCAACAATTCCACCCATTGCTTAGCAGAAGCAAACAACATCATCGTCATAGCTTAAGCCACCCAGCATGTCCTCTGCCAATGAACTACAATGAGAACGAGTATTGCGCATTCCACCACGGGCGAGGTCACTCGACCAAGAGATGCTTCTCCCTTAAAGCATGCAATCCAAGATCTCATCGACAATCAAAAGATCTCCATATCAACTCCTAGGACTACTCCAGTGTCTCCTACAAACATCCTTTAGAATCTTCTGTCACAACATCAAACAAAACCCAACTCATCAAGCGGTCTAGCCGTCAACTTCATTGGAAAAGAAGGAATCGATCGTTTCTTCACTCCTCTAATATCTATCCATGCCATATGAGGAGACCACTCAAATGCACCACTAGTCTTGCAAGGGGCACCCCAGACTCCTTTCCTAACGGCCAAGCCAGTAATCCTTCAAGGAAGTAACGCTCCCTATTTCCCATCACAGTCTCCTACCAATAACCAATCGTGCGATCCGGTAGTATTGGAATGCACACCCTTTAATTTTGAGTCAGTTATCCTACAAGAGGCACCCCTAAGTTACGAGTTAATAGTCATGGAAGGAGCACCCTCAGCATATGAGGCAGTCGTCTCACAAGGGGCAGCATGAGCAATCACCGACACGCCTCTAAGTGCACCTTTTTGCATGCTGCATTAACTAGCGCATGATAGGAAGACTTCCCGCCAACCACCGGTAATGGAGAGAAGACCCTTCCTCATCCCATGGTAGCCTTCGACCACGAGTGCAATCAAGCCACGACCTAACCCTCATATCAACGATGAGGACGAACCTCACCATATCTCATTCAGCGTAGGCAAGAGAGTGGTCCTATAGGCAAGAGCTCCATACAAGGAAGAGACAGTGATCATTGTCGTAGCACTAACACAACTGCCAACTTTTGAAGGAGCAGTGACACTTGAGGAAAAGGAGCCTCCATGCTACAAGACGGTTCCTTGGCACTATCCGAAGTGTGATGAAGTCAAGATCCTGAACCTTAATGTACGTTATGACAATGGAAACTCCAAAGGCACTCTAGGACGAGAAACAATATATGATGTAGGAACACAGCTTAAGACGATCCCTGCACAGTATCTGTATGGGAACTACTATGCACATCATAGATGCATTAGGAGTTGTTCTCCAAAACATTGAGCGATGCTCATATCACCTCGGATACTCTGCCAGAGATGATTACACTGATGATTAGGCAACTCCTCGCACCCAGAGCCATCACTTTCACAGACAATGAGCCTTCTCCTAATGGACAAAATCATGAAAGGTCTCTCAATATCGCCCTGCGATACGAGACCTATGAGTTCCGTTAGTTCTCATCGACCACAGCTCAAGCCTAAATGTATGCTCACTTAAGACGGCAATCCACCTTGGAATCAAACCGTCATCCTTCCAGCCAATTGACATGAGTGTTAGAGCTGTCGACAACTCTCATCGAACAGTGGAAGGATAAATAGACATCGAGGTATAGATCGACCCATATATCTCAGTTATCACTTTCCAAGTCTTGGATATATTTGCATCCTTCAATATGCTACAGGAAAGGCCATGGCTTCACAAAGTCAAAGTTGTCCCTTCCATCCTCCATCAACAAATAAAATATATCCTCGACAATAAGGTCATTTTTGTGCTAACTGAATTTTAGTTGATCATTCCAAGCGACTACGGTACACAAGAACTAAATGTCTGGATCATCGACATCCAACATTTAGAGGAAGACATTCCTTACTATAATTTCAAGATTGTCATTTATGAGCATTGAGTATATCTTCTCACTAGCATAACGATAAAGCCTCACGTACCATGCTAAGAATCACTTCAAAACAAGGGCGGTAGAGATAACCTACAACAAGAGGAAGTGAGGCATGGGATACAAGCCTGCTCCCAAAGAGAAATAGAGGAAAAGGGAGTTTTGATGCAAACCAATCAACTTCATCAGACATGGAGCTTCTTTTAAGGAGGAAATATCATAAGGATTAGCCACACCACATGAAGGTCTCCCTTTATGCCTGAATGAGGCTCTATGGCCTCCTATCAGGTGGGAAACAATCATAGGGCCATGTAACGTCCTAGATTTCCGCTATTTTAGATTTTTAAAAAGCCTTTAAAAAATTATAATTAGCTTACGTTGTCACTTACTAACCCTTAATGCTTGAGGTAAGCCTATACATGGGTGATACCATTAAACAACCACACAAATCTGATTAATCAACCGTAGGAAGCCAACGAATTCACCCGATCACTTAAACCTCAAGTCTAGCCTTGTGATTTGTTCATCTAGGGCCCAAATTTATCTGACCTATTACCGACTAATCAAGACAACGGCAACTAAATAAAGACATACCAAAAGCTGAGACAACTAGGGGTCGAATCAAACTAAACTGACCTAGTTACTCCTTCAGACTGAGAACCAACTATTTAGGGTGATTAGGATAGGATCGTCAGTTTTGCTAGTTGCGAATAGGCCACACTATGAACTTAGCTAATCCAAACCCTAATCATCACGCATAAGAAATCTCGCTACCTAATTCATTTCATACATGCCCTGGTTATTTGAATTAACTCTAAAACACTCGTTAGTGGGCCACTAAACCTGAGACTAGAGAAAGATGTTCATCTTGGTGGGCTTGATGTCCATGTGGGACATCGAGACAAGATTGCGTCTCGAATCCCTCAATTTAGACTCGCAAGGGTAGTGCATGAGATGTGTAAATATTTTTAGAATTAATGAAGAACTTAAGTTAGTTGTGTGTATCCAGTCCTTACCAAAGTTATAGCTTTCAAACCATTAGATCGTGATCAAATTTAGAGCACCAACCTAAATTAATACCCTACATATATCTACATAACTGAGGCCGTGATCGACCATCAGTGGTCGTCGAACTGACTTCTGATCATACCCGTCGATCGGCGCATCCAAATGGAGAGCTGATCATATTCATATGTAGATTATCACTAGGGCCAACTATCCTATGGTGAATATCAATCCCTACACCCCTATAGTGGGCCCCTAAGATTAGAAACACCCTCTGATAGAGCTAGTATAATGAAAACCTTGCCTTTAGGGCCATTTGCACCACTTTTGGCACTATTAAGGCCCTTATTTGGGCACCCCCTCTTCCCATATGAATTTGTGTCCTAAGATTAGGAAAGAAAGAAAGAGACATAGAGAACAAAAAGAAGAGAGAAAGATAATGTATGTGAGGGTTATGCATCCGTTGCCCTTTTCCCCTTCAACTAAAGCCCTGGCACTCTTGGATTCTTCGTCGGATTCCTTACATTGGTAATCAGAGGTAAGATTTAGATCTCACTTTACAATCTAGGCCTTCCTACATTCCATTTCATGAATCTCACAATAATCTTAAAATTTCTATAGGAATCGATGGTTTTCCCTAAAACCCTAACCCTAGTGTAATTAAATCACATAATCCTCTCTTAAGGTACGAACCTTTCTTATAGGTTTCATTTTATCAACTCTTGATAGTGATAGATAATATTTTTGGTTGTTTATAATATCCATATGCTAGTTATGCTTGAATTACTTTATTATTGGAACTCTAATGTTACATGTTGTTGGTAGTCAACATGTTCGATGAAATGCCTGAGCAATATGAAATTCTTATTGTTATGACTTTTTATGTTATCTAATAAGTGTTATTGATATATGTAGTTTTGTGTCGATATTCATTTGTTGGTGCCGATTCACACATTTGTTTAATTGATACACCCCGTTGTAGTATTAAGTGGTTGTGCAATTTGTTAATGTATTTGATAATATGATTTGTAGTTGTGTGGATTGAGTTATGCAAAATGTTAAGTGGATGACCCACTTTTGGTTGGCTATCCCAGACTTATACGGCCGACCGAGGTTGAAAATAGATAGTTGGAGTTACACGGGATGCTTCACACCTAATGTCAGTTTTGCCCAAGGTCCCCCATTGTCGATCACATCTATCTAATGCAGGTATTAATTATTCTTATACTTGGTGATTGTATAACATTCGATAAAATCTAGGATACCATTATTACCGTTGATTTAAGTCTACTCATTACTATTAGTGTGTTATGATCTTACAAAGACTTATGAGTCGGGCGTAGTAGTATGGGACATCGTGTCTGAGCTGTCGGCCTACACTAGAGTGACGTGCCTGCCACATGGGCAAAACATTGGGTGACGAGCCCACCATGTTGGTAAAACATTGGGTGACAAGCCTCTGGTAGTAACCACCAAGCATCGATAAATGGCACGATCCTACCATATTGTTAATGGTTTGAATGGTGTGCCTTCTCCATAATTGGGGTTTAGGTGACGACCTTCACCCTAGTTGTGATTGTCCTTAGACAATCAGCCCTAATATTAACTACATTGAGTTGTATAGACTTTTGAGTGATGAACCTAAATTTGGATCAAGAGACACTAGTGAAGGGCTGTTACGTGCTATCACGAGCTACGTAAATTCGTTTAACGACAATTGATAGAATAGAGATATCCTAACTTTGCTAACCTACTATTTGAATAGAAAATAATAATTACTTGGCTAATCATACATATCATTACATTATTGGGTTGTGTTGTGGGCCCACCATTGCACATATATTCACGTCCTCGCTAGCAATAGTGTTGATGTGGTTCTATATTGGTATCATTGATCCCGGGCATACAACATGTTAAGCATTATTGGGTTGTGTGGCGGGCCAACCATTGCACATATCATCATGTCATCCATGCATTTAAATAATTAACTTACCAATTGTTTGTTTTATAATGCTATCATTTCTAATGCTTGATTGTGTTGATAACATGCGTAACTTAGAAAATGAAACCAGTGAGTTAGCAACTCACTCTCACCTAGGACAGTATTTTAAAACATCAATCAAATAATACTATTGATGTAGGTACCACTGAGACCAACACATTAGATGAGACATAGTGGACCCCGTTGATGACGCCCCATACTTTCAGTTGACAAATGGGCAGGCTTGGGTGGAGTACCTTACCTCTCTCCTTTTTCTACATTTTGAGGATTTGTATATTGGGAGCCCCCAACTGGGTGGACTCCATTACTTGTCTTGTAGAATACTTATTGTGGCTTATATAATCCTCATTTGGACGAACACCAATATTGGGATGGTACTTTACGGTTAGTCATATATTTATGGATTCTTGTTATCTTTACCTCACTTTAGATCCACTAAGTTGAATTGTGTTACTCTAATTATTCGCGTGTGGAATGAATGTGCATCTAAATGAGGTCACACATGTGTTTCCTTTAGTTCACACTCGAGAACTCGAGATCGGGGTCTCTATACTTGGGTGTCGATTTTCAGGGCATGATAGGCCAGTAGGGGGGACCATCTACACCAGAAGAAGAAGCATCGGACTAAAAGCAAGACCAAGACCAACACCTCAAGGGATATCAAGATGCCTTAATACTTGTCACAACAGTTTATTCAGCAATTAACTAGGGTCATACCCTGCCAGCTTCGTCAACCAACCAGAGGCACACCTTGCCTATCTTAACAACAATTAACTAGGGGCACCCCCCTGCCTATCTTAGTTTTAATCAACTAAGGGCACACCATTCCTATCTCAACAATAATCAACCAGGGGCACACCCTGCCTATCTCAGCTTCAATCAACCAGGGGCATACCCTGCCTATCTCAGCTCCAATCAACCAGGGGCACACCCTGCTTGTCTCAACTTTAACCAACTAGGGGCACACCCTGTCTATCTCAATAGGAATCAACCAAGAGCATACCCTGCTAGCTTCGTCAATCAACCAGGGGCACACCCTAACTATCTTAGCTTCAACCAATTAGGGGCATACCCTACCTATCTCAACAGCAATCAAATAGGGGCACACCCTGCCAGCTTTGTCAATCAACCAAGGGCACACCCTACCTATCTCAGCAATTAACTAGGGGCGCACCTTTCCTGTCTCTGCTTCAACCAACAAAGAGCACACCCTGCCTGTCTCGGCTTTTAATCAACCATAGGTACACCCTGCTTGTCTCTGCTTTAACCAACCAGGAGCATGCCTTGCCCAAGCTGTGTATACCGTCGGCTACACCAAAATCATCCGTCAATAGCCAAGGACGACCATCATCCAGCCACAGCCATGACGGTTCAATCCATTGGACCAAGAAGGGGAAATGGCCACCCCTGGAATGGTCTGATGTTCAAATTCTAAAGCAATGTCAGATGGCGAAGCCAAAAGAGCTCCAATGCACGATAAATGATTCGTGAGGAACTGAGTGTAGTTCAAATACCAAACCCAACTAAAGGGAAATCATGGTCATTAGGCCAGACCATAACTCTTCATTCAATGCCTCGACCCCCACCTCTTTAGGGGAGGGAATGCAGAGTCTCAACTAGACAAGTACTCCCCTAACCATTGATTCAGCCGTTGAGCCATCTAAGGGCACCAATTTTGAAAAACGATGCTAATTTAAATAGCATGTGGCACCCTGAGCTAAGTCAAGATCAGTCATGGTTCACAATACCGACCTTTTCAGGTTCCCTTGGAACCCAAAAATATTCAAAAAAGTCAAAAATTTTCAAAAACCGAAAACATCCAGCATTTCAATTTATCAAAACTCTCAAAAATTGGGTATACCAACCTGGTGCAGAGAAGTGGGTCAGAACCCAAGGGCAAAGCCTGAAAGTTGTTGGGGGCTCCCAATCTCCCGATGCCCATAACCATTTACTCTTCCAGTTCTTGTTCGAGGTTGGGGCAGCAGTAATTATGGTCTTACCAGTCTTCGGCCAAGCAGAAAAATAGTACTAACGCTCGTGGTGAGACTTGGATTTCACCAGTACAAGTGGAGAAATTCATCCATAGTCAGCTCAGGTTGGTCAAGCTCGAATCATAGGATGAATGTCCCCACCGGCGCCCTCCAGGCATTGGGGATTATCTGCCTAGGAGCTAACTCTAGGTGCATGAGGAGTTTCTTGACTATGTGTTGGAGAGGGAACCTCAAACCGTACTTGAGGATGGCCAGGAATATGGCCACCTCGCCGACCTAGGGTTCGTTCAGAAGCTCGCTAAGTACGGGAGCTCGGAGTACCACAGAGTTTGGAATGTGAGACCCAGACCTGCTCCGTACCAGGTTGGCTTCCGTCAACGTCGACTCAACTAGCCCCTTCTCCTCTGCCTCTAACGAGGACCCACTGGCTTCCTCCGTCGTCGAGACAGCCCCCTCGGCATCCTCTAGTCGATCGGTCGATGATGGGCAGCCGTCCTCGACTCATGGGACACCTGGAAGTCACTGTCACTCATCATCATTAATGGTGATGGTGGGTTCGACATAGGGCAAATATCGTCTAGCCCACCATCACGTTGGGGCGACTCCCCCTGCTGGTCCGATGATCTCGACATTCCCTTTAATGAACGGTGACTGGAAATAGGAGCTTGGAAGAAAATGAAAATTGAAAGGGGAGGGAAGATGAGGAATGGAGCTCACCGGAGAGGAGGAAGAATGTTGGATTTCACCGGAAGTCATCCGAAGTCTAGGGAGAGCAAAGAGAGAGGCAGAAAGGTGATAGGAAAAATAGTCATGGGCGGTGCTAGGGCACCCCCTTTTATAGCTAACCTGACTCTATAGCATTTAATTATTGTGGCCCGTACTCACACTACACCAAAATTGCAAATTTGGAACGGCCATGTTTTTAGTTCTAGAACGGCTCATGGCGTTCCAAATTTGAAATAATTTTAAATAATTTCAAAACCAAAAACAAAATCCTATTTTCCAGCCTAATATCTCTCCTTCTCACTCGTTCCTTCACTCCCAACCCTCCTCGATCTCTCTCCCACTCCGTCACTCTCGATCTCTCTCCCTCTCGCTCTCCCGCTCACTCACTCCCCATTCCCTCCCTCTCGATCTCTCTCCCTCTCTCTCTCTCTCTCTCTCCCGCTCACTCACTCCCCATTCTCTCCCTCTCGATCTCTCTCCCTCCCTCTCTCTCGCTCCATAAACAAAAGGAAACAAAAACCCTTTTTTCCTTTTTAACCCTAAAACTCCCATTCAAAAGCATCTTCAATGCCAATTCATTTCGAGATCAGAGGAATCTTTGTTGGAGAATCTCAACAAGATGATGAAAAGCTCGCTGAAATCCTTGAAATTCATTACCATAATCAAAGAGTTTTGGGTTTATTTCGGACCTTTTAAAGACCGGAATTTTTTATGCACAATCCAACTATCGAGGATCTTCCGAAACTCCTTGGAAGGTGCCGAAATTTACTCTCTCAAACATATCCAAAAGAAAAAAGGTATCACTACAAGAAAACCAACTTTTACCGACGAAAATTTTCGTCGCTAAATGAGCTTTTTTCGTAAGTAAAACATTTTACCGACAAATTTTTTCGTCAGTAAAAGACCAAGGGAAAAGGCTTTTACCGACGAAAATTTGAATCGTCGGCAATGGCAAGATTTTTACTAATAAATTTTTTCATTGGTAAAAAATAAGTAAAAAACTTTTACCGACGGTAATTTTCGTAGGTAAAAATATTTCACGATACTTTTACCTATGAAAATTTTTGTAGGTAAAAATATTTACAAAACTTTTACCGACGATTTGTTTCGTCGGTAAAAAATAAGTAAAAAAATTTTACTGATGATTTGTTTCATCGGTAAAAAATATTTCATGATACTTTTACCTACGAAAATTTTTGTAGGTAAAAATATTTACAAAACTTTTACCTGCAAAAATTTTCGTAGGTAAAAACGTGGATGAGACTTTTACCTATGAAAATTTACGTGGATGAGACTTTTAGCTACGAAATATTTCTTAGGTAAAAACATAAATAAAACTTTTACCTACGAAATTTTTTGTAGGTAGAAAACGTGGACGAGACTTTTACCTACGAAATTTTTCGTAGGTAGAAAACGTGGACGAAACTTTTACCTACGAAATATTTCGTAGGTAAAAGTCTCTTTCTTTCAATATTCCAGCACAAAATTCCTGATATACACCTATTACAATATATTTCATCATATTCTTGCTAATATACACCTGTTATATAATATATTTCATCATATTCACATTCACATCCATCTAAACCCAAACTACGTAAATCCATCCAAACATAAACTACATTCATCCAAACACAGACAATCTTATCCACATCACATTCATTCAGGCATAAATACATATAAGTTTAACATCATAAATAAAATACAAAAAATCACAAAGATGAAGGCGAAGGTAGTGGGACATCGGTGGGTAAGCGTGCAGCGAGAGCCTGAAACATCTCCGTCATCCGTCGCTCGTGCTCCACCCGCATCTCCTTTATCCTCCTCTCTTGCTCCTCCTTCTACCTCGTCAGCTCCTCCATCCTCCTCTCCTGCTCCCTCCTTTACCTCACCTGCTCCTCCCTCTGCCTCTTCAACTGCTCTTTGATGTCATGGACGACGACCCGTAACTGCTGAACCTCTCTCTCTCTCTGCGATATCAACTCAATGTACGACGCTCTTGCCAATGACGATGGATCGGCTGGAGGCAGCTCTATCGGGTGCGATGAGCTTGGCACTATGGCCAAGCCCACGCACACATCTAGAACGGGTGCCAAGCACCTCACTCAGGATCTCTGGCTCACTTCGCTAAGTACCATCGGGAGTGGGCTGACCGCGGAAGGTGTTCATCACCGCCTGTAATGAAAACATATGAATTTTCATAACAAATGACATTATTATAATTCAATGCAATTAAATTTTACAATGTAAGAATTTTTACCCAATTCTCGTTGGCTCTAAGATGTACCTAAGATCCCGTCACCTGCCGACAGTGAATCCCTCTGTAGTGGTTTACTGGTCCGGGCTCCTGACCAGTGACGGAATCTCACTGCGCAATCGAAAGGATGATAGAGTTAATATAAATACATGAAAAGAATATATCAACTTAATAATTACTAGTAATTTCTTATCATGTCATGACAAAGTTGTACAAATGACTTTGAACCAGCTACGTAGTTCACTTCTAACTCTCCCCTGTTGTCAGAATTTATTTTGTTCCTCTTCTGAACACATTATTCATAATACATTGTTATTAATTGTAAATTTAATTGTTACCTTAAGATATCGTAAATATGTAAATATTACCTGAAAAGACTCAGACAAAAATCTCTTGCAGAGTATCCTCCAGTCGTCATGGGTCACGTGCGGCGGTGCGGACAGTACACCCTCCTCGTGGTTCATACACCGCTTGTGTAAGTCACCCCGGTACTCCTTGAACCACTCCTTGACTATGTCATCGATGGCATGGGAAATGTGCGTAACACTCAAATTCAAGTTTAATTTATCCTACAGTTTCGTAAATAATAGATTAAGGCAATAAACTTATTAAGAAAATAACTTAACCGTATATGAACTTTTATATAAAAAATAATTTACTAAAATTTATCTAAAGGCGCTGACAGATGAGTTGCCGCACATCATTTGTCACGTCTGCCCAATGGGGGGTAGTGGGGGGATCAGAGATCGGTATAAGATATCGACCTCTGACGTAAACAACCTAACATTATTCTCAACCAGTCTAATGCAGTCCTGTGAGAACTCTGCCGTCACCCTATCCTCACAGGTAAGTCGCTTTAAAAGCAACCCACGCATAGGTCCACATCCTCGTCGGCTGGTCGACGATGCTGCTGCAAAAGAAATATGTAAGTCTAAATATAAACAGAAGTCATTAAAATAAATATATGTCTAGACTTATATGCAGTGTCAGGTGTATGCGCGAGTGAGGGATCAGACGCCTGTGATGCAACATGTAACGATAATGTTGTCTCCGTCACATCACGGGTAGAATGGGTAAATCCAATGCGCGAACAACATGGTCTCCCACCTGGTGGCATCACTGAATATGTGCGAGCTACGAACTTATAAATTTAAACAATATCAATACAAGTGTAATATACTAAAACATTATACAAGCAGTATTGATGGTACAATGCATTTGTGCTTATGCTTAGAGAGATTATTAAAATATGATTAGACCATTACACTATAATGCAAGCAAAATATAATAAAACTGTAAACTTTAATCTATAACCCTTGAAAATTCCATTACACATTGTCATTCTATATTAAATACATATATTTCTTTGTAATATGAAACAACATTGAGGTAAACTATCCAAAGTACTCCCTGCGTAAGTTATCGTATGCTTCAGAAGCATATGTCATGTTGTGTGAAGTACTCGATATTGTTACAGCCAACATGTCAGTCACAATAGGAGAAATCTGGTTTCTCAGGACTCCATTCGGATGTGCAAGTGACAAAACCGCATCTTCTATACCAAGTTTTCCGCAGTTATATACCTCGATTATCTCCGGAATTTGTTTAAGATTGTATAATCTTTCATATGAGTCATCGTCAATATATTCCGCAGTACATTCATCAACCAGACTAAGTATCTCTTTGGCCCTACTAGAAGAAGATAGGACCAGAAAGTCCATCTGCAACAGCTGATGAAGTATGCTACTTGCTTCCGCTACACTCCAGTTTAAGGAGGACATGATCAGAAATTGACTCAACTACAAATGCGGATTATAAACAAGTTAATTGAAGGAATAAATCATGACTTGTAATTTTCACATATACATGGAATACATAAATTATTCGAATTGAAAAATGACATGTAAATCATGTGTACATTTAATAATCGTCGTCTGTATCACTATCGCTTAGGACTATTGTAACGACCTGAAAAATTCCGTACATTGGGTCGAGTACCACCTCGACCAGAAATCACATAGGATTAAATCCTTTAGAAATTTAACAAAGTTAACTAAGTATTAAACTCCGTTAGCTATGAAATCCGTTAGGATCGCTTTAAATACGATCTGCAAGACCCAAAACTTGCAGAATCATTGACGCTAGGTTACCCTAAAGTTTAGAACCAAACTCATTTCCCGCCGCTTCTCGGGAATGAAACGAAACTTCAGTATTAGGTCTAGATCGCACATCGGGATTCCGATTAACCCGAAGTTAAGGAACTAGGACCGCCCCACCGGGCTTAACAATCATCTCAAAATCGGCCTTATCCGATATTCCACGGCCATTCGTTTCGAATCGGAGCGAGGTAGTGTGAAAAACACTATTCACAAGCCGAAATAAATATCCGGAATAGTGATCTCGGCATCGTTTGTTGACGCGTCAAGATAAGCAACTGGACCGTCGAATCGACCAAATTACACCCTCGGATTAAGAAAATTTCAGAACATTTACATGTACTCGGAATTTCTGATCGTGGCCCACTGACCGTCGAACTGAAAGTGGTCCGCCACGTGCGATCTACGTATCCGAATGAGTCAAAAACGTAATCCCACGTAGATCCATTGGTGGTGAGCTTAAGTCTGACGTTTGGTTCAAAGAGGGCTACCAGAACTCCCCTTTTGAGCTGGAAAAGCGTCAAAAATCTCATATAGGCAGTACCCCATGAACCTAAGTCTATTTCCGTAATGTTTGAGGCTATAAAAGGGGCTTAGAGCAGCCCCTCTCACAGCCATACGAATTTTGGTGGAAACCCTAGAGAGAGAGAGAGAGAAAAGAGAGAGAAGGACTTGGAGATCGTTGCCGATCTTCCTCCACTTGCACTGGATTGCTACACGGCCTACACCGCCTTATTCTCGGCGTTTTCCCGGTGTTTTCCGCCTCATTTGAAGGTAAGAAAACCTAACCCTAGGTCTGATTTGATGTGGAATTGAGGTAGGGTGTATACCGACTAACCGATTCCGCTCTTTAGGCTAGAAATCGGCCGTAGACGGAAGATCCATCACCCTTCTTTGATTTATTCCGTTTCCAAAGGCAAAGGTGAGGACTTTAAGTGTATAAGTTAAGGTTTTCAACGCTTTCAATGTCAGATAATGGTAGATTCATGATCTGCTTGCAATTGCACATGTACAAAGTGCTTTCCGTTTCTTGTTTTGATTAGCGGTGTGAAATATGGAATTTCACATATTCTAGGTATATGTAGAAATACCGTATACGTATTTTTTTTGGATAATTGCTTGACATGTTTATTTAATGTTTAATTATATAACATATGAATAAAATACTAGTTTGGCGTAAAGAGATCGCCAAAATATATGTTCTTTTTGTAAATGTGCCGTATGTTGAAAATACGTATTGTAGAAATACCGTATACGTATTTCTTTTGGAATAATGTTTGACATATGTATTTAATGTATGATTATACAATACATGATTAAAATACTAGCTTGGCGAAAGGAATCGCCGAAACCGATGTTCCTTTGTAAACACTATGTATGTCGAAATTGGGTATACGTGAAAGTACCCTATACGTATAAAATTTGCTGATGTGTTTGCTATGTTTATCTCATTTGTATGAATAGGATGTATATGTATAAAATACTAGCTCGGTAAAGGGACAACCCTAGTACACCCTTCTCTAGCATACGTCATGTATGTTGAAGAAGTGTATTCCAAGTGTTGGTGAAATCACTTGCGAGTGTAAGTGTTTAAGTGTTAGAACCTTAGTTAGGTGCTGAGATGGGATTCTCCGCTACCTTAGAGTCACATATGACACTCTCCACGTGGTTGTTCACTCTAACCACTCACCTATGAATTCTAAGTAATTGTATCCCTATGTGTTTAGTGCTTTATAACATGTCTTACAACATGCTTTACAACATGCCTTATAACATGCTATACTTCATGCCTTATAATACATGCTCTACTTCATGCTTTACGTTATGCTCTACCACTGATTGAGTTTGGGACTATGCCTATAGTCCACACATTCGGTACCAGACTTATTGTTGTGGCTGAGATTCATATCGCCACGATGGATGTGTCTGGCGAACCCGAGTCGTACTTCGGTTGGCGATAGTGGTTGGCCACACGGAGTGCTCTTGCGCTCCATATCGCTCAACTTGTGGTGCGCTCGAGCTAGTCAGGCTCGTCAAGCAAACCGATATGTGTATATGTATGTTCACCATGTTTGGTCGCTACTGCTTGAACCTAGGGTACCAAACTTACCAGTGGCGATCCCGTTAACCATGGTACCTCGATCCGCTAAGACGCATGAGCCGGACATGGTGGTATGGGACACCGTGGTCGAGCTGTCGGCCTACGCTGGGGTCATGTGCCTCCCCGTAGTGACCATTGCGCAACCAACCTCGTGAGCCGATTATGGTGGTATGGGACACTATATTCGAGCTGTCGATATTTACGGCGAGAGCCGAGCACGGTGAGACCGTGCTCTTCGGCCGACGGCGACGAGTCCTCCGTAGTATCTTCGAGTACTCCAAGTGTCCGTGATTGGCGACCAGTCTTTCACAAGAACTCCAGAGTATGAGTTGAGCCAAGTACGGTGAGACCCGTACTTGAGCCGACGGCTAGTGATTGAGCCAGTACGGTGAGATATGTACTGAGCCGACGGCCAAAGAATTGAGCAAAGATACGGTGAGATCAGTATCCGCGCCGACGGGTGACGAGCCCTTTGCGATGCCTTCACTACGCTTCTCAATCCATAACATCGTATGAGATTAACTAGGATTGACGACCCTAGAATGGATCATGTTTGGGAATTATACAAGGGAGGTACCTTAGTTTCCCAATACCGCCTTTGGTTGAAATGGATTAATAAAAACTTGGTAATCATGATCATCATGCACCGCATGTGCTTTGTAGATGTGGCGCACTAAGGAGTAGCATTCGCGAACGTAAGATGATGTCGCTTGAGGGTGGTTTGGCAAGGGCATACAAAGATCATGTCATATCATTTTTGCACTTAACAAGAGTAATTAGAAATGTTTGATTTGTACTGCGTTATCATTTCTGCTTGATTGATTTGATAACATGTTAACCTATGCTTTATTGTTCCACTGAGTTAGCTACTCACTCCCACGTTACGGGACGGTGTTTGCAACACCCACCGACTCTGTCACTGCAGTGTAGATGGCGCTCTGTTCAGGGAGCCTGAGCTAGACTATGAGGAGGATCGGGAGGAGTTCTCCTTTATGCAAGACTGACGGCTACGCTTAGGCCGGCCGCATCGCGGGATTTCTGTGGCCTCTTTGAGGATTGTATTTTATTTTTTTTTGACTTAGAGACATTACATGTATATTGGTACTCGTTAGTACTCATACTGGAGTTCACAAAATTTTGATACTTTACATATTTTGAATATAAAATTTTAGTCTTCCGCTTGCCTTTATACAATTGAACCGGAGTATGAATTATGTTTTGGTATAATCTCATTCATGTTTATTGCGCTAACTCAGACAACATTTAACCATCATTGTGTATGTTGCATAAGTGATGCGTTGGAACTCGGGAGTTGAGTTCATACTCGACCCCGATTTTCAGGGCGTTACAAGTTGGTATCGAGCATGATTTTGATTAAACCGGACTGAGTTATGTCCCCACTACGTGTGTGACGCATTACACTTAGGAGGGTGCGCAAAATATAGCAACAGTCCTTAGGGTCTCCCGATTTCGCCGTTCGGATGAAGTTCGCTACACACGGACAGTTTGATCGAGTGCGTACTCGATCCCACCACACTTATGGACCCCAGGTCACTCCTAGACCATCTATTGACGTGTCCAGGTTACAATCCACCAAATGTTAGTTGTTAAAAATAAAAAAAAATCAGATTGGATCAGAAAGTTACCGAAACTCACCGTTCTAGAGCAAAAATAAGTCCGTGGGCCCCCATGGTTAAATCCAACAATGTTTTGGACCAAGCCAGGGTGCATTTGGCACCCTGGGAGTCTGGTGAACAGGGTCAGACCGCGGCGACGCGGCTCCGGCCAAACCCGACCGCGGCGCCACCGCGGCACCGGCGGCGGACCGCGCCCCCTTCGACTTTCCGGCGAACATTCAAGCGTGGGACTGGTCGGTTTGGTCCCCCCTACCCCATGGCACGTGCCATTTTGGCATTTGATTAGTATTTTAGGGGCTGAAGCACCCATCTCTCTCATTTCCCCTCTTTTCACCCACCACCACCTCCATTTTCGATTTTGCTGAAAACCCATCCCTCCAAACCTTCAATCCCTCCATTTTCTTCCATAACTCACACACCACTCCCTCCTACAACAGCCCTAGCCTCTCCCTTTCCCCATTTCCACAAGTTGGAGCTCTCATAACCCTCCTCGGAGCTCAAAATCGGGTAATATACTAACCCATCTCATTTCCTTCTTGTTTCTTCTTCATTTCCTACCTCTAGAGCTTATTCCACACCTGTTGGATTGTTGATTGTGGAAGATAAAAGAGGTCAGCCCTTTGTTCCCCCATTTTGGAAAATTTCCATGGCCCTCCTTGGTGTGGTGGCCACCATTTTCTCCATTTCCTCCATCCTATCTCTTATGGGAAAGAGGAAAACCGCGGCCGATGACGCCGGCCCAAGTAGGCCAGCCCGTTCCCGAAGAAAATCTGATGTTGGGGCCGGCACAAGTACCGTGCGGGAGTTTAGGTCGAAGCGAGACCTGGATCCCGACCACCCCGCCGAGAAATGCTTATCCAATAGGCATGGAATATGGGCGCTGCGCGGGCCGCAAGGTTGTGTTTGAAGCTCATGTGGATGAGAGGATGTTTGGTCTACACCCGATGATGGACCACTTGGTGGATATCGGGTGGAATCATATTTTTGAAGGCGAGTCCCCGCATGTGAGCACACGGTTCGTGCCTTCTACGCTCACATCATAGACTCATCGGTAGAGCCTCTTCGCCATCGTCTCGGTGAGGGGCATAAGGCGCACAATCACCGTGAATGAGGTGGCTCGAATCACGAAGATTCCGCTTGGTCAAGTGTATCCTAGTGATGACTTCTCTAGAACTGCGCGGGAAAGGGATCGCCGCACGCGATTTCTCTGTGGTCGCCGAGTTACTTGGAAGCGAGGAAATTGTATTGCGGCGACAAAGATGTCTGAAGACTTCCATTTACTCCATCACATCTTCACATACAATGTTTACCCACGGTGGGGTAACCGCACGGAATGTACTAGGGTGATGGTGGACTTTCTGTACAAGATGGGACACTGGGAAAACATATGCCTGCCCACATTCATCCTATCCCAGATAGTTAATGTTGTTCGTTCTGCCAGGAACGATCTTTCGCTCCCATTTGGCCGACTGATCTGCAGGATGGCTCGTGATGTAGGCTACAGATTGAATATGGAGGACCTTGCACCGGTCCGAATCATAAATGAAGCGACACTCAGGAATATGAAGATCGGCCCCCAACAATGTGCAAGCCCGACTCGACGAGTCCGGAGATGAGCCTCGGATAGTGCCGGTGAGGAGAGTGTTGACCTCCGTGCCGAGAGCGATGAGGAGCGCAGTTGATGACATACAGGAGGAAGAACCCGAGGCTCGGGACACGAGGAGAGTTCACCCCCGCGGCTCGGGGGGGGTGTGGATCGAGATGTATCTCGATGCGCGATTTGCCGTCTTGAGGAGAGGCAAGCCGCCGCAAAGAAGAGGTTGGACAAGTTGGCCGAGATTGGACAAGTTCGGGCTGAGATTGGTCAAGTTCGAACTAAACTTGAAGAGAATGAAGCCTACATGAAGAAGAATTTCAAGAAGATGTCCCGTACGTTGAAGGCCATCCTGTGCTGTGCGCAGGATAAGAATGCTCCTCCTCCACCGCCTACTTCGGATGCTTAGTCATCCATATGGTTGTTTGTTGTGTTTGCTTTGGTTACCGCAATGGGCGGTTTGTGTTTTCGTTCAGATGATGTATTAGGTAGTAGAATGTTTAGTGTTTGATGTGTGGATGTATTGGCTATAATGTGATTTCCGTCATGATTTATGTAAACTCTGTAGTCCATGTATTATGACAATTTTGAGTTAATGAAAAGCATATAGCCTCTTTTGTTTGATGATGTGTGGAATGCTTAAGTGCTTTATGGAGTGTATTATGCTGTATCTCACAAATGATCTACCCTATGTTGTCTAGGGCATGCCGCGGCAGTATACGCGGAGAACGGCACGCCTCCTTTTGACTGGCTCTATGGACCAGGCCCCTTCTAGTAGTAGTGGTCCTGCGGACCGTGGGTTGGGTTCCGATCAGCCCCCTACTGGTCCTGCTGGCGGGTTGCCACCATACACGCCCCCGGTCCGTGAGCAGTTCCGGCCATCATCGTCTGCGCAGCATGACTCCCAGGCTGCTCCGCCGACTGATAGGTTTGAGCAGCTGATGATGATGATGCATCAGCAGCAGATGCAGCAGCAGCAGATGCAGCAGCAGCAGCAGCAGCAGATACAAGCAGCAGCAACATCAGCAGCCTTATGGCCACTATCGCTGAGGCCTTGTCCCGTGGTGGTAGTGCGACTCCACCTGCGACATCTACACGTCCTGATGAGCATTCTGGGCCTCCTGCTCAGGTTGAGGATGTGCCTCTGCCCCCATCCGTCGCACCTCCTACTGGAGAGGTCGGTACACGCGGCCTACTCGAGCGATTCCAGCGCTTGAGGCCTCCCCTCGTTTATGGGTTCTCACTGCACCCGAGGAGGCGGAGTTCGGTTAGACCGCATCTCCAAGATGCTACGGATGCTTCTTGTTCGGAGGCAGAGCAGGTAGAGCTGGCCGCCTTCATGTTTGAGAGAGAGGCGAGCTTATGGTGGGACAGCGTGCTGCGCACTGTCGCAGTAGACTTCGTGTGGACCTGGGAGGCTTTCGAGTCTCGGTTCCACGAAAAGTACTACCCGCAGACTTATCGGCACGAGCGGGAGGAAGAGTTTTTGCGCCTCAGGCAGGGAGGCATGACTATCACAGAGTACGAGCACCGCTTCACCGAGTTGGGCCGCTTTGTCCCGACTATACTAGTGGACGAGCAGATGCGGATGCGTGATTTTCTTTGGGTTTGCGACCGGAGATTCGGTCGAGGATATGCTGCCACAGTATTCCTACGTATGCGGCGTTGGTCCACATGTCTATGACGGCCGAGCAGGATGTGGACCGTCTGGCCAGATCACGGGGCACTATGGTTGCGAGACCGCGACAGGATGTACAGAGCAGGCCTATTTTAGGCAAGAGGCCTCGGGCTGATTCTCCCCCCAGGGCCGCAGTGCCAGCTATTCCTATGAGACGCCCGTTGGTGACCTGCACGTTTTGCGGGGAAACCTGGACACCCTGCTGAGAGCTGCTTCGCACATGAGAGCTAGCGGCTTTGCGCCACCACGAGATTGGGTCGCTCTTATCCACAGCCATATCGCCCGCCGCCATGCACCGTTCTCGCACATCCTTCATTCCGACCTCCCGTACCGTCCTTCGGGCCGCCACGGCGACCCTTGGCTCCTCACGAACCGCGACAGCAGGCTCGCGTTCACACTCTCGTGGGCGAGGCACACGAGACGTCGGTTTCGGCCCGACGGCTTTCGAGGGTACGGCTTTTATTCACGACACTCCCGTCTCTTTGTTGGTGGACACCGGGTCCACTACCTCTATTATTTCTGTGGGGCGGTGAAACGCCTATCTTTGCATACGATTCCCACTAAGGGAATGAGACTCACTACGGCCTACGGGACCGTTCGGATGTCACACGGTTATGTGAGGGTTGCTCGGTAGTTTTGGGTAGCAAGACACGGTGCTCGTCGACCTCATTGTTGCTCCACCGTGGCACTACGATGTTATCCCGGGTATGGATTGGCTCACCAGATGAGGGCGGAGATAGATTGCGATACTCGGATCGTGACGGCCTATGGACCGACGGTGCGGCTTTCACGTTCCGGTGCGGGTCGGTTGGCCCCTGTCGAGTTGATTGTTATGTCGCTTTGCTTGTGCCGACCGATGGTCCGACAAGAGATAGTACGCCGGTGGTTCGAGACTTCGCAGCGTGTTTGAGACTATCCCGGTTTACCTCCTCGGCGTGAGATTGATTTTACGATAGACCTTACGCCCGGTGCGACGCCCATCTCGTTGCCTACTTATCGTATGCCTCCATGTGAGATGGAGGAGCCGCTGGACACGTATTGACGTGCTTGTAGAGAGAGGTTTTATTCGACCTAGTGTGTCTCCTTGGGGAGCACCTGTGTTGTTCGTGAAGAAGAAGGACGGGTCCCTACGGTTGTGTATTGATTACGTAGGTTGAACCAGTCACGGTGAAGAACAAGTATCCTTTGCCTTCAGATTGACGATCCGTTCGATCAGTTGAGAGGGGCGAAGTATTTCTCGAAGATTGATCTCCAGTCAGGTTACCACCTGCTGCGCGTGAGAGAGGAGGACGTGCAGAAGACAGCCTTCAGGACGTGCTTTGGGCACTACGAGTTCTTAGTAATGTCGTTCGGTCTGACGAACGCACCAGCCGTGTTCATGGATCTGATGAACCGGGTATTTCGGCCCTTCCTCTACCGATTCGTCATCGTCTTTATCGATGACATCTTGATATACTCCACGAGTCGGGAGGAGCACGAGGAGAACTTGCGAGCGGTATTGGATACACCGAAGAAGAACCGGTTGTTTGCGCGGTACAGACAAGAAGTGCGACTTCGGCGGGAGGAAGTCAAGTTCCTGGGACATGTAGTGTCCAAGGATGGGATAGCAAAGTGGACCTTGCTAAGGTAGTCTGCGGTTCAGATTGGCGGCACTGATCGATTCACGAGGTGAGGAGTTTCCTTGGCCCGGTGGATACTACGACGTTTCATTCGGGATTTCTCGAAGATCGCCTGTGCCATTGTCTCGGTGACTCGGAAGGACACGAAGTTCGCCTGGAATGAGAAGGCGGAGCGACTTTTAAGGAGCCGAAGGACAAGTTGACGTCCGCCCTCAGTTGTAG
Source organism: Magnolia changhungtana (assembly GCA_030180095.1). NCBI lineage: Eukaryota > Viridiplantae > Streptophyta > Magnoliopsida > Magnoliales > Magnoliaceae > Magnolia > Magnolia changhungtana. Next base: position 1,851,407 of record JASAUF010000489.1, read on the forward strand.
TATTGCGAGCAAGGGGTGAAATACACGGTGTATACCGACGCATCTCGCGTTGGTTTGGGTTGTGTGTTGATGCGTAAAGATAGGGTGATATCGTATGCCTCGAGACAATTAAGGAAGCACGAGGAGAATTACCCTACACATGACCTAGAGTTGGCGGTCGTCATCTTTGCATTGAAGCTCGGGAGACATTACCTCTATGGTGAGGAGTTCGAGCTTCTGCGACCACAAGAGCCTTAAATACATATTCACGCAGCGAGATTTGAATATGAGACACGATGGATGGAGACCTTGAAGGACTTCAAGTTCGAGGTTTCCTACCATCCTGGCAAGGCGAACCTTGTGGCAGACGCGTTGAGCCGCAAGAAGGCGATTGCATTTGCGGCACCGCTGATGATAGCCGAGTGGGATATGGTAGAGTTTGTGCGGGACTTCGAGCAGAGACTCACTGTCGAGGAGCCATTTGAGTTGTTGCGCACGTTCGGGTGCGACCACTTATCGACGACAGGATTGTTGAGGCCCAGGAGGGCGACATACGGCTGTCTGAGCTTCGAGAGCAGGCTAGCGACGCCGTGGACTCCGAGTGGAGAGTTGGATCTGATGGGGGTTTACGATTCCGTGGCCGCCTATGTGTTCCAGATGTGCCTGACTTGAGACGCGAGCTTCTCGAGTCGGCCCATAACTCGAAGTTTGCGATGCATCCTGGTAGCACGAAGATGTACCAGGATATGAGAAGGACGTATTGGTGGGATAACATGAAGGCCCACATTGCTGAGTATGTGTCTCGATGCCTGACATGCCAGCAGGTCAAGGCAGAACATCGCCGACCTCCTGGACTGCTTCAGCCCATGCCTATAGCGGAGTGGAAGTGGGACTTCATCTCCATGGACTTCATATCAGGGCTGCCGAAGACGAGGAAGGGGCACGATTCCATTTGGGTGATTGTGGACCGGTTGACTAAATCGGCCCATTTCCTCCCTATCAGAGTTACGAACTCCGCAGACGAGCTGGCTAGATTGTACATCAGGGAGATCGTCCGTCTACACGGGGTTCCTTTGGAGATTGTGTCGGACAGAGACACGCGGTTCACATCCATCTTCTGGACTCGTATCCAGGAGGCGATGGGTGTGAAGTTGAAGTTCAGTACAGCGTTTCATCCTCAGACTGATGGGCAGACAGAGCGAGTGAATCAGATTCTGGAGGATATGTTGCGAGCGTGTGTGTTGGACTTCAAGGACAGTTGGGACGACTGTCTTCCGTACGCAGAGTTCGCCTACAACAACAGCTTCCAGGCGACGATTGGCATGGCGCCATATGAGGCTCTATATGGTCGACCTTGTAGAGCACCGCACTGTTGGGCAGAGGTTGGAGAGCGTAGCCTGATTGGCCCGGAGTTGGTTCAGCGACTAAGAGAAGGTAGACATTATCAGGCGTCGATTACTCACAGCGCAGAGCAGACAGAAGAGTTACGCCGATACGAGGCGGCGACCGCTGGAGTTCGAGGTTGGTGATCATGTGTTCCTTCGGGTTTCCCCTATGAAGGGAGTCCTTCGGTTTGGGAAGAAGGGGAAACTCACACCGAGGTTCATCGGTCCATTTCAGATACTGGATCGAGTGGGTGATGTGGCGATCGTCTCGCCTTGCCTACACCACTTGCTTCTGTACATAACGTATTTCATGTATCTATGCTGAAGAAGTACGTTCCTGATCCTTCGCATATCATCAGATGGGAGCAGGTACAGTTGAGCGAGGATGCGACATATGAGTTGCGCCCGACGCGCATCCTTGACAGGAAGGAGCAGGTACTGCGTAGCAAGGTCATCCCACTTGTGAAGGTACTTTGGACACATCATTCTGAGGAGGAAGCTACCTGGGAGACTGAGGCCGAGGTCAGGAAGAACTACCCTCAGATTCTCGAGGAGTACGAACAGGTATAAATTTCGAGGACGAAATTTTTTGTTTAAGGGGGGTAGATTGTAACGACCTGAAAAATTCCGTACATTGGGTCGAGTACCACCTCGACCAGAAATCACATAGGATTAAATCCTTTAGAAATTTAACAAAGTTAACTAAGTATTAAACTCCGTTAGCTATGAAATCCGTTAGGATCGCTTTAAATACGATCTGCAAGACCCAAAACTTGCGTAAGATCATTGACGCTAGGTTACCCTAAAGTTTAGAACCAAACTCATTTCCCGCCCGCTCTCGGGAATGAAACGAAACTTCGTATTAGGTCTAGATCGCACATCGGGATTCCGATTAACCCGAAGTTAAGGAACTAGGACCGCCCCACTGGGCTTAACAATCATCTCAAAAATCGGCCTTATCCGATATTCCACGGCCATTCGTTTCGAATCGGAGCGAGGTAGTGTGAAAAACACTATTCACAAGCCGAAATAAATATCGGAATAGTGATCCGCATCGTTTGTTGACGCGTCAAGATAAGCAACCCGACCGTCGAATCGACCAAATTACACCTCGGATTAAGAAAAATTTCAGAACATTTACATGTACTCGGAATTTCTGATCGTGGCCCACTGACCGTCGAACTGAAAGTGGTCCGCCACGTGCGATCTACGTATCCGAATGAGTCAAAAACGTAATCCCACGTAGATCCATTGGTGGTGAGCTTAAGTCTGACGTTTGGTTCAAAGAGGGCTACAGAACTCCCCTTTTGAGTGGAAAAGCGTCAAAAATCTCATATAAAGCACTCATGAACCTAAGTCTATTTCCGTAATGTTTGAGGCTATAAAAGGGGCTTAGAGCAGCCCCTCTCACAGCCATACGAATTTTGGTGGAAACCCTAGAGAGAGAGAGAGAAAAAGAGAGAAGGACTTGGAGATCGTTGCCGATCTTCCTCCACTTGCACCTGGATTGCTACACGGCCTACACCGCCTTATTCTCGGCGTTTTCCGGTGTTTTCCGCCTCATTTGAAGGTAAGAAAACCTAACCCTAGGTCTGATTTGATGTGGAATTGAGGTAGGGTGTATACCGACTAACCGATTCCGCTCTTTAGGCTAGAAATCGGCCGTAGACGGAAGATCCATCACCCTTGCTGATTTATTCCGTTTCCAAAGGCAAAGGTGAGGACTTTAAGTGTATAAGTTAAGGTTTTCAACGCTTTCAATGTCAGATAATGGTAGATTCATGATCTGCTTGCAATTGCACATGTACAAAGTGCTTTCCGTTTCTTGTTTTGATTAGCGGTGTGAAATATGGAATTTCACATATTCTAGGTATATGTAGAAATACCGTATACGTATTTTTTTTGGATAATTGCTTGACATGTTTATTTAATGTTTAATTATATAACATATGAATAAAATACTAGTTTGGCGAAAGAGATCGCCAAAATATATGTTCCTTTGTAAATGTGCCGTATGTTGAAAATACGTATTGTAGAAATACCGTATACGTATTTCTTTTGGAATAATGTTTGACATATGTATTTAATGTATGATTATACAATACATGATTAAAATACTAGCTTGGCGAAAGGAATCGCCGAAACCGATGTTCCTTTGTAAACACTATGTATGTCGAAATTGGGTATACGTGAAAGTACCCTATACGTATAAAATTTGCTGATGTGTTTGCTATGTTTATCTGCTGTATGAATAGGATGTATATGTATAAAATACTAGCTCGGTAAAGGGACAACCCTAGTACACCCTTCTCTAGCATACGTCATGTATGTTGAAGAAGTGTATTCCAAGTGTTGGTGAAATCACTTGCGAGTGTAAGTGTTTAAGTGTTAGAACCTTAGTTAGGTCTTTGAGATGGGATTCTCGCTACCTTAGAGTCACATATGACACTCTCCACGTGGTTGTTCACTCTAACCACTCACCTATGAATTCTAAGTAATTGTATCCCTATGTGTTTAGTGCTTTATAACATGTCTTACAACATGCTTTACAACATGCCTTATAACATGCTATACTTCATGCCTTATAATACATGCTCTACTACTTCATGCTTTACGTTATGCTCTACCACTTGATTGAGTTTGGGACTATGCCTATAGTCCACACATTCGGTACCAGACTTATTGTTGTGGTCGAGATTCATATCGCCACGATGGATGTGTCAGCGAACCCGAGTCGTACTTCGGTTGGCGATAGTGGTTGGCCACACGGAGTGCTCTTGCGCTCCATATCGCTCAACTTGTGGTGCGCTCGAGCTAGTCGAGGCTCGTCAAGCAAACCGATATGTGTATATGTATGTTCACCATGTTTGGTCGCTCTCTTTGCTTGAACCTAGGGTACCAAACTTACCGGTGGCGATCCCGTTAACCATGGTACCTCGATCCGCTAAGACGCATGAGCCGGACATGGTGGTATGGGACACCGTGGTCGAATTTGTCGCCTACGCTGGGGGTTATGTGCCTCCCGTAGTGACCATTGCGTAACCAACCTCGTGAGCCGATTATGGTGGTATGGGACACTATATTCGCTGTCGATATTTACGGCGAGAGCCGAGCACGGTGAGACCTGTGCTCGCGCTGACGGGCGACGAGTCCTCCGTAGTATCTTCGAGTACTCCAAGTGTCTGTGATTGGCGACGAGTCTTTCACAGGAACTAGAGTATGAGTTGAGCCAAGCACGGTGAGACCGTACTTGAGCCGACGGTAGTGATTGAGCCAGTACGGTGAGATATGTACTGAGTGACGGCCGCAATTGAGCCGCATACGGTGAGATCGTATCCACGCCGACGGGTGACGAGCCCTTTGCGATGCCTTCACTACGCTTCTCAATCCATAACATCGTATGAGATTAACTAGGATTGACGACCCTAGAATGGATCATGTTTGGGAATTATACAAGGGAGGTACCTTAGTTTCCCAATACTTGCTTGGTTGAAATGGATTAATAAAAACTTGGTAATCATGATCATCATGCACCGCATGTGCTTTGTAGATGTGGCGCACTAAGGGAGTAGCATTCGCGAACGTAAGATGATGTCGCTTGAGGGTGGTTTGGCAAGGGCATACAAAGATCATGTCATATCATTTTTGCACTTAACAAGAGTAATTAGAAATGTTTGATTTGTCTTGCGTTATCATTACGCTTGATTGATTTGATAACATGTTAACCTATGCTTTATTGTTCCACTGAGTTAGCTACTCACTCCCACGTTACGGGGACGGTGTTTGCAACACCCACCGGACTCTGTCCACAGTGTAGATGGCGCCTGCTCGTGGAGCCGGAGCTAGACTATGAGGAGGATCGGGAGGAGTTCTCCTTTATGCAAGATGCACGACGGCTACGCTTAGGCCGGGCCGCATCGCGGGATTTCTGTGGCCTCTTTGAGGATTGTATTTTGATTTTTTTGACTTAGAGACATTACATGTATATTGGTACTCGATTAGTACTCATACTCTGGAGTTCACAAAATTTTGATACTTTACATATTTTGAATATAAAATTTTAGTCTTCCGCTTGCCTTTATACAATTGAACTGGAGTATGAATTTGTTTTGGTATAATCTCATTCATGTTTATTGCGCTAACTCAGACAACATTTAACCATCATTGTGTATGTTGCATAAGTGATGCGTTGGAACTCGGGAGTTGAGTTCATACTCGACCCCCGATTTTCAGGGCGTTACAACTATTTCTTCTTGACCATCACTATCACTGATCAGTATTTCCTCTTCATCATCTGCAATGTTGTCATCAATGAAACAGCTATCATCTCTAACAATGTCATGTATTATTGAGGCATCAACATGATCAGGTGGAACATCATCTCTGTTTGTACCACATCAATATCAACACTTGAATCAGTTCCTATATCCCCAGACGGCATGTCTTCTTGATATGCTTGTTTAACCCTAAATGTTTCATTTCTCCCGTCCTCGCTATCTTCAACTTCTGGTACGGGAACGTTAAATACGTTCCTGGGCTTTATTTTTTGCACCACGTGCCAAGAGCCGCCTAACTTGGTGTTAGCGAGGTAAAATACTTGTACGGCTTGGCTGGCGAGGACAAATAGGTCGTCCTTAAACCACTTTCGAGATAAATTTACGCTTGTAAAGTAGTTGTCAGTCTGCATTCCCAACTTCTTATTTCCAATGTCCCACCAATCACATTTAAATAAGTACACCCGCTTATAATAACTCAACTCAATAATATCCGTCAAAATGCCATAAAAGTCAATTTCTACCTCCTCATGCGTTCCTTTCACAACCACCCCACCATTTTGTATGGTCCTATACTTCTCACGTTCTTCAATGTGGAACCGAATCCCATTTATAATACAACCTGTATATCTAGATACACATTTATCAAGGCCATAAGCTAGTGAGTAGAGTGCATCAGATGCATCCACAGAGCTGCTAGTATGCAACGTCTTCATCTATTATCATGTACAAAATATAATTGTTTAGGGATTTTCTTAGGTTCAAATAATGTGCAATATAACAAAAATTCTAAGTGTGGTGAGATACAATGTGAAATCTTACATATTTTGCAAACCATTCTGAAAACTGATCCTGATGCATTTGATCATAATTTGTCAGGAATTGGGACTTCATCTCATCAATGTGTTCGCTACACATAAATGGCACGTCATCAGCAAGAAACATTAAGATCATTGTATGTAGAGAAAATAATATTCGAGAGAAGACTTACTATAAGTACGACTCTATTTCTTCACAATTATGCAACACATACCACCGCGCCTTTGGTAGATCCCCAAGGTCCGTATCATAAAACGTCGGGGATCCTAATGGACAAACGTTATGTGCGAATACAGATATGATTCTTTATTCATGCTCCTGCCCTTCATCGGCATTCAGATCTTCTTGGTTGAGTTTAGTCTCTATGCCATGAAGATACATGGAGCGAAATGTCAGGTACTCATTATCAATGTACGCTTCAGCGATGGATCCCTCCAGTCGTGCCTTATTCCTCATAATTCGTTTTAGTGTGTGAAGGTATCTGTACACAAAACCACTATGTTATACGTATGAAAACATGGATATATGTAGTTTATGGAATGAATAAAAATTTTAATAGGTTCTACCACCTTTCGATCAGATACATCCAACGATATTGTACTAGGCCTGCAAGCTTCGCCTCGTGCAGTAAGTGAATTGCTAAGTGTACCATGACATCGACAAACGCAGGTGAAAGTATTCTTTCAAGTTTGAAAAGGATTACGACAATGTCCCTCTCCAGTCATTTAAGAACATTTACATTCAACGATTTCAAACACAAATCCTTAAAGAATATCCCCAACTCAATTAGCGTCGCACTGATATCCTTACTCAGAATCCACGAATCGCAACCGGTAATAAGTGTTACAAAAGGACGTGACAATCATAACTTTTCATTCCTGTTACTATACAGTCTGTAATGTTTACGCGCCGAGATATGTTTGACGCATACCCATCGAAAAACTTCACTGATCTCAACCATTTACATAAACGCTTTTTCTCTAGTTTTGTCAATGTGTGGCAGGCTGCTGGTATAGTATATGAATTTCCATGTGGTTGCAAGTGCAATTCTTTCCTTGGACCCATTACTTGTAGATCCAATCGAGCCTTAAAACTGTCTTTTGTTTTCTTCTCTATGTTCATTAATGTTCGGAAGACATTGTTACATGTATTTTTCTTAATATGTATGACATCCAAGTTGTGTCACAATTTCATATCACTCCAATAGGGCAGCTCAAAAAAAATGCTCTTCTTCCTCCAATTATAGTCCAATACTGTACGTTTTCTCTTCTTCAAGTGCGATGCCTTACCAAATCTAACTTCTCCACTATTATTCAACTGTTGTATCACATCTTTTCCAGATAGCTCTTTCGGAGGTGGCTTATGATCTTGTTTGCCATCAAAGATTATCATCTTCTGTGCCAACTATGATCTCTCGGAAGGAAGCGACGATGACCCATATAACACGTTTTTCTACCATGCTTCAATGACAATAAACAAGTCTCAATACCACATGTAGGACAAGCTAACTTTCCCTTCGTGCTCCACTCAGACAAATTTTCATACGCGGGGAAATCATTTATTGTCCACAAGACCGCTGCATGCAATCAAAATGTCTGTCTTACAAATGTGTCATACATTTGTACACATTGACTCCACAACTCGTTTAACTCATCTACTAACGGGCACAAATACACATCAATGTCATTCTCAGGTGACTTGGGTCCAGGAATAAACAATGACATCATGAAAAATAACTCCATACACAACCAATGAGGTAAATTGTATGGCATAAGTATCACTGGCCACATACTGTACAAGTTACTCATATAACCAAATGGATTAAAACCATCACTTGCAAGACCTAGTCGAACATTGCGAGAATCCTCTGCAAACTAGTCATATATGCTTGTCAAAATTCTGCCAGGCTTCAGAGTCCGCAGGGTGCCTCAGTATACTATCATCATGAACGCGTTTCTCCTTATGCCACCTCAAATCTTCAGCCGTCTTACGAGACATAAACAATCTTTGTAATCTGGGTTTCAATAGGAAGTACCTTAACACCTTTTGCGGGATTTTCTTACGCTTAACTTCGTCATACTTCCACTTAGACTCTCCACTTAAACACTTGGCTCCATCATACTTCCACCTAGACTCTCCACTTTTCTTACGCTTGGGTTCGGGTTCGGGATCGGGTTTACATTTGGGTTTTCAAGTTTAGGTTTAGGTTAGGGATTGAGATTAGGATTCGGTGTAGGTTTAGGTTTAGAGATTTGAGAATACGTTAAGGTTTAGGTTTACGAAATCGGGTTCAAGTTCGAGATCGGGTTTACGTTTGGGTTTTAGGTTTAGGTTTAGGTTTAGGTTATAGGTTATAAGTGTAGGTTTAGGTTTAGGTTTTAGGTTTAGGTTATAGGTTATAAGTTTAGGTTTAGGTTATAGGTTAGGGTTATAAGTTTAGGTTAAGGTTTAGGTTTAGGTTATAAGTTTAAGTTTAGGTTAAGGTTTAGGTTTAGGTTATAGGTTTTGGTTTAGGTTAAGGTTATAGGTTATAGGTTTAGGTTGAGGTTTAGGTTTTGGTTAAGGTTTAGATTAAGGTTTAGGACATGAGCTGAAGAATGAGGTAGATCTAAAGCTCAAGTAGACCTCGAAACTAATTAGGGCCACAAGAGTTTTCGGATTGGTGCAAGATCTATGGGATTGCTATATCCAGAGATTGCTATATCTGGTCTGTTTGGCACGCCCGGCCAATCCCAGGATTAAACCTTCCAATCCCTTTCAATCCCTCGAACCAAACACATCCCAAGCAATTTTGAAGGGATTAGGGTGGATTGGATGGGATTTAAAGGTAATGATGGTGAATGTCAATGGATTGTCTTAAGATCCATGGGATTGTTATATCCTGGGATCAGGACCCATGTCTGTTTGGCACGCTTGGCCAATCCCAGGATCTATCTTCCAATCCCTTCTAATCCCATCCAATCTGTCCAGCTAAGCAGGCCTTAAGGGAATTGAGTTTAGGTTATATGTTAAGGTTTAGGTTATAGGTTAAGGTTTAGGTTTAGGTTATAAGTTTAGGTTTAGGTTAAGGTTTAGGTTTAGGTTATAGCTTTTGGGATTTAAGAATAAGTTTAGGTTAAGGTTATAAGTTTAGTTTTAGGAAATCGGGTTCGAGTTGGGGATACATAAACACGAGCCTATCCAAATGGTCAGGCCACTCCAATGTTGTTCATAGGAAATAGACAGCTTCATCATGGTTATAACAGTGATTCCTACCTTCTAGGGAACTCCTCTCAACATCCGAATAACTCCGACGCACATTTGGGTCTTCTCCATCAATTATGAGCTAATACATAAACATGGGTCTGTCCAAATGGTCAGGCCACTCCAATGCTGTTCATAAGAAATGAACAGCTTCATCATGGTCATAACAGCGGTTCCCACCTTCCAAAGACCCCCGCTCAAATCCGAATAGCTCCGACGCACATCCGGGTCTGCTCCATCAATTCTAAGCTAGTACAATTAAATCCTAAATTAGTTGCCCATCTAAGGTTGGATAGACTATAATACTTTCATATTTCCATTTAAACGTCCATGCCAAAAATTCGACAGCATCTCCCCATGCCTCTCCAGATAAGTTGATCTTACGTTACATTCCGATGCCGAATATCTAAAGCAATGTAAAGATATTTGGCATTGGATACGGAACGGAAGAAACATATCCAGAAATAAACGAGGAGATGGATCGTGGATCAGGCATGAACATTTAAATAGATTATATGAAAGTATACTATCCATCTAACCTTGAATTATCCAAAATGGGACTATTTGAGTGATTTCTATGCCACCAAAAACACACCATATCTATGAATGGCCTCATAGAAATCCTCAAAAGGGTAACTAATTATCTAACTTACAAATCACAATTACAAGTCACAACTATAAACTAACTAATCACAACAATAATTTAAGACAAAAACATTAATAAAGCGTGGCCCAAGAAAAGCATAATTCTACAATACATATAAATCAATATGATCATAATCATCCATAAAAGCATTTCAAATTTTACTGTGACAAGAAAACATTTCATAGTCTATCTTACAAAAATTTAACTGATTGGATGATCCACTCCATCATGATTTAGCTTTATTTTCCACACCCCTCCCAATTCACTAGAATGTTTATACGGTAGAGTAGATCTCAATGGTTCACTAACCTACATCACTCTCATTCCATGGCACCTTATTTTAGGGCTTGTTTTTGGATTTCAAACCTTAGGTTTGTAATCTAAAATTTTCAATTGTGTTTAGCATCATAGATTTGGGAATTCTTAGATTTCAGAAATTATATTTTGGAGGCTTGGAATTTGACTCTTATAATTTTAAAATTATTTTTTGATAGATTCTGGCCACCAACCCTTTGGATTTCACAGGGCCCGTCATAATGTTTAATGTAAAATCCACTCTAGGTTTGAAGCTTTAAAAAAAAACAAAAAACAAAAAACAAAACAAAAAGGGCATATTCGTGATTCAAGTGGGCCACATCAACCGAAATACTTTGGAGGGTGGCATCCTTTCCAATCATTATAGGCCTATTTTTGGATTAACATGGGGTGACATATATGATTGTCTATGGATAACACACACCTTTAGCAGGGAAAGTCAAATTAATTGAGCTCAATGTCCAGCCTAGGCAGGTCAAATCAAAGACAACTTTTGTTTTGACCTATGCCTCTTAATATTTAATTATAATACATGTGAAAGATATTTTGAAATTCAATAATAAATAGTTAAATGGTTACATGTAAGTAACAAAAAAATGTACCCTTGCATTTCTCGCCAATGTGCCGCTCATATAGCACATCAGAAGGGTGGACCCCATAGTGAGGATAGCCTGGGACAGAATTAGAATGCTCCACTCAATGGTTAGGCCACATCGGCGAAATTGATGGACGGATGATGGTTTAAATCAACATTAGCCTAATGAGTGGACCTGCCTCATTTTCACAGCAGGTGATCTCATGGCATGGCCCATATTTTGGATGGCTTGGATGCCCCAAACACATGGCATCTCTGATTCTATGGTGGGGTCCACTTAAGCTTTAGATTTACCTGATTTTTTGGCCCATGCTCTAAAATAATCTCAAAAAATGGGTGGATGGTGTGGATATAGCCCACACATCATGGTGGGACCTACACAACTTACTAACATTGAGTGAAATTGGCACAGGACCTAATGCAATTTCATCTAATCTAATTCCAAGCTTTTCCATTCTTCCCAAACATGGAGTGGAATTGGCACAGGACCAGATGCAATTTCATCCCACCTAATCCCTTCTAATCCCACTGCCCAAACACACCCTAAGTAATTTCAAAGTGCCTGTATATCAATCCCAATATCCCTAAATCGGTATTGAGATTGAGATTGAGAGAGAGAGAGAGAGATACCTCACTGTCGTGAATGACCTTCAACCGAGCTTCAGAGAGAGAGAGAGAGAGAGAGAGAGAGAGGGCGTGCATGGGTAGGGCGTTCAGCAACGGACCGCAAGAGAGATCAGAGAAAGAGGAAGAGAGAGACAGAGAGAGAGGAGGGAGAGGATGCGAGAGAGACAGATAGAGGAGAGGGTGGAGAGATCGAGAGAGGAAGAGAGATAGAGAGCGAGAGGAGGGAGAAGGTGTGAGATAAAGAGAGAGAGAGAGAGAGGTGGGAGAGGGTGCGAGATAGAGAGAGAGAGAGAGAGAATGCCGCAGTCTCTCACGGGCGCGGCTTAGATATTGAGTAGCGAGTTAGCTACCGAAATGACGTCACCAAGTTCTATAGGCCCCACTATGATGTGTGTGTTGTATCCACACCATCCATCCATTTTGAGATATTATTTTAGGGCATAAGCCAAAGAATGAGGCAGATAAAAAGATGTAGTGGACCTCACCAAAGAAAACAATGGGGAGAGTGATTCCCACCGTTAAAACTATCATAATGCCCACCATAATTTTTATTTGAAATCCAACCTGTTCAAAAGTTAAAAAAGACATGAAATAAGGTAAAACACAAATATCAACTTGATCTAAAACTTTCGTGGCCTTTAGAAGTTTTTAATGGTGGGTGTCACTGTCCCTACTGTTTTCTGTGCCGGGGTCCACTGGAGCTTTGGATTTATCTTTGGATATTGCCCTAAAATGATCTTTTTAAATGGATGGAAGGTGTGGATATAAAACATACATCATGGTGGGGCCCAAAAATGAGAGGTATATAAATATCAGGTGGACCACATGAAAACAATAGTGATTGGATATCCATCATTAAAATCCTTGTAAGGCCCACTGTACTGTTTATTTAGCATCCAATTTGTTTATTAGGTCATACAGGCCTAGATGAAGGGGGAAAACAAAAATCATCTCAATCCAAAACTTTTATGGCCCTCAGAATGTTTTAAATGGTTGACGCTCATTCAACACTATTTCTTGTAATGTGGTCCATTTCAAATTAGGATATGCCACATTTTTGTCTCATGCCATAAGATGATCTTTAAAAATAGATGGACGGCATGAATTAAACATTTTACATCATGGTGGGGCCCGCACAGCACCAACCACCAGCCATTGGATGGTGTAGGTGGAGTAGTCAATCCTTTCCCCTTATTTGTAGTGTGGTCCATTTAATCTTTGGATATGATTCGTTTTTTGGATAATTCTATAAAATGATCTCGAAAAATGGATGAACGGTGTGGGTTGATCCCAAATTTTTGGTAAATCCAAAACTCAAGTCGACCATGCCACACAAAATAGTGTGGAATAATGATTTCCACCGTTGATACCTTCCTTGGGCCCACAGTAATGTTTATTTGTCATCCAACATGTTCATAATATCAAAAAGATATGAATGAAGGGAAAACACAAACATCAGCTTGATCCAAAACTTCTATGAATGTTATTTTTAATGTTGGATGTTCAATCCCCACTTTGTAGTCCACTTAAGCCTTGGACCCGCCCCATTTTTTAGTTAATATCTTAAAATGATTCGAGAAAAATGTTGAATGGCATGAAGAATGTCAATCCATGACTTAATTGGGCCACACCACATAATATAATGGAGAAGGGTTTCCTTAAAACATTCATAATCATATATTGGGCCTGCCTAAATGTGATTCACATATCCAACCCACTCATTATGTGTGTCCCACTTGGATGAGGGGTCAGACCAATTTTCAGCTGCATCTAAAACTCGTGTGGGCCCCACCAAGTGCTTTTATATTTTTTAAGATGTCTTCAATTAGTTTTAGATGGTATGGCTCACTTGAGTTTCGTATACAGATAATTTTTGAGATATCTCATAACCTAAAGGGGACACATCAAATCCACAGTGTTGATGTTTGACACCCATCATGATGGGGCCCACAAAACTTACTAACATCAATTCTTAGGTTCTCACGAGGTCAGTAAGTTGGGTCACAATTTTGACCAGAATATTTGGCCCATTTTACATGTCTGGTCCATTCACTCTATTTTACTGATCATTACCCTCAATTTGACCAGTTACTCGCCCCGATCATGCTACATATGAGAAAGATATTGAGCAAACAAGATTGATCAACAATTTGAGTGAATTTTGATTTAAACATCTGAAGTTATTTACTCTTCAATCTGGACTAATCAGATTGTCCAAAAATGGTTAAAGGTTGTTCATAATATCAAAAATATATGAATGAATAGAAAACACAAACATCAGCTTGATCCAATACTTTTATGGCCTCCAAGAAATTTTAAATGGTAGAGGTTCAATCACACTATTTCCTGTGGTGTGGTCCACTTGAGCTTTGGATATGCTTCCTTTTTATTCTTTAAACCTCAAATTATCTGTTAACATGGATGAATAGAGTGGGAAAAATAAATAAATAATGGTGGACCCCACAGAGTTTGCTCTGGTAAGGGTAACGAGTAACTCACCTAAATGTAGTGGAGAAGGGTTTCCTTAAAACATTTATAATCATATATTGGGCCTGCCTAAATGTGATTCACATATCCAACCCACTCATTATGTATGTCCCACTTGAATGAGGGGTCAGACCAAGTTTCAATCGCATCCAAAACTCATGTGGGCCCCACCAAGTGCTTTTATATTTTTTAGGATGTGTTCACATACTTTTATATGGTATGGCCCACTTGAGTTTCGTATACAGATGATTTTTGAGATATCTCATAAACTAAAGGGGACACATCAAATCCACGGTGTTGATATTCGACACACATCATGATGGGGCCCACAAAACTTACTAACATCAATTCTTAGGTTCTCACGAGGTCAGTAAGTTGGGTCACAATTTTGACCAGAATATTTAGCCCATTTTACATGTTTAGTCCATTCACTCTATCTTACTGATCAATACTCTCAATTTGACTAGTTACTCACCTCAATCAGGCTACACATGAGAAAGATATTAGGCATACAAGATTGATCAACAATTTTAGTGAAATTTGATTTAAACATCTAAAGTTATTTACTCTTCAATCTGAACTGATTAGATTGTCCAAAATGATAAAAGGTTCAATTAGTGGATGTGCCTAATAATTTAGTTATTTTATTTTTCACAGATAAATTTCAATTTCCATTTAAAAATAACATTTTTTTTCAAAATGTATATTTTTTTTACTCTTTTAACAAAATATCATTTTTATTATAAAATATTTCAAAAAAAAATTTTAATACAAATTCTGAATTTTTATTTTCAAATTTTCAAAAATTTTCTCATATTTTATTTTTTTTCTCAAAAATTTCAAAATTCCAATTTTTCTTCAACAGTATCATTTTGTTCTCAAAATTTTTCTCAAACATAGTTAAAATTTCTAAACTTCTCAATATTCTTTTTCGTGTGATATTACAAATCATTTAAATATTACCTTTTAATATATATATATATATATATATATATATATATATATATATATATATATATATACACAAACATACTATCTTTACTGACGGTTTTTGTTCGTCGGTAAAAGAAATTACCGACGGTATTCATCCGTTGACAAAAAATGCTTTTACCGACGAAATATTTTTTCGTCAGTAAAAACATTATTCCCGATGGCTTTGGTTCGTCGGTAAAACTCTTACCGCGAAACTTTTAAGGCAACGGGAAATTTTTCTAAGTAAAAATTATATCATTATTCCCGACGAAATTTTTCGTCGGTAAATTTTACCGATGAAAACATTATTCCCGACAGCTTTGATTCATTGGTAAAACTCTTACCGTGAAACTTTTCAAGGCAGTGGGAAAATTTTCTAAGTTAAAATTATATCATTATTCCCGAACAGACGAAAATTTTTTCGTAGGTAAAAACATTATTCCCGACGGTTTTAGTTCGTCGGTAAAACTCTTACCGCAAAAATTTTCTTTCTTAAAAATATAACTTTTACCGACGAACATTTTCATTGGTAAAAGTGGTTTTTTGCCGATGATTTTTTTTTTCGTCGGGAAAAACATTTTTACCGACAAAAATTTTTGTCGGTAAAACTCTTACCGCGAAAGTTTGCAAAATAGCGCGAAAATTTTTCCGTAAAAATTATAACAGTTTTACTAACGAAAATTTTCATCGAGAAAAACATTATTACCAATGAAAAAAAAAAAATCGTCGGTAAAAACATTATTCCCAACGGTTTTAGTTCGTTGGTAAAACTCTTGCCGCGAAAATTTTTTACATTTAAAACAAAACAGTTTTACCAATGACAATTTTCATCGGTAAAAGTGGTTTTTTGAAATGTTTTTACTGACGAAAAGTTTCATCGGTAAAACTCTTACCACAAAAGTTTTCAAAATAGAGCGAAAAATTTTCTATTGTAAAAATTATAACAATTTTACCGACAAAAATTTTCGTCGGTAAAAACATTTTTGCCGACCAAAAAAAAAATTCGTCTGTAGAAGTGTTGTTTTACCGACGAAAAAAAAGTTCATCGGTAAAAGCGCTATTTCTTGTAGTGTATTCTCATTTTTTATTTTTTATTTTTGGATTTTTCAGTATTTATGCTAGATATCTACTCGATTTTGTCCCTTATAATCACCGAAAATGTTGAGAATTTCGCCATTTTATCGAAAAGTCGAAAAAAAATAAAAAATCAGCAAAATCTTGCCATTATCCGATAGAGATTCGAAAATTTGGGGGTTTTTGGTTTCACTAAGCCAACGATAGTGAAATTACTGGAGATAATTCGATATTTTCTCACCGACAACTGAAACAATGAACCTCACCTTATTAGATGTTCCTGTTGAGATAGTTTAGACTACTGAATGTCCTGATTTATTCTCTATAAAGTTTGCCATGCTTTATATCAAGATCATCAACTGATCGTCAGCTAGACCCTGTTTGGATGTTCTGATCAAGCTGTTTGGATTGTCCAAAAGGCCTATTTTTGGGCCAAGGCACATCCATGGTGTGGTCTGCCAGACAATCAATCGATATCTTGTGCACGTCAGCCATGCATTCCCATTTGCAATAAGGATGCTTGCGGTGCAATTAGCATTCCTCTAAATTAATACGTCTTTGAAAAGAACGGAATTTTTGTTTTAAGGCCTAAAAATTTATCAGTTCTGTTTGTGACTTGCTACTTTAGGTCAACTATTCACAGATGTAGTTGGAAGCCCATATTATGTTGCCCCTGAGGTACTATGCAAGCACTAGGGGCCAGAGTCAGATGTATGGACAGCAGGGGTTATACTGTACATATTGTTGAGTGGCGTACTACCTTTTTGGGCAGGTATGACATTGACATAGTTCTACTTCCGCAAGTTGCTGATTCAATTTCTTAGATACTGAAAACTTCTGCCACATTCTGTTCTGAATTCAGAAACACAGCAGGGGATATTTGATGCAGTTTTGAAGGGTGAGATTGATTTTGAATCAGATCCATGGCCTGTGATCTCTGACAGTGCCAAGGATCTTATTAGCAAGATGTTCCGCTCTCCCCCGTCGGATCGCTTGACTGATCACAAAGTACTGTGTATGTTAGTCATTCTTACAATTCTTTGAGCGTTACTTTTTTCTATGCCTTCTTGTAATCCATCGTGTTGTTTCTTGTTCTAGTTGTTTTTAATAAAATTAGTTATTACCCTTTAAAAAACATTACATACAAATTGGTTTAAGAGCATTCATTTTTTATTTTTATTTTTTTGTGCAACATCCTTGGTAACTGACTTGTGACTTTGCCAGACTTTCGAATTTGAACCAACCGCAGAAAAGGGCCTGTTCACTAAAAACTGGGGTCAATTGTAAATTTATTTCTTGATAAAATGTATGCCTTGTTTATCAAAATAAATAGATAAATAAATAAAAAGCAGCTGGAACATATATCCTCTTATAAAGTGGAGCTCTTATTCATGTCTGGGAAATTTTATTTCCTTGTTTCGTTTATTTTGTTCTTTTTATTCATTAATACTTTGTGCATGTCCCAGGACAGAATGGGTTGGGCTGAATGTCCATGAAAACTAATCAGCGTCCAGATTTTAAAACATTGGCACACATATACAATGATAGGCATGATAAGAAGCTCCTTTTTTTTAAAATGTATTGTTTGCTTTGAACTGACACTCAATCATAACCAACCTTGCTTCTGATTCTTGTCTTCACTTGCACGTTTCCATGTTATCACAGATAACATCTACTATGACTGGACCAATAATTGTTGAAGATGTGATCTATGAAAATGGTGATAGTGATGGCAGTGATCCTATTCCATTGAAAGATTTGGTGTTCTGTCGCCTTAATTTTGAGAGAAGCTTGGGTTTGGTGCAGAATGTACTGAAAAGAGTCCTGGTGAAATGGAGTGGAAGAAAACCATCTCTTCCAAATCAAGAAAAAGGGGAAGCCAAAAAAACTATTCTCGCACATCATCAATTGATGGTAAGTGGTAACTGCATAGACCATCTGCTTGCAATTATGTATGTTACTTGTTGTTTATGCTGATGCTGGATCTCCTAAGATCAAGATGGCTTTTGTATGACTCATGGGTCTAAGCCTGTAGCTCAATGGCGGACAAGGTGTGCTTCAAATTTGGGTTCTCAGGTTTGATCCAGTGTACTTGTATGAAAAAAAAAAAAAAAAAAAAAAACCACCACCATCATCATAGCTTTGTCCCAGATATTTGGGGTTGGTTCTATCTTCTATAAGACCAATTATTATTTTTTTCCCTTTCAAGTTTAGAGATGTTGGAGGAAACTGCTAGTGTTGTACACACCATTTTGTCATATGTAGTACTATGTTGTCAAAACATACAGTTTTGACCTTCTAACCTTTTCACCATCTGTGAATGACGATGAAATCTCTCCTTTGGATTATTGTTCCAATGCTGAACTATGCTTGTTAGTTCCTTAAATTCTCGTATGTATGTGTGGAAGCTGCTTTAGTGCTGGATTTATTTTTTTCTTGTTTGATACATGATGGAAATATATTGGTAGGATCATCCAATCAGTGCTACCAAAAAAAAAAAAAAAAGTGTGATTTTGCACTGTGGGAATGAAAAGTTGGTGGTCCACATCAGTTGATTTGTATGTCCAGAGGTTTCTAAAAGCTAGCATGGCATAGGGAGCTTTCCAACCCCTCTTGCATAAAGGATCCATCATCATAGTATGTAGAATGTACATGCCTGCTTGCATAATGCTACCATCAATATGATTTTCTTGGAACTGTAGACTCCAGGATGCAGGAAATTGTCTACTCCAAAGGGAGAATTTTCATCTTCGCTCCCTGTCCAAGGCTCCTGTTGGAAAAAAGAAATTTGATTTGTTTTGTATACTTCTTATCCAATCATTTTCATGATGGATTTCATTTTTAAATTCCAGCACTTTTCGAAAGTATCTTTTCATGCAGTGTGATTTTTATTTCTTCTTGTTTGATAGATGATGAAATTAGGGGTGCACATTCAATTGGTTTTTTGCAGGAATTGTAATTGGATTCTTCTCAGCATGTTTGCGCTGCTTCCTCCAAGGCTGCTCTGAAGCAGCCAACAATCAGAGTTGTAGCTATAATAGCTGAAGGTTGTTAAGAAGCTTCCACCTACTCCAATGGAGAACACATAATCAAAAGTGAAAAATAAGCAAGAGGAGCCCAAAGCCAGTGAGATGAAAGTGGCTGGGGTTGGACTAAAAGTTAGTTGAAAATTTGGTCAAAATGCAATTCTATAGGCCAATCTTTCTAGACAAGAGAGCAGTAATGGTATGGCCTATCTGATGATTTAATAGGCTAGAACATTGGTTTGCTATGTTCTACTGTGGATGGACTATGACATGCTCCAAAAATCTACTCAGTCGGATAATCTTAAAGTTTTTATTTGTGGCTGAGAAATAGATATTAAGAGAGATACAACAAACTAGCCTGTGTTCAACTGAAAAGCATCCTAGGTTGGGATCTCATCATTTGGGCTATTTTTGGGCTATGTTCAGTCCATGATTGTGGATTAGCAAACCATGGGCCCCACTTTTCAGAATTAAAAACCTACATATACTATTGAAAGTATATAATTTCTCAAGTCAAAATATGGAAGTACATAGGTTGTTTGGCTTAAAATATAAACTTACTTGAGTCAAAGTAAAGGTAATTTTATAGTCGAATGTTCTTTGGCTTTCTTGAAAAGCAGAAGGCACTTTGAAAGGGTTCCTTTTTCTGTAAAGAACTGATGGCTATTGCCTGATTTGCAGATGCTACAATTGTTTTTAGTTTTTTTTTTTTTTTTTTTCTATTGCATAGGTAGCTAGGCAACTGTGGATGGATAGAAGGATAGATCCTGCTATTTGTATTGTCGTGGTTGTGA
Source organism: Magnolia changhungtana (assembly GCA_030180095.1). NCBI lineage: Eukaryota > Viridiplantae > Streptophyta > Magnoliopsida > Magnoliales > Magnoliaceae > Magnolia > Magnolia changhungtana. The sequence continues at coordinate 1,871,643 of JASAUF010000489.1, forward strand.
CAAATGTTCTCTCCTGCAATTTGTCAGTGCACGGATCTATAAATCTTGCGATCGTCCAAATGGGTCACAAGTGTTAGTGTTTAGAAAAAGTTTTTAGAGGAACTAGAAGTATCTTATGTTAATTTGATTAGGGATTTAATGGTCTTATGTAAACAAGCATCATGTTCCTTGTAAAGTTTCGAGTCAAATGTAAAGTTTTAGAATGAACAGTCATTGACAATTGGTCTCTTCTTTTACAGATCACAAGGTGTGGATTCAGGAGAATCTCGACCACAAGGTTTCACATGTAAACTCCTAGAAGCCAAATCCTGTTTTTTAGTATCTAAAACTTCTCTGCCATTATTTCAAATCACAGGTGATGGACCACAATTTGTGGGCCTGATGTTCGTAATCTAGATGTAAAATATCTCTGTTATGAGTGGTCTAGATGTTGCACAAGTTGATATTGGTTCGTGTGCTGCAAATTGCCTCTTCAATCTCTCATGCCAATCAACCTCGATGTCAACCTTCTTCTTAGTAGCGACATATCAGATGATGGATTTTTTTAATGATTTTGATGTGCATTTGAGCTTCTGACACATGCCATTCATTTTTCCTTTTCAATTGACAATATTATGTTCTTGCGGAGCCCTTGCGAGCATGCTTTTTGTTTGGAATGTGCAAGAAGCGATTTGAGTTGCTATCTGTAAGCCTACTTTTCATATTTATACCCATAGCATAGTGCTAGTTTGTTGGTTTTTTTTTCTTTTTCTTTTTCTTTCTTTCAATTATTGTGGCATGCCTTTTTTATATGCATAACCTTTTATATTGATTCTTGGGGGCCAGGGTAGTTCATATAGTGATGTTTAATTTTCCGACTTTCCAATGCAATGCTTGGGGGCAGGGTGGTCCACTTGAGCTTTGGATATGCTTCCTTTTTGTTCTTTAGACCTCAAATTATCTGTTAACATGGATGAATGGAGTGGATAAAATAAATAAATAACAGTGGACCCCACAGAGTTTACTCTGGTAAGGGTAACGAGTAACTCACCTAAATGTAGTGGAGAAGGGTTTCCTTAAAACATTCATAATCATATATTGGGCCTGCCTAAATGTGATTCACATATCCAACCCACTCATTATGTGTGTCCCACTTGGATGAGGGGTCAGACCAAGTTTCAACCGCATCCAAAACTCATGTGGGCCCCACCAAGTGCTTTTATATTTTTTAGGATGTCTTCACATAGTTTTATATGGTATGGCCCACTTGAGTTTCATATATAGATGATTTTTGAGATATCTCATAACCTAAAGAGGACACATCAAATCCACGGTGTTGATGTTTGACACACATCATGATGGGGCCCACAAAACTTACTAACATCAATTCTTAGGTTCTCACGAGGTCAGTAAGTTGGGTCACAATTTTGACCAAAATATTTGGCCCATTTTACATGTCTAGTCCATTCACTCTATTTTACTGATCAATACTCTCAATTTGACTAGTTACCTCAATCAGGCTAGATATGAGAAAGATATTGGGCATACAAGATTGATCAACAATTTTAGTGAATTTTGATTTAAACATCTGAAGTTATTTACTCTTCAATTTGAACTGATTAGATTGTCCAAAAACGATTAAAGGTTCAATTGGTGGATGTGCCTAATAATTTAGTAATTTTATTTTTCACAGATAAATTTCAATTTCCATTTAAAAATAACATTTTTTTTCAAAATGTATATTTTTTTCTCTTTTAACAAAATATCATTTTTATTATAAAATATTTCAAAAAAAAATTTAAAATACAAATTCTGATTTTTTATTTTCAAAATCTCAAAATTTTTCTCATATTTTAATTTTTTTTCTCAAAAATTTCAAAACGCCAATTTTTTTCTTCAAAAGCATTATTTGTTCTCAAAATTTTTCTCAAACGTAGTTAAAATTTCTAAACTTCTCAATATTTTTTTTCATGTGATATTACAAATCATTTAAATATTACCTTTTAATTATATATATAAAAAATATCCACTCATATGATATAAAAACTATATATATATATACACAAAAATACTATCTTTACTGTCGGTTTTTGTTCGTCGGTAAAAAGAATTACCGACGGTTTTCATCCGTCGGCAAAAATTGCTTTTACCGACAACCTTTTTTCGTTGGTAAAAACATTATTCCCAACGGTTTTGGTTCGTCAGTAAAACTCTTACCGTGAAACTTTTCTAGGCAGCGGTAAAATTTTCTAAGTAAGAATTATATCATTATTCCCGACGAAATTTTTCGTCGGTAAATTTTACTGACGAAAACATTATTCCCGACGTCTTTGGTTCGTCGGTAAAACTCTTACCGCGAAACTTTTTGAGGCAGTAGAAAAAAAATTTTAACTTAAAATTATATCATTATTCCTGAACGAATGAAATTTTTTTCGTCGGTAAAACATTATTCCCGACGGTTTTAGTTCGTCGGTAAAACTCTTACCACAAATTTTCATCTTAAAAATATTAACAGTTTTACCGATGAACCTTTTCATCGGTAAAAGTGGTTTTTTGCCGATAAAATTTTTTTCTTCGGAAAAATTGTTTTTACCGACGAAAATTTTCGTTGGTAAAACTCTTACCGCGAAAGTTTGCAACATACCGCGAAAATTTTCAACCGTAAAAATTATAACAGTTTTGCCGACGAAAATTTTCGTCAGTAAAAACATTATTACCGACGAAAAAAATTGTCAGTAAAAACATTATTCCCAACGGTTTTAGTTCGTCGGTAAAACTTTTACTGCGAAAATTTTTTACCTTAAAAATATAACAGTTTTACAGAGGACAATTTTCGTCGGTAAAAGTAGATTTTTGCCGACGAAATTTTTTTTTTTGTCGGGAAAAATGTTTTTACCGATGAAAAGTTTCGTCGGTAAAACTCTTACCACGAAAGTTTTCAAAAAAGTGCGAAAATTTTTGTCGGTAAAAACATTTTTGCCGGTGAAAAAAATTTTCGTCAGTAAAAGTGCTGTTTTATCGACGAGAAAAAAGTTCGTCAGTAAAACACTACTTTTACCAACGAAATTTTTTTCGTCGGCAAAAATTTCGTCGGTAAAAGCGTTATTTCTTGTAGTGTTTTCTCATTTTTTATTTTTGGATTTTCCAGTATTTATGCTGGATATCTACTCGATTTTGTCCCTTATAATCACCGAAAATGTTGAGAATTTCGCCATTTTATCAAAAAATCAAAAAAAAAAAAAAATCAGCGAAATCTTGCCGTTATCCGATAGTGATTCGGAAATTTGGGGGTTTTTGGTTTCACCAAGCCAGCGATAGTGAAATTACTGGAGATAATTCCATATTTTCTCGCCGACAACTGAAACACTGACCTCACCTTATTAGATGTTCCTGTTGAGATAGTTTAGACTACTGAATGTCCTGATTTATTCTCTATAAAGTTTGCCATGCTTTATATCAAGATCATCAACTGATCGTCAGCTAGACCCTGTTTGGATGTTCTGATCAAGCTGTTTGGATTGTCCAAAAGGCCTATTTTTGGGCCAAGGCACATCCATGGTGTGGTCTGCCAGACAATCAATCGATATCTTGTGCACGTCAGCCATGCATTCCCATTTGCAATAAGGATGCTTGCGGTGCAATTAGCATTCCTCTAAATTAATACGTCTTTGAAAAGAACGGAATTTTTGTTTTAAGGCCTAAAAATTTATCAGTTCTGTTTGTGACTTGCTACTTTAGGTCAACTATTCACAGATGTAGTTGGAAGCCCATATTATGTTGCCCCTGAGGTACTATGCAAGCACTAGGGGCCAGAGTCAGATGTATGGACAGCAGGGGTTATACTGTACATATTGTTGAGTGGCGTACTACCTTTTTGGGCAGGTATGACATTGACATAGTTCTACTTCCGCAAGTTGCTGATTCAATTTCTTAGATACTGAAAACTTCTGCCACATTCTGTTCTGAATTCAGAAACACAGCAGGGGATATTTGATGCAGTTTTGAAGGGTGAGATTGATTTTGAATCAGATCCATGGCCTGTGATCTCTGACAGTGCAAAGGATCTTATTAGCAAGATGTTCCGCTCTCCCCCATTGGATCACTTGACTGCTCACGAAGTACTGTGTATGTTAGTCATTCTTACAATTCTTTGTGCGTTACTTTTTTCTATGCCCTGTTGTAATCCATCGTGTTGTTTCTTGTTCTAGTTGTTTTTAATAAAATTAGTTATTACCCTTAAAAAAACATTACATACAAATTGGTTCAAAAGCATGCATTTTTTATTTTATTTTTTGTGCAACATCCTTGGTAACTGACTTGTGACTTTGCCAGACTTATCATTGGATTTGATTGGAATTATAATTGCAGGTTCATGATGGCGAATCAAGCAGTGAAATGTCATCCAGCAGGTCTGACTTTTTTTTTTTTTGTTTTTCAATAGCACGCTTGCTTGGTTTTCACTTTGTTGTGCACATACCAACATTTAAAAACCCGGATGGAATTGGACTAATGTAGCAGTTCGAATTTGAACCAACCACAGAAAAGGGCCTGTTCACTAAAAACTGGGGTCAATTGTAACTGTATTTCTTGATAAAATGTATGCCTTGTTTATCAAAACAAATAGATAAATAAATAAAAAGCAGCTGGAACATATATCCTCTTATAAAGTGGAGCTCTTATTCATGTCTGGGAAATTTTGTTTCCTTGTTTCGTTTATTTTGTTCTTTTTATTCATTGATACTTTGTGCATGTCCCAGGACAGAATGGGTTGGGCTGAATGTCCATGAAAACTAATCAGTGTCCTGGTTTTAAAACATTGGCACACATATACAATGATAGGCATGATAAGAAGCTTCTTCTTTTTTTTTAATGTATTGTTTGCTTTGAACTGTCACTCAATCATAACCAACCTTGCTTCTGATTCTTGTCTTCACTTGCACGTTTCCATATTATCATAGATTACGTCTACTATGACTGGACCAATAATTGTTGAAGATGTGATCTATGAAAATGGTGATAGTGATGGCAGTGGTCCTATTCCATTGAAAGATTTGGTGTTCCGTAGCCTTACTTTTGAGAGAAGCTTGGGTTTGGTGCAATCAGAAGCATTGCTAGTTCGACAAGAATGTACTGAAAAGAGTCCTGGTGAAATGGAGTGGAAGAAAACCATCTCTTCCAAATCTAGAAAAAAGGGAAGCCGGAGAAAAAATGATTCTCGCACATCATCAATTGATGGTAAGTGGCAACTACATAGACCGTCTGCTTGCAATTATGTATGTTACTTGTTGTTTATGCTGATGCTGGATCTCCTAAGATCAAGATGGCTTTTGTATGACTCATGGGTCTAAGCCTGTAGCTCAACGGCAGACAGGGTGTGCTTCAAAATTGGGTTCTCGGGTTTGATCCAGTGTACTTGTATTGAAAAACCAAAAAAAACTACCACCATCATCATAGCTTTGTCCCAGATATTTGGGGTTGGTTCTATCTTCTATTAGACCAATTATTATTATTTTTCCCTTTCAAGTTTAGAGATATTGGAGGAAACTGCTAGTGTTGTACACACCATTTTATCATATTTACATGTTCCTCTACTAGTACTACGTTGTCAAAACATACAGTTTTGACCTTCTAACCTTTTCACCATCTGTGATTGATGATGAAATCTCTCCTTTGGATAATTGTTCCAGTGCTTAACTATGCTTGTTAGTTCCTTACTTGAATTCTCATATGTGTGGAAGCTGCTTTAGTGCTGGATTCTTTTCTTTTTCTTGTTTGATACATGATGGAAATATATTGGTAGAATCATCCAATCGGTGCTACCAAAAAAAAAAAAGAGTGTGATTTTGCACTGTGGGAATGACAAGTCGGTGGTCCACATCAGTTGATTTGTATGTCCAGAGGTTTCTAAAAGCTAGCATGGCATAGGGAGCTTCCCTACCCCTCTTGCATAAAGGATCCATCATCATAGTATGTAGAATGTGTTCTTTTTATTCATTGATACTTTGTGCATGTCCCAACAGGACAGAATGGGTTGGGCTGAATGTCCATGAAAAAACTAATCAGTGTCCAGGTTTTAAAACATTGCTTTTACATATACAACACGATAGGCATGATAAGCAGCTCTTTTTTTTTTTTTTTTAATGTAATTGTTTGCTTTGAACTGTCACATGCCTGCTTGAATAATGCTACCACCAGTATGATTTTCTTGAACTGTGAACTCCAGGATGCAGGAAATTGTCTACTCCAAAGGGAGAATTTTCATCTTCTCTCCCTGTCCAAGGCTCCTATTGGCAAAAAGAAATTTGATTTGTTTTGTATACTTCCTTATCCTATCATTTTCATGATGGATTTCATTTTTTAAATTCCAGCACTTTTAGGAAGTATCTTTTCATGCAGTGTGATTTTTTTTTTCCTTCTTGTTTGATAGATGATGAAATTAGGGATGCACATTCAATTGGTTTTTTGCAGGAATTGTAAATAGATTCTTCTCAGCATGTTCGCGCTGCTTCCTCCAAGGCTGCTCTGAAGCAGCCAACAATCAGAGTTGTAGCTATAATAGCTGAAGGTTGTTAAGAAGCCTCCACCTACTCCAATGGAGAACACAATCAAAAGTGAAAAATAAGCAAGAGGAGCCCAAAGCCAGTGGGATGAAAGCGGCTGGGGTTGGACTAAAAGTTAGTTGGAAATTTGGTCAAAATGCAATTCTATAGGCTAATCTTTATGGACAAGAGAGCAGTAATGGTATGGCCTATCTGATGATTTAATAAGCTAGAACATTGGTTTGCTATGTTCCACTGTGGATGGACTATGACATGCTCCAAAAATCTACTCAGCCGGATAATCTTAAAGTTTTTATTTGTGGCTGACAAATAGATATTAAGAGAGAGACAACAAACTAGCCTGTGTTCAACTGAAAAGCATCCTAGGTTGGGATCTTATCATTTGGGCTATTTTTGGGCCATGTTCAATCCATGATTGTCGATTAGCAAACCATGGGCCCCACTTTTCAGAATTAAAAACCTACATATACTATTGAAAGTATATAATTTCTCAAGTCAAAAAATGTAAGTACATAGGTTGTTTGGCTTAAAATATCAACCTACTTGAGTCAAAGGTAATTTTATAGTCGAATGTTCTTTGGCTTTCTTGAAAAGCAGAAGGCACTTTGAAAGGGTTCCTTTTTTTTGTAAAGAATTGATGGCTATTGCCTGATTTGCAGATGCTACAATTGTTTTTAGTTTTTTTTTTTTTCCTCTGTTGCATAGGTAGCTAGGCAACTGTGGATGGATAGAAGGATAGATCCTGCTATGTGTTGTCGTGGTTGTGCCAAATGTTCTGTCCTGCAATTTGTCAGTGCACGGATCTATAAATCTTGCGATCGTCCAAACGGGTCGCAAGTGTTAGTGTTTAGAAAAAAAAATTAGAGGAACTAGAAGTATCTTATGTTAATTTGATTAGGTATTTAATGGTTTTATGTAAACAAGCATCATGTTCCTTGTAATGTTTCGAGTCAAATGTAAAGTTTTAGAATGAACAGTCATCAACAATTGGTCTCTTCTTTTACAGATCACGAGGTGTGGATTCAGGAGAATCTCGACCACAAGGTTTCACATGTAAACTCCTAGAAGCCAAATCCTGTTTTTTAGTATCTAAAACTTCCCTGCCCTTATTTAATCACAGGTGATGGACCACAATTTGTGGGCCTGATGTTTGTAATCTAGATGTAAAATATCTCTGTTATGAGTGGTCTAGATGCACAAGTTGATATTGGTTTATGTGCTACAAATTGCCTCTTCAATCCCTCCTCATGCCAATCAACCTAGATGTTAACCTTCTTAGTAGTGACATATCAGATGATGGATTTTTTTTTAATGATTTTGATGTGCATTTAGGCTTCTGACACATGCCATTCATTTTTCCTTTTCAATTGACAATATTATGTTCTTGCAGAGCCCTTGCGATCATGCTTTTTGTTTGGAATGTGCAAGAAGTGATTCGAGTTGCTATCTGTAAGCCTACTTTTCATCTTTATGCCCATAGCATAGTGCTAGTTTGTTGGGTTTTTTTTTTTCTTTTCTTTTCTTTTCTTTTTCTTTCTTTCAATTATTGTGGCATGCCTTTTTGATATGCATAACCTTTTATATTGATTCTAGGGGGCCAGGGTAGTTCATATAGTGATGTTTAATTTTCAGACTTTCCAATGCAATGCTTGGCTTCTACACTCAAGTGAATGTTTTTAAGGGTGAATTTTCAACTATTGCTTTTCCTTGTGGTGTGGACCAGTTGAGATTTGGATATGCTTAATTTTTGGGATTGTGATTGTGTTGGAAAACGAATGGATGGAGTGGATGTACAAAATATTATTAAGGTGACCCTACGAAATGATAACACTTAATCTATGCCCACCCCTGCACTGCCCTTTCTCCCGGAAACGGATTGGCCACTCACTCTGCCAGGTTGGTGCTCTGTGAGCCCCATCATGATGTATGTGTCTCATCCATGCCGTCCATCCATTTGGATGGGCTTTGTTATTGCCATTCTAATCAAGTGCTTCATCGTGACATCAGAGGTTTGTCATTAAATACTTAGTTGAATCTTGTTCTTGGTCAGGATTTCTTCTTTTTGCAGCTTCAATGATATCTATTCTACATGTATTTGTGCATCACATAACATTCTCATCAATGATGAAGGATGTTTAAAGCTTGCAGATTTTAGCCTTTCACGCCGACGCCCAGTGATGACATCAATGAAATTAATTTTGAGGTTACTTCTTTGTGGCTTAAGGTATTGCTATGCCTTGATCAGCTTCATAGTTAATCTTCCATTTCTTTCATACTAGAACATTTAACTGTATATTCCCCTTCTCAAATGGTGTGAGTAGGCCTCCAAAATCGCTACTTGAAACCCAAGAGATTTGTCATTATGGCCCTACTATTGACATGTGGTCTGTTGGTTGTGTTTTTATAAAGTTGCTTGGACGAGTCATGGAAGGGTTAAACAAGTGTATAAATTTGCAGAATGTGTCTACTTTCTCATTATTTTCTTCTAGTACTTTTGAAATTTTAGTTAACTTTTTCCTTTTTCATATGAACTACTTTGGTAAGCGGAATTTGCAGTAAGAAATGTGCTAAATTGAAAAATTGCGACGATTTTCAACCGTCGTTAATTTTTTGTGACGCCATATTTTAGGAACAGTTTTCAACCGTTCCTAAAATTTTGGGACGCCCTATTTAGCCACGGTTGAAAACCGTTCCTAATGAGGGATTTTGGTGCACTATTTTTATGGCAACCCAAGCAGTGCATTGATAATTGTGCCCAAACACATGGAATACTTTCACTCACTGGCCAACTCAACTCCCTATGGAGCATCACGCGTCAGCACCGCATAGGACAGAAGCCGAGTAGGCATACCGCTAGCACATGTGATCTCGAGCGAGGTACATTTTCTTGAGCATAGTACAATGATTGCATATATGCCCCGATTCATGTGCATGCCGCCTTATCCGGCATTAATGATAAGTAGACTTGACACGCTAAGCAAAAGATAGTCCGACCTACTTCTCGAGCCCGATGTGCGAGCTCGGACGTAGGAGGCTTATTGTTATGGGAAAAATGGGTTGACCAGTAAGGTAGGGTTAGGTTAGAACTCCGTGTACTTCGCTAGGTCGGTCAACAACCAATATGATTGCTTGACTTCTAGCTCCAATCCGAGCAGGAAATGAGATTGGCCTCGACCTTTCATCAATCCTCGACAGCAGGTCAGAAAACCCATTGATCCGCCTGACACCAAAAAGAACTTGACTACTACTCATTAAAGGAATCAGTTTGGCATAAACCTAGGTGGGCATAATCCTTCTTCTACTAGTTTCGACCTGGTCTTGACAGTGTCTACCCAAGATCCCAACCAAGGATCTAGGAAGGTGATCGCAACATGGATCTGCTAGAGATATTGGCCGAGGATCTCGGAAGATCCTCACAACATGCACAAGATCTGAATCCCTATACAATGCATCACTACTAAACATGGAGATGACCTCCTACACCACCGCTTTCTCCCACCTATAAATAGGAGCATCCCTAATGGTGAAAGGTACGTGCAATCTTAGTCTGAAACCTTACTCACGACCAGAACCAGATTCCCTACTTAGGCATCGGATGGACCCCTGCTGCAGCCAGCATCTCCTTTGTCCAATCCTTATGTAGGTACTCAAAGGTCCAGTGAAGGCTAACTAGATTTCTTCATCAACATTAGTGATTTAAAGTCCGCTATTAAAACTTCCTGGAGGCCGAGCAATGTTTGTGTGACATCCAAATTGTCCAATTGTGGGGCCCACTGTGGACCCTAACTTGAAGTGTGTTGTAGATCCACACTGTCCACATAGTGGAATCCCCACATGATGTCATATGGACCGTTCATTTGTTGTGGGCCTGACTTAAAGCAAAACCCAAGATTGGTGGGCCCACTTGGATAGTTTATTGGGCCAGTTGTTAAACCCACTTTGTAACATGTATAGGGTCGACTTATGGCCCACTTGATGTATAAAATCGGGCCTTGAGCAACCTGAGCAATGTGTGATAGAGATGGCCCCAGAAAAGCCCATGAATGAGCCAATTGTGGTACATGTGACAATCCTTAAAATATTTCTGAGTGGTATGTGTAGAGATCATTGAATCAGGCCATTTATATTGGGTCTAAAATCAGGTCGAAGCTGCTAAAGATACTTGCCTTATAATGGATGATATGTGATTGTGAATTGATGAGAATGTTAATGGCAATTGTGATTGTGATGATAGATCATAATTATAGATGATGGGTACTTGTGATGATAATTATAGATTAATTGAGGTATTTGATGTGATGCTTTGACTAACATGATTTCACACCTTAGTGTGCTAATCCAATGATTTAGACATGTTGATCACGCTCATGCATGTATCATGAGTGGCATATTATGTGTCCGGGTTAATCATATTATAATCACATGCATACATGCGATATGGGTCACTTATGTACATGAACTGGGCCATCGGGCCACAACTACTTGATAGCTGGTGAAGGCATGTACAGTCTAACGACCAAGGATTAAATATGAACATGATTAGCCAGATGGCTACTTGGTAATGAGTCGCTTATGAGCATGCACCATACGCACATGGTACAATTGATGCATGTGATCATATGACATGGATGCTTGTTGTCATGCATACTACTAGCATTCATTTAGATATTGACAGCTCGATGAAATACAGAGGTGCCGATTTGGGCACCACAATTGTATTTGTAGTTATATAGGATGGATATTACAAATGCAATCATGGTTTGTGATTTGATATCTCATGTGTACCGGGCTTTCGGATCACTAAAAATGTGAAAGTAGTTGGGGAAGGAAGGGCCCTATGGGTTGAAAGTCCATAAATCCCGATGGTACCTAAGAATGCCTCACTATCAAGGTGAGTGAATGCAATAGGTCATGGTGCGTTTGACTCCCAAGGTCGAATGAGAAAAGGTGTGTTCAACCTGCTTTAGAGATGAGGTGCCAACATGGACCGATTTGATCCATTGGTGAAGTGAATTGGGAACGGGTCCGCTACTAGCATACCGGGTGGGAGTCTTAGAGCCTCACCTATATGGCGAGTATGCAAGGTCTTTCTCATAACCTTGGAGGTGTACGACCCTGATGATTTTCAAAGATGTTACGATATGAATTTAGACATTGGATGTCGTGCGGATGTAACTATGGTTGTGGGTTATTGTGTGGTGGTTGTTTACCATGGCATGGGATGTCAATGTGACATAGTAGTACGGGTAGCATTAGCTATGTGATTCGGAGTATGATCACGATGCACATACATTTCATTACATTACATTGGCATCAGTATCATCATACTTTACATGTACATTATTCATATGTACAAGACATTTTTTATTTTTATTTTGGGTTAGCTTGATAGTACACACCATGTCAGGACACACACTCCATATTAACCACCCCCGCTAGGGGATCGATACCAAGACCTCAAGTGCTGCATGCATACCATCATACATGACTCGATGAAAAAATCATATTAGTTGTCTACGTGTATGACATACGACACAAATGGATGCGCTCACTGGGTTTAAAATTTTTAAAATTTTTTTTATTTTAAAATTTTTTTTCAGGATAATGCAAGAAGCAGGAGTAGCAAATGATACATTTTGTATGATTTTGGACACTACACTTCTGGTACATTTTGATGAATACGTATTCCTGTAAATCAGATGTACTATAAATATATTGTATAATAGAAGCTGGTTATTTTGTTTGTGTTGGAAATTTCAATTTTTATGCTTGATATCTAAAATAAAAAATTCCAAAATTTATAAGTCGTGTGCCAAACTCGGGACTCAGTAGATGAGCACTGGGTGCCGAGTTGGAATCACGACACTTTATCTTTATTAGTGCCATCTTTGATGACAGATGAATCAAGGGCTTTCAATCAGAACTGATTCTCTCAATTGGTATTTTTTTTATCATCCGTGGATCTCACAAAAATAAGAAATGACATTTTTATTTTTTTTACCGAAAAAGAGGATGCTCTGTGAGCTATCCAATGTGTGCCGCTTGAAGTGGGTCCACACTAACACATGGTCCTCAACAAAGTACGATTTTTCTAAAGTAATCAATGGGTCACCTATTTTTCCATTTGCAAAAATCCTATAAAACTTCATACAGCCCATGGCCCCTGCACACATAATGTGTACTGAAAACAACCCATGGCCCAAAGTCTACGCTGGTCCACCTACGTCAAGGCTCACGCGAATTTTGAATCTGAAGTCTGGTCGTTTCATTGTAATCATCCATGGGTGCAAATGATTTCGGAGTGATGGCAACAATTTCACATATGAACCAGCACCTGTTGGGATCCACCACTCTTAAGTGGAATTAAAGTGGGGTGGAATTGCAACGAAAGGTAATGATAATGGATTCAGATTTATACAACAAATCTTATTTTCTAAATTTTTAGACAAACCTCAACGTGTGTTTGCCACCTGCACCACGGCAGAGTGCAGCCTTTTGCAAGAAGTTCCTGTGTGGGATGTTCAGCGGAGCTCACGATGATGTTAGTGACAAAGCCACCCCATCCATCCATTTTGCAAAATCATTTTAGGACATGCGACCAGAAATGAGGTGATCTAAGGGCTATAAAAGATAGAAAATTAGGGAAAATTTTTCCTATTATTGAAACCTTCCTAGGCTCCACCTAAATGTTTATATGCCATCCAAACCGTTTACAAGGTCATTCCAACTGCAATGGGAAAAAACCAGTCTGATATGAAACTTTCGTAGCCCCATGAACGTTTAAATTGTGGTCACTGAATTCCCCTCATTTTTTGTTACATGTCCTAAAATGATCTCACAAAATGGATGGACCAAGTGGATTTTTCATCAAAAATCAGTGGGCCCACCTAGCAAAGGAATGTCATGCAAAAGGCCCTAAATCCGAGAGGGGTGGACCATATCCCATCTCCAGCTAGCACAGCTTTTGTGTGGTTTCCCAGGCCTGAATTCGTCTGTTGAGGAATGCGCTGCCCAGACACAAATTTTATACTGGATGGTTTTCTAACTTTTAAAGTTGAACCGACAATGCCCCTTTCTAGACCTAGCTTTTAAACAGGTGAGGTCAACAAGTACCTTACACCACCCTACAAAAGGAAGCTGATTTCATACACTGTCCATCAATTTTGCCAAATCATTTTAGGGTATGAGCCAATGAGGTGCATGCAAGGCTCGAGTGGACCACAACCCATCCATTTTGCCAAAATCATTTTAGGGTGTGAGCCAAGGTAGATACAGGGCTCAAGTGGATGACACCACGGGGAGCAGCAGTGAATGACACCCACATTGAAACCTTTCTAGTGCATTCTCATGTAAGTTGCTCAAAAGGTCAGGTAACCCTGGATAAAGGGATAGCACAAATATCAGCTTATCAAAACTTCTGCAGCTCTCAAGAAGTTTTTAATGATGGCCGTTTAATCCCACCATGTGGTCCACTTAAGCCTTATTTTGGACTCATACCCTAAAATGATCTGGCAAAATGGATGGGCAATGTGGATAAAACTCATACATCACAGTGGGCCACACAAAGCCCTGACAACCTAATATATAATCTAATTTCTTCTATCATTTATCGAATAGGAATGAGCTAAATGTTCAAATATTATCAATTTCAACCATTCATTTGCTGGGCCTAGCGGACAATACCACGGCTAAAGGATTGCATTCATCAAACAATTTTAAATCTTGTTAAATGGGGGATCCAACATACCAACTGTTTGGATTTAAGCCATCTGCCTCATTTATGAAAAAAGTGGTTATTTTCATCCAATTGCTCTAAAATTAAATAAAGGGGCATTTATGCTCCAGTTGTACTGTACCCTTATGGTAGTATCAGGCAGATGGAGGTCCCCATAATGTATACATACCATCAAACACATCCATCAGATGGATCACCCTGAAAACTCCCTTATGCTCCAACACTTAGCCCAAACTAAAATTCAAAGTGGACCACAGCAAAGGAAAATAAGCTGAGAAGGAAAGCCCACCCTAGAATTTAACAGGCTCACCCGAGTTGTAAAACAGTCTGATTTTTGTCTAACCTTCATATGATAGAAGAGTATGAACATGTTAGATTTTAAATATACAACACAGCAACCCACACCCTAATCAATGGTGTGCGTCCCCTGTCAATATGATATGGCCCACCTAAGTTTTGGATCATGCTGATTTTTAGAGGATGGTTTTTTAGGTGACACATCTAAGGGAGGGTTGTATTGCATGAATCCATTACTGGAGCCCACATCAGGCTTATACCATAAGTGTTGTGATATTTGTGATGTCTAAGAATCAAAACTATATACCCGGCTAGAGCAAACGGGCATTTTTCCACTTCCTATACGAGACTTTAGTGCCCATTTGGATACACCACCAAATAAATTACATTTTTTTACTCACAGCAGTAAATAAGTAACTTATTTCAGATAAATTTGATTTATGATTAGTTATAAGTAACATTTTTACTAAAAAGTACTCGATCACTTTAATTAATTTTTTTTAGCTTTTCTACTTTTCATTAGTTACTGAAGAGGAGAGACCAAAGAGAAGCTGATAAGCAGGTTGTTCACCAAACATACTAATCTTCTTAATAATTAAAAACTAAGATAAGTTACTTGTGGCATAAGTAACTTATCTTAAGCAATTTAAGATCCGAACAGTGCCATATATGAGAATTTTAAGGCAGATAAAGGTCCTTGTAAAATTTAAAAAATCTGCATGCTCTTATGGTTTGAATTTATCTACCTAAAAAAGCTTATTTCCTTTCCCTCTGTTTTTATTTCCCCTTCAAAAATCACCCCCAAGTACTCCATATATTGTTTCAGTTAAGGTTGAATCATCTAGCCTAACCTAGAAATAATGCATACAGGCAGTGTAGTCGAATCATCTGACCCAGCCCATTTTTAAATTCCACAGGCGACTCAGGGTTGAGTGCAGTTCAACCGAAGCCCAACCCATTCATTGAAATGGGGTTCATTTTCTTGCCCAAGCTCAACTTACTGCTATTTAGCATAGCCTGAAATCAGATTGTTAAGTTGGCCCAGCTCAATCCATTTCATACCCAAAACCTCCTAATGTGCTAACCAAGCCTCGCTGGGCACATGTGCAGTGCCATTAGCCAATCGTTACAGCAATGAAGACAAAACAGAGGTCTAGGTCCAGTCAAGTACAGTTGAACAGTAACCCCCAGATTGCAATTAAGATGGCCAGCAGAACCATTGTTAGTTTCTATCACAGCCATCTGTTTGACAGGCCATTGATTATAACCATATGTTTTATAAGCCACTGGTTAATATCATCCAAGAAGCATTTCTTCAGTGTGACAAACCATCCATTGAGTGGTGGGAAATTGAATACGTGTTTCATATTGATGAAGGATATTCCTATTTCAAAGGCTCAATATTCCCAATCAATTCTTTTTATACGGTGGAGTGAGTCTATTGTTACTTCACCACAACAAGTACAAGAAGCATGCTGCTATGTGTATTATTATATCATTGCCAAACAATGGGGTCTGGTCAGATTATTGCCGTCCATTACACAGACCATGAAGATTGCATAAGCAATGCAATGAAGAGAAATGCTTGCCTGCTCTCAGAGCAGTTCAGTTGGATGGTCCAATCGAACAATCTAAGCTCTATATTTCCATAACAAATTCAATGGGCCAGATATAAAATTCACACTAACCAAATGATCCTATCTGTCCTTGATTTGGCCTTATATTTATGGCCATCCATTTTACAACCATGGATGGATGGTTATAATTGCCTAACAAATAGATGGATCAAACCAATTTCAAATCACAAGCATTCCATAATGGGTCCTAACAAATTGTACCTTTTGTGTTGAATTAATCAAATGGTTAAGTTTGCATGATAATCCATGAAATGTGCCTTGGACCTAATTAACTATAAATCTTGAAGGGAAGTTGGACGCAAATGGAGAATGGAAAATTGGGATAAGGCTCAGATGAAGGTAAATGGTAAATGGGAAATGGAATTAGAGGCAAATGAATTGGAAGTAATTGACTTGCCAGCCATGTTTGAATGAGAGGAAATAAAATGCATTTGAAATCCAAATATTCTATTTAGATGGGGAATTAAATGGGATGAATTGGAATGTATTTGAATTTTTCAATATATTAATGGGAACATGTGAGATATATTAAATCAACTTTAATAACCCAACTTAGTATACATATGTGATATTAATATAAGGATTGTAATAAACCAGCTGAATGCTACAAATGAGAAAATTTTGAATGCGACACAAACACAAGGATCACAAACAAGCCTCTTGCATATTTTTGAATCATCCATTTAGATGGCTAACCTTTGAATGGTTCAGATCATATCATTGGTATGATTTTAGAGATGTAGATGATGGCTAACCTTTGAATGGTTCAGATCATATCATTGGTATGATTTTAGAGATGTAGCTAATAATTGAATTGTTTCGTAGTATCATTAGGTTGGCATGTGTAGAACTCTTAAAGAGCTCAAAAAGGCATTCTACCCTACTCACACGACATTTGCTTCCATTTATTCCAGTGAAATTTGGGTTGAGGTCAACCTGAGCCCAAGAAGAACTAAAGAGGTTCATTCAACCCGAACCAACACAAATTCCATTGGGCTAACCCTGCCCCAACCGTTGTGCCCAACCCAACCTAACCTAACCTGAATTTGCGCAGTCAAATTTCCAATTGGGTGGAGTTTTCCAACCCTACGACCCTGACTACCCAACAAAGCCGACCCGAACTAGGTTGGGTCAGTCGGTTTCAGGTTGTTGACCCGAAACCAAATAGCAATCCAATACAACTACGTGTATTACTGCTTTATTTTGGCATACAATGGGAGATTGTAATCCAACCATGTGTCCGTAAGATCAGAGTGAGGGATCAGATCCCTTCACTTACGGACGAGTAAATTGGATTTTATTTTCACTATCGCAAACGTAGAAATTGCCTCAAAACATTGCAGGTTATGGGACAGAGTGCGTTTGCTATGCTACACATTCGAAGGAAAAATAATAATAAATCAAAGAAACCCTTGTTGGGCCACAAATCGACGGCCCAAAACCAGCCAAATCGAGGCCGGGGCTCAGAAATCTAACGTGCGCAGCCGGGACGATACCGTACCAACACGGTCGGTTCTAAGGCGTTTGTCTGGTAGGATAATATGAAGGAATGGATTAAAACCCTGAAAATAGAATATGCAGAAAACGATATGTACCAGTTTTTGAAGGGCCTGAATAATCAGCAGCTCAGATTCAGGCGAGTGAAACTGGAATCTCTATAGCAAGTTTTTGTTTTTATTTTTGTTGTCTGGATCAGACGGTTGTGATGAGATCCAAACAAGAAGCTGACTTGCATTTGAAACACAGAAATAATCAAAAAGAAGAAAAATAAACTACAGTTTGGAGAGAGAGAGAGAGAGAGAGAGAGAGAGAGAGAGAGAGAGAGAGAGAGAGGGTGGGGTGTAGAAATTAGGGTTAGAGTTTGGCAGAAATAGCATGAGAACGGTCAGGCCATGGATATGAGAGGGTTTTGAGGGTTGTGAATGAGTGAGGCGTTACGATCGATTGGCTTTTATAGGGTTAGGGTTTCTTCTTCAAAGAACAGGGGCCTTTTCCTTGAATTACTAGAATATCCCTAATTACACTTCTAATTAACAATAATTCCCTTAGATGTACATGAGTAGAACACACGCCCGAGTAGGGTTGTCAATAGGCCGGAATTGGGCTTAGCAAATGTAACAATTTGATTAGCTCCAGCCCGAACAGATCAAAATGCGGCCCAAACTCAGTTCATTAACACCCCTACGCCTGGCCTGAGCCCAAGCCTGGCTATATATTAAGTTGTGCCCCATGATGTATGATTAATGATAAAAATGCCCTTGATCTAAGTGGCCGGTCTGATTCTGGTCAGACTGATAGGCTCATTAATGAGCCCAAGACCAGCCCGTTTATTGGCTGAAAGCCCAACTGGCCAGTTCAGCCCATTTATAGCCCTGCACGTGGCTCAATATGGGTTAATCTAGTGACTCAAAGAGTCTTGTAAATTCTGACCCGGTTGAACACATCTTTATTTATTATTTTTTAACAATGTTTGCAGGGACTCACTGATGTAGAGCGGGTCGCGGATAGTTACATGGTCAAGATGGATCAGAAAAGGCCCGGTCGATGACAGAAGTGATCCAGACCATCGGACTTTAAATCGGGCATATCTCGCAATCCCGAATGAGTTATCAGATGTAAAATATATGATTTTGGGATAGAATGAGCTACTTTAGCCAACCAACCCCGGTACGCCGGGTTGCCCAAGTCGGATTTGCAAAATACCGCCAGATTCACGATCGTTTCCCTATTTTAAATTTGTTTTTACTATAAATAGTAAGTTTTAATTTGATTATAACTCTTCATCTGTTGGGCTTTAGGAGTTACGTCCAACGCTAAAAGAGCTTAGAAAAATTAGGAGAACAGCTTGGTGAAGCCAAATAGGACACTTACTATTTTTGGCCATAAACCTTGGACACTAGTAGACATCACGACCGTCTATAATTAGTAAGTTTACTATTTATAGTAAGTCGCGAATTCTAGGAGTTTTAGTTGTAGTTTGATTTTGATTTCTTTCTCATTGCTTGGTACCCCTATTTAAAGGGTTGTGAGCTCATTTTTATTCATTCATCAATCAATTTCGAATTTATTAGAATGTATTTATATTTTCTTGCTTTCTTTCCTCGTGGATTCGAGAAGTCTATGTGAGGAGTCCAGAGAAGTTTCGTGGATTTGGAATAGTTATCCTCTTGAGGAAGACGGTGCTCGACCTCACGTCCTTCCCTGTGTCAATATGGTATCAGAGAGAGGTTTTTCCTTGGATCGATGACTTCTAACGACGGGTCGAGCAACAATCCTATGGGCAGTGCTTTAGGGAATTTACCTTTAACGGTGGCAACTTTCAAACCAG
Organism: Magnolia changhungtana; assembly: GCA_030180095.1. NCBI lineage: Eukaryota > Viridiplantae > Streptophyta > Magnoliopsida > Magnoliales > Magnoliaceae > Magnolia > Magnolia changhungtana. The sequence continues at coordinate 1,891,179 of JASAUF010000489.1, forward strand.
CGTAGCAAGAAAATCAGCAAGCCATGCAAGGGCTGCAGGCTTCCATCGACCGCATAGCGGATCTCTTGGTGGAAACCCTAGGGCAACTCCGTGTTCCTGGTAATAATCCTCCACTGCCAGTTTCTGAAACTTGTAATCGCTCTGATCGCAGGATAGTACCGGCAGTGCATCCAAGGGTTATTCCTAATGAAGGGGGATCCAGCGAAGAGGAGATCGACGACATAATCTTCCAACACCACAGACAAGGCGGTGATCGAGTAGATCGAACAAATTGAGAATTCAAGATGCGAGTTGATATTCCTAGCTTCAATGGCCAACTACACATTGAGGATTTCCTTGATTGGCTTTCTGAAGTTGAGCAATTCTTCCACTATATGGACATCCCTGAAGCAAAGAAGGTCAAGCTTGTGTCTTACAAGTTGAAAGGCAGAGCTTCAGTTTAGTGGGAACAACTGCAACTCACATGAACCAGGCAAATGAAAACACCAATCTGCATATGGCAGCGGATAAAGCAGCTACTACGTGCCTGATTCCTCCTTAGCGACTACAATCAGGTATTATTCCAACAATACCAAAATTGTCGATAGGGTAGTCGGTCGGTGAGAGAATACGCAGAAGAATTTTACCGCCTGGTGGCGCGTATGATTTGGTCGAGACTGAATCGCAGCAAGTCGTCCGATTCAATAGTGGATTGCGTATAGCGATCCAGAATCGGGTCCAGATGCAGCCCCTCTGGATGATGAATGATGCGATCAAGTTGACTACTCGGGCGGAAGCGCAACTTGAACGTCCTAACACACGGACTTATCCTATCGCAAGGGTCGTTGCGGTAGGTCTGCCCTAGGGTGCTCCATAGCCCAAGGGGAAGGAGCCCGTAGGAGCACGTACTCAACCTCTTACGTCTGAGAGCCGATATCAAGGAAACGGGCAAGCTAGACCCCAAAGGGGCGTATCAATTGATGTTGGTCCAAGTAGAATCTCAAACCCCTATGGTCGGCCAAGGCCCAACAACTGTTATCGTTGTGGCCAATCGAGCCACCTATCAAATACTTGTCCCTAACGAAAAGTGGCGAACCTTACCATTAATGATGGTAGTGCTAATAACGCATATGAAGATCCAAATGTTGAAGAACAGGAGCACACCACCGAGGATGAGGCAGATGAGTCAGGTTAGGTTCACAAGATCGCGGCGAGTCGCTCGTCGTGAGGCGGCTATTATATGCGCCAAGAAAAGAAGTGCATCCACAACGGCATAACATCTTTCGAACTAGGTGTACGGTGAATCGAAAGGTTTGTGACGTGATCATTTATAGTGAGAGCAGTGAGAACATCGTCTCCAAGGTCATAGTGGAAAAATTACAATTGAAAATAGAGCATCATCCCTCCTCATATACAATCAGCTGGATCAACAAGGTCAATGAAACAAAGGTAACTGAACGGTGCACTATCTCATTTTCAATTGACAAACATTATAAGGATGAAGTAGTATGCGATGTGATTGACATGGAAGCATGTCAATATTACTTGGTCGACCTTGATAATCTTACCGTGATGTCACTCATAAAGGGTGAGATAACATATATATCTTCATCAAGGACGACCGGAAGACCATATTGGCCCCTATAGATCAAGAGGGACCACCTGAAACTTCTAAAGTGGAGGGTCATTTTCTCTTAACCATAAGGGACTTTGTGGAAGAATACAAAGAAACAAGACAGGCTTACACATTAATTGTAAAAGGGGAAGAACTCGAGCCTACCATCATTCCTGAAATAGTAAGGCCCTTGTTACATGAATTCAAAGAAATTTAGCCCGATGACCTTCCCGATGGGTTACCCCCCATGTGGGATATCCAACACCATATCGACTTTGTTACTGGGTCCAGTTTACCCAATCGCCCTCACTATTGGATGAGTCTGAATGAGTGTGAGATTCTGTACGGGCAAGTGGAGGAACTGATCCGTAAAGGTCTTATTTGAGAAATATGGGAGTTAGCGCATGTGTGTCGACAACTGGGCCATCAACAAAATTACCATAAAATATAGGTTTCTTATACCACGGTTGGACGATATGCTAGACATGTTGGAGGGTGCAAAAATATTCTCTAAATTGGATTAAGGAGCGACTACCATCATATTCGAATACGGTCGAGTGATGAGTGAAAAACGACCTTTAAAACCATGGAAGGATTGTACGAATGGATAGTCATGCCCTTCCGTCTTTCGAACGCGCCTAGCACATTCATGAGATTGATGAACCAAGTTCTGAAACCTTTCATTAGGCGGTTCATTGTGATTTATTTCGATGATATTTTGATATACAGCAAGATGAAACCACCCATATGGAATACCTCAAGACGGTCCTTCAAGTCTCACTAAAAATAAACTGTATCTTAATTTTAAAAAATACAGCTTCATGACTGATAGCCTGTTGTTTCTAGGTTTTCTCGTAACATTTACGAGTATTCGGGTAGATGAGGAAAAGGTGAAGGTAAGCAAAGAATGGTAGGTTCCCACAAATATCACAAAGTGTAAAGTTTTCATGGACTGACAACATTCTATCGTCAGTTCATGAAAATATTCAGTACTATTGTGTCACCAATCACAAATTGTATGAAGAAAGGGCAGTTTCAGTGGACTGATGAAGCCGACAGGAGCTTTGTCGAAATTAAGCGTAGGTTATCACGACCACGGTTCTTGTACTTCCCAACTTCAACAAACTATTTGAAGTCGAATGTGATGCCTCATATGTCAGGATTGGGGGAGTTTTGTCTCAAAAAAGTAGGTCGGTAGCCTTCTACAGTAAGAAACTTCGCGATGCACGCAAGAAGTGGTCTACATATGAGATCGAGTTGTATGCGGTGGTCCAGGCACTGCGACATTGGCGACATTATTTGATTCAAAGGGAATTCATACTTACATGGACCATCAATCTCTCAAATTCATTAATAGTCAAGCTAACATTAACTGTGTACATGCTAGATGGATCTCATTTTTTCAAGAATTTATGTTTGTGTTAAAACATAAGACTGAGCAATAGAACAAAGTAGCTGATGTGTTGAGTCGCCATGCAACTTTGTTAGTCACTATAAGCAATGAGGTTGTCGAGTTAGAGCGCTTCAAGGACATATATGCCGATGATGATGACTTCAAGGACGCATGGGTTAGATACCAAGAAGGTCACCCCAGTGACTTACATATGCAAGACGGGTTCCTTTTCAAGGGGAATCGACTCTGCATCCCCAAAAGTTCGTCAAGGGAACAGATAATCCAAGAGCTACATGGAGGTAGCCTTAGTGGACACCTTAGGCGAAACAAGACGCGAGCTCTTGTGGAAGAGCGGTATTACTGGTTGCAATTGATACATAATGTAGGAAAGGCAGTCTAACGTTGTTATATTTGTCAGACCTCTAAGGAGAAATCTCATAATACGGGCCTCTACACCCACCCTGTTAACCGTACCTGACGGCCCTTGGGAGGATTTATGTATGGACTTCGTGCTTGGTTTCTCACGAACGCAACGTAGCATGGATTTGGTATTCATGGTAGTAGATCGTTTCTCCAAGATGACGTACTTTATTCCATACAAGAAGACTCTCGATACAATACACATAGCGAATCCATTCTTCAAAGAAGTTATGCGGCTATACGGGATTCCCAAGACTATTACTTCTGACCGTGACACGAAGTTCATAAGCCACTTTTGGTGGACTTTGTGGACTCGATTCAATATACGACTTCAGTTCAGTGGCGCCTACCACCCACAGACTAATAGGCAAACCGAGGTTGTGAATCGTACGTTGGAAAATCTCTTTTGATATATTTCAAGAGAAAAACTGAAGCAGTGGGATTTGGCCTTATCTCAAGCGGAGTTTGAATTCAACAATATGGTGAACCGCTCAACAAGAAAATTCCCGTTTCAGGTTATTTATAGACGAGTACCTCGCCATACACTAGACTTGGTCCTTTTGCTTAAGCTCCTAGGCATGAGCATTGCAGCAGAACATATGGCAGATAGAATCATGGGCATTCATGAGGAAGTACAGAACAAGTTACATGCCTCGAACGAAAAATACAAGGAACAAGCGGACAAGCATGGACGATAAAAAGTGTTTGAGGTGAGCGACTAAGTAATGGTCCATCTGGGTAAAGAAAGATTTTTAATCGGAATGTACAACAAGTTGAAGAATAAAAAGATTAGACCGGTACAAATCATCCGAAAGATCAATGGCAACACTTATGTTGTTGATCTTCCAGATGACATGGCGATCTCACGAACTTTCAAAGTCGAAGACCTAACCAAGTATCATAAACCAAAGGAAGACAAGAACTCGAGAACGAGTTATTTTGAAGTGGAGAAGACTGATGTAGAGCAGGTCGCAGACAGTTACATGCCCAAAATATATGATTTTGGGCGTATCTAGGAGTTTTATTTGTAGTTTGATTCTTATTTCTTTCTCATTACCTGATACCCCTATTTAAAGGGTTGTGAACTCGTTCTTATTCATTCATCAATCAACTTCAAATTTATTAGAATTTAATTTTCTTACTTTCTTTCCTCGTGGATTCGAGAAGTCTCTGTGAGGAGTCCAGAGAAGTTTCGTGGATTCAGAATAGTTATCCTCTTAAGGAAGACGGTGCTCGACCTCATGTCCTTCCCTACATCACACATGAAGCAATTACATGGACCAATTAAGAAAATCGAGACGGTCTGGTGAGAAAAGTAATGGGCCATTGATTCAATGGAGTGGGCCCCACGTCCACAAGAACAATTGTTGAATGGGGTATAAAATGCTCCTGAAATCATAGCCACCTCACTTTCTTACTTGGACCGGTCCATCTTCAATCCTTCATCCAATAACGGGATTTTAGAAACTCTAGTATTTGAGTTTATTAAGAATTATGCCTCACCATTATGGATGTTGGATTTTGAATGGAATCGACTTGTGGCTTCCACGGGTTGTCTCTTTCAAGGACTTTTGTGCTAGTATGTTTGAAAAGATGTTATATTTGATTAGAGTTGCCATTAGTCAATTATTTCATTTCTACAGTTGGCTAGACCATATAAACACGATGGGAGTATGGTCTTTATTTTGTAGGATAAAACTATCTTCGAGAATTAGTTTTGGTTCTTACACAAGTTTTTGATCGGCAAGTCACAGAGCATACAGGAATGTGTATGTATGCAATGAGATGCTAATGATGTAATAACTATTTAACTAGGAATTTTGATGGGCATGATCCGATTATATTGGCAAGTCGCGGAGCATACACCCAGATCGATTAGGTATAGAATGCAATGTAATGCAGAATTCACAACTTTGTCAAACAAGGGGTTGAGAAGGGAGTATGTGTTGCACAATGCTAATGCATGGGGATTAGACGAAATTGATTAGAATTTGGACAATTGAATGGACAGTATTGTCACAAGGATTAGATCAAACGGCTTGAATTGGAACTTAGCTGGCTTGAGAGGCTAGGATTAGGGTTGAACTAAGGCTAGACTCTCTTCCTCACTCTCACTCTCCTTGTTGGAGAGATGGGATGGGATGGAAAAGATTGGTAAGGGTGGCTTAAGGGTTTTCCTAAAGGAAGAGGTATTTAAAATGAGGAGAGGGGGCTATTTATAGCCCTCAAGCCTGATTTTCTAATGATTATGAGCAAGTTTGGGGTTAATAAGAGTTTGGATGGTTGAGATTCTAAATCTCCATGTGGCACAATACAAATGGTTAGATTGCTTGGTAAAAGAATAATTTTGGATTCAAAATGAGGGATAGAGAGGTATTTTTACATTTTCACGTGTGCAAATGTTGCAAGTGGAGGTCTAGCATACGTGCGGAGCTCCTTGCCAAAATAGGGGAGCTATCATGTGTCACCACCCAATGGACACTGGAGGGCGGATATCCCGAGGGTACGAGAGATCTACACTCGCTTCTTCCATTGGTTACCTCGCTTGAGGGTTTTCATTGAAGGGGTAAGAGGGTGTAATATTTGACCAAAGTTGTCACTAACTAATTATTATGATTCTACAGTTGATTAGATCCCGTAAAAATGCTTAAGATTGAAGACCTGGAGATCCTTAACTCTAAGATGACTCGTGAGTTTATGTTCTAGAGATTCCAATTAAGGGACCGTGGTTATAGAAAGGGAAGGTGTTACGCACTCACTCTGCCCGCATGGATGTACGATCTTTAGTTCACAAGATCTAACTAATTTCTGAGGAATAAGGGTAATTCTTGCAAGCAGGAAATGTAATGCAATGTAATAGTAGTAATGATTGACTGATTCAAATTTCTGATGGGCAGGATCCAACTATATCAGCAAGCAGCAGAGCCTATTGAGTATAGGATGCATGTATGGGATGCTTGATGTTGTGTTGATGCCTATGATAAAATGATGACCAACCAGCTAAGGTTTCTGGTGGACCTGCTACGATTGTATCAGCAGGCCTCATAGCATACACCCACTAGTTAGATACGAGAAAATGATGGAATGCAATATATATACTGAAACAACGGCTAATTGTGTAAGGTTTCTTGTGGCCAAGATCCGATTATATTGGCAAGCCTCAAAGCATACGTCTGCCAGTCAGATGTGAGAAAACGGTAAAATGCACTATAATACTAATGTATATGAAGAGCAATGGGGTTAAGAAGGGAATAAATGTTGCACGATGCTAATGCACTGATTTGATGAAATTGATAGAGGCTTGAACGGTAGTATCGCAGGGCTAGATTGAGTGGCTCATATTTCAACTCATACGGCTTAGGAGCTTGGACTCTAGCTAGACTATACCAGGCTAGGGTTGGGCTCTCTCTCTCACTCTCCTTAGTGGAGGAATGGACCAAGATATACTGGATGTAGTGAGGAACTCCCTCTAAATTCCTAATGATTCTGAATGAGAGTGCCTAAAACGAGAAGGAGAGAGGGCTATTTATAGCCTTCAACCTAATTTTCTTGTAATTCCTGGTAAATCCTAGGGGTAAAAGGTGATTGAAGGGATATGATTGGAGATTGCTACATGGAATCATCTCATGGGTTGGATGAGTTGGTAAAATGGTAATTTCGTGTAAGGAGATGAGCATCGAAGTAAATACACTTCAACCGCACACTTAAGGTTTGAAAAATGAGAGTTCCATATGTTTGAGGGACATTACCCCAAAGAGGGGGAGTGTAACATGGCTGGCGGCAATCTGACTACTGCCGGTCCCCATTTAGACTCCCTGCTTTGGCAGGCAACATCCTCTAAGCATGTGAAGGCTTTGCTGTGAAGGTCGTTGCTTTGAGGTTTCAGTTATTTCTCCAATTGGGCTTGTTTTTGGGCTTGGGTTCATGCTTACTTTTGGGCATAAATATGTGAGTTGATTGGGTTGTGGGGTTGGGTAGGTTGAACGGGTGAGTTGACTCAGATTTGACTCGCTTAACCGACTCAAGGCTCTAGGGTTTTAGGTTCCTAGGGTTCAAGGTTAGGCTGGATGGGTTAACTAGGTTGCATTGGTTGAGTTTAGGTTTAGGACTGGGGTTTCTAGGGTTTAGGCTTCTAGCGTTAGGGTTTGGGATCGGGATTCGGTTGGGTTGACTAGGTTGCATGGGCTAAGTTTAGGGTTTATTACTAGGGTTCCTAGGGTTTAGGCTTCTGGGGTTAGGGTTTAAGATTAGAGTTCAGTTGTCCATTCATTCAGTGAAACTCAAACAGCTTATCAGCATGGGGTGGGGTGTCTACAGATGCCCCTCTTTGGTAAAGGTTGTGTGCAACCGAATGCCAAAGCGAGTGGACACCCTGCCTTTGACAATCAGGCATAAATTGCGATATGAATTCATTGCCTACCTTTGTGTCTGTGTCAACTGGTTGCCTAGAAATAGATAACTCGCACATATCGCAAGGGTTTAGGGAAAATGTTGTGATTGTCCCTACACAGGCCGCCAATCACAACCCTTTCACTTCTGATCAGTACTAATATCGAAAAGGTATAGTAGATCCCATGTTATTTCTACGACTTTATAAGGATATCAAACCGGTACTGGATTGTCTGTTGCTTCCCAAATCACCCCGGGAGTACTTTTTTTGTTTGATTGTGAAAGTGGTTACTTGCCCTGTAATTTTTAAGGTCTTACGAGGAACTCACTATGCTGACTTGGACTAGATCCAATTTAGTAAGCATCCACGCGTAGATATGTGCGGGTGACTTCTTTCCATGTAATCTTCTGGTTTTGACACTTAGGTTACAATTTGTTTTTTTCGCCGTTTGTATGATTTCTTTACTAGTCTTGGCATATCGCCTTTTCAGAGGATTAACATTTGATATAATGGAGTTAACACTGGAGTTCAGTATGATCATATTTTGATGTGCATTCAGATCTGATGATCTCCGGGGAAACCACAAGATATCAGATCTTATTTGATTTTGTGCTGACTCCCACCCAGAGATACGGAAGATCTCTTAGTGCCTCAAATGTCTAATGCTTTATTTTCCAAATATTTTGTGATTTTGAAGTCACCCCACTTTTGGGGAGTGATACTTCGTGGGGGTTTTTATTGCAATATGATTTTGAAATGTGTCCATCCACTGGTCATCTCCACTAGAGATGCTTATGAGACTTCAAGTAAGTTGGTTTTTTTTTTTTTTTGGAAAATATGTGCAGGGCTAGTGCGCATACTGGTTGTGATGGGGATTGACTTAGCTAGGGCCTAGGGATTATGGATTTTGAAGATGTTGTATTTTATTATTTGGATTTTGGTTGTTGCAATTAGGACTGAGATCTGCTGGGGATGGTTCATTTGATGCAAATCTAATTAGTGATCGTGATCAAGAGTCCAATTAGAGATGATTAACTGGTTCTATCATCTCACAAGGTATTCAGACTTGATTATTTTTTTTACTGATCCAGAAGGTTGGTTGTGATCAACTCTAGCTTTTATGACACACATCTATCCGTGGATGGGAGTTAAGATTTCGATTTGTGACCAATCGAGTCTACCGTCCCATGGTCTGCAGTCAATATTTTGATCCGTGATCGATTCCATCATCCCACACTTTTTATGGTCAAGATTCTAATCCATGATTGATCAGATCCATCGTTCCACACTTTTTGTGGTCAAGATTCTGATCTATGATTGATCAGATCCATCGTCCCACGGTTTTGTAACTTTATAGGGAAATGTTTTTGTATTTTCGAAATATGATATGGTCCATTAGATTGGGAGTTAACGGTCCCGTTTGATGCCTGTTTTTATTTAAAAGGATCCAGTTTATTAGATCACAAGTTGACGGTCGCGATTAATGCTGGTTTTTATTAGAAGATCCAGAACATCGAATCACAAGTTGACTGTCGCGATCGATGCTAGTATTTTTGAGATTTTTGAAAATGGATCCAATCCATCGAATCGCGAATCGACAGTTATGAATGATACTGAAAAGGCGAGCTTAAGAAGTCCTAAAGGGGGGTGAATAGGACTATGCCAAATAAAAATTAAAGTGCTAAAATATTAAATAAATCAGAAATGTCAATCGCACTAGCTAGTATTGAAAAATGGATTCAAACTAATTCGTAGGACAACCTACACCCAAACCAAGTTTAGGTAGGATAACCTTATTTCACGAACGTTTGTGAGAATCAAGATCTCAAACCAAGCAAGAGAAAATAAATCTATTTATTACAAACATTCACCACTTTTACATCAATGACATCACAAACATTCTCCACAAATTGAAAAAGTAAACATTCACCACAACGCCAAGAGTTATAATGTTTCGGTATGTATAACAACTGTTCTCAAACAGCCACACCTACTTCACTCCCAATAATAACTATCCATGTCATATTGGCTTTCACTATAAATAAGGTTTTCTCATGGTCACCTTAAAACTTGATACAGTTGTGATTTTAAAGGGCTATCACAAACAAAAAACCCCTCACTGAGATTTTCTGGCTATTTCAGGAAAACCAACCAATGAGATTTTCTAACTATCTCAATAAAAGCAAAATATACTTATCTTCACCTTTGAACACGTATCCGTCGATGTAGCCGTAAACCGCTTCTCTTTTAGTAGATTGTTCAATGTTCAGTCATATAAATAAGGGTTCTAGGTTCTAGATTGATTTTAAATAGATTCAAACCAAAAGCTACTTGTTTGAATTCCTTAAGATCTCAAAGAAGAGTATTTACTCTCTTTATAGAATAAGATTTAGAAAATAGGAGATCAAGGAATTAAAATAAAAAGCTATTAAAAATATTATAAATACCATGCAATAACTTGACAATAATGGAGGCTTCTCTCTCTCTTGATGAAGTCTTTTATAAACTTGAATTAGTAATTTCAGATTGAGAGAAGACCTCCATTTATAGGCAAAGAAGTTGTTGCTTCGACTAGTATAAGACAGTCTTCGACTCATCGAAGGACCGGATTCCGTGCCAATTTTTTTTGTTGAATTTGAGCGCGATAAAATAAAATAGATCTTCAACTGATCGAAGGCCCTACTCGACTAGTCGAGGGCCTTGTTCGACTAGTCAAGTAAGGGCTTTGACTGGTCGAAGGTGCCTAAAATCTGAACTGATTTAGTCGATGAACTTCGAGTCAAGCAACCCTCGACTGATCGAAGGCCCATCTTCAACTGGTCGAGCAGTCTGATCGACTAGTTGAAGAAGTAATGGAAAAATCCGTTTTTCTTGAGTTTAAACTAAGACCGGTCAAAAAATCCTTAGACTAGTCGAACCATAGCTTAGACTAGTCGAACTTTATCTTAAACTAGTTGAAATTTAGTCTACCATAGGCATAAAAACCCATTTAAGTTATGTTGTGAACGTACCTAAGCCTAAGGTCTTTCTAGGATTTGTTATAATTGACATGACTGAACTTTGAAGTAGCTTGAACTTCATGGAACCTGTTCTTCTACTTGATTCTTCAATAGAGTTTGAAGTTGAAGATGAAGTTTGATCTTCTACTAGAACTTTAGTAGAACTTGAACTCAATTATCTGTAACTTAGTATAACTTGAACTTTCCATCTTGATCCATTACTTGACTTAAACTTCAGTAAAGTCTTAAACTTTCTATCTTGATCTTGAACTTCTGTAAAGTCTTGAACTTTCCATCTTGATCCACATTAGAAGGCTTACTTCATAAGTTGTTTTGTCTAAACGAAATTTGACAAACAAATGTATGCTTTATACAATATAGCAGTTACAATATCCTCCTTTGTCAAATTCGTGATAAGACACTTATTATTACAACAACTAGAATGACATCTTGTGTTCTTGATCCCATGTTGTAGAAGTTTTGTTACAACTTTGATGAATGTGCAAAAAGTATACTACTCCCCCTTAATGTGAGCTTTCCCTGTATCATGACATATACATTGTTCATTCCAATGCCAATACATACTCCAAGCATATAACATTCATTACATCAACTTCTTATCATCTCATAATATACATCAACATTTATATCAATATGCATCAACATATCATCATTCTTCATTAATTCTACTAGTAATAATTAATTCTCTCCCCCTTTTGTTACATTATGACAAAGGAATGAATAATCATGCAAATAATCATAGCAAAATTAGTAGCATAAAAAAGATGAAAATATCAAGACATATGCATATAAAAGTGTTTAAGTTAAGGGAGTCATCAAGATAATAAGCATTAGAGGTGAGTAGAGTATAAGAGTGATCATCAAACACACACACACAAAGTTAAAATTTTATAAGCCAAATGTATTTTAAAAATACTAAAAAAATCGCCTAGTCAGATCAGAGGAAGAGGGAGGAGGTATGGAAGGATCAATCTGGTACAGTCCCTTGGCGATGCGATGAAAGTATTTTCGCATGTATTTTATTAAGGATTTGTAACTTTCAGCCAGATTGTCTTGAGATACCTTCAACTCAACTACCTTTTCCTCTAAGGATTTGAGCCGATCATCAACTTGGGAAGATTGATAGTCTGGATCAACTTCATCATCCGACTCATTAAGCTCGGCAAATATGTCGTCCATCAATGTGTCCTTTGGTAAAGGCGCGTCTTCTTCTTCTTCATCTTCATATCGTTGGCCGGGAAGGAACGCCAAGTTCATTTTATGTAAATTTGTATTATCAAACGGTAATACCGACTCTAGTGCCTCGGTTGAAGGAATGACAACATTGCAATAAAGAGCAATGGAAGTAATGAGATAGGCGAAGGAAATCGACCCCTGACTAGGATGAATACGGAATTGAATAATCAAATAATACACTAAAGAAAGAAGGCAAATAGGAATACCAGATACAATAGAGTGAAGGACACGATTCATGAAGGGAGTAAGTTTAGACTTATTCTCAGATCGTGGATGCACATTGGACGTAAAAATACAATGTAGGACTCGGTATTTGAGAAGCATCTGGTTAGCACGGAGGGCATTACTTGACTTCCATTTGGCATCAAAGTGACATAATTTATGAGTGATCGCCCATTGCTCAGTATAAGTCATTTTCTCTGCAAGAGTGGCAATGGGAATGCCATCATCGTTGACGTGTACGTCAAGTAAACCGAAAATCAGGTGACGATCAATAGAGACTGTCCCTTCTCGAAAATTAATTGAAAATGTCAGATTTTCAAGGACAAGTCGCTTATGAACGTGTACATGCCTTGCGCTATGGAGCGGTAAGCCGCTACCCCAATCGAGAATATTTTCTCAACCTATAGCAGTAAGGATATGCAAAAGTTTATATGATGCAATGTGGTCTACATTTACAGTCCTTTCAATAATAAATTCTCTAGTACAAAAATCCCTAACATGCTCCAAATCTTCTTCAGGAGATCTTAGAGTTCTCATGCCAATGAAAGTCGACCTAGAGAAGGAGCCGCTAGGGCCCTTGCACGTAGTCTTCCTCTTAGTACGATGCTCCATTTAGAAATTGCAAAAGAGAAGATTAAAGAAGATAGACGGGTTGAGTCTAGATCAGATTTTTGCTCAAAACCCACTAAAGAAAGGTTGTAAATCACAAATACACCACAAATAGAAGATAAACTAGCAAAGTGGAACCCAAATCTAGAAGAAAAATGAAAATGAACCAGTTATAATGAAGATTTGAAGATGGGTTTGTTGAGAGAAGCACCGACTAATTGAAGAAGAGGGTGAAAAATGAAATAGAAAATGAATTATTTCCCCCTTTATGTGCAAACCCGCGGTCCTTGACTGGTCAAGTATGGTCCTCGACCTGTCGAAGGTCAACTGGTAGAGGATGTACTCGACCCGTCGAGCAGTCCACAAATTTGAAAAATTTTAAATTTGTTTACATGTTATGCATTTAAACATTATAACCATATATTAAAAAATGCATAAATAACATAATTAATTAATTAAAAGTACAGAGACCAATATCATGCTTTAATTTGGAATATCTATTCCTATCAAGCGGTTTGGTCATTATGTCTGCAAGCTGCATTTCAGTTTAAATATATTCTAATGAAATATTCTTGTCCTCAACTAATTCCCGAATATAATGATATCGAATGTCGATATGTTTTGTACGAAAATATTGAATAAGATTTTTTGAAATATTAATTGTGCTTGCGTTATCACAATATAATGTCATTGTATCTTACGCAATCCCATAGTCAACTAACATCCTTTTCATCTAGATCAGTTGAGTGCTAGCATTACCAGTTGCAATATATTCGGCTTCAACTATTGAGAGTAATACATAATTTTGTTTCTTGCTGAGCCAGAAAACTAAACAATTCCCTTCGTAGAAACATCCACCACTGGTAGATTTTCTATCATCGATGTTTCCTACCCAATTTGTATCAGTATATCTGGTAAGTTGTACAGTTGTATATGTGGATACCATAGACCTAAGTTAGCAGTACTTGCAACATATCTAATTATCCATTTAACAGTAATTAGATATGATTCCTTAGAATCAGATTGATATCTAGCACATATTCCAACACTAAAAGCAATATCAGGTCTACTAACAGTTAAGTATAGAAGACTACCAATCATACTCTGATATAAACGGGAGTCTATATTTTTACCTGATTCATCCTTAGAAAGTTTGAGAGTTGTACTTATATGAGTATCAAACTTTTTCTCATCCTTAAACCCAAATCTCTTTACAAGATTCAAGGCATACTTGGTTTGTGAGATGAATATTCCATCTTCCTGTTGTTTTACTTGTAATCCAAGAAAGTAATTTAGTTCTCTAATCATACTCATTTCAAACTTAGATTTCATCAGATCTGCAAACTCGATGGACAAGTTAGTTCATGTAGATCCGTAAATAATATCGTTAACATAGATTTGTATTATCAATATATGTTTATTATATTTCTTGACGAACAAGGTTTTATTAACACTTTCCATGATAAAGTTGTGACTAAGTAAGAATTTAGTCAACTTTTCATACCATGCCATGAGAGCTTGTTTTAACCAATAAAGTACATTTTTAAGACGATACACATGATTTGACAGTTTAGGGTCTTCAAAACTCTTAGGTTGTTCAACTTATACTTCTTCATGTAGATCACCGTTTAAAAATGCACTTTTGACATCCATTTGATATATTTTAAATTTCTTATAACAAGCAATTAAAACGAACAATCTAACAGATTCAAGGCGCACAACTAGCGCAAAGGTTTCATTATAGTCAATTCCTTCTATCTAAGTATAACCTTGTACAACCAGTTGTGCCTTGTTTCTAATGATATTCCCCATTTCATTAGATTTGTTCTTAAAGATTCATTTGGTTTCGATTATATGTTTATTAGAAGTTCTAGGAACCAAGTACCAAACATCATTTCTGACGAATTGATTTAACTTTTCTTGTATAGCCAATATCCAACTTTCATTGGCAAGTGTTTCTTTTACATTTGCCAGTTCAATTTGAGAAGTGAAGCAGGCGTAATAACAGATATTTTCTAACCGTCTTCTTGTTTGAACACAAGTACGAGGGTTACTTAATATTTGATCAGTCGGATGGTCTTTAACTAATCTTAATTTAGTATTATCTGATTTAGATGAAGAGTCAGGTTTATCTATAATGTTGACTTCATCATCTTGACTTGGTATGGGTGTGATCAGGTGATCGTCAATTACTACATTAATAGATTCTTGAATCACCCATGTTCTTTTGTTAAGAACACGATATGCTCGACCATTTAGAGCATAACCCAAGAATATTCCCTCATCACTCTTGGCTTCGAACTTTCCCAAAATTTTTCGGTCATGTAAAATGAAACATTTATTCCAAAAGTTTGAAAGTATTTGACAGTCGATTTCTTATTAAACCATAACTCATAGGATGATTTATCTTTCACTTTTCTAACATATACGATTTATAATGTAGCAAACAGTATTAACATCTCTTAGAAGTGCATGAAGCAAACAACCGTCTCTAAGCCCAACACCAAAGCTGAGTATCGTGCAATGTCTTCAGCATATAGTAAGATCATTTGGCTTCATGGATTTCTTTTGGATTTTGGAATTGCTCTTCCTACCTCGACTCCTCTTCATGTCAATAATACTAGTGTTATCTAGATTACTTCTAATCATATGTTTCATGAAGGGACAAAACACATTGAGGTGGATTGTCACTTTATTCGTGAAAAGTTTTAGTTTGGAGTTCTTTTTCTTCCATATGTTGCATCTTAAATCAAATTATGGATATTATCACGAAGAGTTTTATAATATCATGACATTATTTTCTAGTACACAAACTGTTGTTAGTTGATCATTCACATCAGTATGAGGGGGGTGATAACTAGTTTCCATAAATATATGTATGTATGTATATTGTAATTTACTTTTCTTCCATATATAACAAATTTTATAAGTTGTACATCTCTATAAATAA